>CM041779.1:197484338-198684338 GCA_023374045.1 Limonium bicolor | reverse complement strand
TGCACGAATCGGATTTATATTGCACTTAACTGTGTCTGAACTATTTGTTCTTGTTGTATCTTCTTGAACAATTAGTTTGTATAATTCATGAAATGAATGAATGGAATTGAGAAGTATGTGTAAGTATTGTGTACTTGAGTATTGTACGTATGTATGGAAATGAAGTATTGACTTCTACTAATTCCTAACATTCTAACTCCTAACTTGGGTAATGAGTAAATGGAATGAGTAGAAGTCCGATATAGTTTCGGCCACGCGTGAGGATAAGGAAACACAAGAGGTTGGATCCGAATCCTGGCTGTAATCTTTTCCATGGACCAATTCCCTTGAATGGGTAGCATCCTGGATTAGTGGGCCACCTTAAAGCCCGGTGGTGGGATGTAGTAATCCCTGCCCGGAGGTCATACCGACTTAACTGGAAGTAAAGTATGTAAGAAGTAATTGTATGTGTATGTATTGGTCTTGACTATTGTAAGTCATTGACCGGAAGTAAAAGAGTACCGAACACCCGATTAACCCGGGTGTGCAGTAAAGCTAACTGAACCTTTGTATGTATTGGAGAATTGTATCTCCGTATTGCGTATTGAGTATGTACTGTGTATGTGTATTCTGGAAGATGGTAAGTAAGTATTGGTTGACTCGTATTGTCCTCCAAGCATGTATGGTACTGTACGTATGTATGTATATCTTGTGCAGCATTGTAGTATCGTGAATGAAAGCATGTATGTATGTATGTATGAATGTATGTATTGCAAAATGAATTGCATGTATTCGACCAAATGGTCGGCGTACCCTCGCTAGTACGCGGGGTATGCGGTTATCATATTCAGCGTAAGCTGACCCCCTCGGGGGACCATTTTTAGTGTGCAGGTACCCGAGCGAATACGGTCAAGGTAAGAGACCGGTGGCGCGCCTTGTAATTAGAAGTATCTAGTTTGTGAGGAATGGGTAGCAGATTGAATCCTAGTAAGTGTGTATGAATTTGGGAGAAGTACTGTATTGATTTTGGAACCTAGTAAACTCGGTATGCGTAGTGTATTATCTTGTACGGAGTTGTGAAGTATTGTATTGAATGGAGTACGGTATTGAATGGAGTAATGTATCGAATGGAGTATTGTAGTAATCAGTACGTAATGAGAGTATGTATTGTATTAAGTAGTACTCGGATATTCCGGTCCATCAGACCGATGCTGTATGTAGAAGTAGTAGCCTTGTTAGTCACGTGGGTGACTAACGGCATTGTATCACCCGATGTATGTAAGTATGTATCCGCTGCGTGACTCGGGAAGCACGAGGAGATTGGACGGTAATTATTGAATTAATAGCAGGGGTGTTACAAAAAGTGGTATCAGAGCGAAGTATCGCTCTGATGACTGGAGATACCGAGTTTAGGAAATACCGAGTTAGGAATTAGAAGCTTAGGGCTAAGGGCTGAGTGTTAGCATTAGAGATATGCTAGTTAGGAACTACCGGTGAGTACCGGATACCTACAACTACCCGTCCCGCCCGCCGCAAACCCCACTGTATAACTTGGGAAAGGATGCCAGAGAGAAGAAAAGCCTTCTCATACTCGGGGAAAACCCGATCTGGCAGTTGTGAAGCAATCACACAGTAAACAAGAACTGACGTATGGTAGATTCCAAGTAATGGAAGACCCGGAAGTGGATCCCGGTTGAACAACAATAGCCGCACTCAATAGCGGTAGTATAAACACTCCAACTACAAGGAGGCTATAACTTGCAACAGCATGGGGCGACATGCTTAGCAGTCGCAGAACCTAGCTAAACAACCAGCAACATGAAAAGAAGCACTAACCGTGCAACGAAATGGAAACAGGAACAGTAATGAAACCCGAGACACAAGTCTACGGGACAACAGTAGTAGCCAAGTAACACCACCAACGGTGAGCTAGCTGGCTAAGGACATAGTCGGGAGTGACTGACTCCAAAACTACAACACCAAAAGGGTTACAAACCTGGCCAACATCGCTCAGACAGCTACAAGAAAATTCACAAGGTATAATCTGATGTAACTGCAACCGTAGTGCCTTAACCAAATCAGGCTCAGCAACCAAACACAAGCGTGTGGGAACAAGCAACGAGGAACAACATACCAAGTCAAAGGGGAATCTCCAAGGATTGGAGAAGTACCCTGATCAATGACAGCCATGTCGAACTCACTGAGAAGTTACTCAGCAGAGTAGTTAACCTAAGTAAATGATCAACAAGATCAAGGGAAGAGTCTATGAGACTATTAAATGCGAGTGGGAACCATACCGTGATCGGTATAGGATTACACAAAAACCACCAGTACCACGCACTTGCCACGGCAAGTGCAGCAAGAATATGAATATGTAAAGGAATACTAACATGTCACAAGTACATAGTAATGTACGGTGACCGTAATGAAACAACTACAGGATCACACATCCTAACAACTAGAAGTATGGAACCTTGGAAAGGCCCGACGGCCTGACCATTACTTTAACCTCATACCAGTCAGCATGAAGCTAGACTTGGTCAAGACCTTAAGCATGGCTGTGCCATGGGAGATTTCTCTTGACACTGAACCATTGTTTTCACCCGAATCCTACTTCCAAACCAACTTCCAAAATAAAAACATCAACTTTACTTAATCAACAACAATTTGATCAGAATTAACAAGAGGACGTGTGACGACGATATACGAGTGTACATAGAATACCCTAGGCGTGTGACGAACACCGAGTGTACCCAATATGGATGTGGGACAACTGCACTCCGAAGGAGCTTGCGGGCCTGACATATAGTGGGGTAAGTGGCAACGTATCAACATGGTACCCCACGTATGTATACAGGTAGTGTACGAAACACGGGAAGTAGTCGACTCCGTTCTACGGACCATCAGTAAGTTCAAACCAGAACAACTGGACACCTCAGACAATTAAGCATAAAGGAACTCAGAGAATCCATCTGAAGATAAGGAGTAAGGACTAGGAAGTGCAGAGAGCACAAACTAGTCGGTATGGACAATGGATATGTCTCAAAGACATCAAGCAAATATATGACCGCTGGAAAGTATACCCCGCCTAACACAGTAAGGCCACTGCCTAAACATGAACACTATAATGCTCGACAAATGGGATAGAACTCCCAAGAGCAATCACGAGATTACCATGAAGTAAAATCTATCATTAAGGGAATATTAAACCTAGTCTCAAGCGCTAGGAGCAAGTATAAACGGTCTACCCAACGACGGGAGACGTTATAAATCTAAAGGGAATAGCTTAATACAACACCATAAGACGGTATATAGGACAACACATGTCATAAACATCAGCCGGATGTAACGGCGTGATCCAATGGCACCCAGGAGCAATCCTTGAAGGGTGTCTGAGATAACAGCAGTTGAACAAGTGTCTTGATAAGAGCACGGAAGCTAGAACAAATATTCGGTTAAGACACCGAAGGGATTTCACTTAACAGGAAATACCCTAAACTACAAGAAGGCACTGATTAGCACCAGATTGCCAAAAGGGTCTCCTATGAACGGAAGTGTGATGTCACGACTTGCCATGGGGCCAGTAATACCTCCAAACTATGGGGTATAGGAGGGGTGGAAATGTGTATGAGCAGCTTGCAAAGACCATAGCTTGCAGCAATAGGGCTCAAAGGCCACAACCAACTAGGTTGTACAAACCTTAACGGTTGCATAACCCACACCAATTGATAACAAGACTCGCAAGAGATATCGTCTCATACGACAAAGAAATCAACAACTGGACTATCAATTCAAACCCAACATCCTGAGTGGCTTGTAGTAATGGTCAACTCAGTGTCACTGTCACTAGAGCATCAGTCTAGTATACTGTTGACAAGCTTTTAATTACCTTCATACCTTCTATAGCAGCGGTAGCACAGATAATGCCAACAATGGCCTAGTCCACACTTGGACACTACGGGAAACTTGGGGAGATATACCTCTCATTAACCAAAGACCACCAATGTGGTAATGGTGTGAACCCTTAGGAAAGGCTTCCATCTACAACAACAACGATCTTGCACATATAGTATTTGCCAAGAGACAATCAAACAAGAAAGTGAGACTTCCAAACCACCACGCCTACAAGAGGCTATGGACTGAAGAAGCACATCGCTTAAGAGCATCGAAGCTCGAAGGAGTAAGTATACTCCATATGCACCCGCATACGTGATCAACCATTGTGTAAACACCAACTTAGTAAATCTTGTCATGAGACCTATGAGTGGCAACAAGCCTCTCAACCAGAACTTCATTTACCAATGATAGAACGGGACAGAAAACCCTTGAAGTTTCTTGGGACGTCCCGGTGATGTACATACCAAAGTAATACTGCACAGCTAGAGCCTATAACCAATGCTCAGCTTTGGGAGGACAGTAATTGTCAAAAACAATCAATGTGAGTGCACATTGCACACCATGAATGACCAACGCCCAAGAGAGCTTGTAACCTGATAAATTACTTCATCCATTAAACCAAGATACTTGGTAAATTGTATCTTAAATGATGATAGAATGTGAGGTAAACTACCTACACATGAAACCTAGATTGGAATGAAACATCTCCGCATGGGGAAGATGATACCATTGCGGTATGGTACGACAATCACCATACATATGAACTAGGAACCTCCTAGTGTATTACACCATAAGGAAATGGTGCCAACGACAATGGCAATAAGTGAAGAGGAACTACCACAGTAACAGAAACAGTAAAAACAATGTTGTATAATGAGTAAGAATAAGGTGCGCAACAAGCGACCGCTAAGAGGAAGTAGTTGGACAATGATACGGAGTAGTAAGATGACAAGCAGAAATATTCTTTCCTATCACATAAGTGACTTACTGTCAAGCGTTTACGCCTCTGCACTCTGTATGACTGAGTGTTTTGGTATTGCACTTGTGCAGCTAATGATCTAATGGGATGGATAGGGATATGGAAAATGTAAATCGTAGTAGACCCTTCTTTTCACCAATGAACATGGCATAAGCCAGTTAAGCAAGCTTAGCAACAAACCGTGCGGCCTAAGGCCAAAGAAGCACGAAGAGTGTAAACCCACTAACAATCACAAGATGTGAATTCCATTGGAATAAAAGGTGAAAGGAGACGTAAAAAGTCACTTGGACCGACGCATAGAAATGCAAGGTCATACAAGTAAAGAACACTTGTACTGAACCAGAAGAACTGGTGTGATTCAGAAACTATGGACACCAGAGGAAGCACTACAACTAAGTAGTGACTTAACCTCGCCCGACAATAAGTCGGAGGAACCTAGTGAATAATCGTGGAAGCACGAATAGCATGTGCAGTAGATTACCAGAGAGCTGGTTACAATCTAAAACTAATTATAGTTCAAACACGGGGAAAGAATACCGCAATTGTTTAGTAAACCTTATTCCCATAATAAACGGATAAAAGGTGATGTATAGCACATTAAGGATAACGTGAAGGGTGAGTAACCCAAGTTATCAGGGTCGCGCAGCAGAAGCTAGTGGGCCCTAACTAAGAAATGTAATACACCTAGTAAGTACGAAAGAATGACTATTAATGCCTTGAAGCCTAATAGGCTAGAACTGAATTAATTAGGAGTTAAATAAACTCGTGTACGAATCCTCGGTGCAAAGACTAAACCATTGGCACGGTTAAGACCCTTTGACCAGAGCATATTGTATAGTATATTGTAATGAAGCTAAACGCTTCAGATTGCCCAAATCGAGTAAACCAATGTTTAATAGTAACATATGGTAGATTACGTGGGCGTAATCCCTTTAAGGGGGGTTGAGCGGAAATCGCTTAATGCAAGTTTTATAAATAAAACACATAAAACTATAATGTGCATAGCACAAATGAGAATGGATTTAACGATTGGTACTTATGTTAAATAAACATACGTATTCATTCATATTGTAACTGTGGTAATTAGGCACGAGAGATGCGAATACCATAGGATGAATATACCCATCTGGTAACCCCAGTGTAAAAGTATTAGTAAAGTGGAGTAGAGTAACTCTTAGGGAAATGATAATCCCTGTAGTGGGTGTCTATTTGAAGTTAGACATGGCACTACAATGCAGAGTCGATATAAAACTGATGTAGAACCTAGAGGAAATTGAACTCCCTAGGTGATCGTTTTAATACAATTGAGAATGAGTAGTGGACGGAGCTCCACAAGTATTGTAACCTTGAAAAAAAGAATAGTAGGACTGATTGTGAGTAGCAGAGGAACGTAGCCCATGAGTGGTATATTCGTAAGTATGTTATTGGTAGTAATTGAGGATAGCTAAACTTCATAAGTATTGTATTCCCTAGTCAGAATAATTGAAATGATGGAGAGTAATGGATGGAAGTAATGAAGGTTGATGAAATGAGCATTTAAGTATTGAACCACGGAGTAAAGCATTTGGGAAGTAGAGCGAGGACAATTGATGGATTGATTCCATCCTTTGGAGATGTACGAATTCGTATCACGACTAGAAGAGTAAAAAGATAGAAAATGAAAACAACTAACTATTTGTTTGTTGAAACTGACGTGGGAAGTCGAACTTGATCCTGATCAGATCAAGGGAAACCGAACACAAATTGGGGTGGAAAGATAGTTCAACACTGATGCTGATCACATCAGGGTCGAATGATTCTTGAAGCTCCCCTCAAGTGGTCACAAGAATCACACATATGATAGAAGTAATGAGCATAAATTGGAATATGGAGTTGTATGTTTAGAAATTTTTAATTGATAGTGGTGGAAGAATTTCTTTTAGTATGGGAATGAGGATGTGTTAGAAGTGAGTACCGGAGAAGATAGTAGTGTAGCATATGGTATTATTCCAAGGGCAGCAGGACATAGAGGAGTCCTGTGTCGAGATGACCTGAGTGCCTGCGGGATTGTAATGTGTATTGCATTGCTTTGGGGATAGCTTTGCACTGTACGTATGTATAAATTTGGTAATGAGGAACCGGATGGTTAGTAGTAGTGTGCATTGGAGTAATTATAGTACATTTGTAGGGTATGGAATGTAGAGACTGCGAGTAGTGGATTTGGGAACTGTAAGGAGGAAGAATGTGTGACTTTTGGTATTAGACATGTAAGGATGAGTAAGCATTGTAAACCTATAACCTCGAACAACTTTGAGGACAAAGCTCTTAAGGGGGGTAGATTGAAATACCCCGACCTTAAATATGGCGATTTAATTATCCTAATAGGTATTTAAGAGCCTAGTAATGATTAAGAAATATTGGTGAGGAAAAATAAATCCAAAAGAAATAAAGAAACGCTTAAAAAGCGAAAAACGCTAAATAAGCGTTAAATGACCATAGGAGGTATGAAACCTCGGTTAGCGTATTATAAGGATTCTAAAGGCTTAATTAAGTCTAAATAAATAGTAGGGAGCAAATCCCGAAGAAAACGGATCCTTAAAATGGATTAAAAACACTAATGAACATTAAAGCGCGTTTTTCGAGGTAACCGGGAAAACGCATCTTTAAGCAGGTCAAATAGACTCGTAACAATTTTGGTCAACTAAATAGTCATTAATAAATATAGTGAAGCTTTAGAACCAATAACTTTATCCTTTCTCCCCTCTTGTTCTCGGTCTCAAATGGAGTTCACACACCCATGCTACAGCCCATACATTCCACCATTCAATACAAAAACTAACCCTTAACCATTCTTCAAAGTTTAAGGCGCATTTTAGGGTTTAGGAATATATATTACCTTGCAAGGGGGGTAAGTGAGACTTGGAACAGCACTAGAGCAATATTTCTCACCCTCCAAGAATGCCAAAATCGGCTGGAATACAAGGCACCAAACAAGGGTTTAGTTTGAATTTTCGTTTTGCCCACAAGGGCTAGAAAAAGGTAAGTTTTCAAGAATATTTTTACCTCAAAATGACAAGGAGAAGAAGGTGGTTCTAGTGGTAGTCTTGAAGCTCCAAATGCTCCATACCCATGGAGATGAAAGTGCTCCTTTTCGAATTTTGAAAAGAGAGGAATGCTGCTCTCCTTGATGAGAGGAAGACAATGGTGTAGTTTTTATAATTTTTGGAAGAGATTCAAGGGAGTAACAAGAGGAGAGAATGTAGAGTTTGTGTGGGTTCTCTCAAACTTCCATTGTGTCGCTGGGAAGAAGGAGAAGAAAGAAATAGAGAGGAGAAGGGGAGTTCTACGTGAGTGAAGAGAATGTGAGGGGAATAGGAGAGAGAATAGGTGAGTGGGGTAGTAAAGTAGTATAGTTACTTTTTGCTTTTTATTTATTTTGTTTTTTGTAAATAAGAAGAGAGTGTGTGAGAGTGTGAGAGGGGGGGAGCCCAAATCGGACACACACAGCACACACATACCACCTTTACTTTTTATTTTCAAAGTGGACACATAAGTTTTGGTTATTTATGTTTCTACCCCACAACTTCCCGTTTTTGACAGTTTTTACTATTTTCTCGTTTTATGATTGATTTTATTGGTTCTAAAGCTTCACTAATATTTATTAATGACTATTTAGTTGACCAAAATTGTTACGAGTCTATTTGACCTGCTTAAAGATGCGTTTTCCCGGTTACCTCGAAAAACGCGCTTTAATGTTCATTAGTGTTTTTAATCCATTTTAAGGATCCGTTTTCTTCGGGATTTGCTCCCTACTATTTATTTAGACTTAATTAAGCCTTTAGAATCCTTATAATACGCTAACCGAGGTTTCATACCTCCTATGGTCATTTAACGCTTATTTAGCGTTTTTCGCTTTTTAAGCGTTTCTTTATTTCTTTTGGATTTATTTTTCCTCACCAATATTTCTTAATCATTACTAGGCTCTTAAATACCTATTAGGATAATTAAATCGCCATATTTAAGGTCGGGGTATTTCAATCTACCCCCCTTAAGAACTTTGTCCTCAAAGTTGTTCGAGGTTATAGGTTTACAATGCTTACTCATCCTTACATGTCTAATACCAAAAGTCACACATTCTTCCTCCTTACAGTTCCCAAATCCACTACTCGCAGTCTCTACATTCCATACCCTACAAATGTACTATATAATTACTCCAATGCACACTACTACTAACCATCCGGTTCCTCATTACCAAATTTATACATACGTACAGTGCAAAGCTATCCCCAAAGCAATGCAATACACATTACAATCCCGCAGGCACTCAGGTCATCTCGACACAGGACTCCTCTATGTCCTGCTGCCCTTGGAAATACCATATGCTACACTACTATCTTCTCCGGTACTCACTTCTAACACATCCTCATTCCCATACTAAAAGAAATTCTTCCACCACTATCAATTAAAAATTTCTAAACATACAACTCCATATTCCAATTTATGCTCATTACTTCTATCATATGTGTGATTCTTGTGACCACTTGAGGGGAGCTTCAAGAATCATTCGACCCTGATGTGATCAGCATCAGTGTTGAACTATCTTTCCACCCCAATTTGTGTTCGGTTTCCCTTGATCTGATCAGGATCAAGTTCGACTTCCCACGTCAGTTTCAACAAACAAATAGTTAGTTGTTTTCATTTTCTATCTTTTTACTCTTCTAGTCGTGATACGAATTCGTACATCTCCAAAGGATGGAATCAATCCATCAATTGTCCTCGCTCTACTTCCCAAATGCTTTACTCCGTGGTTCAATACTTAAATGCTCATTTCATCAACCTTCATTACTTCCATCCATTACTCTCCATCATTTCAATTATTCTGACTAGGGAATACAATACTTATGAAGTTTAGCTATCCTCAATTACTACCAATAACATACTTACGAATATACCACTCATGGGCTACGTTCCTCTGCTACTCACAATCAGTCCTACTATTCTTTTTTTTCAAGGTTACAATACTTGTGGAGCTCCGTCCACTACTCATTCTCAATTGTATTAAAACGATCACCTAGGGAGTTCAATTTCCTCTAGGTTCTACATCAGTTTTATATCGACTCTTGCATTGTAGTGCCATGTCTAACTTCAAATAGACACCCACTACAGGGATTATCATTTCCCCAAGAGTTACTCTACTCCACTTTACTAATACTTTTACACTGGGGTTACCAGATGGGTATATTCATCCTATGGTATTCGCATCTCTCGTGCCTAATTACCACAGTTACAATATGAATGAATACGTATGTTTATTTAACATAAGTACCAATCGTAAATCCATTCTCATTTGTGCTATGCACATTATAGTTTTATGTGTTTTATTTATAAAACTTGCATTAAGCGATTTCCGCTCAACCCCCCTTAAAAGGGATTACGCCCACGTAATCTACCATATGTTACTATTAAACATTGGTTTACTCGATTTGGGCAATCTGAAGCGTTTAGCTTCATTACAATATACTATACAATATGCTCTGGTCAAAGGGTCTTAACCGTGCCAATGGTTAGTCTTTGCACCGAGGATTCGTACACGAGTTTATTTAACTCCTAATTAATTCAGTTCTAGCCTATTAGGCTTCAAGGCATTAATAGTCATTCTTTCGTACTTACTAGGTGTATTACATTTCTTAGTTAGGGCCCACTAGCTTCTGCTGCGCGACCCTGATAACTTGGGTTACTCACCCTTCACGTTATCCTTAATGTGCTATACATCACCTTTTTATCCGTTTATTATGGGAATAAGGTTTACTAAACAATTGCGGTATTCTTTCCCCGTGTTTGAACTATAATTAGTTTTAGATTGTAACCAGCTCTCTGGTAATCTACTGCACATGCTATTCGTGCTTCCACGATTATTCACTAGGTTCCTCCGACTTATTGTCGGGCGAGGTTAAGTCACTACTTAGTTGTAGTGCTTCCTCTGGTGTCCATAGTTTCTGAATCACACCAGTTCTTCTGGTTCAGTACAAGTGTTCTTTACTTGTATGACCTTGCATTTCTATGCGTCGGTCCAAGTGACTTTTTTACGTCTCCTTTCACCTTTTATTCCAATGGAATTCACATCTTGTGATTGTTAGTGGGTTTACACTCTTCGTGCTTCTTTGGCCTTAGGCCGCACGGTTTGTTGCTAAGCTTGCTTAACTGGCTTATGCCATGTTCATTGGTGAAAAGAAGGGTCTACTACGATTTACATTTTCCATATCCCTATCCATCCCATTAGATCATTAGCTGCACAAGTGCAATACCAAAACACTCAGTCATACAGAGTGCAGAGGCGTAAACGCTGACAGTAAGTCACTTATGTGATAGGAAAGAATATTTCTGCTTGTCATCTTACTACTCCGTATCATTGTCCAACTACTTCCTCTTAGCGGTCGCTTGTTGCGCACCTTATTCTTACTCATTATACAACATTGTTTTTACTGTTTCTGTTACTGTGGTAGTTCCTCTTCACTTATTGCCATTGTCGTTGGCACCATTTCCTTATGGTGTAATACACTAGGAGGTTCCTAGTTCATATGTATGGTGATTGTCGTACCATACCGCAATGGTATCATCTTCCCCATGCGGAGATGTTTCATTCCAATCTAGGTTTCATGTGTAGGTTAGTTTACCTCACATTCTATCATCATTTAAGATACAATTTACCAAGTATCTTGGTTTATAATGGATGAAGTAATTTATCAGGTTACAAGCTCTCTTGGGCGTTGGTCATTCATGGTGTGCAATGTGCACTCACATTGATTGTTTTTGACAATTACTGTCCTCCCAAAGCTGAGCATTGGTTATAGGCTCTAGCTGTGCAGTATTACTTTGGTATGTACATCACCGGGACGTCCCAAGAAACTTCAAGGGTTTTCTGTCCCGTTCTATCATTGGTAAATGAAGTTCTGGTTGAGAGGCTTGTTGCCACTCATAGGTCTCATGACAAGATTTACTAAGTTGGTGTTTACACAATGGTTGATCACGTATGCGGGTGCATATGGAGTATACTTACTCCTTCGAGCTTCGATGCTCTTAAGCGATGTGCTTCTTCAGTCCATAGCCTCTTGTAGGCGTGGTGGTTTGGAAGTCTCACTTTCTTGTTTGATTGTCTCTTGGCAAATACTATATGTGCAAGATCGTTGTTGTTGTAGATGGAAGCCTTTCCTAAGGGTTCACACCATTACCACATTGGTGGTCTTTGGTTAATGAGAGGTATCTTCCCCAAGTTTCCCGTAGTGTCCAAGTGTGGACTAGGCCATTGTTGGCATTATCTGTGCTACCTAGCTGCTATAGAAGGTATGAAGGTAATTAAAAGCTTGTCAACAGTATACTAGACTGATGCTCTAGTGACAGTGACACTGAGTTGACCATTACTACAAGCCACTCAGGATGTTGGGTTTGAATTGATAGTCCAGTTGTTGATTTCTTTGTCGTATGAGACGATATCTCTTGCGAGTCTTGTTATCAATTGGTGTGGGTTATGCAACGTTAAGGTTTGTACAACCTAGTTGGTTGTGGCCTTTGAGCCCTATTGCTGCAAGCTATGGTCTTTGCAAGCTGCTCATACACATTTCCACCCCTCCTATACCCCATAGTTTGGAGGTATTACTGGCCCCATGGCAAGTCGTGACATCACACTTCCGTTCATAGGAGACCTTTTGGCAATCTGGTGCTAATCAGTGCCTTCTTGTAGTTTAGGGTATTTCCTGTTAAGTGAAATCCCTTCGGTGTCTTAACCGAATATTTGTTCTAGCTTCCGTGCTCTTATCAAGACACTTGTTCAACTGCTGTTATCTCAGACACCCTTCAAGGATTGCTCCTGGGTGCCATTGGATCACGCCGTTACATCCGGCTGATGTTTATGACATGTGTTGTCCTATATACCGTCTTATGGTGTTGTATTAAGCTATTCCCTTTAGATTTTAACGTCTCCCGTCGTTGGGTAGACCGTTTATACTTGCTCCTAGCGCTTGAGACTAGGTTTAATATTCCCTTAATGATAGATTTTACTTCATGGTAATCTCGTGATTGCTCTTGGGAGTTCTATCCCATTTGTCGAGCATTATAGTGTTCATGTTTAGGCAGTGGCCTTACTGTGTTAGGCGGGGTATACTTTCCAGCGGTCATATATTTGCTTGATGTCTTTGAGACATATCCATTGTCCATACCGACTAGTCTGTGCTCTCTGCACTTCCTAGTCCTTACTCCTTATCTTCAGATGGATTCTCTGAGTTCCTTTATGCTTAATTGTCTGAGGTGTCCAGTTGTTCTGGTTTGAACTTACTGATGGTCCGTAGAACGGAGTCGACTACTTCCCGTGTTTCGTACACTACCTGTATACATACGTGGGGTACCATGTTGATACGTTGCCACTTACCCAACTATATGTCAGGCCCGCAAGCTCCTTCGGAGTGCAGTTGTCCCACATCCCATAATTGGGTACACTCGTAGTGTTCGTCACACGCCTAGGTGAAGTATTCTATTGTCAACTCCTCTTGTATCATTCCATGATACTCACCGTAATTCTGTTGATTTGGTTTTAAAATCCAAGGTTTTTAAAAGAAGTTGTGGTTTTGGAAGTAGGATTCGGGTTTGAAAACAATGGTTCAGTGTCAAGAGAAATCTCCCATGGCACAGCCATGCTTAAGGTCTTGACCAAGTCTAGCTTCATGCTGACTGGTATGAGGTTAAAGTAATGGTCAGGCCGTCGGGCCTTTCCAAGGTTCCATACTTCTAGTTGTTAGGATGTGTGATCCTGTAGTTGTTTCATTACGGTCACCGTACATTACTATGTACTTGTGACATGTTAGTATTCCTTTACATATTCATATTCTTGCTGCACTTGCCGTGGCAAGTGCGTGGTACTGGTGGTTTTTGTGTAATCCTATACCGATCACGGTATGGTTCCCACTCGCATTTGATAGTCTCATAGACTCTTCCCTTGATCTTGTTGATCATTTACTTAGGTTAACTACTCTGCTGAGTAACTTCTCAGTGAGTTCGACATGGCTGTCATTGATCAGGGTACTTCTCCAATCCTTGGAGATTCCCCTTTGACTTGGTTATGTTGTTCCTCGTTGCTTGTTCCCACACGCTTGTTTTGGTTGCTGAGCCTGATTTGGTTAAGGCACTACGGTTGCAGTTACATCAGATTATACCTTGTGAATTTTTCTTGTAGCTGTCTGAGCGATGTTGGCCAGGTTTGTAACCCTTTTGGTGTTGTAGTTTT
This sequence comes from Limonium bicolor, assembly GCA_023374045.1. Taxonomy (NCBI): domain Eukaryota; kingdom Viridiplantae; phylum Streptophyta; class Magnoliopsida; order Caryophyllales; family Plumbaginaceae; genus Limonium; species Limonium bicolor. Next base: position 198,670,230 of record CM041779.1, on the reverse strand, counting down.
GGAGTCAGTCACTCCCGACTATGTCCTTAGCCAGCTAGCTCACCGTTGGGTGTTTACTTGGCTACTACTGTTGTCCCGTAGACTTGTGTCTCGGGTTTCATTACTGTTCCTGTTTCCATTTCGTTGCACGGTTAGTGCTTCTTTTCATGTTGCTGGTTGTTTAGCTAGGTTCTGCGACTGCTAAGCATGTCGCCCCATGCTGTTGCAAGTTATAGCCTCCTTGTAGTTGGAGTGTTTATACTACCGCTATTGAGTGCGGCTATTGTTGTTCAACCGGGATCCACTTCCGGGTCTTCCATTACTTGGAATCTACCATACGTCAGTTCTTGTTTACTGTGTGATTGCTTCACAACTGCCAGATCGGGTTTTCCCCGAGTATGAGAAGGCTTTTCTTCTCTCTGGCATCCTTTCCCAAGTTATACAGTGGGGTTTGCGGCGGGCGGGACTGGTATTGTAGGTATCCGGTACTCACCGGTAGTTCCTAACTAGCATATCTCTAATGCTAACACTCAGCCCTTAGCCCTAAGCTTCTAATTCCTAACTCGGTATTTCCTAAACTCGGTATCTCCAGTCATCAGAGCGATACTTCGCTCTGATACCACTTTTTGTAACACCCCTGCTATTAATTCAATAATTACCGTCCAATCTCCTCGTGCTTCCCGAGTCACGCAGCGGATACATACTTACATACATCGGGTGATACAATGCCGTTAGTCACCCACGTGACTAACAAGGCTACTACTTCTACATACAGCATCGGTCTGATGGACCGGAATATCCGAGTACTACTTAATACAATACATACTCTCATTACGTACTGATTACTACAATACTCCATTCGATACATTACTCCATTCAATACCGTACTCCATTCAATACAATACTTCACAACTCCGTACAAGATAATACACTACGCATACCGAGTTTACTAGGTTCCAAAATCAACAGTACTTACTCTCTCCCAAATTCATACACACTTACTAGGATTCAATCTGCTACCCATTCCTCACAAACTAGATACTTCTAATTACAAGGCGCGCCACCGGTCTCTTACCTTGACCGTATTCGCTCCGGGTACCTGCACACTAAAAATGGTCCCCCGAGGGGGTCAGCTTACGCTGAATATGATAACCGCATACCCCGCGTACTAGCGAGGGTACGCCGACCATTTGGTCGAATACATGCAATTCATTTTGCAATACATACATTCATACATACATACATACATGCTTTCATTCACGATACTACAATACTGCACAAGATATACATACATACGTACAGTACCATACATGCTTGGAGGACAATACGAGTCAACCAATACTTACTTACCATCTTCCAGAATACACATACACAGTACATACTCAATACGCAATACGGAGATACAATTCTCCAATACATACAAAGGTCAGTTAGCTTTACTGCACACCCGGGTTAATCGGGTGTTCGGTACTCTTTTACTTCCGGTCAATGACTTACAATAGTCAAGACCAATACACATACAATACTTACTTCTTACATACTTTACTTCCAGTTAAGTCGGTATGACCTCCGGGCAGGGATTACTACATCCCACCACCGGGCTTTAAGGTGGCCCACTAATCCAGGATGCTACCCATTCAAGGGAATTGGTCCATGGAAAAGATTACAGCCAGGATTCGGATCCAACCTCTTGTGTTTCCTTATCCTCACGCGTGGCCGAAACTATATCGGACTTCTACTCATTCCATTTACTCATTACCCAAGTTAGGAGTTAGAATGTTAGGAATTAGTAGAAGTCAATACTTCATTTCCATACATACGTACAATACTCAAGTACACAATACTTACACATACTTCTCAATTCCATTCATTCATTTCATGAATTATACAAACTAATTGTTCAAGAAGATACAACAAGAACAAATAGTTCAGACACAGTTAAGTGCAATATAAATCCGATTCGTGCATTTATCTTATTGGTGATCACATAAGCACACAAATCGGGGTAACCAGGTTAGGATACAGAGCATGAAGAAATCATACCGTTCACCGTTGTACTTGTATCCAACTTTCCTCCGGTGTACACAATCCAAGTCCTATAACATACATGTGATCGAGTGGTTAATTCCCTATGGGTAACCCAACACGTTTCATCCTTTATGTTTCCCAATGTACCATTACTAGTTCCTTAGATTTCATACTTAATTCCAAAATCATTTACTTTACATCATTTCCTAAGCTCATTTTCTTAGGTTCTTATGTGTATATTATTTTCTCCTTACCATCATTATTCTCCCTATGGTTTACTGCTTAAGCCAAAAAAAAAAATTTTTTTTTTTGACCGGACCTCCCCTGTGGGGCGGTCCCTAGGGGCGGTCCGAGACAGAAGCCATTTACGCTGCGAGATTCCAGTACTGGACCTCCCCACAGGGGCGGTCCGTAGGGGCGGTCCGAGACAGAAACCAATTTTTTTTTTTTTTAATCTTCTCTGCACTGGACCTCCCCTGTGGGGCGGTCCCTAGGGGCGGTCCACAACAGACCCTGTTTTTAAAAGTGTTTTTCTACACATTCTGAAACTCCAAATTCACCCCAATTTTTTTCCACTTATTCCACAATCTTTCCACATGTTTCCTACATGTTTAAACACCTTAAAACATGCATTAAACCTCTCCAAATCATTGGTTAAACTCTTACTCCAATTCTTGCTCAAATTCACAAACATCAATTCTTACATTTTGCACTTTGCACACTAAAGCACTTCTAACTTTCTCTTGCTAGTTTCCTACCTCCTACCAACTCACTTAATAACCATTCCGAATCCTTTATAACCATTTGCAATAACTATACACAAGTTCTTCATTCATTTCCAAGGTTATGCACACCAACTTTCTTCCTAAATTTAAGGTACTCATACACTGTTTTGCTACAGATTTTTGTTCCCACTTCTACCATTCAATACTCCCTCTATCAATACCATTCCTAGCATTCTAATTGCATTACCTCCCACTCAAGTTCTCCCCATTATCTAGCTCCATTCAAAATCTGTTACAACATGATTAATCACTCACAACTTCTACCAAAACACACCTAGTTATTGTCTAGGTTGTTCCCTCTCCTTACACATCTAAGTCCTCTAATTCCCATACAAATTTGGGCAGAGGTTCCCCTAAAATTCTCACTTTGCCCACATACCATTTCAGCTAAATATTCATTCCCAATCTCCATATCGATTCACACATCATTAATCACACTACAACACACAAATTTTCCTGCACATATACATACATTACCCATGGTTTTCCCAAGCTTTAAAACATCATTTACAAGCTTCAAAACTGTTACATTATCATCCCTCATTATACTACAACATACTTACTACTCATTACTCAAATACATTACTCATTCTACTTCTCGAAAACTGTTACATTACACAATGCAAAACAAGTTCAAGGTAAGAGACTTTACCTTGTTCTTTCTAGTTTTCTTTCTTTCCTTTCCTTCTCTTCCTTTATCCTTTCTTTCCCTCTTGTTCTCGGTCTCAATGGAGTTCACACACCCATGCTACAGCCCATACATTCCACCATTCAATACAAAAACTAACCTTAACCATTCTTCAAAGTTTAAGGCGCATTTTAGGGTTTAGGAATATATATTACCTTTGCAAGGGTGTAAGTGAGACTTGGAACAGCACTAGAGCAATATTTCTCACCCTCCAAGAATGCCAAAATCGGCTGGAATACAAGGCACCAAACAAGGGTTTAGTTTGAATTTTCGTTTTGCCCACAAGGGCTAGAAAAGGTAAGTTTTCAAGAATATTTTTACCTCAAAATGACAAGGAGAAGAAGGTGGTTCTAGTGGTAGTCTTGAAGCTCCAAATGCTCCATACCCATGGAGATGAAAGTGCTCCTTTTCGAATTTTGAAAAGAGAGGAATGCTCTCCTTGATGAGAGGAAGACAATGAAATACATACATTCATACATACATACATACATTCCTTCCATACAAGATACTACCATGCTGCACAAGATATACGACATACGTACAGTACCATACATGCTTGGAGGACAATACGAGTCAACCAATACTTACTTACCATCTTCCAGAATACACATACACAGTACATACTCAATACGCAATACGGAGATACAATTCTCCAATACATACAAAGGTTCAGTTAGCTTTACTGCACACCCGGGTTAATCGGGTGTTCGGTACTCTTTTACTTCCGGTCAATGACTTACAATAGTCAAGACCAATACACATACAATACTTACTTCTTACATACTTTACTTCCAGTTAAGTCGGTATGACCTCCGGGCAGGGATTACTACATCCCACCACAGGGCTTTAAGGTGGCCCACTAATCCAGGATGCTACCCATTCAAGGGAATTGGTCCTTGGAAAAGATTACAGCCAGGATTCGGATCCAACCTCTTGTGTTTCCTTATCCTCACGCGTGGCCGAAACTATATCGGACTTCTACTCATTCCATTTACTCATTACCCAAGTTAGGAGTTAGAATGTTAGGAATTAGTAGAAGTCAATACTTCATTTCCATACATACGTACAATACTCAAGTACACAATACTTACACATACTTCTCAATTCCATTCATTCATTTCATGAATTATACAAACTAATTGTTCAAGAAGATACAACAAGAACAAATAGTTCAGACACAGTTAAGTGCAATATAAATCTGATTCGTGCATTTATCTTATTGGTGATCACATAAGCACACAAATCGGGGTAACCAGGTTAGGATACAGAGCATGAAGAAATCATACCGTTCACCATTGTACTTGTATCCAACTTTCCTCCGGTGTACACAATCCAAGTCCTATAACATACATGTGATCGAGTGGTTAATTCCCTATGGGTAACCCCAACGTTTCATCCTTTATGTTTCCCAATGTACCATTACTAGTTCCTTAGATTTCATACTTAATTCCAAAATCATTTACTTTACATCATTTCCTAAGCTCATTTTCTTAGGTTCTTATGTGTATATTATTTTCTCCTTACCATCATTATTCTCCCTATGGTTTACTGCTTAAGCCCAAAAAAAAAAATTTTTTTTTTTTGACCGGACCTCCCCTGTGGGGCGGTCCCAAGACAGAAGCCATTTACGCTGTGAGATTCCAGTACTGGACCTCCCCACAGGGGCGGTCCGTAGGGGCGGTCCGAGACAGAAACCAATTTTTTATTTTTTAATCTTCTCTGCACTGGACCTCCCCTGTGGGGCGGTCCCTAGGGGCGGTCCGTGACAGAAACGAATCCGTCCAGCTGAATTCGACTATGGACCTCCCCACAGGGGCGGTCCATAGGGGCGGTCCACAACAGACCCTGTTTTTAACTCCAAATTCACCCCAATTTTTTTCCACTTATTCCACAATCTTTCCACATGTTTCCTACATGTTTAAACACCTTAAAACATGCATTAAACCTCTCCAATCATTGGTTAAACTCTTACTCCAATTCTTGCTCAAATTCACAAACATCAATTCTTACATTTTGCACTTTGCGCACTAAAGCACTTCTAACTTTCTCTTGCTAGTTTCCTACCTCCTACCAACTCACTTAATAACCATTCCGAATCCTTTATAACCATTTGCAATAACTATACACAAGTTCTTCATTCATTTCCAAGGTTATGCACACCAACTTTCTTCCTAAAATTCAAGGTACTCATACACTGTTTTGCTACAGATTTTTGTTCCCACTTCTACCATTCAATACTCCCTCTATCAATACCATTCCTTGCATTCTAATTGCATTACCTCCCACTCAAGTTCTCCCCATTATCTAGCTCCATTCAAAATCTGTTACAACATGATTAATCACTCACAACTTCTACCAAAACACACCTAGTTATTGTCTAGGTTGTTCCCTCTCCTTACACATCTAAGTCCTCTAATTCCCATACAAATTTGGGCAGAGGTTCCCCTAAAATTCTCACTTTGCACATACCATTTCAGCTAAATATTCATTCCCAATCTCCATATCGATTCACACATCATTAATCACACTACAACACACAAATTTTCCTGCACATATACATACATTACCCATGGTTTTCCCAAGCTTTAAAACATCATTTACAAGCTTCAAAACTGTTACATTATCATCCCTCATTATACTACAACATACTTACTACTCATTACTCAAATACATTACTCATTCTACTTCTCGAAAACTGTTACATTACACAATGCAAAACAAGTTCAAGGTAAGAGACTTTACCTTGTTCTTTCTAGTTTTCTTTCTTTCCTTTCCTTCTCTTCCTTTATCCTTTCTTTCCCTCTTGTTCTCGGTCTCAAATGGAGTTCACACACCCATGCTACAGCCCATACATTCCACCATTCAATACAAAACTAACCCTTAACCATTCTTCAAAGTTTAAGGCGCATTTTAGGGTTTAGGAATATATTACCTTGCAAGGGTGTAAGTGAGACTTGGAACAGCACTAGAGCAATATTTCTCACCCTCCAAGAATGCCAAAATCGGCTGGAATACAAGGCACCAAACAAGGGTTTAGTTTGAATTTTCGTTTTGCCCACAAGGGCTAGAAAAAGGTAAGTTTTCAAGAATATTTTTACCTCAAAATGACAAGGAGAAGAAGGTGGTTCTAGTGGTAGTCTTGAAGCTCCAAATGCTCCATACCCATGGAGATGAAAGTGCTCCTTTTCGAATTTTGAAAAGAGAGGAATGCTCTCCTTGATGAGAGGAAGACAATGGTAGTTTTTTATAATTTTTGGAAGAGATTCAAGGGAGTAACAAGAGGAGAGAATGTAGAGTTTGTGTGGGTTCTCTCAAACTTCCATTGTTGTCGCTGGGAAGAAGGAGAAGAAAGAAATAGAGAGAGAAGGGGAGTTCTACGTGAGTGAAGAGAATGTGAGGGGAATAGGAGAGAGAATAGGTGAGTGGGGTAGTAAAGTAGTATAGTTACTTTTTGCTTTTTATTTATTTTGTTGTTTTGTAAATAAGAAGAGAGTGTGTGAGAGTGTGAGAGGGGGGGGGGCCCAAATCGGACACACACAGCACACACATACCACCTTTACTTTTTATTTTCAAAGTGGACACATAAGTTTTGGTTATTTATGTTTCTACCCCACAACTTCCCGTTTTTGACAGTTTTTACTATTTTCTCGTTTTTGATTTTATTGGTTCTAAAGCTTCACTAATATTTATTAATGACTATTTAGTTGACCAAAATTGTTACGAGTCTATTTGACCTGCTTAAAGATGCGTTTTCCCGGTTACCTCGAAAAACGCGCTTTAATGTTCATTAGTGTTTTTAATCCATTTTAAGGATCCGTTTTCTTCGGGATTTGCTCCCTACTATTTATTTAGACTTAATTAAGCCTTTAGAATCCTTATAATACGCTAACCGAGGTTTCATACCTCCTATGGTCATTTAACGCTTATTTAGCGTTTTTCGCTTTTTAAGCGTTTCTTTATTTCTTTTGGATTTATTTTTCCTCACCAATATTTCTTAATCATTACTAGGCTCTTAAATACCTATTAGGATAATTAAATCGCCATATTTAAGGTCGGGGTATTTCAATCTACCCCCCTTAAGAGCTTTGTCCTCAAAGTTGTTCGAGGTTATAGGTTTACAATGCTTACTCATCCTTACATGTCTAATACCAAAAGTCACACATTCTTCCTCCTTACAGTTCCCAAATCCACTACTCGCAGTCTCTACATTCCATACCCTACAAATGTACTATAATTACTCCAATGCACACTACTACTAACCATCCGGTTCCTCATTACCAAATTTATACATACGTACAGTGCAAAGCTATCCCCAAAGCAATGCAATACACATTACAATCCCGCAGGCACTCAGGTCATCTCGACACAGGACTCCTCTATGTCCTGCTGCCCTTGGAATAATACCATATGCTACACTACTATCTTCTCCGGTACTCACTTCTAACACATCCTCATTCCCATACTAAAAGAAATTCTTCCACCACTATCAATTAAAAATTTCTAAACATACAACTCCATATTCCAATTTATGCTCATTACTTCTATCATATGTGTGATTCTTGTGACCACTTGAGGGGAGCTTCAAGAATCATTCGACCCTGATGTGATCAGCATCAGTGTTGAACTATCTTTCCACCCCAATTTGTGTTCGGTTTCCCTTGATCTGATCAGGATCAAGTTCGACTTCCCACGTCAGTTTCAACAAACAAATAGTTAGTTGTTTTCATTTTCTATCTTTTTACTCTTCTAGTCGTGATACGAATTCGTACATCTCCAAAGGATGGAATCAATCCATCAATTGTCCTCGCTCTACTTCCCAAATGCTTTACTCCGTGGTTCAATACTTAAATGCTCATTTCATCAACCTTCATTACTTCCATCCATTACTCTCCATCATTTCAATTATTCTGACTAGGGAATACAATACTTATGAAGTTTAGCTATCCTCAATTACTACCAATAACATACTTACGAATATACCACTCATGGGCTACGTTCCTCTGCTACTCACAATCAGTCCTACTATTCTTTTTTTCAAGGTTACAATACTTGTGGAGCTCCGTCCACTACTCATTCTCAATTGTATTAAAACGATCACCTAGGGAGTTCAATTTCCTCTAGGTTCTACATCAGTTTTATATCGACTCTTGCATTGTAGTGCCATGTCTAACTTCAAATAGACACCCACTACAGGGATTATCATTTCCCAAGAGTTACTCTACTCCACTTTACTAATACTTTTACACTGGGGTTACCAGATGGGTATATTCATCCTATGGTATTCGCATCTCTCGTGCCTAATTACCACAGTTACAATATGAATGAATACGTATGTTTATTTAACATAAGTACCAATCGTTAAATCCATTCTCATTTGTGTTATGCACATTATAGTTTTATGTGTTTTATTTATAAAACTTGCATTAAGCGATTTCCGCTCAACCCCCCTTAAAAGGATTACGCCCACGTAATCTACCATATGTTACTATTAAACATTGGTTTACTCGATTTGGGCAATCTGAAGCGTTTAGCTTCATTACAATATACTATACAATATGCTCTGGTCAAAGGGTCTTAACCGTGCCAATGGTTTAGTCTTTGCACCGAGGATTCGTACACGAGTTTATTTAACTCCTAATTAATTCAGTTCTAGCCTATTAGGCTTCAAGGCATTAATAGTCATTCTTTCGTACTTACTAGGTGTATTACATTTCTTAGTTAGGGCCCACTAGCTTCTGCTGCGCGACCCTGATAACTTGGGTTACTCACCCTTCACGTTATCCTTAATGTGCTATACATCACCTTTTTATCCGTTTATTATGGGAATAAGGTTTACTAAACAATTGCGGTATTCTTTCCCCGTGTTTGAACTATAATTAGTTTTAGATTGTAACCAGCTCTCTGGTAATCTACTGCACATGCTATTCGTGCTTCCACGATTATTCACTAGGTTCCTCCGACTTATTGTCGGGCGAGGTTAAGTCACTACTTAGTTGTAGTGCTTCCTCTGGTGTCCATAGTTTCTGAATCACACCAGTTCTTCTGGTTCAGTACAAGTGTTCTTTACTTGTATGACCTTGCATTTCTATGCGTCGGTCCAAGTGACTTTTTTACGTCTCCTTTCACCTTTTATTCCAATGGAATTCACATCTTGTGATTGTTAGTGGGTTTACACTCTTCGTGCTTCTTTGGCCTTAGGCCGCACGGTTTGTTGCTAAGCTTGCTTAACTGGCTTATGCCATGTTCATTGGTGAAAGAAGGGTCTACTACGATTTACATTTTCCATATCCCTATCCATCCCATTAGATCATTAGCTGCACAAGTGCAATACCAAAACACTCAGTCATACAGAGTGCAGAGGCGTAAACGCTTGACAGTAAGTCACTTATGTGATAGGAAAGAATATTTCTGCTTGTCATCTTACTACTCCGTATCATTGTCCAACTACTTCCTCTTAGCGGTCGCTTGTTGCGCACCTTATTCTTACTCATTATACAACATTGTTTTTACTGTTTCTGTTACTGTGGTAGTTCCTCTTCACTTATTGCCATTGTCGTTGGCACCATTTCCTTATGGTGTAATACACTAGGAGGTTCCTAGTTCATATGTATGGTGATTGTCGTACCATACCGCAATGGTATCATCTTCCCCATGCGGAGATGTTTCATTCCAATCTAGGTTTCATGTGTAGGTTAGTTTACCTCACATTCTATCATCATTTAAGATACAATTTACCAAGTATCTTGGTTTATAATGGATGAAGTAATTTATCAGGTTACAAGCTCTCTTGGGCGTTGGTCATTCATGGTGTGCAATGTGCACTCACATTGATTGTTTTTGACAATTACTGTCCTCCCAAGCTGAGCATTGGTTATAGGCTCTAGCTGTGCAGTATTACTTTGGTATGTACATCACCGGGACGTCCCAAGAAACTTCAAGGGTTTTCTGTCCCGTTCTATCATTGGTAAATGAAGTTCTGGTTGAGAGGCTTGTTGCCACTCATAGGTCTCATGACAAGATTTACTAAGTTGGTGTTTACACAATGGTTGATCACGTATGCGGGTGCATATGGAGTATACTTACTCCTTCGAGCTTCGATGCTCTTAAGCGATGTGCTTCTTCAGTCCATAGCCTCTTGTAGGCGTGGTGGTTTGGAAGTCTCACTTTCTTGTTTGATTGTCTCTTGGCAAATACTATATGTGCAAGATCGTTGTTGTTGTAGATGGAAGCCTTTCCTAAGGGTTCACACCATTACCACATTGGTGGTCTTTGGTTAATGAGAGGTATCTTCCCCAATTTCCCGTAGTGTCCAAGTGTGGACTAGGCCATTGTTGGCATTATCTGTGCTACCGCTGCTATAGAAGGTATGAAGGTAATTAAAAGCTTGTCAACAGTATACTAGACTGATGCTCTAGTGACAGTGACACTGAGTTGACCATTACTACAAGCCACTCAGGATGTTGGGTTTGAATTGATAGTCCAGTTGTTGATTTCTTTGTCGTATGAGACGATATCTCTTGCGAGTCTTGTTATCAATTGGTGTGGGTTATGCAACCGTTAAGGTTTGTACAACCTTGGTTGTGGCCTTTGAGCCCTATTGCTGCAAGCTATGGTCTTTGCAAGCTGCTCATACACATTTCCACCCCTCCTATACCCCATAGTTTGGAGGTATTACTGGCCCCATGGCAAGTCGTGACATCACACTTCCGTTCATAGGAGACCCTTTTGGCAATCTGGTGCTAATCAGTGCCTTCTTGTAGTTTAGGGTATTTCCTGTTAAGTGAAATCCCTTCGGTGTCTTAACCGAATATTTGTTCTAGCTTCCGTGCTCTTATCAAGACACTTGTTCAACTGCTGTTATCTCAGACACCCTTCAAGGATTGCTCCTGGGTGCCATTGGATCACGCCGTTACATCCGGCTGATGTTTATGACATGTGTTGTCCTATATACCGTCTTATGGTGTTGTATTAAGCTATTCCCTTTAGATTTATAACGTCTCCCGTCGTTGGGTAGACCGTTTATACTTGCTCCTAGCGCTTGAGACTAGGTTTAATATTCCCTTAATGATAGATTTTACTTCATGGTAATCTCGTGATTGCTCTTGGGAGTTCTATCCCATTTGTCGAGCATTATAGTGTTCATGTTTAGGCAGTGGCCTTACTGTGTTAGGCGGGGTATACTTTCCAGCGGTCATATATTTGCTTGATGTCTTTGAGACATATCCATTGTCCATACCGACTAGTTTGTGCTCTCTGCACTTCCTAGTCCTTACTCCTTATCTTCAGATGGATTCTCTGAGTTCCTTTATGCTTAATTGTCTGAGGTGTCCAGTTGTTCTGGTTTGAACTTACTGATGGTCCGTAGAACGGAGTCGACTACTTCCCGTGTTTCGTACACTACCTGTATACATACGTGGGGTACCATGTTGATACGTTGCCACTTACCCAACTATATGTCAGGCCCGCAAGCTCCTTCGGAGTGCAGTTGTCCCACATCCCATAATTGGGTACACTCGTAGTGTTCGTCACACGCCTAGGTGAAGTATTCTATTGTCAACTCCTCTTGTATCATTCCATGATACTCACCGTAATTCTGTTGATTTGGTTTTAAAATCCAAGGTTTTTAAAAGAAGTTGTGGTTTTGGAAGTAGGATTCGGGTTTGAAAACAATGGTTCAGTGTCAAGAGAAATCTCCCATGGCACAGCCATGCTTAAGGTCTTGACCAAGTCTAGCTTCATGCTGACTGGTATGAGGTTAAAGTAATGGTCAGGCCGTCGGGCCTTTCCAAGGTTCCATACTTCTAGTTGTTAGGATGTGTGATCCTGTAGTTGTTTCATTACGGTCACCGTACATTACTATGTACTTGTGACATGTTAGTATTCCTTTACATATTCATATTCTTGCTGCACTTGCCGTGGCAAGTGCGTGGTACTGGTGGTTTTGTGTAATCCCTATACCGATCACGGTATGGTTCCCACTCGCATTTAATAGTCTCATAGACTCTTCCCTTGATCTTGTTGATCATTTACTTAGGTTAACTACTCTGCTGAGTAACTTCTCAGTGAGTTCGACATGGCTGTCATTGATCAGGGTACTTCTCCAATCCTTGGAGATTCCCCTTTGACTTGGTTATGTTGTTCCTCGTTGCTTGTTCCCACACGCTTGTTTTGGTTGCTGAGCCTGATTTGGTTAAGGCACTACGGTTGCAGTTACATCAGATTATACCTTGTGAATTTTTCTTGTAGCTGTCTGAGCGATGTTGGCCAGGTTTGTAACCCTTTTGGTGTTGTAGTTTTGGAGTCAGTCACTCCCGACTATGTCCTTAGCCAGCTAGCTCACCGTTGGTGGTGTTACTTGGCTACTACTGTTGTCCCGTAGACTTGTGTCTCGGGTTTCATTACTGTTCCTGTTTCCATTTCGTTGCACGGTTAGTGCTTCTTTTCATGTTGCTGGTTGTTTAGCTAGGTTCTGCGACTGCTAAGCATGTCGCCCCATGCTGTTGCAAGTTATAGCCTCCTTGTAGTTGGAGTGTTTATACTACCGCTATTGAGTGCGGCTATTGTTGTTCAACCGGGATCCACTTCCGGGTCTTCCATTACTTGGAATCTACCATACGTCAGTTCTTGTTTACTGTGTGATTGCTTCACAACTGCCAGATCGGTTTTTCCCCGAGTATGAGAAGGCTTTTCTTCTCTCTGGCATCCTTTCCCAAGTTATACAGTGGGGTTTGCGGCGGGCGGGACTGGTATTGTAGGTATCCGGTACTCACCGGTAGTTCCTAACTAGCATATCTCTAATGCTAACACTCAGCCCTTAGCCCTAAGCTTCTAATTCCTAACTCGGTATTTCCTAAACTCGGTATCTCCAGTCATCAGAGCGATACTTCGCTCTGATACCACTTTTTGTAACACCCCTGCTATTAATTCAATATTACCGTCCAATCTCCTCGTGCTTCCCGAGTCACGCAGCGGATACATACTTACATACATCGGGTGATACAATGCCGTTAGTCACCCACGTGACTAACAAGGCTACTACTTCTACATACAGCATCGGTCTGATGGACCGGAATATCCGAGTACTACTTAATACAATACATACTCTCATTACGTACTGATTACTACAATACTCCATTCGATACATTACTCCATTCAATACCGTACTCCATTCAATACAATACTTCACAACTCCGTACAAGATAATACACTACGCATACCGAGTTTACTAGGTTCCAAAATCAATACAGTACTTCTCCCAAATTCATACACACTTACTAGGATTCAATCTGCTACCCATTCCTCACAAACTAGATACTTCTAATTACAAGGCGCGCCACCGGTCTCTTACCTTGACCGTATTCGCTCCGGGTACCTGCACACTAAAAATGGTCCCCCGAGGGGGTCAGCTTACGCTGAATATGATAACCGCATACCCCGCGTACTAGCGAGGGTACGCCGACCATTTGGTCGAATACATGCAATTCATTTTGCAATACATACATTCATACATACATACATACATGCTTTCATTCACGATACTACAATGCTGCACAAGATATACATACATACGTACAGTACCATACATGCTTGGAGGACAATACGAGTCAACCAATACTTACTTACCATCTTCCAGAATACACATACACAGTACATACTCAATACGCAATACGGAGATACAATTCTCCAATACATACAAAGGTTCAGTTAGCTTTACTGCACACCCGGGTTAATCGGGTGTTCGGTACTCTTTTACTTCCGGTCAATGACTTACAATAGTCAAGACCAATACACATACAATACTTACTTCTTACATACTTTACTTCCAGTTAAGTCGGTATGACCTCCGGGCAGGGATTACTACATCCCACCACCGGGCTTTAAGGTGGCCCACTAATCCAGGATGCTACCCATTCAAGGGAATTGGTCCATGGAAAAGATTACAGCCAGGATTCGGATCCAACCTCTTGTGTTTCCTTATCCTCACGCGTGGCCGAAACTATATCGGACTTCTACTCATTCCATTTACTCATTACCCAAGTTAGGAGTTAGAATGTTAGGAATTAGTAGAAGTCAATACTTCATTTCCATACATACGTACAATACTCAAGTACACAATACTTACACATACTTCTCAATTCCATTCATTCATTTCATGAATTATACAAACTAATTGTTCAAGAAGATACAACAAGAACAAATAGTTCAGACACAGTTAAGTGCAATATAAATCCGATTCGTGCATTTATCTTATTGGTGATCACATAAGCACACAAATCGGGGTAACCAGGTTAGGATACAGAGCATGAAGAAATCATACCGTTCACCATTGTACTTGTATCCAACTTTCCTCCGGTGTACACAATCCAAGTCCTATAACATACATGTGATCGAGTGGTTAATTCCCTATGGGTAACCCAACACGTTTCATCCTTTATGTTTCCCAATGTACCATTACTAGTTCCTTAGATTTCATACTTAATTCCAAAATCATTTACTTTACATCATTTCCTAAGCTCATTTTCTTAGGTTCTTATGTGTATATTATTTTCTCCTTACCATCATTATTCTCCCTATGGTTTACTGCTTAAGCCCAAAAAAAAAAATTTTTTTTTTGACCGGACCTCCCCTGTGGGGCGGTCCCTAGGGGCGGTCCGAGACAGAAGCCATTTACGCTGCGAGATTCCAGTACTGGACCTCCCCACAGGGGCGGTCCGTAGGGGCGGTCCGAGACAGAAACCAATTTTTTTTTTTTAATCTTCTCTGCACTGGACCTCCCCTGTGGGGCGGTCCCTAGGGGCGGTCCCAACAACCCTGTTTTTAAAAGTGTTTTTCTACACATTCTGAACTCCAAATTCACCCCAATTTTTTTCCACTTATTCCACAATCTTTCCACATGTTTCCTACATGTTTAAACACCTTAAAACATGCATTAAACCTCTCTAAATCATTGGTTAAACTCTTACTCCAATTCTTGCTCAAATTCACAAACATCAATTCTTACATTTTGCACCTTGCACACTAAAGCACTTCTAACTTTCTCTTGCTAGTTTCCTACCTCCTACCAACTCACTTAATAACCATTCCGAATCCTTTATAACCATTTGCAATAACTATACACAAGTTCTTCATTCATTTCCAAGGTTATGCACACCAACTTTCTTCCTAAAATTTAAGGTACTCATACACTGTTTTGCTACAGATTTTTGTTCCCACTTCTACCATTCAATACTCCCTCTATCAATACCATTCCTAGCATTCTAATTGCATTACCTCCCACTCAAGTTCTCCCCATTATCTAGCTCCATTCAAAATCTGTTACAACATGATTAATCACTCACAACTTCTACCAAACACACCTAGTTATTGTCTAGGTTGTTCCCTCTCCTTACACATCTAAGTCCTCTAATTCCCATACAAATTTGGGCAGAGGTTCCCCTAAAATTCTCACTTTGCCCACATACCATTTCAGCTAAATATTCATTCCCAATCTCCATATCGATTCACACATCATTAATCACACTACAACACACAAATTTTCCTGCACATATACATACATTACCCATGGTTTTCCCAAGCTTTAAAACATCATTTACAAGCTTCAAAACTGTTACATTATCATCCCTCATTATACTACAACATACTTACTACTCATTACTCAAATACATTACTCATTCTACTTCTCGAAAACTGTTACATTACACAATGCAAAACAAGTTCAAGGTAAGAGACTTTACCTTGTTCTTTCTAGTTTTCTTTCTTTCCTTTCCTTCTCTTCCTTTATCCTTTCTTTCCCTCTTGTTCTCGGTCTCAAATGGAGTTCACACACCCATGCTACAGCCCATACATTCCACCATTCAATACAAAAACTAACCCTTAACCATTCTTCAAAGTTTAAGGCGCATTTTAGGGTTTAGGAATATATATTACCTTGCAAGGGTGTAAGTGAGACTTGGAACAGCACTAGAGCAATATTTCTCACCCTCCAAGAATGCCAAAATCGGCTGGAATACAAGGCACCAAACAAGGGTTTAGTTTGAATTTTCGTTTTGCCCACAAGGGCTAGAAAAAGGTAAGTTTTCAAGAATATTTTTACCTCAAAATGACAAGGAGAAGAAGGTGGTTCTAGTGGTAGTCTTGAAGCTCCAAATGCTCCATACCCATGGAGATGAAAGTGCTCCTTTTCGAATTTTGAAAAGAGAGGAATGCTCTCCTTGATGAGAGGAAGACAATGGTGTAGTTTTTATAATTTTTGGAAGAGATTCAAGGGAGTAACAAGAGGAGAGAATGTAGAGTTTGTGTGGGTTCTCTCAAACTTCCATTTTGTCGCTGGGAAGAAGGAGAAGAAAGAATAGAGAGGAGAAGGGGAGTTCTACGTGAGTGAAGAGAATGTGAGGGGAATAGGAGAGAGAATAGGTGAGTGGGGTAGTAAAGTAGTATAGTTACTTTTTGCTTTTTATTTATTTTGTTGTTTTGTAAATAAGAAGAGAGTGTGTGAGAGTGTGAGAGGGGGGAGCCCAAATCGGACACACACAGCACACACATACCACCTTTACTTTTTATTTTCAAAGTGGACACATAAGTTTTGGTTATTTATGTTTCTACCCCATAACTTCCCGTTTTTGACAGTTTTTACTATTTTCTCGTTTTATTGATTTTATTGGTTCTAAAGCTTCACTAATATTTATTAATGACTATTTAGTTGACCAAAATTGTTACGAGTCTATTTGACCTGCTTAAAGATGCGTTTTCCCGGTTACCTCGAAAAACGCGCTTTAATGTTCATTTGTGTTTTTAATCCATTTTAAGGATCCGTTTTCTTCGGGATTTGCTCCCTACTATTTATTTAGATTTAATTAAGCCTTTAGAATCCTTATAATACGCTAACCGAGGTTTCATACCTCCTATGGTCATTTAACGCTTATTTAGTGTTTTTCGCTTTTTAAGCGTTTCTTTATTTCTTTTGGATTTATTTTTCCTCACCAATATTTCTTAATCATTACTAGGCTCTTAAATACCTATTAGGATAATTAAATCGCCATATTTATGGTCGGGGTATTTCAATCTACCCCCCTTAAGAACTTTGTCCTCAAAGTTGTTCGAGGTTATAGGTTTACAATGCTTACTCATCCTTACATGTCTAATACCAAAAGTCACACATTCTTCCTCCTTACAGTTCCCAAATCCACTACTCGCAGTCTCTACATTCCATACCCTACAAATGTACTATAATTACTCCAATGCACACTACTACTAACCATCCAGTTCTTCATTACCAAATTTATACATACGTACAGTGCAAAGCTATCCCCAAAGCAATGCAATACACATTACAATCCCGCAGGCACTCAGGTCATCTCGACACAGGACTCCTCTATGTCCTGCTGCCCTTGGAATAATACCATATGCTACACTACTATCTTCTCCGGTACTCACTTCTAACACATCCTCATTCCCATACTAAAAGAAATTCTTCCACCACTATCAATTAAAAATTTCTAAACATACAACTCCATATTCCAATTTATGCTCATTACTTCTATCCTATGTGTGATTCTTGTGACCACTTGAGGGGAGCTTCAAGAATCATTCGACCCTGATGTGATCAGCATCAGTGTTGAACTATCTTTCCACCCCAATTTGTGTTCGGTTTCCCTTGATCTGATCAGGATCAAGTTCGACTTCCCACGTCAGTTTCAACAAACAAATAGTTAGTTGTTTTCATTTTCTATCTTTTTACTCTTCTAGTCGTGATACGAATTCGTACATCTCCAAAGGATGGAATCAATCCATCAATTGTCCTCGCTCTACTTCCCAAATGCTTTACTCCGTGGTTCAATACTTAAATGCTCATTTCATCAACCTTCATTACTTCCATCCATTACTCTCCATCATTTCAATTATTCTGACTAGGGAATACAATACTTATGAAGTTTAGCTATCCTCAATTACTACCAATAACATACTTACGAATATACCACTCATGGGCTACGTTCCTCTGCTACTCACAATCAGTCCTACTATTCTTTTTTTCAAGGTTACAATACTTGTGGAGCTCCGTCCACTACTCATTCTCAATTGTATTAAAACGATCACCTAGGGAGTTCAATTTCCTCTAGGTTCTACATCAGTTTTATATCGACTCTTGCATTGTAGTGCCATGTCTAACTTCAAATAGACACCCACTACAGGGATTATCATTTCCCCAAGAGTTACTCTACTCCACTTTACTAATACTTTTACACTGGGGTTACCAGATGGGTATATTCATCCTATGGTATTCGCATCTCTCGTGCCTAATTACCACAGTTACAATATGAATGAATACGTATGTTTATTTAACATAAGTACCAATCGTTAAATCCATTCTCATTTGCTATGCACATTATAGTTTTATGTGTTTTATTTATAAAACTTGCATTAAGCGATTTCCGCTCAACCCCCCTTAAAAGGGATTACGCCCACGTAATCTACCATATGTTACTATTAAACATTGGTTTACTCGATTTGGGCAATCTGAAGCGTTTAGCTTCATTACAATATACTATACAATATGCTCTGGTCAAAGGGTCTTAACCGTGCCAATGGTTTAGTCTTTGCACCGAGGATTCGTACACGAGTTTATTTAACTCCTAATTAATTCAGTTCTAGCCTATTAGGCTTCAAGGCATTAATAGTCATTCTTTCGTACTTACTAGGTGTATTACATTTCTTAGTTAGGGCCCACTAGCTTCTGCTGCGCGACCCTGATAACTTGGTTACTCACCCTTCACGTTATCCTTAATGTGCTATACATCACCTTTTTATCCGTCTATTATGGGAATAAGGTTCACTAAACAATTGCGGTATTCTTTCCCCGTGTTTGAACTATAATTAGTTTTAGATTGTAACCAGCTCTCTGGTAATCTACTGCACATGCTATTCGTGCTTCCACGATTATTCACTAGGTTCCTCCGACTTATTGTCGGGCGAGGTTAAGTCACTACTTAGTTGTAGTGCTTCCTCTGGTGTCCATAGTTTCTGAATCACACCAGTTCTTCTGGTTCAGTACAAGTGTTCTTTACTTGTATGACCTTGCATTTCTATGCGTCGGTCCAAGTGACTTTGTTACGTCTCCTTTCACCTTTTATTCCAATGGAATTCACATCTTGTGATTGTTAGTGGGTTTACACTCTTCGTGCTTCTTTGGCCTTAGGCCGCATGGTTTGTTGCTAAGCTTGCTTAACTGGCTTATGCCATGTTCATTGGTGAAAAGAAGGGTCTACTACGATTTACATTTTCCATATCCCTATCCATCCCATTAGATCATTAGCTGCACAAGTGCAATACCAAAACACTCAGTCATACAGAGTGCAGAGGCGTAAACGCTTGACAGTAAGTCACTTATGTGATAGGAAAGAATATTTCTGCTTGTCATCTTACTACTCCGTATCATTGTCCAACTACTTCCTCTTAGCGGTCGCTTGTTGCGCACCTTATTCTTACTCATTATACAACATTTTTTTTACTGTTTCTGTTACTGTGGTAGTTCCTCTTCACTTATTGCCATTGTCGTTGGCACCATTTCCTTATGGTGTAATACACTAGGAGGTTCCTAGTTCATATGTATGGTGATTGTCGTACCATACCGCAATGGTATCATCTTCCCCATGCGGAGATGTTTCATTCCAATCTAGGTTTCATGTGTAGGTTAGTTTACCTCACATTCTATCATCATTTAAGATACAATTTACCAAGTATCTTGGTTGATAATGGATGAAGTAATTTATCAGGTTACAAGCTCTCTTGGGCGTTGGTCATTCATGGTGTGCAATGTGCACTCACATTGATTGTTTTTGACAATTACTGTCCTCCCAAAGCTGAGCATTGGTTATAGGCTCTAGCTGTGCAGTATTACTTTGGTATGTACATCACCGGGACGTCCCAAGAAACTTCAAGGGTTTTCTGTCCCGTTCTATCATTGGTAAATGAAGTTCTGGTTGAGAGGCTTGTTGCCACTCATAGGTCTCATGACAAGATTTACTAAGTTGGTGTTTACACAATGGTTGATCACGTATGCGGGTGCATATGGAGTATACTTACTCCTTCGAGCTTCGATGCTCTTAAGCGATGTGCTTCTTCAGTCCATAGCCTCTTGTAGGCGTGGTGGTTTGGAAGTCTCACTTTCTTGTTTGATTGTCTCTTGGCAAATACTATATGTGCAAGATCATTGTTGTTGTAGATGGAAGCCTTTCCTAAGGGTTCACACCATTACCACATTGGTGGTCTTTGGTTAATGAGAGGTATCTTCCCCAAGTTTCCCGTAGTGTCCAAGTGTGGACTAGGCCATTGTTGGCATTATTGCGATTCTTGTGCCTCTGTGCTACCGCTGCTACAGAAGGTATGAAGGTAATTAAAAGCTTGCCAATAGTATACTAGACTGATGCTCTAGTGACAGTGACACTGAGTTGACCATTACTACAAGCCACTCAGGATGTTGGGTTTGAATTGATAGTCCAGTTGTTGATTTCTTTGTCGTATGAGATGATATCTCTTGCGAGTCTTGTTATCAATTGGTGTGGGTTATGCAACCGTTAAGGTTTGTACAACCTAGTTGGTTGTGGCCTTTGAGCCCTATTGCTGCAAGCTATGGTCTTTGCAAGCTGCTCATACACATTTCCACCCCTCCTATACCCCATAGTTTGGAGGTATTACTGGCCCCATGGCAAGTCGTGACATCACGCTTCCGTTCATAGGAGACCCTTTTGGCAATCTGGTGCTAATCAGTGCCTTCTTGTAGTATTTTAGGGTATTTCCTGTTAAGTGAAAATCCCTTCGGTGTCTAACCGAATATTTGTTCTAGCTTCCGTGCTCTTATCAAGACACTTGTTCAACTGCTGTTATCTCAGACACCCTTCAAGGATTGCTCCTGGGTGCCATTGGATCACGCCGTACATCCGGCTGATGTTTAGACATGTGTTGTCCTATATACCGTCTTATGGGTTGTATTAAGCTATTCCCTTTAGATTTATAACGTCTCCGGTGGGTTTAGACCGTTTATACTTGCTCCTAGCGCTTGAGACTAGGTTTAATATTCCCTTCAATGATAGTTTTACTTCATGGTAATCTCGTGATTGCTCTTGGGAGTTCTATCCCATTTGTCGAGCATTATAGTGTTCATGTTGTAGGCAGTGGCCTTACTGTGTTAGGCGGGGTATACTTTCCAGCGGTCATATATTTGTTGATGTCTTTGAGACATATCCATTGTCCATACCGACTAGTCTGTGCTCTCTGCACTTCCTAGTCCTTACTCCTTATCTTCAGATGGATTCTCTGAGTTCCTTTATGCTTAATTGTCTGAGGTGTCCAGTTGTTCTGGTTTGAACTTACTGATGGTCCGTAGAACGGAGTCGACTACTTCCCGTGTTTCGTACACTACCTGTATACATACGTGGGGTACCATGTTGATACGTTGCCACTTACCCAACTATATGCAGGCCCGCAAGCTCCTTCGGAGTGCAGTTTTCCCACATCCCGTAATTGGGTACACTCGTAGTGTTCGTCACACGCCTAGGTGAAGTATTCTATTGTCAACTCCTCTTGTATCATTCCATGATACTCACCGTAATTCTGTTGATTTGGTTTTAAAATCCAAGGTTTTTAACAGAAGTTGTGGTTTGGAAGTAGGATTCGGGTTTGAAAACAATGGTTCAGTGTCAAGAGAAATCTCCCATGGCACAGCCATGCTTAAGGTCTTGACCAAGTCTAGCTTCATGCTGACTGGTATGAGGTTAAAGTAATGGTCAGGCCGTCGGGCCTTTCCAAGGTTCCATACTTCTAGTTGTTAGGATGTGTGATCCTGTAGTTGTTTCATTACGGTCACCGTACATTACTATGTACTTGTGACATGTTAGTATTCCTTTACATATTCATATTCTTGCTGCACTTGCCGTGGCAAGTCCGTGGTACTGGTGGTTTTTGTGTAATCCTATACCGATCACGGTATGGTTCCCACTCGTTGATAGTCTCATAGACTCTTCCCTTGATCTTGTTGATCATTTACTTAGGTTAACTACTCTGCTGAGTAACTTCTCAGTGAGTTCGACATGGCTGTCATTGATCAGGGTACTTCTCCAATCCTTGGAGATTCCCCTTTGACTTGGTTATGTTGTTCCTCGTTGCTTGTTCCCACACGCTTGTTGTGGTTGCTGAGCCTGATTTGGTTAAGGCACTACGGTTGCAGTTACATCAGATTATACCTTGTGAATTTTTCTTGTAGCTGTCTGAGCGATGTTGGCCAGGTTTGTAACCCTTTTGGTGTTGTAGTTTGGAGTCAGTCACTCCCGACTATGTCCTTAGCCAGCTAGCTCACCGTTGGTGGTGTTGCTTGGCTACTACTGTTGTCCCGTAGACTTGTGTCTCGGGTTTCATTACTGTTCCTGTTTCCATTTCGTTGCACGGTTAGTGCTTCTTCCTGTTGCTGGTTGTTTAGCTAGGTTCTGCGACTGCTAAGCATGTCGCCCCATGCTGTTGCAAGTTATAGCCTCCTTGTAGTTGGAGTGTTTATACAACCGCTATTGAGTGCGGCTATTGTTGTTCACCGGGATCCACTTCCGGGTCTTCCATTACTTGGAATCTACCATACGTCGGTTCTTGTTTACTGTGTGATTGCTTCACAACTGCCAGATCGGGTTTACCCCGAGTATGAGAAGGTTTCTTCTCTCTGGCATCCTTTCCCAAGTTATACAGTGGGGTTTGCGGCGGGCGGGACTGGTATTGTAGGTATCCGGTACTCACCGGTAGTTCCTAACTAGCATATCTCTAATGCTAACACTCAGCCCTTAGCCCTAAGCTTCTAATTCCTAACTCGGTATTTCCTAAACTCGGTATCTCCAGTCATCAGAGCGATACTTCACTCTGATACCACTTTTTGTAACACCCTGCTATTAATTCAATCATTACCGTCCAATCTCCTCGTGCTTCCCGAGTCACGCAGCGGATACATACTTACATACATCGGGTGATACAATGCCGTTAGTCACCCACGTGACTAACAAGGCTACTACTTCTACATACAGCATCGGTCTGATGGACCGGAATATCCAAGTACTACTTAATACATACATACTCTCATTACGTACTGATTACTACAATACTCCATTTGATACATTACTCCATTCAATACCGTACTCCATTCAATACAATACTTCACAACTCGTACAAGATAATACACTACGCATACCGAGTTTACTAGGTTCAAAATCAATACAGTACTTCTCCCAAATTCATACACACTTACTAGGATTCAATCTGCTACCCATTCCTCACAAACTAGATACTTCTAATTACAAGGCGCGCCACCGGTCTCTTACCTTGACCGTATTCGCTCCGGGTACCTGCACACTAAAAATGGTCCCCCGAGGGGGTCAGCTTACGCTGAATATGATAACCGCATACCCCGCGTACTAGCGAGGGTACGCCGACCATTTGGTCGAATACATGCAATTCATTTTGCAACATACATCATTACATACATACATACATACATGCTTTCATTCACGATACTACAATATGCACAAGATATACATACATACAGTACAGTACCATACATGCTTGGAGGACAATACGAGTCAACCAATACTTACTTACCATCTTCCAGAATACACATACACAGTACATACTCAATACGCAATACGGAGATACAATTCTCCAATACATACAAAGGTTCAGTTAGCTTTACTGCACACCCGGGTTAATCGGGTGTTCGGTACTCTTTTACTTCCGGTCAATGACTTACAATAGTCAAGACCAATACACATACAATACTTACTTCTTACATACTTTACTTCCAGTTAAGTCGGTATGACCTCCGGGCAGGGATTACTACATCCTACCACTGGCTTTAAGGTGGCCCACTAATCCAGGATGCTACCCATTCAAGGGAATTGGTCCATGGAAAAGATTACAACCAGGATTCGGATCCAACCTCTTGTGTTTCCTTATCCTCACGCGTGGCCGAAACTATATCGGACTTCTACTCATTCCATTTACTCATTACCCAAGTTAGGAGTTAGAATGTTAGGAATTAGTAGAAGTCAATACTTCATTTCCATACATACGTACAATACTCAAGTACACAATACTTACACATACTTCTCAATTCCATTCATTCATTTCATGAATTATACAAACTAAATGTTCAAGAAGATACAACAAGAACAAATAGTTCAGACACAGTTAAGTGCAATATAAATCCGATTCGTGCATTTATCTTATTGGTGATCACATAAGCACACAAATCGGGGTAACCAGGTTAGGATACAGAGCATGAAGAAATCATACCGTTCACCGTTGTACTTGTATCCAACTTTCCTCCGGTGTACACAATCCAAGTCCTATAACATACATGTGATCGAGTGGTTAATTCCCTATGGGTAACCCAACACGTTTCATCCTTTATGTTTCCCAATGTACCATTACTAGTTCCTTAGATTTCATACTTAATTCCAAAATCATTTACTTTACATCATTTCCTAAGCTCATTTTCTTAGGTTCTTATGTGTATATTTTTCTCCTTACCATCATTATTCTCCCTATGGTTTACTGCTTAATCCCAAAAAAAAAAATTTTTTTTTTTGACGGACCCCCTGTGGGGCGGTCCCTAGGGGCGGTCCGAGACAGAAGCCATTTACGCTGCGAGATTCCAGTACTGGACCTCCCCATAGGGGCGGTCCGTAGGGGCGGTCCGAGACAGAAACCAATTTTTTTTTTTTAATCTTCTCTGCACTGGACCTCCCCTGTGGGGCGGTCCCTAGGGGCGGTCCGTGACAGAAACGAATCCGTCCAGCTGAATTCGACTATGGACCTCCCCACAGGGGCGGTCCATAGGGGCGGTCCACAACAGACCCTGTTTTTAAAAGTGTTTTTCTACACATTCTGAACTCCAAATTCACCCCAATTTTTTTCCACTTATTCCACAATCTTTCCACATGTTTCCTACATGTTTAAACACCTTAAAACATGCATTAAACCTCTCTAAATCATTGGTTAAACTCTTACTCCATTCTTGCTCAAATTCACAAACATCAATTCTTACATTTTGCACTTTGCACACTAAAGCACTTCTAACTTTCTCTTGCTAGTTTCCTACCTCCTACCAACTCACTTAATAACCATTCCGAATCCTTTATAACCATTTGCAATAACTATACACAAGTTCTTCATTCATTTCCAAGGTTATGCACACCAACTTTCTTCCTAAAATTCAAGGTACTCATACACTGTTTTGCTACAGATTTTTGTTCCCACTTCTACCATTCAATACTCCCTCTATCAATACCATTCCTAGCATTCTAATTGCATTACCTCCCACTCAAGTTCTCCCCATTATCTAGCTCCATTCAAAATCTGTTACAACATGATTAATCACTCACAACTTCTACCAAAACACACCTAGTTATTGTCTAGGTTGTTCCCTCTCCTTACACATCTAAGTCCTCTAATTCCCATACAAATTTGGGCAGAGGTTCCCCTAAAATTCTCACTTTGCCCACATACCATTTCAGCTAAATATTCATTCCCAATCTCCATATCGATTCACACATCATTAATCACACTACAACACACAAATTTTCCTGCACATATACATACATTACCCATGGTTTTCCCAAGCTTTAAAACATCATTTACAAGCTTCAAAACTGTTACATTATCATCCCTCATTATACTACAACATACTTACTACTCATTACTCAAATACATTACTCATTCTACTTCTCGAAAACTGTTACATTACACAATGCAAAACAAGTTCAAGGTAAGAGACTTTACCTTGTTCTTTCTAGTTTTCTTTCTTTCCTTTCCTTCTCTTCCTTTATCCTTTCTTTCCTCTTGTTCTCAGTCTCAAATGGAGTTCACACACCCATGCTACAGCCCATACATTCCACCATTCAATACAAAAACTAACCCTTAACCATTCTTCAAAGTTTAAGGCGCATTTTAGGGTTTAGGAATATATATTACCTTGCAAGGGTGTAAGTGAGACTTGGAACAGCACTAGAGCAATATTTCTCACCCTCCAAGAATGCCAAAATCGGCTGGAATACAAGGCACCAAACAAGGGTTTAGTTTGAATTTTCGTTTTGCCCACAAGGGCTAGAAAAAGGTAAGTTTTCAAGAATATTTTTACCTCAAAATGACAAGGAGAAGAAGGTGGTTCTAGTGGTAGTCTTGAAGCTCCAAATGCTCCATACCCATGGAGATGAAAGTGCTCCTTTTCGAATTTTGAAAAGAGAGGAATGCTCTCCTTGATGAGAGGAAGACAATGGTGTAGTTTTTATAATTTTTGGAAGAGATTCAAGGGAGTAACAAGAGGAGAGAATGTAGAGTTTGTGTGGGTTCTCTCAAACTTCCATTGTTGTCGCTGGGAAGAAGGAGAAGAAAGAAATAGAGAGGAGAAGGGGAGTTCTACGTGAGTGAAGAGAATGTGAGGGGAATAGGAGAGAGAATAGGTGAGTGGGGTAGTAAAGTAGTATAGTTACCTTTTGCTTTTTATTTATTTTGTTGTTTTGTAAATAAGAAGAGAGTGTGTGAGAGTGTGAGAGGGGGGGAGCCCAAATCGGACACACACAGCATACACATACCACCTTTACTTTTTTATTTCAAAGTGGACACATAAGTTTTGGTTATTTATGTTTCTACCCCACAACTTCCCGTTTTTGACAGTTTTTACTATTTTCTCGTTTTATTGATTTTATTGGTTCTAAAGCTTCACTAATATTATTAATGACTATTTAGTTGACCAAAATTGTTACGAGTCTATTTGACCTGCTTAAAGATGCGTTTTCCCGGTTACCTCGAAAAACGCGCTTTAATGTTCATTAGTGTTTTTAATCCATTTTAAGGATCCGTTTTCTTCGGGATTTGCTCCCTACTATTTATTTAGACTTAATTAAGCCTTTAGAATCCTTATAATACGCTAACCGAGGTTTCATACCTCCTATGGTCATTTAACGCTTATTTAGCGTTTTCGCTTTTAAGCATTTTTTTGTGTTTTAACTTGTTTTCAAGCTTGGTTTCTTTGGTAATTGATTTAATATGTTCATTAACATATTTATAAGGTATAGGTATGACCATTAGGTCTTATACAAATTTATCCCAAGCTTAGAGCACATTTTTGCTCTTATTGACTTAAGGTATTTTCTTGTGTTTGTTTGGTTTAACTGTCTACCAAAGTTTCCTAAGGACTTAATTAGCCTTATTAAATCATAATTGAATATTATTAAGTCTTGGTAGGCTCTTTGGGTCCTAACCAAGTTCACTCCTAGCTTAGAGCATGTTTTTGCTCAAACTGTATCTTAGTGCTTTATCGCATTTTACTATGGTTTAAATTGTTCACTGATGTTTCTAAGGCACTTTTAGCCTTTACATACCATAGTTTAGTATTTAAACAATATATCAGGGTTTGGGGTATTTCAGAACGAGTTTAATACATAAAATGTTACATAAATACAAGGAAAAACAAAAAAAAATCAGATAAAATGAGGCATAGGGATGCCGACATGGGATGACTCACCAAGGCTCCAAAATGCTTTTAAATTCACTATTTCAACAACTAAGACTTTCTTTCATTGCCAAATCATCTTGTCCCTTGGTGAATCATTAATTAGACACTTAACTGTCATATGAGAGCTCCCAAGTTCGTAGCTCCTCCTCTCTATGAAGAAACAACACAAAACAATTCCAATGTTCTTAGTTTTGAGCCTTAAAGAACACCTTGCCTTGTAGAAATCATAACTTTCTCGTCTTAACTCCAAATCACAATCTTGATAGCTCGTTGGAATCCTCTTTTCAAGAGATTTACAACCATAGCTCATGAGACCCCAGATTCTCAAGAAAAACCACGAAAAAGTGCCTTTGATTCTTGAGGTAAAACATTGCCTTCTTGAAACTTCTTGTTCTTTGGTTTTTGTTACAGCCGATTGGCATGGGATACTAACCCATCTTATTCTTCATATTATTGTACATTTTGGGGACAATTCCTTTAGCAAATTGCTGGCAAAACTTCTAAGGAATTCAAGCTTAGATATTAAGCTAAAAGTTTAAATACAAGGTAAATCC
This sequence comes from Limonium bicolor, assembly GCA_023374045.1. Classification (NCBI taxonomy): domain Eukaryota; kingdom Viridiplantae; phylum Streptophyta; class Magnoliopsida; order Caryophyllales; family Plumbaginaceae; genus Limonium; species Limonium bicolor. Next base: position 198,641,655 of record CM041779.1, on the reverse strand, counting down.
TACAACTACCTATTTCATGGTTCTAAATGTTGATCTATATATGATCTAACCTATTGTATACCTTGTTTATAATTGCCGAATTTATTAGGTGTTAGATTTAATTTTTGGCACCTAAAATGTTAATATTTTGTAAATCTAAAATTAGATTTATAACCCTTATGATATAAACTTTAATATAAGCTATCATAATATATAAGAAAAGTTCATATACTATAATTTAGGGGGTGGCCGAAATTAAGAGAACTTATGTGAGTTAGGAAAATTATATGACTAAGTTAAATTAAAGGAATTAGTATATTTAAGAGTAATATGTAAAATTTGAGAAGTTTTAGTTAATATTATAATTGCCGAAAATATATATGAGTTATTATGAAATTTATGAAGTTTAGATGATGAGAAAATAATTGTAGAATTAAGTTTACAATTTATAAGAGTAAGTGTTACTAGAATTTATAAGGTTTTTGGTATATTTAAAGTTAATAAAAGATAGTATATGTATACTACAACTTTAGATAATTAAATCTGGTGCTTTAGAGATGTTTAAAATGATTTTTGATGTTCAAAAATCTGTAGGTAAATTAGGTACGAAAATTAGAAATTAATTGGAGTGAAATGGTTAATAAATGAGTTAGGATAAAAGAAAAGACCACAAGGGTAAAATGGTAATTTCCCTGGTCAAACGTGGTCAAACTTGGTCAATGACAGTTTGTAAAATGTTTAGAGGAGCTAGAATAAAATTTGTAGCAAAAGATTAGATATTAAAAGGATAAAAGAATAAAAAGTTAAGTTAAATAAACTTTAGGGGTAATATTGTAAATAACGGAAAGTTAGGGGTTTGACCATAAAAGACTGGTCAAACTTGGGTACATTTTGGTAATTGACCAAAAGTATAAAAGAAATTAATTGAATAAGACTTTGGAAAGAAATTAGAAATAAAAATAACAAGTTTGAACTTATTATGAGTAAAATAGAGATTAAGAGAAAACTATGGGTAAGTAATGTAAATAACACATTTTTATTGTTTAGAAGGTACAGGAAATTAAATAAAGAATTTAGAAAACAAGTTGTAAAAGAAACAGAGTTAAGATGGGTTAAACGAGACCCGTATATACTTAAGGTATACGAGGGGTATCCCGTAATTTAATAAGTATATGAGAAATCATTACTTATGGTATTTTTAATGAAAATACAAGTCATATTGGGAAAAAATAAATACGTATGATACTCTGTATCATACGGACGTATACGAAAATTTTAGATACAGGAATAGTACTCGTATACGTGAATAGTATACATATACATGATAGTAAATACGTATACTGAATAGTAAATACGTATACATGAATAGTAACTACGTAATATGAATAGTCAAATATGAGACGTATACGTGAATAATAAAATATGTATACGTGAATAGTAAAATAATATTACGTGATAGTAAAATACGTATACGTGAATAGTAAAATATGAGGAATAGTGAAAATACGAAAATTAAGTTATTTAACCACGCCGTCCTAATGAACTATAGGAGCGGAGTAGGTGACTGGAATAGTCGAGACGTCATACGGGAGTGGACGAACATTGATAGGCTAAGGTATGGGATTCTTGTAGCTTGTTTGCTAACGGGTCTACCTTGTTTGTGTGCTATGTGTTATTTGATACGTATCAAACAGGATTAAGCATGAAACCGATTTACTGTATTGTTATTGTGTGTCTATTGCACCTAACACGACTTGATTCAGAGCTTATTCATTAACTATGTTTGGTAACAATTGTATAAGTTTACAATACTCCAAGTTTTTAGTAGGTTAATACCGAGAGAGGTTTAACTAACCAATTGTCAATGAGACTTCAACTAACTGGAACTTGGGAGGAGAGGATCCGGGACTGACTCCGGTCATGCATGTATAGGTTAGGAGGTCGGCATCTGTATCAGATCTGTCTTCCGCATATGGCTCGTCTATGACTTGTCGCCTAGGGTCGACAAACTGACCCGACCAGCTCGAGTGAACAGTTCGAGGTGGGAGGCAAATTCAGGAGGTGCAGGAGGGTCAAGCCTACACCCCTAATAACTTAAGAATAATGTTTAAACTCGATGAAGGAGATGGGAAACGATTCACCTTTGATTTCGATTGTGGCTGACTTGTAATACTGGTACATCGTATCCGCTCCCTCGGGAGAGTAACCAGGAAATTCGGTAGCTCATCCGCATCTAGCCCCAACTCTTCCCAAAGATGGTGATACGAAGGTGTGAGAGGCACCGGAGTCGAATAACACTAAGGCTTCAATGCCGTTCACTGGGAAGGTTCCCGTTAAGATGGTGCCCCGGTCCCTATGCTGCCCGGAATCCCCTGATGAACTATCCGAGTCTACTACGAGCCGTTGTGCTTTGATAACCAGTACCTTCGTACCATCCACACCTATTGAAGTCACAAGTTCATGAGTATGATGGTGGACACATGTGGAATTTAAATCACACTGCTCTTTATTGATAAACCAAGCATCATACATACCGTGTCTCTGATACATGTTACTAATACATTACATAATTCTATGAATTTAATACTTCCTAAAGGTAAGGTTCAGGCGTCCAGGTTTCATGTGTGTGGCATTGATTATGCCGGCGGTGCCATATTCACTTGATCTTGTTGATCCCGTGATATAGCAACCTAGAATTTCCACCCATGATTAGGACATCTCCTGATCTCAATACCATTTCTCTGCACGGTCTGCACGCTTCTGCTCGCTGTACATATACGGCGTCATCACAATGGACCAGACACTATGGGCACTCCTTGTTCAAGATTCCGCTGTCTCGTCCTTGTCTTGGTGTAACCAAGTCGTCCTTCTTTCTCATAGAAGTTGACGATACAAGGTCCGATTCAATAGCGGGGATCGGATCATTTTCACATTATTGTGCAAGTTCTACTACTTGTGTAACAAGTGTAAGAAATCTGGGGGTATTGTCGGTGGCGTCGCTCCGTCTTGTATTCGTGTCTCTTGGTATGTCTTGGTATAAGGATTCCAGTCCTTTCCCAAGCACATCATCTTTAGCTTCATCTTCGCTCCACCGGGGAATTCGGGTGTATAAAATCCTCCTTGACCCGTTCCTAGTTTGTTGCATTGTCGTATGATTGAAATTGTGCTTCAGGTGTCAGGTATTCCTTTAATAAAATCATACCTGGTCCGGATGACCTGACACTGCTCGCTGGTGTAGTAGTGATTGGTGATGTCGGTCTCTTCGTGATTTGGTTTCGATGGTATCGGATAGCAGATACTAAAACTACCTATGGTTGTAAATTTCATCTACGGTGAGTACTAATTTCAACTACTTCATGTCATGCTCACTACATACTCTAATTCATTCATTCATGCATTCATTCACGCAGTTACCCCAATACTAGTCATGCTTCTCAAGGATTAAAGGTTCAGTTAATTACCTAGGCCGGACTTAGAACTGGTCCCCATCTCTGTCAATGATGTGCAATGTAGGATCCTCTGGGGTGCGCTCTTCTGAGGACCTCGGGATCCTTGCCCCTGGGGGCCTTGCTGGGCTGGTGCATCGCTAGATGCAACCTCCTTGCCTTCCCTCTACTTCTAGCTCTGGAAGTTCCCTTTGGGTTTGGCATTTTCTGGGCACATATTAGCTCGGTGTCCGGGCTTCTAACAGTTGTAGCACTTGATTTCTCTCCCATAGCAATCTAGGCCGGGATGGTCTTGGTTGGACTTCCTACACACATATGTGCGCCGTCTGAGTAGTTCTTGGTGAAACCGGAGCCAGAACCTAAGGCTTAGAGAGTTAGCACATTCGTGCGAGAATACGAGTTATGGTACTTATACAATTACGAATTTAATTTAGAAGTTTACCCTTAGTGGGTGTGATCTCAGTGGCTTCGTAGCCACCGGTGTAGAAGAACCAAGTTGAAGAAGCTCAACTGGTTTGCCCTTCTCCTGGGCACTGCTCTCACTTAGGAAGTTCTTTTGGGTTTGCTGAAAGAATTCCCTTTCTTCTTTTTTCTTTTTCTAGCTCTTACCCTGGTTCTGCTCCTCGGCACTTGTGTTTTTGTTGTTGGCCTTGCGGTTAAGCGCGTTTTTCTTCATCCCTCAATGGCAAGTGATCTCAACGCGAGATGCCGCGTGATAACACTCCTGAAGTTTCAGGTAGTAGCCGGGATTCTCATTTAGAAAGATAAGGTAGGTATTTAAGGATTTATAATGGCACTAAGGGTTAACCGATATTTTACCTGAAGGGAGGTAAATCTGGAGTAGCCCATGCCGTACCGAAGGCGATGGCTCAGACTGCCATAGAAGCGATCGACCAACACCTGGCCGGTGTACCCAAGGTCGGGTAGAAGACGTAGAAGATAGGTGAAGGTGCGGTAGTACTCGTCGACAGACATCTCTCTGTCATTTTCAAAGCATTAAGCTTAAGTCTTTTCTTGTTTTGACGTGTTTAGGGTAGTATTTGGATCGGAGGAGGGCTGTGAAGGATTCCCAGTCGAAGGTGGGGTCATCAGCATGCTCGTTCTTGATTAGTTTCCACCAATCCATGGCTGCATCCTTGAGATAGTAAGCAGCTACTCTAACTCGAACTCCAGCAGGAGCTTCGAGGGTTCGAATTCCATCTCCATCTCGGAGATGTAGGCTTCTAGCTTAGCCGGATCACTCTCTCGCCTCTAAAGCAGGGAGGTCAGAGTTCCGATACAGCTTTTACCACCCAGTTGGCTTCTCAGGGTGGAGGGGGCGGGATTGGTCCCGTTTGAGTTTGTTGGTTTTGTTGTGTTTGCTGCATAGCTGTGATTACGTGCGGTAGCATCTGTGCTACCGTGGCGGCGACGATCTCTGCTATCGTCTGCGTGCCGGGTCCCTCAGAGGCTTCGCCTCTAGCTCGGCCTCGGCCCATCCTGACATCTGAACATTCAACATCTACATTAGGCTCACACATATGACGAATGGATCCTGGAATTTAAGCAAGGGTATCGTCCATAAGGACGTCAAGGGTATCCGTTGTTAACAATGGTAGTTCCTAGTTAGGTTTCTAAGTATCCGTCTTAAGACGTTGAAATCAACTCAGTAATCCCTATGCTCAGTAATCTAGGTCATCAGAGTGTCACTACGCTCTGATACCACTTTTGTAACACCCCTACCCCAAATCCTTTACTTACCGTCTAATCGCCCTAATTATCCTACTACGTCGCAGCAGAAATACTACTACTACGGCGGGTGATACAACGCCGCTAACCGCTCATACGGCTAGCTAGGCTTACGCTACTTATAGTCACGGTCTGATGTTCTAAATATACCGAGCTACTACAATATTAAATACCAATTACAAAATACCATTTACTTACATTACCGGATTACCGAATATCAAAGTGTATTTAATTACATGCCTTTTCAATATCCTAAAAATAATGAGTTTCTACCCACTACTCATCTACACAATCTCATAATTCTTTCATTATCCAAAAAGGGTGTACCCCATGGTACATCGGCTAACAAAACCTACAGCCGTGTACTACATAGTAAACCATCCACAATCCATTAATTACAGACAAAAAATCAACTTAAACTCTTTGTAGCCTTCACCCGTCTCGAGGACCTGCATTATATTAAAAACATCATCGCCCCAAGGGCTCAGTAAAAGCTGCGCATAAACTTTGCATATACCGCCTGCTAACTACGGTACGCTGACTATTTAAGGTCGATTGTACATGCGGTTCATTATTTTCATACGTACATGCTTTTACATACATCATACAATCATGCATAATACAATACTTACCTTCACAAGGGTTAGCCAAATTACACATCTCGGGTTAATCGGATGCTTATTACTCTTTTACTCATAACACAATACTTTCTCTTACTTTACTTACTTACTTTACCATACTTGTTTACTCATTCTTACTTACTTACTTTACACATGTTAAGTCGGTATGACCTCCGGGCTGGGACTACACCCGTCCCACCACCGGTTTTACTTGACTCACCAATCCAGGATGCTACCCATTTAAGGGGTTTGGGCCGTGGACCAGTTAAGAGTCAGGAATTGGAGCCAACCTCTTGTGACTCCGCCTCCTCACGCGTGGCTGAAACTATATCGGACTTCTACTCATTCCAATTTAATTACCAATTTATTAAGTTAGATTGGTTAGCTTGTTAGGAATCAGTTAGAAGTCCAATCACAATAACATTCGGTCACAAAACAATATATCGTGCATACACACACTCATATTCATCCATACATTTCATGAATTATACAAACTATGATTTAAGAAAGTATCCAAACAAGGAACAACATCATGCATTCACAAGTAAGCATAATAATTCTGATTCGTGCATTTATCTTTTTTGGTGATCAATTAGCACACAACACACAAATCAGTGTAACCAAGGTAGCATACGGGGCATGAGAAGTTCATACCGTTCACCGTTGTACTTGTATTCGACGTTCCTTCGGTGTTCACAATCCAAGTCCTATCATATACACAATTGGGTGGTTAATTACCCTTACTTAACCTTACTAATTACTTTACTAACATCTCCTGGCTTATACTTACTATTTCATTGTTATTCAAATACATGTACTTATGTTATCTACTTAGAATTATTTTCTAAGCTTGTTTATAGCCTTAATGACTATTAAACATCATTAATTACGTCTTAATTATCTTATATATCATTACCATTCACTTCCTTACCTTAAAACCCATTTAATAAACTTAATTTTTCAATTTTTGGTTGGTCCGGGACCTAGTCCGGGTTTTAAGTCCCGGACCAACATGTGGTCACAATCCTCCACCTGATTTCAATTATGGTCCGGGACCTTATACTTAAGGTAAGTCCCTGACCCAAGGCTTTGAAAACTCTCGGCTGATTTCTATTAATGGTCTGGGTCCTTATACTCTTCTTAAGTCCCGGACCTTGAATCTGAAATACTCTCGGCTGATTTTATTTGGGTGGTCCGGGTCCTTGCACTGGACTTAAGTCCCGGACCACCTCATGTCTTTACTCTCGGCTGCAATTTCAGCATGGGCCGGGTCTTTGTCCGGGGACTAAGTCCCGGACCAGCCGCTGTACATGCAGATTTTGACATTTTCTTAATCTATTACAACCCAAACTTTGCCTAATCATTCCTCATTGTTCTACGCTTAATCCCACATAATTAAGTACCTAATTAGCCTCCTAAACATGTTTAAATCCATCACTAACCTATTACCTACTTACCCCTTTTATACTAATTCACTCACATATTTCTTAAGTTCTCATTTCACACTTACACTATCTTCCCTTAGTTGCATTATGCTACAGATTTAGCTCTCACCTTCTTCATCTATAGCTCCCTCATCTTGTGTTATTTCTAAAGCTTACAATACACTATCTATCTCTCCTAACCTACCCACTAACTAGCAATTAAAATATGTTACAAAGGTATATTCTTACCTAGTTTCTAGTTCTCAAGTGTTCTAGTTCTAGGTAAATTTTGACATAACCTCCCCTAAATTCCTACATTCTCGCCACATCATTTATTCACATTTGGTACCCAATTCACCTGTTTTCAATAACATCAATATACAAAGCTCTCATACACAAATACCAAACACTAAGCACTCCTAAAATTCCTGCACACAACATCCAATTCCCATCTAGGTTTTGACAGTTTTTAAATGTCTTTCAAGCTTCAAAATTGTTTGGTTCTTCTTACACATTACACTACTACTCATTACCATTCTACGATACACATTTAAACTTCTAAAATATGTTACAAAACATTTACAAGACTACACAAATGAGCACTATTTACCTTGTTCTTCTTCTACTTTTCTTTTCTTCTTCTTTTCTTCTTCCTTCTTCCTTTCTTTTCCTCTCTTCCAACAGCTATGAAGATTCAAGCTCTACACTACAGCCCATTACACACCACCATTCAATTCAACTAGCCCTTAAACTATATTAAAGCTTGAAGGTAAATTTCTAGGGTTTAGGAATTCATTACCACGCAAAGGAGTAGGTGAAGCTTAGAACAACACAAGAGCAATATTTTTACTCCACCAAGAATGCCAAATTGGCTGGAACAAAAGGAGTAGGAGCTCAAAACTTAGAAATTTTTATTTTGAGAATAAGAGCAAGAAAAGGTAGTTCTTTTGGATTTCTTTTTACCTTAAACTAAAGAGGTGAAGATGGGGCTTCTAATGGTGGCTTCCAAGCTCCAAAGCAAGAACACCCATGGAGATGAAAATGCTTTTTTTCGAATTTAGAAAAGAGGGAAGTGTTTCTTCTTGATGAGAGAACACAATGGTATAATTTTTGTAATTTTTGGTGAAGGATTAAGGGGTTAACAGAGGAGAGAAGTTGATGTTGGTGTGGGTATGCTCAATTCTCCATTGTTACCGCCCAAGGAAGAAGAAGAGAAATAGAGAGTGGGTGAGGGTTTGTACGTGAGTGTTGTGAGGAAATGAGAGAGTAGGAGAGAGAGAGTGGGTAAAGTAACATGTTACTTTTCGCTTTTTAATTTCTTTTGTCTTTTGCAAATAAGGAAGAGGTTAAGAGAGGGTGAGAGAGAGGCAGTACAAATCGGCTGCCCCCACACACACAAACTGATTTACATTTTTAATTTCAATAGTGGACACATTACTTTGGTCTATTTATGCTTTTACCCCACAACTTCCCGTTTTTGACAGTTTTTACTATTTTCTCGTTTATTGGTTTTATTGGTTCTAGACCTTCACTAATGTTTATTAATGACTATTTAGTTGACCAAAATTGTTACGAGTCTATTTGACCCGCTTAAAGTCATGTTTTCCCGGTTTCCTCGAAAAACGCGCTTTAAAGGTTCGTTAGTGTTTTTAATCCATTTTAAGGATCCGTTTTCTTCGGGATTTGTTCCCTCATGAATATTTAGCCTTAATAAGATTCTAAAATATTTAGAAGGCTAATTAATCACTATTTTTAATTATGGGGTATTTCAGCAGACACACTCAATAGACTCCAAATAACCATCACAATCACAACACAAAACACATAGCAGATAGCAGGCTAAGACACGGGAGTGTAGACATGCAGACTGAAATACCCCTAACCATTAATAATTAAATAATGGGAAATAATTATTATTTGGGGACTATGAAACCCTAAGAGAATATAAACACCTAGGCGTTAAATACGCACCGAAACTCTTTAAGGTCAACAACGTGCGCTAAGCCGGACCTTAAGCTAACTATGATATATAAACTATAAAACTCATACCAAGTCAATTAAGGATCATTATATGACCTTTAAACATTTCTCAGCTAGAAAAACAAAAATGCAATGCCCGGGAGACAACACACCTCCTGAAAGCCCCGGAAACACCCGGAATACTTTATAAGATGAAATAAACCATTATACTTCATTCCAAATGCACCATAACACTTTGTTTAAACATTTAAGATGAATTCCTCATGCTAAAATCTCAATTAAACGCAAAGTACTCGGAGGTAGCCGTTGGGGGCCCCATAAACCCCTAGGAATGCCCCGAGAGGTGCCGATGTGGCACGAACTCCTATATAATTCATTATTAGAGTTACTACTATCTTTATTCATCATTATAAATAGAATTCTCAAGCTAATTTTTCAAAAACACAAAAGTGCTCGGGGGAAATTCTTAACGCTCCTGTTTTGGTCCGGGAGTGTCCCGACAACCCGGGAATTATGTCATGAGTTGATATAACCCCATATAACTCAATGTAACACCTTAATATATCATTATTGACCATAAAAAAATGTTTATAAACACTTGTAACTCATAGGGAAAACTTATTTTCCAGAATATCCTTAGAGCACAAAAACGCACTCTCGGGTGCCGTAAAAATGTGTTCTACGCTATTACCTTGAAGTTTTTGAGGAGCCACGAGTTGAGAATCTTAAATGGGATGAATTGACCATCTAAATAAATGAAAGCCAATGCTATACTCATAGCACAAGTAAGGCCGAAATTGTGGTCAAAAAGTACTATAAATTCAGCATTTTACCTTCGAAACTTTCATCTTTTACCTGGTATAAATGTACCAAATAAATGTTGGAACCTATAACATGTTACAGTATGATCTTAGTGTAATATAATGTGACAAAGACCAAGTTTCAAATCAATCCCACATGGTCACACAAGGGGCCGTTTTTTTTTAGCATGTAATTGACATGTTTTAGTTTATAAAATGTCATGTAACATGGTGACTCATCCTTCCACATGCCATTTGACATTATAACAAGGGAATCTCAGTCTAGGCAGGTCTCCATTGCCGAAAATTTGCTGGAAATAACAAGGGATTAGCTTTTGTAATGTCATGGAAATTAAATACATAAAGTTAAATCCTAGATCTGCTTTAGTCACATCTTGGTATTAGTCAAATATATTTCAATGAATCAGCTTGTTCCCCACCCAAGGCTGCCAAAAATGACCAAGGAAAAATGAGTGTGCTTGCTGTATAATAATCATAGGAAGACACCTACCTAATTAAGCATGATTCTATGTCTAATAAAACTAAATCAAGAGGCTACCTACAACACCATTGTCGTAAGCCTACAAGAAAATAAGACAGGTTAGCTTTGATAATTAAGCTTAGAAATTCTAAAGAAATGACCTTACCTAATTTCCTAGTATTCATGCCTTGTCACCTTGTTTCAAGTGGCATACAAAGCCATTACTTTTCCCCTTCACATGGCCAAAAGCATGGTTGATTGGAAGGCTTTATGGAGCCAAGAGTCAAGCACTTAAACTAAGGAAAAGCTTACCCAACTTTGACATTATTGTGTCAAGATTCCTTCATTGCCTTCTTTTAACTCCTTATGTGAGCTAGCATTCCCTTTGCTCTCACTTGGCCGAATTGGTAAGGCTCTCTTCCTTCTCTCTTCCTTTCTTCCTTAGTCGTCTTCTTCTTGTGAGCTTCAAGCTCCATTGATGGAGATTTAACCTTAAACTCCATTTTTGTGTTAAATTCCTAGCAACTTCCGTCAAGTCTTGAAGCAAGAATCATCCTAGCAACCTTGCAAGATTTCGCCAAGCATTTGTACTCCAAGGAGTTGTCTTGATTCAACATCAATACAAGGAGTAATCAAGGCTAATCTAAGGCATTTTCATGTTTGAAAATCCTAGTAAATACCTAAGTATATGTTCAAAAATTCTAGCTTTTATATCAATATTCTCTCACCATTTCATGAAGGGAACTTGGATCTCCAATCATCCTAAGGTGTACCGAAAATTCCTTGACAAACTACTTAAGGTAAACTCTTATAAATACTACTCCAAATCTTACTTAGAAATCCTTGTTAGAAGTCTAACACTTGGATCTCTTAAATCTATGTGTGGAGGCCAAAAAATTCTACATCAAGATACCATTGGAAGAGCTTGGAATTCAAGAGGAAATCAAGTGCATGAATCACCTTGAATTAAGTTATTAAGTATAAGTTTGATTTAAGCTTCAAACTTTGTACAAATTTATGTACAACCCTTCATTAAATTAAGGCCAAAAACTATAGGTTATGTTACTGAAATACCCCGAATAATTAGTAGTTTAAATTCGTGAAGGTTGAATTAAACTACGAGTAACAATTATGATCATACTCAATATATATATATATGTACATATATATATACATAATAAAAATGATAACATAGTATGTGTGTATCGTTATATAGTCACTGGTATATATATACATATACGTACGTATGTAGTAACGTTACGATATTACAACATTAATAATAAATAAATAATGACGTTGCATGGGCGCATATAATTAAAACGTGACAACATAAAGGGGCGTATATATGTAACATAATAAAAAACTAAGTGGTCCCGTACCTAACGAAACACGGTATATTATATAGTCTTACATATACATATAAACATGGATATAACTTATACAAAAAAGGGGGGTGCGCCCCTGCCAAGGTTCGAACCCCGCACCTCTTGTATACCTAGTGAATGTCTTAACTGAGTGAGCTGTGTTCAAATTCGGTAACTTATACCACTGAATCAAAACTAGTATTATGCCAACTATGATAATTACAAAGAAAGGAATCAGACACCCACTCAATGTAGCAGTGCCGGTCTAATCCTCCTCTTCCTCGTTTCAGAACCCAATCAAACAAAAAAAAACACAGAAACCGTGATATTCAACTCAACGACAGCAACGTCTTGTATATTCAAGTGCCCATGACTTCTCTTGAAACTTGAGACCCATATCCCCTTGTCTACCCCTGAGCTTAGTACTCCCTCAATTGCCCTCTGTAATATCGACTGAAGCAGACAAAACAACACCACAGGACACCATATCTCCTTCTGTGTCTGATAACCTGAAACTCCAGGGAAAATGTTTTTGATTTCGGCAAAGGTGCCCAAATGACAAGCATGAGCAGAAGCTCCCTCATCTCCCTCTGATTTTCTGTTGTTTCTCTCACGCAAATAACTCCCTATCTTCTCGATCTTCTCTTGCCTTTCTTATTCGAGAATTATTCCCTGGAACACTCTCTTCTTGATCGGTCACTTAACTCCCCTAACAGTCAGCACTGCCCTCCAAGAATAAACCATCAAGAGCCTGCAACAATGTGGTTCGAGAATCTGTCCAAGGTGAAACCAGAAAGCCATCCGGTTATGATCTATTTCCCGTTTTCCTGATGCTAGAACAATGTCATTTTCTGCAATCAATTCTTCTGCTCCTTCCAGGTGTAACTCCCTCATGCATTTCCCCAGGCTGTGCTTGGACATTTCCTGATTGAGTGTCGTGGAAATTCCTGCTGGGAATATAGTTAGAAGGTAAGGTTGCTAAAACAGATCCTCCTTTACCTCTGTCGTTGTTGCCCTTGATTTATCCAGCCTAACCTCTGAGGAAACGTTCTCAGCTGCTGTCGAATAACCAAGGGGCAGGAAACATGCAGTGTGCCAGAGATCAACTGGGAAACAGAAAAGATAATCAGGTGAGATGTCTCTAAACTTAAAACATCAACAGAAACCAAAGAAAACAAATCTGTCAACTAAACCGATAATCACTCTGAACTCGGTAACTTGTATCTGGTAACACCGGTATTCTGTATACCAACTCTCAGAGAGAATGCAAGATGTGTACTTGTTTAGTAACCAACAAAGAAAAAAAAAGAGAAACTTACCAACGCCTTACTTAATTAGTAACTGACCTGGTAGTGCTTAGGAAATCCAGATAGCATGTTGGAACAGAAGTGAGTAACAGGAGAGTGCAGGGTTAGGTTTCACTTTCTAAAACTTTATATGCTCCTGTGTAGTAATTTCCTGAAGTATTCTAGGTGTTTTGTGAGTCTGTTTTCTAATTCAAAGGATGAGTAATAAACGTACCTAAGTAGAAAAAAAAAACCAGAAGTCAAATCATGAATAAAGAAAGGAGGTAAAGAGGTTACACCAGTTTTCAGTTTTTGATTTCTGCACATTTCAGTTTTAGTATAACGAGATTTCAGTAGCTTCAACAAGGTAGTGGTGGATCTGTTTTGAGCTTAAGACTACTAAAAAGACACTTAGTAAGTGGTGAATGTTTAGGCAGGAATGAGGCAGGCTAATACCTAAACAGAAAGACAAGAAGAAAATAAAAACTATATCAGATCTTGTCACGGGTTCACAGAACTGAGTTTCATCGTAAGGAGTTCCATAGGGAGGATTGTCTAGGTGACTTTGAATCTGTTTCTAATTCAACAAAAACTGGAGATAACACTAACTAGGTACACAACCTTGGAAAACCAGAAACAGACTGAGAACACAAAGAAAACAGCAGAAAAGAAAGCAGGCTTCAGTTTCATGATTTCAGATTTTCATATTCTTAGTTTTTGTGTAAAGAATTGTTGGGGGCATTGTCTAGGCTACTTTGGCTCTGTGCTTGAATTCTAAAACTTTATAAACACTTAATCACGTTAGCCAATGAGGTGGGATGATATGGGAAAACAAATCAGAAAACAATAGAAATGTTATAGCAGTTTTCAGTTTCAGACTTTGGTTTTCTATGTAATGAATTTTCAGGGTTATTAACCAGGTTAATGTGGGGCTGTGTCAAATTTACAAGCGTGGTAATACTCTTACCTAAGGGAACATGAATTTTGGGAGAAAGCTGTAAGGCAAAGTGTGAACAGATAAAAAAAAAAAAAAAACAGAAAAGAGGACATGAGGGTCATAATTCAGTTTCTGTTCTTTTTGTCAACTGTAGTATAAAACCCTCAGTAATCTTATCAAGACTATCGTGGATCTGGGTTGGGACTAAAGTCTCGATGCACTCCTAACTAGCTGGCTATCAGGGTGAAGAAAATAATATAAAATAACAAAAAAAACAGAGAGAAAACTTAAAGACAGATTGTGGGTAAACAGAAAGAAGTTAGAGAGGAGTTACCAGTTCCTTGATTTTAATTCAGGTTTCTGTTTCCTGTGTAAAGAACTTTCAGAGTTGTGGTATTGGTTGTCTTGGGGCTGTTTTGAGAGATAAAAATACATTGAGGTTGTAACTAAATAGCTAAGCCTTTGGGAGTCATTTGGCATACTAAAACAGAAGAAAAAGGAAATAGATATGTATCAGTTTAATGGGTTCAGGTTCACAGGTTTCTGTTTCAGTTTCACTTCCTCTTTCTACAGTTTTTTTTCAGAATCGAGTGAAGAAACTTTGGAAGGGCAGACCTTGACGACTTGGGTTTGTTTCGGAGTTAAAACCTGATTAGACACCTAACAAATTGGATAGACAATCTAGGGAGAATCAGATGTCACCAGAACAGAGAAAAAAAAAGAAGAATATATCGGTTTGAGGTTTTGGGATTGTGGTCTGTCCTAGTTGTGTATGATTTTGTACAGAAAGATTGTAAGGAGTCATATCGTGTTTCTCTTAAGATGGGACTATACTAAACACATAACTAAGTAACTAAAACAATTGGGGGGAATTGGAAGTCGAGCTATGAACAAAAGAAAAGAGTTAGAAGAGGTTATGTCAGTTGGTTCCCGTTTCTGCAGCTTTCATGTTTCAGTAGTGGTTGCTTAAGTGAATTGACCGTGGCATGTTGAGGCTGTGTCGAATTTTTAAGCTTGGTAATGCACTTAGCTAGGTGGGTAATCAAGTGGAGGGAAAATTGAGAATCAGATTAACGAGCAACAGGAAAGAGATATAAGAGAGTAAATCAGTTCAAGCCTCAGTTTTCAGTTTGTGTTCAGTTCTGTATGGCCTTGCACAGAGAGATTGTTAGGGGCAGTATTGCGTTATTAGTGAGCCTAAAACGTTCCAAAGACATCTATAAGTTATAAATGCTTAGGGGGAAAATTAAAGGCCAGTTTTTACAACCTAACAGAGGGAATAAGGAAGACACATACCAGTGTTGTTTTCAGTTTTCAACAGTGGGTTGTTTCTGTATAAAGAGCTTTTAGAGGGTTAACAGAGTTGTTTTAAGTTGGTTCTTAGTTTAAAACCTCCCTAGTACATTTGGCTAAGTTTATGAAACATCTGGGGAAGGTTATGCATCAGTAGGTACACTAGAAGTGGGATTAAATAAGGTTATGAACAAGAGTTTTATCTCAGGTTCTGAAACCTTTAAGTTTCAGTATGAGTGAGTTCTAGAAATACTTGAGGAGTGTTATAGTGTTGCTAATGAGCTTGAAACGTATCTAACTTAATTAGGGAGAGGCGAATACACTTGGGGAAAATTAAAGATAAGTTTCAATAAGGAAGAGCTAAAGGCAAGTGAAAGAGAGGTACCAATTGTATGTTGTCGGTTTCGTAGGGAGATTCTATGTAAGTGGATTGTTGTTGTAGTAGATTAGGGATGATGATAAAACTTCATTAAGAGGCCTACCTAAGAGGGAATACTCTTTAGGCAGGTTAAAATTCATTTTTGATAAACTTGTTACAAGTTAGTGCCTAAAATTACTCTAAAACATCAGTAGAGAGAGAACTTAGTTAACTTGTAAAACGTCGGTGTGTATGCCCTAGGAGCGAGACAAAGTTTTAAAAAAATAATACTTGGAGAATTTCCAAGGGTTAATATAAACCAAGCTTTTCAAGATTCACCTAGGGAACAATACCCGATAAGATGTGATAAACTAGAAAACGTTCACAATGATCGTCACATGAAATCATAGACTGATATGTTGTCTTAATTAACGTTAGGTCCGTAGCGAACTCCGACCAGGACACCGTGTGTGAGACTACTTGCTTCTGATCCAGGTATGGACATGTGTGGTTCGTATGTTGCCGTGTTTACACGGCTTGTGTGCTGTGTGCCTTGTTTGTTTATGACCACAAGATTAATGCATGAAAACGGATGTTGTTTTTTACCGTGCTTATTTGTCTGTGGTGATCTGTGTAAGGCATGTGAATGGATTGATTATCTTCCTTGCTTACCTGTTTGCTATTATTGTGCATATTGGTTGCGCGCACACAGTAGTGTAGTCCCTTCTCGTTGATGAATCCTTGGGATGAAACACAACGAACTTTGTAAACAAACCAAAGGAACTACAAAAAGGGAAACTCCTCTTAACTATAGAGGACCTCTAAAGACACCCACTATGGTGTCGAAACAAACCAAAGGAACTATAAAAAAGGGAAACTCTTCTAAACTATAGAGGACCTCTAAAGACACCCACTATGGTGTCGAGTTATCAAAGATAATGATAAGCTAATACATTGAGAATGAATAGGGAGACGGACCCTTTGTATCCGGGGTAAAGACCATAACATTGAGAAGGAATAGGGAGACGGACCCTTTGAATCCGGAGCAGAGGCTAGTAAACATTGAGAATGAATAGGGAGACGGACCCTTTGTATCCGGGGGTAGAGACCAAACATTGAGAGGAATAGGGAGACGGACCCTTTGAATCCGGAGCAGAGGCTAGTAACATTGAGAATGAATAGGGAGAACGGACCCTTTGAATCCGGAGCAGAGGCTAGTAACATGGAAAAAGAATAGGGAGACGGACCCTTTGAATCCGAGCAGAGGCTAGTAACATTGAGAAGAATAGGGAGACGGACCCTTTGAATCCGGAGCAGAGGCTAGTAACATGGGAAAAGGAATAGGGAGACGGACCCTTGGTATCCGGGGCAATGGCCAGTAACTTTTAAAAACAACAGAGAGAGAAAGAGCTATCCGGGAAGGGAGGATTAGCTATGGACAAGATGTACTCCAAATTGTGGTGATAAGAGAATTCACAAATAACCCGTAAAGAAACAAGGAAAGGTTAGCACCTACATGAGATGGTCACGGATCTAAATTACATCCCCAGACCTGGTGCAAGGAAAGAGAAAGAAATACACTTTAAGGGAACAAGAGAAAAGAAATGAAAACACACAACGCTCGTACGATCCCATAGTGAGGATCTTGGGTATCACATACCTATGCACACGTCTGATGACTTACATGATTGCTGTTGCTATATTAGCAGCTTGTTGTGCTTGTTGCGTGTTTGATGGGCTATGATGCCAGCCTGTTATGCTTGGATGTTTGTTGATATTGCTATGCTACCTTAAGTGTGTTTGATATTATGATGTATTGTGATGTGCTTTACTGCTTTAATATAGCATGTAAATTGACTTAATAATATTCGACCAAGTAGTCGTGTGGCCCGGTAACATGCGGGCTTCACACGTTCATACTCAGCGTAGTTTGCTGAGTCCTTTACACCCAACTTTTTTTCAGGTATTGTGTCGGACGATAACGGAGCGTAGGCGGGATGGCTACCATGGGGGTAGTCCATCAGGGCATGACTTTTAAGTTGTAGTAGTATGGGTATATATGGGTTGATACTAAACCCGAGATGTAATTCTTAGTTTAAGATTTGGTAGCTTTGTTGTAGACACTCGGTAATTGAGAATTGTACTATGTATTGTTTATGAGTTTGTATTGAGGGATGTTTCCAGTCATGCAGACCGTAACTAGTATTAGTGATGTGGTCTGTCAACCACGTGGGTGGTTGGCATCTGTAGCACCCGGATGATATCGAGAATCCGCTGCGTAGTTATTATGTAATATGACTAGGAGCTTGACTTTGTACTATTGGATTGGACGTTTATTCGGGGGTGTTACAGTTACCAAGAAAATAGTTTATGACATACAAGGTAAGATTATTACCTTAAGATATAATTTTTGGGTAACAAAAATTAAATATGATGCATATATATTTAAGCCGAATTGTCTGGGAGTTAAATGCTTTATTTTGAGCTTATAATCATTCTAAGTCATTAGCATAATTTTTAGAAGTGTTATATGGCTTATAAGCATTTATATATACTTATTATATAGATATAAATCAAGTTTTAAAACCATATGGTAAGATATTATAGAGCCGAGAATAAAATGTTTCATTTAGTGATTTTTGAAGGATATAAGTATATTAAATTATATTATAAATTTTGGGAATAATAAAAATAGCTACAAGTATTTTAATGGCTAATTTATTAAGTTGTGTGATTAAATTGTAAATTTTGAAAATTTTGGGTACTATATGGAATTACCGAGAGTTAATGGTGTTTTTGGCAGAGTTATGATATAATATAAGGTAGGAATTAATCTTATGAATTTTTGGGAACTTAGACAAGTGTTTAAGTGTTAAAATAACAATTTATAAAGTTTTGGGGCTATTTTGTAATATCTAGAAAATATGGAGTAAAGCTGAATTACATGGGATTTTCTGAGTATATTAAAGTATTAATTATGAAACTAGGCTTTGGTCAAAGTGTTGACCAAAAACATTGGGTTAAAATGATTTATGACATAAAATATTAAGTTTATAAAAGTTTTTGGGTGAATATGAAATTTATGAAAGTTTAAATGTAAAACCGATTTTGTGATGGTCGAAATCGTAAAATGTAGAATATAAAGGTCGATTCGGTATTTAAGGAAATTAAATATTAAAACTATAGTTTATGGGTTAATATGTAACTTATATAATGTTTTTGGGGTTAATTGTAAATATGGGAAAATATGTGTAAGACCGAATGTTTATGTAGTTATTTAGCAATTTATAAAGTTAGTATGTTCAATTTATAATTACCGAACTTATGGTTGGTTTTGTGATTTAATAAATTAAGAATTAAAACTTGGTAATATAATGTATTTTGGAGTATAGTGTAAAGTTAATAAAATGATTGTGGTTTTAATAAAAATAACCGAATTGCACTGATATAAAGAATAAGTGAAAACAATTATAAGTATATAATTAAAGAGATGGAGATATACTATAAGTAGAAATTCGTTATCACATGTAGTTACTACATAAAATAACGGACTGTTAAACTACCTCGAACCACTGTTCAATAACTGGAGAAATTAAAGAACATACTGGGTTAGAATACTACAGCTATTAGTTCTGTAACAACAGTACTGTAATAGTTAGCGTTAGTCGTATTAACGTTACCCGGTATTGCATGTACATATAACAGCGTTACGGGGAGAAACAACTAAGCAAGAACTTTCACACTATCAACTTTCACGGTGAACGGTATGTTAATTGTGTGGTCTCAATGTCCTAAGGATTTTCCTGAGGTCCAGACGTTGAGTGTTTAATTGTCAAGAGCGATATCTGTGATTTGTATTTATGATCTTGTATACTATATTGCTCGACATCATTGCGTTTAATTTTTACGCGAACATTGTATGACTGGAAGTTTATACATCTAAACTCGAACAAGACTAGATGACCTTTAGGTATTATGAGAACCTAACTGACGGTCATTGTCATAGTCTTAACTCAAGGATTGGATCTTATGTCATTGATTAAAGGGCTAACTTACAAAGAGAGGAATCCAGTTAGTTTCGACTATCTGGTTTGCGCAGCGTGATCACTACCAGGGACTACTATCAAGAGTCACTCAAGGGAATCCATCGTCCACATCGATGATGGCAGAGGGCACTACTGTTGTTGCAGGCTTCGGCCGAATTAGACGCCTTTAAGGCAAACAAAAAATCCAGGGCCAAAGGTTCAGCTGGCAACGGTTCCATTGGAACCCAGGGGACTACTGTCCATTAACAAGTTATTAAGGGTTGTTCTAACATGACGCCCGAGGTGGAAGTTAATTGGAAAGTTTAAGTGATTGGTTAAAAGGATAAGGGCCATGGGGCCAACTAACAAGTACGGTTAATTAATACACGTATCTTGTTTAGGTATTGGATACTGATTGTTGTTATGGATTACTGGTTACTGGTTATTGATTATTGGTTATTGATTATATTGGTTATGTGATAATATTGTTGGATGAATTGCTATGTGTTAATTTAAACAATTACAGTTGTTATTATTATTGTAAACCGGTACAACATGTAATGAATCTAATATCAAGATGGCTAAACGACTTAAGGGATCCAAATGATTTAAGACTACATTTAGCATACCAGCATATAGTTTGCTGAGCCCTTCAGTGGGCCAAACATTTCAGGTTACTGAAGAAGTGTCCGAAAGCGAGACGCAGGGTTGATATATTTCAATAAGACACCTTTATTCTTGTTACGTACTGTATTATGGCTCTCTTGTATTGGGTTAGTTGCTCATTTGTTTGGTTTGGATTTGGATTGTAACTTTAAGATGGCACAGTATCTGGTCATCACTGCGGTGGAGAGTTGAAGTTGGTTGATGGATAAGGATGCCTTGTTACTCACATGGGTAAATGACGGCGTGTAACACCAAACGATAGTTAGTTTTATTTTCCGTTGCGAATTATATTTTGTTTTGCTACAACTTGCGATATTATTACAGGAGAGGATTAGGGGTGTTACACAGACACACACCACAAATCCCAACAAAACCAAACCTAGCTTTGAACACCATTAAATGTAACGACCCCAAAACCCCTGGTTGAGAGACCATTACACATCCGCGCACTTATTACCTAAGACACGCAAGGCTACACTAGCGAATTCCCAAAACAGAAATGAAACTCATATATTATTTAAATAACGTACAACTTGTCTTTACAAATACCAGGCAAAAGCAAAAATACAAAAATGAGACTAAACACAAGCGGAAGCTATTACAAAAGGGCTTCAAAAGCCAAGCACCTGAATGCAGAGTATGAAACCAAATTAAAAGTAAAAGCTGAATCTTCAAGCACGATCTAAAACCTACAAATCATACGGAAATAGGGGTGAGCCCAAACTGTAGCTTAGCAGGTGATAAACTTCATCATCTGAGCATGTTCAAAAAAGACACTGAACATAACAATATATATACATATACGAAGGTGCTTAGACAGAACAATTCTAAAACAAACGAAGTCTTTCAAATAGACAGAAGCCAAAAACAAAAGGAGCTAAGCAGTGATCAAAACATACACTTATTAGCAGAAGGTAAATTGAAGCTGGAAGCTTGACGAAATCAGAAGCTTAATAAACTCAAAAGATAAAACACAATCAGAAGTTTAGAAAAATTAGAAGTTTAACAAAATCTGAAACTTAGGAGAATCCAGAGCTTAGTATAAGACGGTGAGCACACAAACAGACCGTCTCAAATCTAATACAGATAGAGCATATGAAGCAGAGCACTTTACAAACCAAAAATCCTCAACAGACAGAAAGCACAAACAGTCTATTATCTTAGTTTGCAAACAGGCAGAGCAGGCGGAAGCAATACAAACAAATAGAGGTGTTCAAAGGACAAAAAGCATACAACAGTCTGTCCAATACAAATCAGAGAGGACAGACAGAAGCCAAACATAATACAAACCGAAGTGAGACACTATCGTTCAAAGCATACAAAAAGAACAGAGCGAGTCCCTGAATAGAATGAGGAAACATCACTCATGAACAGAACAGGTGAGATACCTGTGAACAGAAGGACCTCCTACACAGAATGCTATGGGATAGCTAGACCCAGCCATCCACAGCTCAGACATAGAGAAGACTAGGTCCCAAATCAGAAGCTTTCATAACAGATCAAAGCTTTATACAGAACAGAGCGGAAGTCCTTATCAGCTCAGAACAGAAAGTAGAAGCTCAATCAAAATAGAACAGAGGGCGTAGCAGAGCGCTAACACCCAAGCCTAAGGCTTAATGCAACTAAAAAACAGAATTCAAAAAGTTGAAACAGAAGTCTTAAGTAAGACTAGAAAAACATAGAAGGTCAAACGGAAATCAAAAGCTGAAATACGCTCTCAGAGTAACTTAGAGCTTAAGGGCTTATCAAAGACTTTCAAATCAGAAAACACATGAACGTGTGCCAAAACATATCAAAATAGATAGTACTCAATAAGAGGAATCCAATGCCGTCAACGGCACTCAAAACGGAGCTCAAATGAAGAAGTTATATGAAAACAAAGGCCGGTCCGAACATGCATCTGACTTTGCATGTTCGGACGTTAGCCGAGAGTCAGAAAATCTGCCCGCGCATGATGTCTGAACTTCAATGTTTGGACTCATGTTCGGACACAGCGAAAACTTCCAAAACAATTGCGGAAATCATCCAGAAGCAAGCCACAAATCCCTACAAAACATACATAACTTATAGTAGCAAAATACTCAATCGAAAACACATTCCACGGGGTTTTGACCACTCGAAAAGCAACCAAAATCAATCTAGAAACATCCCAATCAAAGGAGCACATACATATATGGACAATGAACAAATTCAGAAATCCCTGTGGTCGAACACACACAACCGAATTCATCCACCATTTACCTCACATCCATAGCTAAGCAATCTCTGCGGACTCTACAAAATGCCCTCCTCGATTCTCCACTCAAACGACAAACCCTCAAATTGAACCAATCCAAAAAACAATATCAATCAAAAGAGAAGAGAGAAAAAGAATCTACGAAGAAGAGAACTAGACCCACAATCCAAACCTGAATGGCGATGATAGGCGAACGTAATCCCATCAGCAGATTCAACGTTTTATTATTGAGGGAAACTTGAAGAAGGGAATGAGCAATGGGAAAGGAGTTGAACACATAGCGAATGTCAAGAGAACCGTCAATGAGAGATATGAGGGAAAGGGGAAATTAATTAAACGTGATTTGGGAATTAAGGAAGAGGAGTAAAATAAATGAATTAGTAACTCCCTCCTTTAACTAAATAATAAATAACCAATAGGAAGGATGAATGCAACCCTCCATTTCTTGAATAAATACAAGAGACTGAATCATATGGTAAACAAACTAACATTAGATCAATATGTTACGTAACTCCTTTGCAAATCAGAAAGGAAGTAAATAGAATAAAAAAATCAGGGGCATAACAATATACCCCCTTTAAAAGAATTGTTCTTGAAATTTGACGATACCCAGAATGCAATCAGTTTCACTTCAAGTTTAGGAATACTACGAACACAAACAAGGAGCCACACTCAGAATAGAACTCACTACTGATGTATTGACTGAAGCTCGAGCAGAAGATTACTAACACATAACCCTAAGGCCACAGAAGGGAACTCACACACACCCCAGAAGATTGAACCTTACAAGCTAACTCTCTGAATTCGTTGACTGATTCGCTGGCAGAAGAAACAAAGCAGATGATCACTGGAACTCATCACTAACACATAGAAAGAACGCTAACATATCTCAAAAGATTTTACCTAACTTGAGCTGACTCACCGAACTCACTGGCTGACCCATTGACATAAGAACAAAGCACAAGATTATTGAAGGCTAAATTATAGGCACATGAACAACACTTACACATTTTAGGAGATATAATCTCAAAAAGCTAGTACTCAAAATTTTCTAGCTGACTCACAGATAGAAGAAGTAAAGTAGAGATCACTAACTCCCAACACAAAAGCACATGAACTCTCTTAGATGTCGTCCTTACCCAAGTTTGGGACAATTTAGGGTCACTATTACTTCCTATTATTCAAGTTTGGAATATTTTTAATTACTTTTATTTCGGGTCATTTCGGGTTCGGGTCAGTTTCGGGTTATAAATTTGCTGGGTCATTACGGGTTTGGGTCATTTTGGGTTTTACCCAATCGGGTTTCGGGTTTATTATATTCAAATATTTCAGTTTTTGTCAGGTTTCGGGTTCGGATAAAACGGGCGGGTTTTCGGCTTGGGTCAAATTTTGACAGCTCTACCTGACTGTTGGGCACCATTCAGAAAGATAAACCCACTTGAAATCTTGCATACAAGTGATCCTGATTATCTTTATTCATTGAAACACTTAACAGATACATAAACCACAATGATGGTTTGCAATCATCAAAATCTAAAGCAACTTGACTTAAAAATTTCCCCCTTTTTGAGGATGGAAACCAATTTGATAAACAAAGAAAATCAATCTAGCTAAGTGTTTTTAAAACCAGGTATAAGTCTGAAAATCTTAACTCCATAAGAGGGTTCCCCCTAAGAAGAATTCCTCCTGAGTTAGTGAGTGGTTGCAGGATGAAAAATACCTAGTCATAGGATAAACAATTCATATACAAGTATTCGAGAAATAAAGTAAGGATTATTCTCTCCACGTTTTTCCTACTTCCAACCACAAAATCATACCTATACACATCCAAAATCCACTAAAACTGAGTTTTTGCACTCTCACCACCAATCCAACCATCCAAGACTTCCTAATCTCCACAAAATGTGTGAAACATCATTAGCATTAGAAAGTCAGAAACTCGGGTTGAAGTCAAATCAGATTTGCCATCAACGAAGCATTCGAAGATTTCCAACGTGAAAAAGCCATCAATTCTGAAGTCAAAAAAGGGTAGATTTCAAATCTATAACTTTTTCTCAATTCAATTTCAAATCAATTCAACTTTTCAGCGACTAAAATAGGCTTAGATCACCATCTCCCTTGTAACTTGTTTGATAGTTGTTAAGTCAAGGACCTTTAGTTTTGATGATAGCAAACCTGTGATGTTTATCTAACATGTTTGTCAAGCTTATCATTCAGATAAACAGGTGAATAAGTGGCTTAGCATGCAAGGTTGCAAGCGCACTTAGGTCATGAGTGGCTTAGCATGCAAGGTTGCAAGTGCACTCAGCCTACGACATGTGCCCAACAAGTCTGGCACCTGTCTGCTAGAGCTCCGGAGAACTTCTAGTAACACACAAGTAGTCAAGAACCACACTATCATATATGTCATGCATCAGACATTAAACAAGGATGGAAATGTTTTAGCAACATCGACAAACTCACTCAGATGTGTCACACCCACACAAGCAACCAGCTCACGGCAAAAGGAATAGCTCATTAATGCACGAGATAACAAGATAAGCAAAGGCTACTAATGAACATCATTACATAGCCATAATAAATTCATAAGAGGCATTTATGAGCATTATTGAACCAGACAAGGTCAGACAAGTTGAAGTGTGCAAGTGGTGACTGACCACTTGAGAGACGCGCCACCAACTTGCCCAATCACAAGGCAACACGTGTGCTGATAGCTCCAGATCAAGTTGGAAGATAATCTACAGTAGAGTGTGGCTATTATAATAAGAGAAGAAGAAGTAATCTACTTCTGGAGTCTACTTATTCATAGGCCTTTAGTTACACCTTAACTAATGTGTATATATACGAGCTTTTATGTCCTATGTAATCAAGCTTGCGAGATATAAAAGGTGAGGTACAATCTAAGAAAGTGTGAGTCAGACTAGAGTGTGTGTAAGTGCTAGAGAGTTGGTGAGCTAGTGAGGACTGGGTTAGAGTGTCAATACTTTGGGTATTTGATAGACCGACTGGTCGGGGAGCGGTCGGTGAACCGTAGGCCGATAGTCAGGTGAGGGTTAAGGACTTTAGGGGTAAAGTCGAATCTGTCCCGAGAGTCTGTGTGTGGGGCGAGGGAGGTTGAGTGAATTTCGTGTGTGTAAATTCTCAATCGAAATGGAGTTTCCAGTTTAAGTTTATCTCTTGTCTTTCCTTAAACTATCAAAGTTTATTTAAGTCAACGATACGTCCATGACCGGTAGAGGATGCATCACGAGTGCCAGCCAGTTTCAATTGGTATCAGAGTGGGTCTCTTCTAGAGAGCTAATTACTTTGGGAGAGGATCAAAATGACTCATGCAAGCCTACTTGCGTCAGAAGAACGTTCTACACCAAATATACTACCACTTTTTAATGTAGACAACTACACTCACTGGAAGAACAAAATGGAGTTTCATATCAAGTCTGATGATCCCAGGATGTGGAGGGTTATATCACCAGGTGAATATACCTTTCAAGATGCTCAAGGACAAGACATATCAGTAGACAACATGACGGATGATCAAATTAAGAAGTTGATTTTCAATGCACGAGCAGTAAGAATTCTACACTGCGCACTACTACCTGAACAATACTCTAAGGTAGCCTCAGCTAAAACGGCTCAAGAGATTTGGAAAACTCTTGAGGTCACATATGAAGGGAATGATGAGATCATAAAGACTCGCATTGAGCTGTTGTTTACTCATTGGGAGATATTCAAAAGGAAGAAAAGGAGAGCATCTCTTAAATGCACACAAGGTTTACCAAGCTCATCAATGAAATGTTGGTACTTGGAAGAACCATCTCAAATGAGGATCAAATTCAGAAGTTCCTCAGATCTCTTTCTACCTCCTTTGATAGCAAAGTCAAAGTCATACAAGAAGTACATGATCTCTCCAAGATGTCTTTTGCAGACATGCTAGGATCTCTGATGGCTTTTGAGTTAAAACTACAACAGAGTAACTCAGAAAGTTCATCAAGAGATAGAGGAAAAGGCATAGCCCTTCAAGTAGCTAAAATGAAAGATCCGAGTCAGAAGACGACAATGATAAAAAGGTCCTCTAGGTATAGTAAAGCTTTTAGCACATGCATTCATGCAGTCAATCAATTAGGTTAAGGATTGCGGTTACCTGGATCGCGCTGAGTACTAGTACCAACGCCTGAGGTTCCCGTAGAGTTTGGGGTGTTCTGACCCTGAGTGACTCCCCCCCCCCCCCCCCCCTGGTTGCTTGTACCAGCTGAAGTCTGCCCCGTGTAGTTAGGGGTGAGCATTTGGATAATTCGGTTAACCGAAATCCAAATTGTAAAAATAATGGATTTCGGTTAATTCAGTTTTTAACCGAATTATCCAAATTTTGATCAAAACCGAATTAACCGAAATCCAAATTATCCAAAATCTGAAATTTTTTTAAGTTGAAAACCAAAAAACAAACTAAAATACAAAATTTCCTTCAGTTCGGATTTAAACCGAAATTTAAAAAAAACCGAAAACCGATTTTATGAATCGGATTTCAGTTAACCGAATTTTTAAAAAACCAAACACATTTTTTTTCATGTTCATCATCAGCAGCAGTAATAACCATAAGCTGCTTGAAAATTGTGAATTCCCTAGTTGCCAATTCATCACAATAGAAACAGAAAAAACTCACTCAAACATTATACTAGTTACATCAAACTAGTGGTGAGCAGCGATGAACAATGTTCTAAAATAACTAGTTATATATTTAATTTGACGAAAAAAGAAATAGTATGACATTATATAATTGAATGATTGGAGCAATGCGAGATAGGGTTTTGAATTTTGACGTCTTGTTTGTCATGTTTAAAGAGTATTAATTATTAATGAAAGATTTAGGGATTTTCTTTTAAAAAAAAGTTTAGATAATTCGGTTAACCGAATTTTATAGGGTTAAAACCAAAATCCATACCGAATTATAATTCGGATATCCGAATAACCAAAATTTTAAATTTGGTTTTAAAATTCGATTAAAAATCCAAAAAAAATTCGGTTAATTTGGATTTTGGATAATTCCAAATTATCTAATCCAAATGCTCACCCCTACGCGTAGTCACCACATGGTGTCCCGGGCCTAGCAGATGGAGCAGTCATAGTTGTCGCTGTCGAGGCTGTTCTTTTTCACTATATTCCATCTGATCTTTGGCACTTGTTCACAAACGTGTTATTGTGGTAGTTGAGTATTAGCTCCCTTTCGAGGTGTTGCGTTGTAACAGCCTAGGTGAGTTGTGCTTCGTAGCTCGTATATCTGTCGTGTTCTTCAGGTGAGGTCTTCTTGAAGCTTTGAATTGTGTAGACTTGAAGTTATCCCTTTTTTAGAGACTCCAAGCGGTCCATTGGTTGCGCATGTTATACATTTAATAGTCATCTTAGACTCGTTTTTCCATCCATCCTTACTCAGGTGCATTTATTAGTGCTTTCCTTTAGTGAACCTGACTGGGTTATGTTGCCTGCTTGACAGGTCAACCCCATTTGCCCTTAGGGTATATCCCTCTTCCAAGTAGGGTTAATGTTTACTTGTTACTGTGTATAGGTAGCGTCTTTTAGGTAGTATGCAGCTATCAAGATTTCTGGTCCTAGATAATTCATCATATCACAAGTTTCCTTATCAAGGTCGGTCCTAGGGTCGGTCCGGCCCAGTAGTTGTTCTAATTACTCATTTTGAGCTCCAAATTCACCTCAATTCTTACCCAATCCTTCCTAATCATTTCCACATGTTTTCTACATGTTTAAGTACCTTAAACACTCCAAGTCATGCTCTAAACCTCCTCAAATCATTACTCAAATCCTTGCTCAATTTCTACAAACTTCAATACTCATCTTTGCACTTATGCACTCTAGTGCATTTCTAACTTCTTCTTAAGAGTTACATCTTTAATACCCTGGATCTAAAATCGTGATTAAATTACTCTAATATGATTATTAAAGGCCTAATGGTGCCTAAAGAATATTGGTAAGGGAAATAAACCAAAAGAAAAGAGAAAATGCGTAAAACGCGAAAAAACGCTAAAATGCGCATTAAATTTAAATAAGAGATATAAGATCTCATAAGGGTCCGAGATGGATTCCTAAGGCTTAGTTAGGCCTAATTAGTATGCGGGAGTGATTCCCGAAGAAAACGGATCCAAATAATGGATTAAAACGCCAACGGAGTTTTAAAGCACGTTTTTCGAGGAAACCCGAAAACGTGACTTTAATTGGTCAAACGGACCCGTAAAAATTATAGTTGATTAAATAACTATAATTAAGTATTGATGGAATCTTAATAACCATTAAAATAAAGAAAAAAGAAAAATCCAAAAACGGGCCCGGTTAGTGAATAGTGCCAAACCGGGTAAAATAATGAGCATTTTCTGTAAAAGACGAAAAACGCCCCAGCTTAATTAGCTAGTGGGGGTCGGTTTATTAATAGTGGCAGCCTCCCCCTCTCTTGCTTATTAGTTAGAAAATAAAGGAAGAAAAGAAAAGTAAAAAGTAAAAAGAGAATAGTATAAGTGACTTAAGTCACTCTCTCACCTCTTCTTTTTCTCCTCACTCACGATTTCCCTCCTTCCAAATCGAGCTCCTTCTTCCTTTGCCTCTGTAAATGGCGATTTCAAGATTAAGCAAGCAGCCCACCTTCAATCTCCTCTAACTTGCTCATTTCTTCACCGAATCGCACAAAAATGCTACCGTTAGATTCGTATCGACAAGGGCTTCGTTTTCCACCCAACAAAATCTTGATTCCTCCACCTTCACTTCCATGGGTGTTGGACCTTTTGGAGCTTAAAGAAGTGTTCTTGAGTCTCCATCATCTTCTTGATACTCCAAGGTAAAAAGAAAGTCAAAAGCTCTTCATTTCTAGCTAGTTCTTCCAATTTTGAAAATTCCTTCACGTTGAAATTTCCCCATGTCCAGCCGGTTCTTCTAGCTTTTGAGGAATGGAGGGACTTCATCATTTTGATTGCCTAAGCTTTACATTTGGACATTTGAAGGTAATCTCTAAGCTAAACCCTAAAAACTAGCTCTAGTAATACTAGTTTTTGTGAGGGAAGAATTGAATTAATAAGCTTAATATGTGTGTGTGGGGATGTGATTGTAGATGGCAATCTAGACCCCCTTGTGTGTTTGTGAAAACAAGAAAAGAAAGAGAGAGCAAGAGAAAGAGGAGAAAGAAGAAGAAAACCGAAAACAAACAAGGTAAAGCTCACCTTGTGTGGATTTTATTTGACTCGTAAAAAAGATTTGGGAATTGATTTAATGCTCTTGAATTTGTGTAGTCTTGATACTACATCATTGAGTGGAATGAGAATTTTATATGTGGTTTGAGTGTGGGAAATAAGCTTGAGTCTAAACTAGTACATATGTGTGATCAAGTGGGAATTTAATGTAGTTGTTGGTGCTTAATTAAACAGGGGTGAAGAGTATGTTTATGAGTTGATTTGAATGTGGTGAATATGCTAAAGAAGTAGGCAAGTGCTGTCAAAAATTCCTAGGGAAGTATGGACTTGAGTGTTTTATACAAAGGAAGAAACTAGGTGTGCTTAAGAGTGTTAAGTGAGTAGTAATGGTTTGGAAAACCAAGCTATGGAGAAGAGTGTATTGGTAGTAAAAATAATGTCATTTGAGTGCTAAGAATGACATTGGTGAGGGAAGGTTGAATGGTATAATGATGAAACCAAAATCTGTTACAAGAGTATTAGAAAACAAGAAAACCAAGTTATGAAATATAAGTGAATTGGAGTGAATTAAGCATGGCTTAGTGAGTGGACTTGGTGACTAGTTTAAGGTGGTTTAGATGAGTAATTAGGTGTTAAAACATGAGGATTATAGTTGGTGAAGATTGGGTAATCAATGAGCTAAGAGAGGACCTTGAACAGAGTTAGAAACTGTCAAATTTTAAAATCTGTAGCAGGGTCCGGGACCTAGTCCATGGACAAAGTCCCGGACCACCCCCTGTTTTCATACCGAGAGTTCAATGCCCACCTTGGTCCGGGACTTAAGATGAGGACAAGGTCCCGGACCACCCCATTAATTTAGGCCGAGTGCAGTCGGTGTTTGGTCCGGGACTAGGGATAGGGACAAGGTCCCGGACCAGTGTTGAATTCCACCCGAGAGTTACGATGAGTATTGGTCCGGGACTTAGGGTAAGGACCAAGTCCCGGACCACCCCCAGAAACCTACAGAGAGTGTTTTAAAGGGGTTAAATGGTGGGGGTTTAAGTGTTAATGATGTTATAAGATGTTAAGGCCTTGTTTGGTGACACGTAAAGGCCCTAGGAAGTGTAAGAAAGTGTTAGAAGTGATTGAGAAGTGAGAACTCAAATTAACAAGAGTAAAACCGAGTTAACGGGATAACGGGGTAAGTACGAGAGTAGCATTTTATTATGTACCGTATGAGCCTAGTATTAATAATAATGTTTGAAACATTATCAGAGAATCGTGCGTGACCCGAGCATGGTGATATGACACGGTAAAAGTAAAAACCCCGGCGAAAGGTATGATTTTCTCATACTCCGCGTGCTAACCGAGTTACGTTGATTTGTGTTTTGTGTGCCGGCTTAATCAAGATTAAAGCATGAAAATAATCCATTGTTTGATTATGTATGTCTTGTTGTATGATGAATGAGCTAACATACTTGTATGCCGGTGTGGTCTAACATAGTGTATGGACCGACTCGTAGTGAGTAACGTTAGGCTAGAGACCCATAGATCGGGTTGATGCTTAAGATAACGAAAACGTGCAAACACACAAACTATCTGTTAAAGTATAACGAAAACGCAAACATATGAACTCCCTAGAATGTGAGGAGATGTGCGGGATGAGTAATTACCCGATAACGGTTTAGTAAACATAATGACACAATCCACGAAACAAATGAGAGTGGAAAGATAAGTGAACCTCCTTCAAGAGGATTAAAGATAGTTCGAAGATGTGAACTAGTAAAGAAGGCAAAAGAGACCTAAGGGATTAGTAACTCCCTTGTGACATGGTCGACCTTCTATATGAGGATTTTACCGATATAAGAAAATAGCCGAAAGTATGAGCAAGTGAAATGCATGGGTAACTCTTAAAACCTAAGATTAACCGAACATAAGTACTGTTCCCAAAGTCATTAGAAACATCGAGAGTGATGCTTCTAGTCTAATATACATAATAATATTATAACTCCGAGAGAGGAGTGTGTGGGAATGTGAGTAGTCCGAGAGTAGTCGGACCTAAGCAAAGAGATAGGAACTAAGAGAGAGTTCCGTGAGCTAGTTGAACCTTCCCACCATGCTAGACCCAGAGTAGGGTCGAAACCGGGGAAGTAAGACTATGCTTGAGAGCCATGAGTTTTGGCCTAAGAATGTATTCAGAGTAACAAGCGTGACGTAGGAGATCTGTAGTGTCTCGAGAATCTACAAGAGCTTGAGTATGAATAACCCAAGAGTGTGGGTGAGATAATGAGTAGGAATAACCAAAGAGTGTGGGTGAGATAATGAGTATAAATAACCCAAGAGTGAGGGTGAGATAATGAGAATAAGTAACCCGAGAGTGTGGGTAAGTATAGTACGAGTAGCCCATGAGAATGGGTGTGTATAAATAAGTAACCCGAGAGAGCGGTGAGGTATTGAGTAAGTAAACAAGGCATAGTGAGGTATAACTCTCAAGGCCTAAAGAAGTTTTGTGAGGAAAAAAGAGGTAAACAAACTATCTCAATGTAGTTTAAATGCCTTAGGAAAATGAGCTTGATTTGCTCAATAAAATACCTAAGGAGCCAATGGTGAATGACCTAGAGAAATGCTCTCAAGGAGTTTATTAAGGGCATATGTATTGTTAGGTGTATTTGCAGGTCAAAGGCATTACTTATGTGGGAAATTCAGTGTTTAAGTTTAATGTATTTAAGGGCCTAAGAGCCATGTTATTTAAGGGCCTAAGTGCCAAGCATTTAAGCTTATGCACTATATTGTGATGTAGTGCTAAATGTGTGAAGTTTGTGTATGAAAATGTGTTTGATGGATTTTATGTGTTCTTGAATGAAATAAGGTAAAAACTAAGTGTTTGGATGTGAGAATATACAAGAGAAGCTATGGCAAATTTTGGAAAATGTGTAAGAAGTTCTAAGTGTTTTAAACAAGTTTTGTGTGAACTAGGAAGTGTTAAAGGTGAACAAATGTTTTACTAGGGAAGAAAACATGTACTAAGGTGATTTAGAGTGATACAAGGATTTAGGTATTCTTGGAAGTTCTAGGAATTCAATGTGTGTTTTTGAGAATGTATTTAAGTCTTGGAGAAGTTGTTTAAGGTTTAGGATGTTGATGTACAAGGAAGAAGTGATGTTTAGGTAAGATGTGAAAAAGGAGATTTAGTTAGTAAGAAAAGAAGTTTGAGAGATGATGTTAAGGTGTAGAGGAAACACCTTGGTATAGTGGTCATGATTGGTTAAATACCACTTAGAAATCTTAAGGAGGAAATAACATAAGTGTTAGGAATTTCGGTATGAAATGAGTAAGTGTTTAAGGTGATAGATAATGAGTTTCATGGATGTTGTATGAGGATATAAGTGTGCCAAATGAGGTTAGAACACATTAAGAGGCTTGAGGAAAAATTTGGAGAAAGTTTGACAATGTATGGGAGTTTTGCTGCAGTCGACCTACCCAGGGGACCGACCCCAGTCTGGGTCGGTCGGGCTGAAACTGTGAAGTTGGATGTTCTCTGCAGCCGACCTACCCAGGGGGTGGGTCGGTCGGTGGGTCGGACCTTAAAAAAAAAATTAATTTAAGAAATGTTAAGTGGTATTAGTGGTATGCCATTAAGAGAGTATTGATGGTTAGAAAGATAATATATATGGACTTGAGAGATTAAGTTAAGAAAGATGTATTAAAATGTAAAAGTAAAACAAGTTAAAAAGTGAAGTTATGTAACTAAGTTAACGGGGAAAAGTTATAGCATTAGACATTAAATAATCATGCTACCCCGATGTTAATAAAAGTACATGTAATGTTATCAGTTGTTCGAGAATTGCTCTAGGAACATAAGTGGACGTGGTAAAGTGGACTCCGGTGACAGGTATGGTTTTCTTGCAACCCGTGTCCTACCAGATTACACCGGCTTGTATGCCAATGTGTTTTTCTGTGTGTTTGCCACGTTATAAGATAAATCATGAAATGAGTTTACAGTCGTTATTGTTGTTGTATGTTTACGTGCCGATACCGGTAACCTCAAATGCGCTTGAAGGGCTAGTTAACCACTATTAGGTAAACGTAAGAGAACGGTATCCGGTGATAACGCTTCCGACCTAAGGAACGTTCTAACCACGGCTATGCGTGAGTTAGTTATGTGATGTTTGTGTGTGATGTTTGTGTGTGAAAGTATGACTCTCCCTTCCCTTGTGTGTGTCTAACAAGACTTAACCCAATGTTGTGATTGTTTAATTAAGTTCAATGTTGAACTTCTAACAAGTGCTAACGGGGGAAGTGAGGAGTCCGGTCTGTTCTGGCCACGCGTGTGAGTATGGGGGTCGTTGTCATATCAGGTTCGATCCTCTCCGTATGTTATGGTTTTTTCCAATTTGGTTTCCAACCTTCCCTTTAGCTTAACCAAGGCTATTACTGACTCACGTCGGGCCACAGGGGCACTATGTTATGTTTGTTCGGTGTGCTTGGATCACTATATCCGAGACACCTTGTGTTAAGTTATCCGTTCATTTAACGAGACGGTAACGAGTTATGTAACGAGCTTATCATGAGACTGGCAACATTCTATAGGCTCACCAATGTATTAACAATGTTTGGGTCGGTTCCTAAGAGAACCGTTCCCGTTATGTTATATGATGTTGTTGTTGTAATGCAATTTCTATTGCGATGTTATTATGTGCACGTTGAAACGTGAAAGTGTTGTTATGTGTTGTTATGGGATGCATGTTATATGTTGTAAAATGTGGAGTATGTGGATCATGGAAATGAATCCCAGTTTGTGATAAGAGGCGTTTAAGGATAACCCGAATAACGGGTAAGTATCGTCTATAAAGGAAGTAGCTCCATTAGAGGAGAAACACTCTAGGGGTAATAATACCATGAGTGACCTATCAAGTATGGATATGTTATCTGTTGTTGAGCCCATTGAGGCGGAATGATTCGTGTTGTGTGTTTTAGTTACTGCATGATTCAAATAAAATCAATCGCATGCTAAGACGACAATTAGTTGTGCGTGGCCCGGTAGCATGTGGGCTGCGGGATTACCATACCAGCAAAGGTGCTGAGCCCCTTGGGGGCCACCCTTTCTCTTCTTTTCCTATTTCAGGTTCAAGGAGCTGGAAGCCGTTCGAGAGTAGGACGGGGTAGTCGTTGTACATGGGTAATCATGTAAGTTGTATATATACAGTAGGTGTAGTAAGACCGAAGTTGTTATCGGCATCAGTTTGTAAATACTCGGTACAGTTGGAAGGTATGTGTATGTTTTGTTGTTAATGGAAAGGGATAATAATGTGTAGTCGCTCGGGAATCTAGTCCATCAGACCGGTACAATGTTATATAATAGCCTTGTTAGCCACGTAGGTGGTTATCGGCGTGTAACACCAACGAGTTAAGTAATGTGAAGTAGTATATTTGCCGCTGCAGAATGTTGTTATGTGTTTGTTGTTGGATGGGGTGTTACAAAAAGTGGTATCAGAGCCAAGTATCGCTCTGATGACTGAATTACCGAGCTTAGGAAGTACCGAGTTAGGATTTTAGTACTTTGGGTTAAGGGTTGAGTGATAGCGTGAGTGATACGCTAGTTAGGAATTACTAGTGTACATTGAAAACCTACAATATCCATCTCGCCCTCCACAATCCCTGTTTATAACTTGGGGAAACAACACCAGAGAGATGAAAGTCCTCTCTTACTCGGAAATACCCGATATGGCTGTTATTAAGTACCACTGTTAGAACGGAGAACCAGTCATATGGTAGATCCCGAAATGGGAATCCCGGAGTCGGTTCCCATCTGAACAATGTTAACCGCATTTAATAGCGAAGAATGAAGAATCTTGTGTATAGAAGAATAGAATTTCCGGCAACCTGGGTCGACATGCCGAGCAGTCGAGAACAACCAGCTTACAACGCACCAATCGTGCAAAAGGCAAGAAGTGGATTAATAAAACCCGAGACGAGTGTCTACGGGACCACAATTGATAAATAATACACCAACGGTATACCAACCAACAAAGGAACTACAACGTGGTGCCCAACAAGAGACAAGTCTCAGTAACCACGACAAGTGCGTGGAACGGGCTATAAAGAGGATACGATACTAAGTAAAGGGGGACTCCAAGAGTGGGAGACACCCCAGTTGGTAATTACCATATGAATACGGTGAGGAGTTACCCAGAGGGTTACTGTCAAGACAGTAAGATCAGTGAGGGCCCACAAGGCCACTGATGACAGTGTGCGGTAAAAACAATACCACAACCGGTATGTGTTGAACCGATAGCCAGTTAGCATGGCGCACTTGCCATAGCAAGTGCTGCTATAACAGGGCTGTTCGGGAAATTTATAACAACTACAAAGTACTTGGTAAAGTACCACGAAGTTAACTCTGATCATCATAACTGTGGGAGGGCTTAACAGCCTAACCTTTGTAATTGGAAGTACACCAGTCAGCAAGAAGCTAGACTTGGTTAAAGCAAGAAGACGTTGTGAAACCATGAGAATTTTTCTTTCAACCCGGATTTATTCAAACTCTTTCCTTTCAAAACCAGATTTTCTTTCAAACCAATATTTATTTCTAACCTTCTTCTAAACCAAACCAGTAAAACCAAGGGCAGTTGATAAGAATTCAACAATGGATAAACTTTCCCTCGATTAAGTTCGGGAAGCACGGAACGAATATTGTCACGGGACAATATAAGGGAGTTGACAACAGAATACTTCACCTAGGCGAGTGACGGACACTACGAGTGTACCAACAGAATTGTGGGACGACCGCACTCCGATAGGAGCTTGTGGGCCTGACAGACCTACTTATGGGTTAGTTGGGTAAGTAGTAATGTATCAGTATGGTACCCCACATATGTATACGAGTAGAGTCCGGAACACGGGAGGTAGTCGACTCCGTACTACGGTCAGCAGTATGAGTCAAACAAGAGCTATGGATTACAAGGAGTAGTTGAAGTTAAGGAACTCAGTTAAGTTAACGAGACTAAGGAATTAGTGAATTCCTTTCAACGAAATGTTTCAGAGTCAGGAGGTGCGAAGTGCACTAACTGTAATGTAAAGACATCGTATACGTCTTAAGGATCCTCAGGGATGAACATGTTAGCTGGAACGGAGACCCAGCCTGTACATGGCAAGGCAGATGCCTAATGTGGACACATTAGCGTGCAATGAATGGGATGAAACTCCCAGAATGAGTACCTACACTACCAGGAAATGTTGATCTTCATAGAAGAAGATAATAAGCCAGTTGAGAACGCAAACGGCGTGGCTAACTGAGTATACCAATAAGTGCGAACCAGCTGTAATGGCATGACTTAGCAACACCCAGGAGCAATCCTTAAAGGGTGTTCGCATCAACAATTGTTGCACGAAATAACGTGACAGAAACACAAGGTTGAAACTAAGTTGTCAGGAGACGGACTGGCAATCCTAAGGGGCATCCCGTGAAAGGAGACGTGATGCAACGACCTTGTCATGGAGCTCAAAATAATATCCAAACCATGTAATGTTGTACAAAGAAGTACATGTATGTGGACAGCCTACAATGAGCGCAGCTCAAGGCAGTAAGGCTTATAAGCCACAAATAAAATGTGTTATATAAATTAGATTGGTTGCAGAAGTTTATGTTATATAAGTGAATAGAGTGGAGAACGAACCACTGCACTAAGAGTGGGGATACCTCTCGATATTGTGAACCGCTAAAGCGGTAGTTATGTGAACCAAGCTCAAGAAATACGTTAAGGGTGGACCAACATGGTTACTACCACTTGGGAAGACCGGAAGGGTAATAAGTCTAATAGCAACCACCGTACGTGTGGGACGCTAAACGTGTCATGGACAACGCTCAACGAGCACTGGGTAGTCATCCAAATGAATGACGAACCATAATACAAAGGATGTAAATATATGTGTGGAAGTTAATGTGACAGTAAATAGACATGCAAGTTAGTGTTATGCAATGAGTAGGGCACGGTGCGCAGCAAGCGACCGTTATAAGTATTCTTAACTGATAAGTGATACCAAACAAACTAGGCAGTAAGCCAGTAGCCAGTATTACGAGATCAGAATCTCAGTGAAACACAGTGTGAATTCCGTGCGAATCACATGAGAGATTTGCTGTCAAGAGTTTACGCCTCTGCACTCTGTATGACTGAGTGTTTTGGTATTGCACTTGCGCAGTAATGATCAAGTGGAATAGCCAGGATTTGGAAACATGCTAATTGTGAAGGAATAATGTTATAATGGCCGATGCATAGGAAATGCAAGGCCGCACTGATAAAAGAGTACTTGTACAAAACCAAATGTGGAGACATGATTAACAGTAAGTGACTACAGTAGCACTAACTGCCAAAATCGGTATGGAATATACCCCAAATGTTGTAAATAGCTGAGAGAGCACTACATACTAGTAGTAGCTCAATCTCAACCGACAGTAAGTCAAAGGGAACAAGTCAATCATTGTGAAATACACAGCTGTATACACAGTAAATGTGTTATGGAAGTGGATAGAAAGTTTATAACTCACCGAATTCGCTAACTGTAAGAGATACCACGCGTCGGTTGAGAAACCATTGTTACCAAGATGAAGGTGACAATTGGGGATGTACAATACAGTAAGAATAACCAAATGGGCAATTATGCTCTATAGTTATTAGAGTTTCGCAGTAGAAACTAGTGAGCCAGTGATTCAAGTGTTGAATGTACATGGTGAACATGAGTGAATGGCTAATTATTAACGTCTAGAAGCCTAACAGGCCAGAATCGAAACCAACTAAGAGTTTTAACAAACTCCAATGAGAATTCTTGGTTTAGGAACTAAACCGCCAATATGGTTAAGATCCTTTAATTAGAATCCATTGTGTAATAGACCGCGTGGAAGTTAAAACCTTCACGACGGCAGAACATTTTAAGCCAATGTTTAGTGATTGATTACGTGGGCGTAATCCCTTTAAGGGGGGTAGAGCACAAAACCACTTAGTGTGTATTACCGTACAAGTGTACGTGATTTATGTTGTGCATAGCACAAAATAATTTTTTGATGGTTGGTGTGTGTGTTATGTAAACATACGCATTCATTCATGGTTTAATTGTGGTAATTGCGCATAGAAGATGCGAATACCATTGTGATAAGTGTGTTTGTTTGTTAACAGTTGTGTGTGATAGTACAAGTGTGGGGAGTAGAGAACTCCCGGGGACAAAAACCCCGACAGTGTATAAATGTGAAACTGTGTGTTGTATTTTGATAAAATATATGTGTATATATATTATATAGTGACTCAGGAAAGGTTATGGAACCGACATAGAACCTAGTGAGAATAAGATTCCCTAGGTAACAACATTAAGGTGAATGGAAATAACTGATAGATGAAGTTCTATCCTTGGAGATGTTATGATCATGACTAGAATGATTTGAAAGATAGAAAATTGGAAATGAGTGATTTATTTGATGCTTGAAAATGAAGTGGGAAGTGGAACTTGATTTGCATGCGATCAAGGGAAGCCGAACACAAATTGGGGTGGAAGGATAGTTCGACACTGATGCTGATCACATTAGGGTTGGATGATTCTTAAAGCTCCCTATAAGTGGTCACAATTAACCACGCTAAGAAAGGAAGCAAAGAGCATAAGTTGGACTTGGAGTTGTGTGTGTTTTCAAAAGGATTTTGAATTGGTATTTATAAAACGTCGATAGATAATTTACATAATTAAAGTTTTCTTACTTAACCTCACAAGGGAAAATTTCAATTTAAGTGATTGTTTTGATCTCCCAAGGCACGGGGACGGAAGGTGTCCATCGCGACCGGGTTCTGCGGATCACAGTGTATATCAAAGATATTTTTGATTGCTATACATGCTATGACATGTTGTGTGGTATGTGTAATAAATGTTATTTGACTTCGTTTCCTAAAGTGTGTGCTATTAAGACCTATGAGTCTAAATGTGTTGTCTTACATAGACCTATGTGTCTAAAGGTTGTTATGTTACCCAAGACCAGAGAGTCTAAGGGTTGTGTTATGTATGTGCAAATATTGTTAAGATACCCGGACCATTGAGTCCGAGGTTATCATGTGAGTATGTTATGTTATGTATGGATGTGAATGTGTTACCCGGACCATTAAGTCCGAGGGTGTTATGTAAAGTACGTTTGGTTATGGAAGTTCTATTGTGAGTTATTCCCGTGTTCTAATCTAATGATGTGTGGGAAGTGTGAACTTCGAGGACGAAGTTCTTTTAAGGGGGGTAGATTGAAATACCCCAACCCTGATATATTGTTTAAATACTAAACTATGGTATGTAAAGGCTAAAAAGTGCCTTAGAAACATCAGTGAATAATTTAAACCATAGTAAAATGTGATAAAGCACTAAGATACAGTTTGAGCAAAAACATGCTCTAAGCTAGGAGTGAACTTGGTTAGGACCCAAAGAGCCTACCAAGACTTAATAATATTCAATTATGATTTAATAAGGCTAATTAAGTCCTTAGGAAACTTTGGTAGACAGTTAAACCAAACAAAACACAAGAAAATACCTTAAAGTCAATAAGAGCAAAAATGTGCTCTAAGCTTGGGATAAATTTGTATAAGACCTAATGGTCATACCTATACCTTATAATGTGTTAATGAACATATTAAATCAATTACCAAAGAAAACCAAGCTTGAAAACAAGTTAAAACACAAAAAGTGCTTTAAGGAGCCTTAAAGCACGTTTTTGAAAATTGTCTTGTAAATGAGTTTTGAATGGTTAAATGGCCATCATTACTCTTTAATTAACCTGTGTACTATATAGTATCACATTTAGAGTCTATATCAATGGGAAATCAAAAATTTCACTTCTATGTGCCTTGTTTTTATGAATAGTAACTTTTATAAGCTAGTTTGTAACATATGTTTGTATAAGTAATTAAATTGATAGACAAAGACTAAAATACCCTTAGTGATATAAAGGGGGCCGGTTTTTGTAGTAATGAGTCACCACACATGTAAGTTTATTAAGTAATAAGTGATGACTAATGGTTACTATTTGCTTTAAGGTATAAATATCTTCAAAAAGCAAACCAATCTCATTTCTCTCATTTCTCTCATTCCACACGTCTTCACCTCTCTTCTATCTCTTCTTGCTCTCCATTCACGGTTTGCTACAGCAACACCACACCACCATTATTTTCCATCTTTGACCACTTGTATCTCCTAGCTCATTTGGCCAAATTAAATTCTAAGACCACCATTCTCTTTCTCTCATCAAGCTCTTCAATTCTATCCTTTCAAAATCCCAAGAGCTCCATTTCGGTGCCAAGAGGAATCACCATGGGAGGAGCTTGAGCTCACCTTTTCACATATTATTGTTCTCCTTTGCTTCAAGGTAAGGAAACTCAAAGAAAATCCATGTTTCCTCCATGTTTATGTGATGTCCGAAAATTCACCTCACAATGGTGTTTTCACCTTGCTTATTTTAGCTTCATTTGAATCTTCCAAGGGCTAGGAGGAGTCCTCTCTTGATACTTATTCAAGTTCTCTTCCAATTCCAAGGTAAAACAATTACCTTAATGTGTTAAAACAATATGTGTAACTAGGGTTTACAATGAGATGAAGCATAATGCTTGAATACTCATTCTATTATTTGTACATTGTTTAGAAGATGACAAACAACCAAACATCCTACCGGTTTTACAAGGAAACAAGAAGAAGTTTGTGAGGAAAAAAGAGGTAAACAAACTATCTCAATGTAGTTAAAATGCCTTAGGAAAATGAGCTTGATTTGCTTAATAAAATACCTAAGGAGCCAATGGTGAATGACCTAGAGAAATGCTCTCAAGGAGTTTATTAAGGGCATATGTATTGTTGGGTGTATTTGCAGGTCAAAGGCAATACTTATATGTGAAATTCAGTGTTTAAGTTTAATGTATTTAAGGGCCTAAGAGCCATGTTATTAAGGGCCTAAGTGCCAAGCAATTTAAGCTTATGCACTATATTGTGATGTAGTGCTAAATGTGTGAAGTTTGTGTATGAAAATGTGTTTGATGGATTTTAGGTGTTCTTGAATGAAATAAGTAAAACCTAAGTGTTTGGATGTGAGAATATACAAGAGAAGCTATGGCAAAATTTGGAAAATGTGTAGAAGTTCTAAGTGTTTTAAACAAGTTTTGGTGAACTAGGAAGTGTTAAGGTG
The DNA here is from genome assembly GCA_023374045.1 of Limonium bicolor. Classification (NCBI taxonomy): domain Eukaryota; kingdom Viridiplantae; phylum Streptophyta; class Magnoliopsida; order Caryophyllales; family Plumbaginaceae; genus Limonium; species Limonium bicolor. Next base: position 198,599,679 of record CM041779.1, on the reverse strand, counting down.
AACAAATGTTTTACTAGGGAAGAAAACATGTACTAAAGGTGATTTAGAGTGATACAAGGATTTAGGTATTATCTTGGAAGTTCTAGGAATTCAATGTGTGTTTTTGAGAATGTATTTAAGTCTTGGAGAAGTTGTTTAAGGTTTAGGAATGTTGATGTACAAGGAAGAAGTGATGTTTAGGTAAGATGCGAAAAGGAGATTTAGTTAGTAAGAAAGAAGTTTGAGAGATGATGTTAAGGTGTAGAGGAAACACCTTGGTATAGTGGTCATGATTGTGAAATACCACTTAGAAATCTTAAGGAGGAAATAACATAAGTGTTAGGAATTTCGGTATGAAATGAGTAAGTGTTTAAGGTGATAGATAATGAGTTTCATGGATGTTGTATGAGGATATAAGTGTGCCAAATGAGGTTAGAACACATTAAGAGGCTTGAGGAAAATTTGAGAAAGTTTGACAATGTATGGGAAGTTTCTGCGCCGACCTACCCAGGGGACCGACCCCAGTCTGGGTCGGTCGGTGAAACTGTGAAGTTGGATGTTCTCTGCAGCCGACCTACCCAGGGGTGGGTCGGTCGGTGGGTCGATCGGACCTTAAAAAAAATTAATTTTAAGAAATGTTAAGTGGTATTAGTGGTATGCCATTAAGAGAGTATTGATGGTTAGAAAGATAAATATATATGGACTTGAGAGATTAAGTTAGAAAGATGTATTAAAATGTAAAAGTAAAACAAGTTAAAAAGTGAAGTTATGTAACTAAGTTAACGGGGAAAAGTTTAAGCATTAGACATTAAATAATCATGCTGCCCCGATGTTAATAAAAGTACATGTAATGTTATCAGTTGTTCGAGAATTGCTCGAGGAACATAAGTGGACGTGGTAAAGTGGACTCCGGTGACAGGTATGTTTTCTTGCAACCTGTGTCCTACCGGATTACACCGGCTTGTATGCCAATGTGTTTTTCTGTGTGTTTGCCACGTTATAAGATAAATCATGAAATGAGGTTTACAGTCGTTATTGTTGTTGTATCTTTACGTGCCGATACCGGTAACCTCAAATGCGCTTGAAGGGCTAGTTAACCACTATTAGGTAAACGTAAGAGAACGGTATCCGGTGATAACGCTTCCGACCTAAGGAACGTTCTAACCACGGCTATGCGTGAGTTAGTTATGTGAATGTTGTGTGTGAAAGTATGACTCTCCCTTCCCTTGTGTGTGTCTAACAGACTTAACCCAATGTTGTGATTGTTTAATTAAGTTCAATGTTGAACTTCTAACAAGTGCTAACGGGGAAGTGAGGAGTCCGGTCTGTTCCGGCCACGCGTGTGAGTATGGGGGTCGTTGTCATGTCAGGTTCGATCCTCTCCGTATGTTATGGTTGTTTTCCAATTTGGTTTCCAACCTTCCCTTTAGCTTAACCAAGGCTATTACTGACTCACGTCGGGCCACAGGGGCATACTATGTTGTTTTGTTCGGTGGCTTGGATCACTATATCCGAGACACCTTGTGTTAAGTTATCCGTTCATTTAACGAGACGGTAACGAGTTATGTAACGAGCTTATCATGAGACTGGCAACATTCTCTAGGCTCACCAGTGTATTAACAATGTTTGGGTCGGTTCCTAAGAGAACCGTTCCCGTTATGTTATATGATGTTGTTGTAATGCAATTTCTATTGCGATGTTATTATGTGCACGTTGAAACGTGAAAGTGTTGTTATGTGTTGTTATGGGATGCATGTTATATGTTGTAAAATGTGGAGTATGTGGATCATGGAAATGAATCCCAGTTTGTGATAAGAGGCGTTTAAGGATAACCCGAATAACGGGTAAGTATCGTCTATAAAGGAAGTAGCTCCATTAGAGGAGAAACACTCTAGGGGTAAAGAATACCATGAGTGACCTATCAAGTATGGATATGTTATCTGTTGTTGAGCCCATTGAGGCGGAATGATTCGTGTTGTGTGTTTTAAGTTACATGCATGATTCAAATAAAATCAATCGCATGCTAAGACGACAATTAGTTGTGCGTGGCCCGGTAGCATGTGGGCTGCGGGATTACCATACCAGCAAAGGTGCTGAGCCCCTTGGGGGCCACCCTTTCTCTTCTTTTCCTATTTCAGGTTCAAGGAGCTGGAAGCCGTTCGAGAGTAGGACGGGGTAGTCGTTGTACATGGGTAATCATGTAAGTTGTATATATACAGTTGGTGTAGTAAGACCGAAGTTGTTATCGGCATCAGTTTGTAAATACTCGGTACAGTTGGAAGGTATGTGTATGTTTTGTTGTTAATGGAAAGGGATAATAATGTGTAGTCGCTCGGGAATCTAGTCCATCAGACCGGTACAATGTTTATGTAATAGCCTTGTTAGCCACGTAGGTGGTTAACGGCGTGTAACACCAACGAGTTAAGTAATGTGAAGTAGTATATTTGCCGCTGCAGAATGTTGTTATGTGTTTGTTGTTGGATGGGGTGTTACACGTTCATAAGGACTTATACCATGTGTTAGGTATGTTACATAGCCAAAAATGCCTTAAAACACATTTTATGTGCTTCCGGGTTCACATTGATTATGCAATTAGTTTTGGCTAGTTTAAATGTGTTCTTAGAACATTTACAACCTTTAGATACTTTTTTCATGAAATAGCATGTTCCTCATTCCAATTTAAATCAAGTCGTTTAGTGGTTTCTCCTTAACTTTCGTTAGTTTATTACCTGTTTTTGGTGGACTTGTATACTTAATTTGTGTGTACACGTAATGGTTCCTATGACCATTTTATTGTTGTTACCTTATTCCTTATTGGTATTTAGGCTCATTATCCTTTTAGTTCCATGTATAAATGCTTAAGGCACATTTTTCCTTAAAGCACATTTTGTGCTCTAAGGTGCGTTTTCGGTTTTAAACGCTTAAGGCATGTTTTTGTGTACATGGTTGTTTAACTCTTTTCTAATGTTTCTAAGGCATGTTATAGCCTTAGTATATTATAATTAGATAGTTCATCAATATATTAAGGTTTGGGGTATTTCAGTATCAAACCCAAATTTTCAGATCTTTAGATCACACCAAACCCTAATTTTTAACTACTCGGAAATTCTCAAACAAAGCCCTCATTTTTCGGATCCAACATAAAGCACAAAATTACCCTAAAACTTGAACACAAAGCAAAGACTAGTGAACTCCCACAACACTCACAAGATCCCAAATTCCAGATCTAGTTTACAACACCAAATCCCTGTATATATATATATATATTTTGGACGGAACAGAGCATAATATGAGGAAAATTAAACCGAAGTTATTAAAAGGTTGAATTTACAACCTTAAAGCTTCAAGAGTTGTTTCTAGCTCCTCTGATTTCGCCCTATTGTTCGAAATGAAGGAGCAATTAGTATTTAGTGCCAGATCTGGAATTTGTAGGTTTAGAGTTCAAAATAATGCAGATCTATACTTACACTTCAATTTGTAGTTTTCTTCTCCTATTTCCGATATTGTACCAAGAAGCACCCCACCATTTTCAGCTCGGTTTTCTTCCCCAAATCTAGGTTTTTTTTTGCACTTGTAGGGAAGAGGAAGGAGGAAGTAAGGCTAGATTTTTATTTCGGTTTGAAATTTGAAGGGAAATGAAAGAAAAATGTGGAGTAAATTTGTAATACCCCAAATTTTTTAACTGTGATTAGGGCCTTACATAATTGTAAACATTAGGAAACCCTAATTTCTAAGGATGGAGAAGGTTCTAATTAGTTGGTAGTGCATGGTGAACATTAGAAACCCTAGTTTCCCGGAAAACACCCGGTAAACCTTAGTTTTGCAGGATTTTTCTTGAAATTCCCAAAAATTACTAAATTCCTCGGGAATTAAGAGTGGGATTGAAATACCCCGTAATTAAGAATAGTGATTAATTAGGCTAATAAGTAATTTAGAAGCATAATTAGGTCAAAATAATCATGAGGGGACAAATCTCGAAGAAAACGGATCCTTAAAACGGATTAAAAACACTAACGAACCTTAAAGCGTGTTTTTTGAGGAAACCGGGGAAACGTGAATTTAAGCGGGTCAAATAGACTCGTAACAATTTTATTCAACTAAATAGTCAATAATAAATATTAGTGAAGGTCTTGAACCAATAAAATCATTAAAACGAGAAAATAGTAAAAGCTGTCAAAAACGGGAAGTTGTGGGGTAAAAACATAAATGACCCAAACTAGTGTGTCCACTATTGAAATAAAAATGTAAAGTGTGTGTGTGTGTGCTGTAGCAGCCGGTTCCCCTCCCTCTCTCACACACTCTCTTAATTCTCCTTATTTGCAAACGACAAAACAATTAAAAAGCAAAAAGTACATCCTCACTTTATTCACTCTCTCTCCTACTCCCTCATTTTCTTCACTCACGTACAGCACCCATCTCCCTCACTCTCTATTTCCTTTCTTCCTCCTTGGGCGACACCAATGGTGAATTGAAGAACCAACACAAAACCTCATCTTCTCTCCTCTTGTTAACCCACCAAACATTCACCAAAAATTATAAAAGTTATACCATTGTGTTCCTCTCACCAAGGAGAACACTATCCTCTTTTCAAAATTCGAAAACAAGCATTTTCATCTCCATGGGTGTTCTTGCTTTGGAGCTTGAAGACCCCCATTAGAAGGCCCTTCTTCACCTCATTGGTTTAAGGTAAAAAGAAATCCAAAAACATTACCTTTCTTGCTCTCATTTGCAAAATAAATATTTCAAGTTTTGAACTCCTTGTTCCTTTGTATTCTAGCCGATTTTGGCTTCTTTGGAGGAGTAGAAATCTTGTTCTTGAGCCATCCTAAGCTTCATCTACACCCTTGCAAGGTAATATATCCCTAAACCCTAAAATGTGCCTTAAGCTTTAAATAATGGTTAAGGATTAGTTTTTGTATTGAAATGGTGGTGTGTATTGATGGGCTGTAGTGTTAGAGAATTTAATCTACAAAACCGGTGGGAAGGAAAAGAAAGAAAGAAAGAAGGGGAAAGGAGAAGCTAGTAAAGAACAAGGTACATTACACTCTCTTGTGTAGTCTTGTAAATGTTTTAAGTAACAGTTTTTGGTAGTTTAAAATGTGTATTGTATAATGATAATGAGTAGTAGTGTAATGGGTAAGAGAACTTAAATGGTTTAAAGCTTCAAAAGTTGATCAAAAACTTGTATGAACCTTAAGAAAAGAAATGGGAATGTGCAGGAATTTAATAGTGTTGAATGGTTAGTATTTGTGTTGGAGAGATATGTATATTGATGTTGTTGGAAACAAGTGAATTGGGTAACAGTGTATGAAGAAATGATGTGGTGAGAATATAGAAATTTAGGGGAGGTTATGCCAAAATTTACCTAGAACAAGAACACTTAAGAACTAGAAACTAGGTAAAAACATACCTTTGCCACAGATTTTAGGTTGAGCTAGTTAGTGGGTAGGTTAGGAGAAAAGGTTAATGCATTATAAGCTTTAGAAATGACATTAGAAGAGGGAGCTATAGAAGGAGAAAGTGAGAATCAAAATCTGTAGCATAACTATGCTAGGAATAAACAAGGTGAGTGTTGAAATGAAAGTTAGAAAACAAGTGTGTAAATTAGTATAGAAATGGATAATGAGTTAATGGATGAACTAAGGTGTATTAGGAGGTTTGTTTAGTGTTAAAACATGTGTGATTGAGTGTAGGAACATTGGGGAAGTAATGGGTAAAAGAGAGGACTGAAACCAGAAATAAAAATGCAATTACTGGACTGAACCGACCTTGGGACCGGACTTGCAAGGTCGGTCGAGCCCAGATTTACAAAGACGAAAACCTTCTGGAATGGACCGACCTTGGGGACCGGACTTGCAAGGTTGGTCAGCCTGAAAATTTCCCGTAATATAACTTACTGGAATGGCCCGACCTTGGGACCGGACATGCAAGGTCAATCAAGTCCAGAATGTCGAAGCCAAAACTTAATGGAATGGACCGACCTTGGGACCGGACATGCAAGGTCGGTCGGCCCTGAAATTTTCCAGCGTATTACCCTACTGACTTCGACCGACCTTGGGTCCGACCCTGGGTAAGGTCGGTCGAGTCATACAAAAAAAAAATTGGAAAAATTACATTACCCACCCATGAGGTACTGGGGAATTACAATGCCTACCCACGAGCTTCAGAAAATTACAATGCCCACCCATGAGATATTAAGAAATTACAATGCCCACCCATGAGTTTTAGAAAATTACAATGCCCACCCATGTACTTATCATAAAGAGGTGAAATCGAATATGTAAAGTAATGATTACCTTAAGAAACAACTTAGACAATGGTAAAAAATTAAAAAAAACCCTAAATTAATCTTATATGACCAATTAGAAGTCAAATAAATGAAACACGCCTAAAAGAACAAAATAAAGAAATAAAATCAAATAAAATGAGGTGAACATATATGTGATTCCTCGTAATTTTTGCACGTTTTTTCTTCATTTCATCACTTTAATGTTGCATGGTGTAAATTAGGTTTTTTTATTGCTTTACATAGTTGAGTTGATTAATCAATGTAGAATTTACTTACATCATTGATTTTCACCTCATTTTGATAAGTACATGGGTGGGCACTGTAATTTTCTAAAACTCGTGGGTGGGCATTGTAATTTCTTAATATCTCATGGGTGGACATTGTAATTTTTTAAAGCTCATGGGTGGACATTGTAATTCCCCAATACCTCATGGGTGGGCAATGTAATTTTTCTAAAAAAAATTTATGAGTATAAATATATATATGTATACCCACATATACATATGTACATATATATATATATATATACGTACACCATTATTAAGTAAGGAAATAAACTTAAAGTAATGAAAAGTAAGTAAAAAAGGTGTAAGTGTTAAGAAATTGTAAAGACATAGTAAGTATGAGTTAGGAAACATAATAGGAATACGAGGTAAGTTAATTGTAGATAATTAATCGCTCGATCACATGTATGTTATAGGACTTGATCTGTGAACACCGGAGGAAAGTCGGCTACGAGTACAACGGTGAACGGTATGAACTTCTCATGCCCCGTATGCTACCTCGGTTACTCTGATTTGTGTGTTGTGTGCTAATTGATCACCAAATAAGATAAATGCACGAATCGGAATTATTATGCTTACTTTTAAATACATGATGCTGTTCCTTGTTGTATATTCTCTTTAAATCATAGTTTGTATAATTCATGAAATGTATGGATGAATATGAGTGTGTGTATGCATGATATATTGTATTTTGACCGAATGTTATTGTGTTTGGACTTCTAACTTATTCCTAACAAGCTAACCAATCTAACTTAATAAATTGGTAATTAAATTGGAATGAGTTGAAGTCCGATATAGTTTCGGTCACGCGTGAGGATGCGGAGTCACAAGAGGTTGGCTCCAATTCCTGACTCTTAACTGGTCCACGGCCCAAACCCCTTAAATGGGTAGCATTCTGCAACGGAAAATATACTACTACACATTACTTAACTCATTGGTGTTACACGCCGTTAACCACCCACGTGGCTAACAAGGCTATTACATAAACATTGTACCGGTCTGATGGACTAGATTCCCGAGCGACTACACATTACTGACCCTTCCATTAACAATAGAAACAACATACACCTTCCAACTGTACCGAGTATTCACAAACTAATGCCGATCACAATCTCGGTCTTACTACACCTACAGTACATATACAATTTAAATGATTACCCATGCACAACGACTACCCCGTCCTACTCTCGAACGGCTTCCAGCTCTCTGTACCTGAAATAGGAAAAGAAGAGAAAGGGTGGCCCCCAAGGGGCTCAGCACCTTTGTTGGTATGGTAATCCCGCAGCCCACATGCTACCGGGCCACGCACAACTAATTGTCGTCTTAGCATGCGGTTGATTATATTTAAATCATGCATGTAACTTAAAACACACAACACGAATCATTCCGCCTCAATGGGCTCAACAAACGGATAACATATCCATGCTTGATAGGTCACTCATGGTATTCATTACCCCTAGAGTGCTTCTCCGCTAATGGAGCTACTTCCTTAATAGACGACTCTTATCACAAACTGGGATTCATATCCATGATCCACATACTCCACATTTTACAACCTATAACATACGTCACTTAACAACACATAACAACACTTTTCGCGTTTCAACGTGCACATAATAACATCGCAACAGTAACTGCATTACAACAACAACACATAACATAACGGGAACGATTCTCGTAGGAACCGACCCAACATAGTTAATTCACTGGTGAGCCTAGAGAATGATGCCACCCCCGTGGTAAGCTCGTTATACAACACTCATTACCGTCCTATTAGTCGGACGAGTAACTTAAGTTAAGATGGTTCGGGTTTTGTGGCCCGAACACACCACACAAACACATGTTCCCCCTAAACCGATCATAAGTCAGAATAGCTAAGCTTTGGAGTAAGCTAATGGGAGATCATAACCCGTGAGGGAAACAACCATAACAGAGAGAAGGGTAAGGCTAAGAAGGATACCCACTCCCAAACAACGTGCGACCGGCCTAACCGGATTCCTCACCACTGTTAGTACATACTTACTTTTAGATATTAGTTAGAACCCCACTATGGAGTCTATCACATCTACACACCATACAGTATTACAACTGGGTTACACATACAAGGGAGATCCCTACATTCACACACACATATCACCCAATTAACACACACATAGCCGTGGTTAGAACGTCCCATGGTTCGGGTCGTTTACTCCGAATACCGAACTCCCATGTGATCCTAGACTCAGTCAACTAAGGTTAACACTTACGAGGTTAAATGGTATCGGAGTTGAACACACCACATAGATGAATTACTGTAAACTCATTACATGTTTTATCTTACAACGTGGCAAACATACAGAAAAAAACTCATTGGCATACAAGCCGGTGTAATCCGGTAGGACACAGGTTGCAAGAAAACCATACCTGTCACTGGAGTCCACTTTATCATGTCCACTTATGTTCCTCGAGCAACTCTCGAACAACTGATAACATTACATGTACTTTTATTAACATCGAGGTAACATGATTGTTTAAAGTCTAATGCTTATAACTTTTCCCCGTTAACTTAGTTACATAACTTCACATTTTAACTTGTTTTACTTTTACATTTTAATACAACTTTTCCCCCACTAAATTGTTATTATAACTTACTTAACATGTCCTTAACAATCTTATAAAATCATTACTTAATAATCCCCATCATCCCATAACCTTAAACAATTTTTTTTTACATACTTTGGGCCGTCCGACCCACCGTCCGACCCACAACTGGGTCGGACTGTTCCAGAAACTTTTCCCGTCTTTTAAATATCCGACCCATGTCCGACCCAACCATCTGGGTCGGACCATTCCAGAGACTTAGAGCACACATGTCTGACCCATGTCCGACCCAAGACCTCTGGGTCGGACCATTCCAGAAACTCCAACGATTGAATTAACAAGGCTGTCCGACCCACCCTGGGTCGGACCACTGGGTCGGACAACATCAGAAGTTGTCCAAAACTTGTCAAACTTTCTCCAAACTTTTCCTCCAGCCTCCTAATGTGTTCTAACATCATTTGGCACCTTTAATCCTTCATATAACATCCATAAAACTCATTTTATAACTCCTTAAACACTTACTCCATTCTTACCATTTTCATACCTTAAGCAACAATTTTAGAGTGGTCCGGGACTTGGTCCTTACCTTAAGTCCCGGACCAATACTTACAGAGACTCTCAGCTATTTTTAATAGGGTGGTCCGGGACCTTGTACTCACCCCAAGTCCCGGACCAAGACAGTTTTCCAACTCTCGGCCTGTTTTTCATGTATGGTCCAGGACATCTTCCAATACCTAAGTCCCGGACCTCTGTAACAGAATCCCAAATTTGACAATTTCAAGTCTTGTTTCATCTATTCTCTTCATCCACAGATTACCTAAACTTCATACATGAACTTAGGCATATTCTAATACCCAAAATATCACTTTGATTCACCTTTAAACGTTGTCCAATTTGTCACTCATTTTTCTTATAAATCTCTTAACACTTCCTTGTCTACCAAAACTCATTTAAAACACTTTGAACTCCTTATACATTTTCCAAATTTTGCCATAGCTTCTCTTGTATATTCTCACATCCAAACACTTAGGTTTTTACCTTATTTCATTCAAGAACACCTAAAATCCATCAAGTGTATTCTCACACACAACACTTAGGTTTTCACCCTTTCACAACCAAAAACACTTAATCACTTAATACACATTCCTTACACACAAACATATTATTTTTCCTTCATTAACCATCCAAGATACTCATCTTCACAAAGAATGTTCTTTACACACTTCTAAATCCTTAAACTACACTACATCACAATATAGTGCATAAACTTAAATTGCTTGACACTTAGGTCCTTAAATAACATGGCTCTTAGGCCCTTAAATTGCATAAACCTTAAACACTGAATTTCCCACATAAATAATGCCTTTGACCTGCAATTACATACAACAACACATATGCCCTTTAATAGTTTCCTTGAGAGCATTTTACTAGGTCATTCACCATTGGCTCCTTAGGTATTTTATCAAGCAAATCAAGCTCATTTTTCCTAAGGCATTTAAACTACATTGAGATAGTTTGTTTACCTCTTTTCCTCTCAAACTTCTTTCTTGTTTCCTTGAACTGAAAATCAGCAAGGAGTTTGATCACTTGTCAACTTTCTAATCAATATACATATAAGGGTAATGAGCTTAAGAATTCACACTTAAACTCATATACAAACCCTAGTTTAACATAAGTGTTTTAATACACTAAAATGATGTTTACCTTTGGATTTGAAAGAGAACTTGAATATCTAACAAGAGAGGACTCCTCCTAGCCCTTGGAAGATTCAAATGAAGCTAAAACAAGCAAGGTAAAGACACCATGGTGAGGTGAATTTTCGGACATCATACAAACATGGAGGAAACATTATTTTTCTTTGAGATTCCTTACCTAGAAGCAAAGGAGAACAACAATATGTGAAAAGATGAGCTCAAGCTCCATCAATGGTGAATCTCCTTGGCACCGAAATGAGGCTTTTGAAGATTTGAAAAGATAGAAGTGTAGAGCTTGCTCCAACTAGAAGAATGGTGGTCTTGAAATTGAATTTGGACCATGGAGCTAGGAGTTACAAGCATTCAAAGATGGAGTTCTTGTGTGGAACTATAGCAAATCGTAAATGGAAGGGAGGAAGGGAGCTTGAAGACGTGGGAAATGAAGGAGGAAGGGAGAAATGAAGATAGGTTTTGCTTTTGGAAGATATTTATGTTATAAAGTAACTTTCGTCTTTTACTTACTTTTCCTTCCTTTCTTTAATTGTTATTTTTTTACATGGTGGTGACTCACCTTAATAAAACCGGCACCCATCATTTACTTAGGGGTGTTTTGGTCTTAGTTGACCAATTAAATTACTTATAATAACATATGTTACAAACTAGCTTATAATAGTTACTATTCACAAAAACAAGGCACATTGATGTGAAATTTTTGATTTCCCATTGATATAGACTTCCAAATGTGATACTATATGGTACACATGTTAATTAAAGAGTAATGATGGACATTTAGCCATTCAAAACCCATTTACAAGACAATTTTCAAAAACGTGCTTTAAGACTCCTTAAAGCACTTTTTGTGTCTTAACTTGTTTTCAAGCTTGGTTTTCTTTGGTAATTGATTTAATATGTTCATTAACATATTTATAAGGTATAGGTATGACCATTAGGTCTCATACAAATTTATCCCAAGCTTAGAGCACATTTTTGCTCTTATTGACTTTAAGGTATATTCTTGTGTTTTGGTTTGGTTTAACTGTCTACCAAGGTTTCCTAAGGACTTAATTAGCCTTATTAAATCATAATTGAATATTATTAAGTCTTGGTAGGCTCTTTGGGGTCCTAACCAAGTTCACTCCTAGTTTAGAGCATGTTTTTGCTCAAACTGTATCTTAGTGCTTTATTGCATTTTACTATGGTTTAAATTGTCCACTGATGTTTCTAAGGCACTTTTTAGCCTTTACATACCATAGTTTAAATGTTTAACAACATATCAAGGTTTGGGGTATTTCAATCTACCCGCCTTAAAAGAACTTCATCCTCGAAGTTCACACTTTCCACACATCATTTGGACTAGAACGCAGAAATCACTTGGAAATAAACTTCCATAACCAAACATATTTCACATCACAACCTCGGACTTAATGGTCTGGGTAACATATTCACATTCATACATAACATAACATACTCACATGATAACCTCGGACTCAATGGTTCGGGTATCTTAACAATATTGGCACATACATAACAACCCTTAGACTCTCTGCTCTTGGGCAACATAACAACATTTAGACCCATAGGTCTTGATAACATATCAGCCTTTAGACACATAGGTCTATGTATCACAACAACATTTAGACTCATAGGTCTTGATAACGTACACTTTTGGGACTCAAGGTCAAAATAATATTTATTACACATACCACACAACACGTCATAGCATGTATAACAATCAAAAATATCTTTTATATACACTGTGATCCCGCAGAACCCGGTCGCGATGGACACCTTCCGTCCCCATTCCTTTGGGAGTCAAAACATCACTTAAATTTAAATTTTTTTTCCTTGTGAGGTTAAGTAAGAGAACTTTAATTATGTAAAGTGTCTATCGACGTTTTATAAATACGAATTCAAAATCCTTTTTGAAAACATATACAGCTCCAAATCCAACTTATGCTCCTTGCTTCTTTTCTTAGTGTGGTTAATTGTGACCACTTATAGGGAGCTTCAAGAATCATCCAACCCTGATGTGATCAGCATCAGTGTTGAACTATCCTTCCACCCCAATTTGTGTTCGACTTCCCTTGATCGCATGCAAATCAAGTTCCACCTCCCACTTCATTTTCAAGCATCAAATAAATCACTCATTCACAATTTTCTCTCTTTTTAATCATTCTAATCATGATCATAACATCTCCTAGGGATAGAACTCCGTCTATCGGTTACCTCCATTCACTTTAATGGTGTTACCTAGGGAATCTTATTCTCGCTAGGTTCTATGTCGGTTTCATACCCTTTCATGAATCACTATATAGTATATATATATATACACATACATTTTATCAAAATACAACACACAGTTTCACATTTATACACTGTCGGGGTTTTGTTCCCCGGGAGTTTCTCTACTCCCCACACTTGTACCATCACACACAATTATTAATAAATCAACACACTTATCACAATGGTATTCGCATCTTCTGTGCGCTATTACCACAATTAAACCATGAATGGATGTGTATGTTTACGTAACACACACACCAATCATCATAACAAATTATTTGTGCTATGCACAACATAGTTCACGTACACTTGTACGGTAGAACACACTAAGTGGTTTTGCGCTCTACCCCCCTTAAAAGGGATTACGCCCACGTAATCAATCACTGAATCATTGGTTTAAAACGTTCTGCCGTCGTGAAGTACTTTAACTTCCACGCGGTCTGTATACAATGTATCTGATTAGAGGATCTTAACCATATTGGCGGTTTAGTTCCTAAACCAAGAATTCTCATTGGAGTTCGTTTAACTCATAACCGGTTTCGGTTCTGGCCTGTGAGGCTTCTAGGCATTAATAATTGGCCATTCACTCATGTTCACCATGCACACTCAACACTTGAATCACTGGCTCACTAGTTTCTGCTGTGAAGCTCTGATATCTGTAGAGCTTAATTTGCCCCATTCATTATTCTCACTGTATAGTACAACTCCCATATATCACCTTTATCTTGGTAATAACGGTTTCTCAACCGATGCGTGGTATTTCTGACCGTGCATGAATTCAGTGAGTTATAAACTTTCTATCCACTCCCATAATAACTTACTGCATAAACTGGTACGTATTTCACAATGATTGACTTGATTCCTTCCGACCTACTGTCGGTTGAGATTAAGCTACTACCTAATGTGTAGTGCTCCCTCGGTTATCTCCCACGCTTGAAGTATATTCCATACCGATATCTAGTATTCCGTGTTATTGCTGTCACTTGTTCTTAATCATGCCTCCACATTTGATTCTGTACACGTATTCTTTCATTGGTGCGGCCTTGCATTTCCTATGCCTCGGCGATTATAACATTATTCCTCCACAATTAACATGTTTCCAATTCCTAGCTATCCCATTCGATCATTACTGCGCAAATGCAATACCAAAACACTCAGTCATACAGAGTGCAGAGGCGTAAACTCTTGACAGCAAATTTCTCATGCGATTCGCAACGGAATTCACACTGTGTTTCATTGAGATTCTGATCTCGTAATACTGGCTCACTGCCTAGTTTTTTTATCATCACTTACCTTGCATCACCACTGAATTTAATTCCTAACTGCTCTTATCTGCCATATTATTATTCAACAACACTACCGGTCGCTTGCTGCGCACCGTGCTCTCTGTATAACATAACACTAACTTGCATGGTCTATTTGCTGTCACATTAACTTCCACACATATATTTACATCATTTGTATTATGGTTCGTCATTCATTTGGATGACTACTGAATGTTCCTTGAGCGTTGCTCACTCGAGTCACAAACCGGCGTTACTTAGCTCGGTGCTTCACTTTATACACACATACTACTAAACTAACTGCTCTCAAATCGTAATAATATTGTCCACAACATATTTCTTGAGCTTGGTACACATAACTACCGCTCCTGCGGTCTCACAATATTGAGAGGTATCCCCACTCTTGATGCAGTGGTTCGTTCTCCACTCTATTCACTTATACAACATAAACTTCTGCAATCAATCTAATTTTCATAACACATTTTATTTGTGGCCTATAAGCCTTATTGCTTCGAGCTCTGTCCATTGTGGACTACTCATACACATTTACTTTCCTGTACAACATTACATGGTTTGGATATCATATTGAGCTCCATGACAAGGTCGTTGCATTCCGTTTCCTTTCATGAGATGCCCCTTAGGATTGTCAGTCCGTCTCCTGACAACTTATGTCTAAACTGGGTGTTAGTTTCAACCCTTGTGTTTCCGTCATGTCATTTCGTGCAACAATTGTTGATGCGAACACCCTTCAAGGATTGCTCCTGGGTGTTGCTATGTTATGCCATAACATCTGGTTCACACTCATTGGTATATTCAGTTAGCCACGCCGTTTTGCGTTCTTAACTGGCTTATTATCTTCCTCTGTGAAGATCAGCATTTCCTGGTAGTGTAGGTACTCATTCTAGGAGTTTCATCCCATTCATTGCACATTAAGGTGTTCACATTAGGCATCTGCTTGCCATGTACAGGCTGGGTCACCGTCCCAGCTATTATGTTTATCCCTGAGGATCATTAAGACATATGCGATGTCTTTACATTACAGTTAGTGCACTTCGCACCTCCTGACTCTTAAACATTTCCTTGAAAGGAGTTCACTAATTCCTTTAGTTTCGTCAACTTAACTGAGTTCCTTTACTTCCACCATTCCTGGTAATCTGTTGCTCTTGCTCAACTTTTACTACTGACCGTAGTATGGAGTCGACTACTTCCCGTGTTTTGGACTCTGCTTGTATACATATGTGGGGTACCATGCTGATACATTACTACTTACCCAACTAACCCACAAGTAGGTTTGTCAGGCCCACAAGCTCCTATCGGAGTGCGGTCGTCCCACATTACAGTTGGTACACTCGTAGTGTCCGTCACACGCCTAGGTGAAGTATTCTGTTGTCAACTCCCCTTATATTGTCCTGTGACAATATTCATTCCGTGCTTCCCGAACTTAATCAAGGGAAGGTCTCTCCACTGTTGTATTACCATGAACTCAATCCACTCCCTCGGGTTGTTACCCTTGGGTTTACCGGTTTCCTTTCCGGTTATTCAAAAGTAACCTGGGTATAACTTACCTACTGTGTGGCACTGAGGCCGGTGTAGGTCCTCTGGTTTGGTTTTTTTTTTAAAGAAGGTTAGAAATAAATGTTGGTTTGAAAGAAAAATTGGTTTCGAAAGAAAAGAGTTTGAAATAAATCTGAGTTTGAAAGAAAAATTCTCGTGGTTCACAATGTCTTCTTGCCTTAACCAAATCTAGCTTCTCGCTGACTGGTGTACTTCTAATTACAAAGGTTAGGCTGTTAAGCCCTTCCACAGTTATAATGATCACACTTAACTTCGTGGTACTTTACCAAGTACTTTGTAGTTGTTAAAAATTTTCCCGAACAGCCCTGTTATAGCAGCACTTGCTATGGCAAGTGCGCCATGCTAACTGGCTCTCGGTTAAACACACACACCGGTTGCGGTATTGTTCTCACCCGCACTGTCATCAGTGGCCTTGTTGGCCCTCACTTGATCTTACAGTCTTGACAATTAACCCTCTGGGCGACTTCTCGCAGTATTCACATGATAATCATTAACTAGGGTGTTTCCTATTCTGGAGACCCCCTTTTTTTTGTATTGTTTCCTCTTCTTAGCCCGTTCCACGCCCTTGTCGTGGTTACTGAGACTTGTCTCCTGTTTGGGCACTACGTTGTAGTTCCCTTGTCGGTTGGTATACCGTTGGTGTATCATTTAACAACTGTGGTCCCGTAGACACTCGTCTCGGGTTCCATTAATCCACTTCTTGCCTGTTGCATGGTTGGTGCGTTGCAAGCTGGTCATTCTCGACTGCTCAGCATGTCGACCCAGGTTGCCGGAAATTCTATTCTTCTATACACTGATTCTTCACTCTTCGCTATGAAATGCGGTTAACATTGTTTAGATGGGAACCGTCTCCGGGATTCCCAGTTTTCGGGATCTACCGTATGACAGGTTCTCCGTACCATTAGAGGTGTTTAATAACAGCCAGATCGGGTATTCCCGAGTAAGAGAGGACTTCCATCTCTCTGGCGTTCCTTCCCAAGTTATAAAACAGGGATTGTGGAGGGCGGGAAGGATATAGTAGGTTTCCAGTACACACTGGTGTTATACCCAAAATTTTGACCCCCTGGTTAGGGTCTACGTGGTACTGGTGTTGTGAGAGGCATTTTAATCAAGCGGTGAGGGATCCCGGCCCGATCGGCACGTTCCATGGCATGGGGAGCAGCTTCGTCACTTTCAGGGGCGTTTTGGTAATCTTTAAAGGCTCCTAAGACCTCTTGTAAGCTTTCTCTCTCCTCCAAAGGATGCCCAAATCAGCTTGAAACGCTTTGATATTTTAACCCATGATAGAGGATGACATTTTAAGCATAATGGCGTTGGAATTTTGATTTTTCGAATTTCCAATAATTTTCTAGCAATTTCTGACTGAATCTGACGAGAAATTCAATTTAAAAATATTCCAATATTCAAAAAATTCGGTTCCACCTCAGAAAATTCATAATATCCATCCTTGACATGTGGTTAAAATTTCACAGCAAAATTCCTTTGGGAAGTCACTTAACTAAAATATCGAAAAATCTTACTTTTACTAGATTTTCTTTATCTTTAAGAAAGTCTATATAAGGGGATAGGTTTTTGGATAAAATCGGAACCTGATATGCTCAAGAACCCTAGAGAGTCAGAAAACACAGCCTCCTCTCTCTCTCTCACGTTTTCCAACACCCGGCCACCCAAATCATACCGAAAATCCCCCGAAATCACCATCTAAACACGTTTTCCAATTCCCAAAGCACCAATAATCATCAAAACCCCACAAAAACACCTCCAAAACGTGAAGAACAGCAAGAACAACCAACAACCAGAAGCTTGGGTCGAAATCCTCTCGGGTCTGCCATCAACGGAGCACTCAACGAATCCCGGTGTGAAGAAACGTTGTGAATCCGAAGGTAAAACAGGTAGAAACTCCACTTCCCTAATTCACCACGGTATTATCTGTCTTGCCTCAAAATTTGGGCTCAAACTAACCTTCGTACGCTTCTGTATTGCTGTTTATTCAAGCTTCTGTCCAATAACTTGTTTGCTAAGTTTCGTGCTTAATTCGAATTCAAATTGAAAACTTTCAATCACTAACGTCTTGTACATCCTTCAGGCTACACACCCATAAAATTTGAGCCAAAAACACCTTCGGGAACAGCCTCAACACCGCCGTCCGAGGGCGGTCCGCACCCACGGACGTCATGTCCGGGGTCCCGGACTCCCTGTCCGTAAGCTCGGACGCCCACGGACGGCGGCGGGATTTTTAAATTTTAAAAATTTAGGTTTTCTAATAATGTCCGGGCCCACGGACAGCCTGTCCGTGGCCCCGGACTTTACAATTTTCTGTTTTATGTTTAATTCGTTTTTATTTTCATATAGGTTAACTGGGGTCCGTGGCCTCGGACATTAGGTCCGTGGCTACGGACGGAAACAAAATTTGACCTAATTCTGCCCCGAAACCCTAGTTTAGGTATTTTAATTTCCACTTTAATTTTCTGTCAAAAAATGTTAAAAAAAAAAAAAAAACAGAAGCGCGCACTTAGGTTAAAAACGACTCGTAATAAGCCGTAATTAAACTAAGTAGAGGAAAAACGACTTCTAGGGGTAATGAAAGTAATTGAACCCTAATTAAGTCGAATATCAAGCCCCCGAACCCGAACTCTCCTTTCCTAATTTGATCTAGGTTAAAATTAGGTGGCGACTCGTAATAGGTTCCAGTGAGCTAGCTTAGGTTTTAATAATTATTGTTATATGACATAGTTATTAATCTTAGGCTATAAGTGGACCTAAAACCCGATTAGATCCCAATCAAGTTAATCCACATAGGATAGGGTTTAAAATCGAGGCTCACAGACTGGCGACTCTGCTGGGGACAAGATTCTTAATATTAGCTTGTTTAATTATAAGAAAGAGGGCTTAACTTGAAAATGTTTATTTATGGCTTTTATTACATTGTTTGTTTATCTTTGTGCGCACTTTAATTCCTGCACCTTTGCATCATATGAGAGCGAGGGTCCACGCAAACCGATTTCACCCTGGGACCCGTTTGAGGGTCCCCTGTCAGGGACTCACACCTTTTAGGTGATGTGAATAAGCGGGGGAAAAGAGGAGGGTGTCGTCTAACCACACCCCCTTAATACCTGGGCCTTAGCCCCAAGCGTTTTCCTGGCGGTGCCCTTACCTAGCCCATTGTTTGGTCAGTCAAAGACCCGACCGTAGACGCACACCTTCAGGTGATGTGAAAAGAGTGGGGAAGCCCAAAGAGAATAGCGTGCAAGCCCTATTCCTTTGTGGCGACCTGGGCCCGCGCCCCAAGCACCTCTCCGGATCGATCCATACCCGGTTTGATTCAAACGTCTAGTAAGGAACATGTTGAATTTGTGTGGGCCTTGTTTGCTTGTATGATCGGCCCACTACCCAGCCTAGAGATTGGTAGGAACTTCTCCTGCATCAACCTAGCCACAGCACGAATTGGCAGCTCTATTTGTTTGCGGCCCAGAGGCCCTGTTTGGTTTAACATGTGAGTCATTCGGGCTTCGGCCCAAAAGTCTAGACTTAGGTGATTTCTCTTCTGGCCCAATTGAATTATCCAATTAGTTCTAGGCCCATAAAAAGAAATCCACCTGAACTTGAAATAACTCACAAGTCCTGAAATAAAATCTTTTTCGGCTTAGCAACCATCTTCTCTGGCCCAAAGAAGTTAGCCCATTTGTGATTTAGGGATCGTTCCAGCCCATGTTCTTTATTTCAGGCCCAAACACATTTCGGCCCAAGGGCTCATTCTATGTCTAGGAAAACTCTTCACTCGGGCTCTGACCCAAAATCCTAGATCTAGGTGCCATCTTTTAGGCCCAACCAAACCACCACTCGGCCCAAATTCCAGTTCATATATAGAGCAATCATCCGGCCCAAGTACCACACTCATGACTCATTTCATCTAGGCCCATAGACCAATTCATAGTTTTGGCCCATGAGCTTCTCTCTTAATCCAGAATTTCAGCCCATAAAACATTTGAATCCAAGATAGTTTGCATAATTCATTCATTCCAGTTTCCGGCTTCAAGGCCCAACAAGAACACAAACGAATCTTAGACCTCAGGGCTCAGTGGCCCATTCACGGTCCATGTGACTTCCTTCATCTTGTTTGCTCAATTTCTGGACTAAGGGATTCAGGCCTATATGTCCGTTCTAGTCTAGGAATCACTTTAATCTGTGCACTTCACTCTCAGTTTGGAGAAGACTCAGGCCCAGTTACTTCCTACATAACCCATAGGCATCCTAGTTCAAACATTTTACAGGGCCCCTCGAAGTTTGGAAGGAAGACAATCATGGTCAATGGCATCCCGACGGTCAACCGCTTGGGTCTTCAGCGCGTCGGCATCAGACAGTTCAACATCACTATTTTATAAGTTTTCTCGATTTAGCAGTTTTTCTTTCTCAGCCATTCTTCCAACTTTTATGGTGGCTAGCTTCCTTTATCATTTTAGGTAGTTTTCTTAAGATTACAATTTTGATGTTGTCTTTCCATTTATGAATTAGAGCATAGTTCCATTTTCATAATTTTTGTGCATTTAAGAACACCAAAAAATGAATAAGTCATCACGTCATTTCACCCACATCCACTACCTTGATCACATACATCCCATGTGTCTCACCACACTCCCCTCTCCACATGAAACTCATTCTTGCGCAGGGAATATCTCACCACCTTGTCGGCTTCCACCACTTGTCACCTCTCAATAGAAAGTTTCACCGTACACTGAAAGCATCCCACTACCATGCTTTACTTTCATCACTACATCACTCCACCAAAACAGCAAGACTTCATCGCCACGTACCACCACACATATAGCCACCTCCAACAAATAACCTGGGTATTCAAAAGGCTTGTCAAAAAAAAAACCCCACAATAATACTGGGGGCAATCTGAGTTAAGGGTCGATAATGTTTATTTCATTGGTTTAAAGCGCGTGAACAAGTCTCTGAGTGAACATTTTGCGAGAGTGCCTTGAGCGGTAAAACCATGAGTGAAAGAGCATGTCATTTTTACGTGACTCTAGAGAGATCACATTCAAAGGTAAGGTAAACGGCATAACTCGACCGAAGAGACACTTTGTAAATTTACGCTTAAACCTGTGAAAAGTAACAAAGAACGGATACACAACTATTAGGGATGACGAAGCACCTAGGTACAACACCACACAGCCAAAAGCTTGTGAACCCTGACATTACACCCTAGGTACCCCCCGCTGAGCTTTTCGTATACGTTCCCCTTTTACAACACACACTACAAACTCCACAAACAAGCCAGCCAATGATGAATAACCGACCCGTGACCAAAGGAAGCAAGGAGCCCGACTTTTGGACGGCAACTTCATAAGTCCAAGGAAGCAAACCGCTACAGCATGACGAAATGATCCGCAAATGGTCCCGAAGTGACACAGGATCCAAATGAGCTAACATCAAAAAACAGCTCTCAAAGTTCAAAACCGGGAAACACAAGAACCCCGAAGGAAAGGAGATTCAAAGAAAGGCAAACCTGAAAAGCCTCGAAGAAATCCAAAATTGGAAGAAAGAGGAAAGGTGCAAGAAAACAACCCAAAAGTTCCAAGTCCCAAGTTCATAAGCTAAGTCATCATGAAATAGCCAAACGACTTCAAGGCAAAGAAGACAAGTCCAAGGGACGGTGCAAGTTGCAGCTTTGGTCATCTTTAAAGCTCCACATATCCTAAACATTCCTCCATTATCCTATTGTCATTCATCACACCCCATAGCCACGTTATAAGCTCAAAAACTTCCGACTTAGTAGTTGTGTATCTAATCACGTGAAAGTAACAGGTTGAACGCGTAAATCTAACAAATGTCAAATTCAATGGTTGAGAAGTTGTGACCGTAAGTGAGAAACGAGTGCAAACACCAAACACGTCGAGCGTAGGTTAGGAAGCACCACATCAAAGCATAAGCCTCGACCCTGTGAGGATGAGACTTGTTCGCGCGCGTTTAATCAAAGAAAATACTGGGGGCAATTGATCGTTCCGATCAATTGCCATGAGCTCTAACTCAGATCGTCCTAAGGAACAATACTGGGGGCAATTGTTGGTTCCAACAATTGCCATGACAACACCAACGGAAACCCAAAGCTTGAGCACCACAAGCACCACCACGTAGGCCCACATAAGCCCTTACCCTCACATCATACCACACTTGCCCACATAAGCCTTAACCTCCACACAAACACTCTCAGGCCCGCCACTGGTCTTACCTCCACAAAACATCGGCTCATCTTAATCCAAATCACCATCCAAATCACACCCCAACCCTAGGCTTGTCATAAATCCTGAACACCAGCAAAAGCTTTCAGCACCACAATGAACACCACACATTTCCATTAGTATTGTGTTCATCCTGAGAAACAAGTTGCAGATCTGGAACTCTTAGTCAGGAAATGATTATTTTGCTTCCTTTCTTAACAGTGTTTTTCTCAAGCATTGCCATGATTGGCACATTTTCAGCTATTCCTTGCTTTGTGCAAATTTTCGGTTTTCGCAAGTACTTCAATTTCACTTTGCAATACTCGGGTAAACCTTATCGTTTTCATGTTTGGAACCTTAACAATTGGATCACAATGACAATCATTTGCATAAAACGTGTTTTGCATCCTCACATCATCAAGCATACCGCATTTGCCTGGTCAAGTTTAGATGGATCTCGGTCTCCATAAGCAACCGAGTAGATTGGGTCTCGGTCCCCATAAGCAACCGAGTAGAATGGATCTCAGTCTCCATAAGCAACTGAGTTAGATGGATCTCGGTCTCCATAAGCAACCGAGTAGATTGGGTCTCGGTCTCCATAAGCAACCGAGTAGAATGGATCTCAGTCTCCATAAGCAACTGAGTTAGATGGATCTCGGTCTCCATAAGCAACCGAGTAGATTGGGTCTCGGTCCCCATAAGCAACCGAGTAGAATGGATCTCAGTCTCCATAAGCAACTGAGTTAGATGGATCTCGGTCTCCATAAGCAACCGAGTAGATTGGGTCTCGGTCTCCACAAGCAACCGAGTAGAATGGATCTCAGTCTCCATAAGCAACTGAGTTAGATGGATCTCAGTCTCCATAAGCAACTGAGTTAAGATGGGTCTCATCCCCAAACCTTAGGCACATATAAGACCTACCCTACATTCAATCCTTTTAGGCACACATAAGACCTACCCTACATCCAATCCTTTCAGGCACCCATAAGGCCTACCCTACAGGCACCATAAGACCTAAGACCTCCCTTATTCATCACTTTAGGCTTGACATAAGTCCTAGATCCAACCTTTAGGCTCGTCGTAAGACCTAGTTGCATTCCCTTAGGCTCGTCATAAGACCTAGATCCGTCCTTTAGGCTCGCCATAAGACCTAGAACCATTTTAGGCTCGCCATAAGACCTAGTTGCATTCCCTTAGGCTCGTCATAAGACCTAGATCCGTCCTTTAGGCTCGCCATAAGACCTAGAACCATTTTTAGGCTCGCCATAAGACCTAGATCCTTCCTTTAGGCTCGTCGTAAGACCTAGTTGCATTCCCTTAGGCTCGTAGTAAGACCTAGCGTTACCCTTTAGCTTACCCGCTCTTATCAAACACATTGCATTCATCACATTCATATAGGCTTGTCATAAGACCTAGTTGCATTATCCAGGCGCGTCACAAGACTTGGCGACAGAAAAGTTGGCGAGGTGATGGCAATAAATCCTCCTTTTGCGATGTCAACTTATTTTCGGGATCAACGAATGGTGGGCGAAGGCAATAAGTCCCAAGGTTTTTACCAGGAGTTATCCCTGCACACCGGCTTGGGGGGCGATGGCAATAAGTCCACATTGGGTCCAGCCAGGAGCATTAGCACGGGTTTCGGTCCCCAAAAGCATCCGAGCATCATCATCAGCATCATCAATATCATCATCATCATCAACATCATCAGCATCATCAACATTATCAGCATCATTAGCATCATCAACATCTCAGCATTTTTGCATTTGCATACCACCCAGTTATCACATTTTAGGTTGTCAACGCCTTAGAATCGCTTGACACTATCTCATTTTCACACTTTAGGTTGTCAACGCCTTAGAATCGCTTGACACTATCTCATTTTCACACTTTAGGTTGTCAACGCCTTAGAATCGCTTGACATCTCACATTCATTATAGGTAGTCAACGCCTTAGAACCGCTTGACAACATCTCATTCATTGTAGGTAGTCAGCGCCTTAGAATAGCTCGACGCAACTTATCAGTTTTCTGATAACATGCAGGGTCTTGGAAACATTTGAAATTTTGGGGTATCACTCAGGCATCAACTAGCCTTCTCACTTTCATTACAAAGTCTAGTTGACGGGGGGCAATCTGTTATACCCAAAATTTTGACCCCCTGGTTAGGGTCTACGTGGTACTGGTGTTGTGAGAGGCATTTTAATCAAGCGGTGAGGGATCCCGGCCCGATCGGCACGTTCCATGGCATGGGGAGCAGCTTCGTCACTTTCAGGGGCGTTTTGGTAATCTTTAAAGGCTCCTAAGACCTCTTGTAAGCTTTCTCTCTCCTCCAAAGGATGCCCAAATCAGCTTGAAACGCTTTGATATTTTAACCCATGATAGAGGATGACATTTTAAGCATAATGGCGTTGGAATTTTGATTTTTCGAATTTCCAATAATTTTCTAGCAATTTCTGACTGAATCTGACGAGAAATTCAATTTAAAAATATTCCAATATTCAAAAAATTCGGTTCCACCTCAGAAAATTCATAATATCCATCCTTGACATGTGGTTAAAATTTCACAGCAAAATTCCTTTGGGAAGTCACTTAACTAAAATATCGAAAAATCTTACTTTTACTAGATTTTCTTTATCTTTAAGAAAGTCTATATAAGGGGATAGGTTTTTGGATAAAATCAGAACCTGATATGCTCAAGAACCCTAGAGAGTCAGAAAACACAGCCTCCTCTCTCTCTCTCACGTTTTCCAACACCCGGCCACCCAAATCATACCGAAAATCCCCCGAAATCACCATCTAAACACGTTTTCCAATTCCCAAAGCACCAATAATCATCAAAACCCCACAAAAACACCTCCAAAACGTGAAGAACAGCAAGAACAACCAACAACCAGAAGCTTGGGTCGAAATCCTCTCGGGTCTGCCATCAACGGAGCACTCGACGAATCCCGGTGTGAAGAAACGTTGTGAATCCGAAGGTAAAACAGGTAGAAACTCCACTTCCCTAATTCACCACGGTATTATCTGTCTTGCCTCAAAATTTGGGCTCAAACTAACCTTCGTACGCTTCTGTATTGCTGTTTATTCAAGCTTCTGTCCAATAACTTGTTTGCTAAGTTTCGTGCTTAATTCGAATTCAAATTGAAAACTTTCAATCACTAACGTCTTGTACATCCTTCAGGCTACACACCCATAAAATTTGAGCCAAAAACACCTTCGGGAACAGCCTCAACACCGCCGTCCGAGGGCGGTCCGCACCCACGGACGTCATGTCCGGGGTCCCGGACTCCCTGTCCGTAAGCTCGGACGCCCACGGACGGCGGCGGGATTTTTAAATTTTAAAAATTTAGGTTTTCTAATAATGTCCGGGCCCACGGACAGCCTGTCCGTGGCCCCGGACTTTACAATTTTCTGTTTTATGTTTAATTCGATTTTTTTTTCATATAGGTTAACTGGGGTCCGTGGCCTCGGACATTAGGTCCGTGGCTACGGACGGAAACAAAATTTGACCTAATTCTGCCCCCGAAACCCTAGTTTAGGTATTTTAATTTCCACTTTAATTTTCTGTCAAAAAATGTTAAAAAAAAAAAAAAAACAGAAGCGCGCACTTAGGTTAAAAACGACTCGTAATAAGCCGTAATTAAACTAAGTAGAGGAAAAACGACTTCTAGGGGTAATGAAAGTAATTGAACCCTAATTAAGTCGAATATCAAGCCCCCGAACCCGAACTCTCCTTTCCTAATTTGATCTAGGTTAAAATTAGGTGGCGACTCGTAATAGGTTCCAGTGAGCTAGCTTAGGTTTTAATAATTATTGTTATATGACATAGTTATTAATCTTAGGCTATAAGTGGACCTAAAACCCGATTAGATCCCAATCAAGTTAATCCACATAGGATAGGGTTTAAAATCGAGGCTCACAGACTGGCGACTCTGCTGGGGACAAGATTCTTAATATTAGCTTGTTTAATTATAAGAAAGAGGGCTTAACTTGAAAATGTTTATTTATGGCTTTTATTACATTGTTTGTTTATCTTTGTGCGCACTTTAATTCCTGCACCTTTGCATCATATGAGAGCGAGGGTCCACGCAAACCGATTTCACCCTGGGACCCGTTTGAGGGTCCCCTGTCAGGGACTCACACCTTTTAGGTGATGTGAATAAGCGGGGGAAAAGAGGAGGGTGTCGTCTAACCACACCCCCTTAATACCTGGGCCTTAGCCCCAAGCGTTTTCCTGGCGGTGCCCTTACCTAGCCCATTGTTTGGTCAGTCAAAGACCCGACCGTAGACGCACACCTTCAGGTGATGTGAAAAGAGTGGGGAAGCCCAAAGAGAATAGCGTGCAAGCCCTATTCCTTTGTGGCGACCTGGGCCCGCGCCCCAAGCACCTCTCCGGATCGATCCATACCCGGTTTGATTCAAACGTCTAGTAAGGACATGTTGAATTTGTGTGGGCCTTGTTTGCTTGTATGATCGGCCCACTACCCAGCCTAGAGATTGGTAGGAACTTCTCCTGCATCAACCTAGCCCAGCACGAATTGGCAGCTCTATTTGTTTGCGGCCCAGAGGCCCTGTTTGGTTTAACATGTGAGTCGTTCGGGCTTCGGCCCAAAAGTCTAGACTTAGGTGATTTCTCTTCTGGCCCAATTTGAATTATCCAATTAGTTCTAGGCCCATAAAAAAGAAATCCACCTGAACTTGAAATAACTCACAAGTCCTGAAAATAAAATCTTTTTCGGCTTAGCAACCATCTTCTCTGGCCCAAAGAAAGTTAGGCCCATTTGTGATTTAGGGATCGTTCCAGCCCATGTTCTTTATTTCAGGCCCAAACACATTTCGGCCCAAGGGCTCATTCTAGTCTAGGAAAACTCTTCACTCGGGCTCTGACCCAAAATCCTAGATCTAGGTGCCATCTTTTAGGCCCAACCAAAACCACTCGGCCCAAATTCCAGTTCATATATAGAGCAATCAGTCCGGCCCAAGTACCACACTCATGACTCATTTCATCTAGGCCCATAGACCAATTCATAGTTTTGGCCCATGAGCTTCTCTCTTAATCCAGAATTTCAGCCCATAAAACATTTGAATCCAAGATAGTTTGCATAATTCATTCATTCCAGTTTCCGGCTTCAAGGCCCAACAAGAACATCAAACGAATCTTAGACCTCAGGGCTCAGTGGCCCATTCACGGTCCATGTGACTTCCTTCATCTTGTTTGCTCAATTTCTGGACTAAGGGATTCAGGCCTATATGTCCGTTCTAGTCTAGGAATCACTTTAATCTGTGCACTTCACTCTCAGTTTGGAGAAGACTCAGGCCCAGTTACTTCCTACATAACCCATAGGCATTCCTAGTTCAAACATTTTACAGGGCCCACTCGAAGTTTGGAAGGAAGACAATCATGGTCAATGGCATCCCGACGGTCAACCGCTTGGGTCTTCAGCGCGTCGGCATCAGACAGTTCAACATCACTATTTTATAAGTTTTCTCGATTTAGCAGTTTTCTTTTCTCAGCCATTCTTCCAACTTTTATGGTGGCTAGCTTCCTTTATCATTTTAGGTAGTTTTCTTAAGATTACAATTTTTGATGTTGTCTTTCCATTTATGAATTAGAGCATAGTTCCATTTTCATAATTTTTGTGCATTTAAGAACACCAAAAAATGAATAAGTCATCACGTCATTTCACCCACATCCACTACCTTGATCACATACATCCCATGTGTCTCACCACACTCCCCTCTCCACATGAAACTCATTCTTGCGCAGGGAATATCTCACCACCTTGTCGGCTTCCACCACTTGTCACCTCTCAATAGAAAGTTTCACCGTACACTGAAAGCATCCCACTACCATGCTTTACTTTCATCACTACATCACTCCACCAAAACAGCAAGACTTCATCGCCACGTACCACCACACATATAGCCACCTCCAACAAATAACCTGGGTATTCAAAAGGCTTGTCAAAAAAAAACCCCACAATAATACTGGGGGCAATCTGAGTTAAGGGTCGATAATGTTTATTTCATTGGTTTAAAGCGCGTGAACAAGTCTCTGAGTGAACATTTTGCGAGAGTGCCTTGAGCGGTAAAACCATGAGTGAAAGAGCATGTCATTTTTACGTGACTCTAGAGAGATCACATTCAAAGGTAAGGTAAACGGCATAACTCCGACCGAAGGAGACACTTTGTAAATTTACGCTTAAACCTGTGAAAAGTAACAAAGAACGGATACACAACTATTAGGGATGACGAAGCACCTAGGTACAACACCACACAGCCAAAAGCTTGTGAACCCTGACATTACACCCTAGGTACCCCCGCTGAGCTTTTCGTATACGTTCCCCTTTTACAACACTACAAACTCCACAAACAAGCCAGCCAATGATGAATAACCGACCCGGTGACCAAAGGAAGCAAGGAGCCCGACTTTTGGACGGCAACTTCATAAGTCCAAGGAAGCAAAACCGCTACCAGCATGACGAAATGATCCGCAAATGGTCCCGAAGTGACACAGGATCCAAATGAGCTAACATCAAAAAACAGCTCTCAAAGTTCAAAACCGGGAAACACAAGAACCCCGAAGGAAAGGAGATTCAAAGAAAGGCAAACCTGAAAAGCCTCGAAGAAATCCAAAATTGGAAGAAAGAGGAAAGGTGCAAGAAACAACCCAAAAGTTCCAAGTCCCAAGTTCATAAGCTAAGTCATCATGAAATAGCCAAACGACTTCAAGGCAAAGAAGACAAGTCCAAGGGACGGTGCAAGTTGCAGCTTTGGTCATCTTTAAAGCTCCACATATCCTAAACATTCCTCCATTATCCTATTGTCATTCATCACACCCCATAGCCACGTTATAAGCTCAAAAACTTCCGACTTAGTAGTTGTGTATCTAATCACGTGAAAGTAACAGGTTGAACGCGTAAATCTAACAAATGTCAAATTCAATGGTTGAGAAGTTGTGACCGTAAGTGAGAAACGAGTGCAAACACCAAACACGTCGAGCGTAGGTTAGGAAGCACCACATCAAAGCATAAGCCTCGACCCTGTGAGGATGAGACTTGTTCGCGCGTTTAATCAAAGAAAATACTGGGGGCAATTGATCGTTCCGATCAATTGCCATGAGCTCTAACTCAGATCGTCCTAAGGAACAATACTGGGGGCAATTGTTGGTTCCAACAATTGCCATGACAACACCAACGGAAACCCAAAGCTTGAGCACCACAAGCACCACCACGTAGGCCCACATAAGCCCTTACCCTCACATCATACCACACTTGCCCACATAAGCCTTAACCTCCACACAAACACTCTCAGGCCCGCCACTGGTCTTACCTCCACAAAACATCGGCTCATCTTAATCCAAATCACCATCCAAAATCACACCCCAACCCTAGGCTTGTCATAAATCCTGAACACCAGCAAAAGCTTTCAGCACCACAATGAACACCACACATTTCCATTAGTATTGTGTTCATCCTCTGAGAAACAAGTTGCAGATCTGGAACTCTTAGTCAGGAAATGATTATTTTGCTTTCCTTTCTTAACAGTGTTTTTCTCAAGCATTGCCATGATTGGCACATTTTCAGCTATTCCTTGCTTTGTGCAAATTTTCGGTTTTCGCAAGTACTTCAATTTCACTTTGCAATACTCGGGTAAACCTTATCGTTTTCATGTTTGGAACCTTAACAATTGGATCACAATGACAATCATTTGCATAAAACGTGTTTTGCATCCTCACATCATCAAGCATACCGCATTTGCCTGGTCAAGTTTAGATGGATCTCGGTCTCCATAAGCAACCGAGTAGATTGGGTCTCGGTCCCCATAAGCAACCGAGTAGAATGGATCTCAGTCTCCATAAGCAACTGAGTTAGATGGATCTCGGTCTCCATAAGCAACCGAGTAGATTGGGTCTCGGTCTCCATAAGCAACCGAGTAGAATGGATCTCAGTCTCCATAAGCAACTGAGTTAGATGGATCTCGGTCTCCATAAGCAACCGAGTAGATTGGGTCTCGGTCCCCATAAGCAACCGAGTAGAATGGATCTCAGTCTCCATAAGCAACTGAGTTAGATGGATCTCGGTCTCCATAAGCAACCGAGTAGATTGGGTCTCGGTCTCCACAAGCAACCGAGTAGAATGGATCTCAGTCTCCATAAGCAACTGAGTTAGATGGATCTCAGTCTCCATAAGCAACTGAGTTAAGATGGGTCTCATCCCCAAACCTTAGGCACATATAAGACCTACCCTACATTCAATCCTTTTAGGCACACATAAGACCTACCCTACATCCAATCCTTTCAGGCACCCATAAGGCCTACCCTACAGGCACCCATAAGACCTCCCTTATTCATTCACTTTAGGCTTGACATAAGTCCTAGATCCAACCTTTAGGCTCGTCGTAAGACCTAGTTGCATTCCCTTAGGCTCGTCATAAGACCTAGATCCGTCCTTTAGGCTCGCCATAAGACCTAGAACCATTTTTAGGCTCGCCATAAGACCTAGTTGCATTCCCTTAGGCTCGTCATAAGACCTAGATCCGTCCTTTAGGCTCGCCATAAGACCTAGAACCATTTTTAGGCTCGCCATAAGACCTAGATCCTTCCTTTAGGCTCGTCGTAAGACCTAGTTGCATTCCCTTAGGCTCGTAGTAAGACCTAGCGTTACCCTTTAGCTTACCCGCTCTTATCAAACACATTGCATTCATCACATTCATATAGGCTTGTCATAAGACCTAGTTGCATTATCCAGGCGCGTCACAAGACTTGGCGACAGAAAAGTTGGCGAGGTGATGGCAATAAATCCTCCTTTTGCGATGTCAACTTATTTTCGGGATCAACGAATGGTGGGCGAAGGCAATAAGTCCCCAAGGTTTTTACCAGGAGTTATCCCTGCACACCGGCTTGGGGGGCGATGGCAATAAGTCCACATTGGGTCCAGCCAGGAGCATTAGCACGGGTTTCGGTCCCCAAAAGCATCCGAGCATCATCATCAGCATCATCAATATCATCATCATCATCAACATCATCAGCATCATCAACATTATCAGCATCATTAGCATCATCAACATCTCAGCATTTTTGCATTTGCATACCACCCAGTTATCACATTTTAGGTTGTCAACGCCTTAGAATCGCTTGACACTATCTCATTTTCACACTTTAGGTTGTCAACGCCTTAGAATCGCTTGACACTATCTCATTTTCACACTTTAGGTTGTCAACGCCTTAGAATCGCTTGACATCATCACATTCATTATAGGTAGTCAACGCCTTAGAACCGCTTGACAACATCTCATTCATTGTAGGTAGTCAGCGCCTTAGAATAGCTCGACGCAACTTATCAGTTTTCTGATAACATGCAGGGTCTTGGAAACATTTGAACTTTTGGGGTATCACTCAGGCATCAACTAGCCTTCTCACTTTCATTACAAAGTCTAGTTGACGGGGGGCAATCTGTTATACCCAAAATTTTGACCCCCTGGTTAGGGTCTACGTGGTACTGGTGTTGTGAGAGGCATTTTAATCAAGCGGTGAGGGATCCCGGCCCGATCGGCACGTTCCATGGCATGGGGAGCAGCTTCGTCACTTTCAGGGGCGTTTTGATAATCTTTAAAGGCTCCTAAGACCTCTTGTAAGCTTTCTCTCTCCTCCAAAGGATGCCCAAATCAGCTTGAAACGCTTTGATATTTTAACCCATGATAGAGGATGACATTTTAAGCATAATGGCATTGGAATTTTGATATTTCGAATTTCCAATAATTTTCTAGCAATTTCTGACTGAATCTGACGAGAAATTCAATTTAAAAATATTCCAATATTCAAAAAATTCGGTTCCACCTCAGAAAATTCATAATATCCATCCTTGACATGTGGTTAAAATTTCACAGCAAAATTCCTTTGGGAAGTCACTTAACTAAAATATCGAAAAATCTTACTTTTACTAGATTTTCTTTATCTTTAAGAAAGTCTATATAAGGGGATAGGTTTTTGGATAAAATCAGAACCTGATATGCTCAAGCCCTAGAGAGTCAGAAAAACAGCCTCCTCTCTCTCTCACGTTTTCCAACACCCGGCCACCCAAATCATACCGAAAATCCCCCGAAATCACCATCTAAACACGTTTTCCAATTCCCAAAGCACCAATAATCATCAAAACCCCACAAAAACACCTCCAAAACGTGAAGAACAGCAAGAACAACCAACAACCAGAAGCTTGGGTCGAAATCCTCTCGGGTCTGCCATCAACGGAGCACTCGACGAATCCCGGTGTGAAGAAACGTTGTGAATCCGAAGGTAAAACAGGTAGAAACTCCACTTCCCTAATTCACCACGGTATTATCTGTCTTGCCTCAAAATTTGGGCTCAAACTAACCTTCGTACGCTTCTGTATTGCTGTTTATTCAAGCTTCTGTCCAATAACTTGTTTGCTAAGTTTCGTGCTTAATTCGAATTCAAATTGAAAACTTTCAATCACTAACGTCTTGTACATCCTTCAGGCTACACACCCATAAAATTTGAGCCAAAAACACCTTCGGGAACAGCCTCAACACCGCCGTCCGAGGGCGGTCCGCACCCAAAGACGTCATGTCCGGGGTCCCGGACTCCCTGTCCGTAAACTCGGACGCCCACGGACGGCGGCGGGATTTTTAAATTTTAAAAATTTAGGTTTTCTAATAATGTCCGGGCCCACGGACAGCCTGTCCGTGGCCCCGGACTTTACAATTTTCTGTTTTATGTTTAATTCGATTTTTATTTTCATATAGGTTAACTGGGGTCCGTGGCCTCGGACATTAGGTCCGTGGCTACGGACGGAAACAAAATTTGACCTAATTCTGCCCCCGAAACCCTAGTTTAGGTATTTTAATTTCCACTTTAATTTTCTGTCAAAAAATGTTAAAAAATAATAAAAAAAAAACATAAGCGCGCACTTAGGTTAAAAACGACTCGTAATAAGCCGTAATTAAACTAAGTAGAGGAAAAACGACTTCTAGGGGTAATGAAAGTAATTGAACCCTAATTAAGTCGAATATCAAGCCCCCGAACCCGAACTCTCCTTTCCTAATTTGATCTAGGTTAAAATTAGGTGGCGACTCGTAATAGGTTCCAGTGAGCTAGCTTAGGTTTTAATAATTATTGTTATATGACATAGTTATTAATCTTAGGCTATAAGTGGACCTAAAACCCGATTAGATCCCAATCAAGTTAATCCACATAGGATAGGGTTTAAAATCGAGGCTCACAACTGGTTACTCCTAACTAGCGTATCTCTCACGCTATCACTCAACCCTTAACCCAAAGTACTGAAATCCTAACTCGGTACTTCCTAAGCTCGGTAATTCAGTCATCAGAGCGATACTTCGCTCTGATACCACTTTTTGTAACACCCCATCCAACAACAACCACGTAACAACATTCTGCAGCGGAAAATATACTACTACACATTACTTAACTCGTTGGTGTTACACGCCGTTAACCACCCACGTGGCTAACAAGGCTATTACATAAACATTGTACCGGTCTGATGGACTAGATTCCCGAGCGACTACACATTACTGACCCTTCCATTAACAATAGAAACAACATACACCTTCCAACTGTACCGAGTATTCACAAACTAACGCCGATAACAATCTCGATCTTACTGCACCTACAGTACATATACAATTTAAATGATTACCCATGTACAACGACTACCCCGTCCTACTCTCGAACGGCTTCCAGCTCTCTGTACCTGAAATAGGAAAAGAAGAGAAAGGGTGGCCCCCAAGGGGCTCAGCACCTTTGCTGGTATGGTAATCGCGCAGCCCACATGCTACCGGGCCACGCACAACTAATTGTCGTCTTAGCATGCGGTTGATTATATTTAAATCATGCATGTAACTTAATACACACAACACGAATCATTCCGCCTCAATGGGCTCAACAAACGGATAACATATCCATGCTTGATAGGTCACTCATGGTATTCATTACCCCTAGAGTGCTTCTCCGCTAATGGAGCTACTTCCTTAATAGACGACTCTTATCACAAACTGGGATTCATATCCATGATCCACATACTCCACATTTTACAACCTATAACATACGTCACTTAACAACACATAACAACACTTTTCGCGTTTCAACGTGCACATAATAACATCGCAACAGTAACTGCATTACAACAACAACACATAACATAACGGGAACGATTCTCGTAGGAACCGACCCAACATAGTTAATTCACTGGTGAGCCTAGAGAATGATGCCACCCCCGTGGTAAGCTCGTTATACAACACTCATTACTGTCCTATTAGTCGGACGAGTAACTTAAGTTAAGATGGTTCGGGTTTTGTGGCCCGAACACACCACACAAACACATGTTCCCCCTAAACCGATCATAAGTCAGAATAGCTAAGCTTTGGAGTAAGCTAATGGGAGATCATAACCCGTGAGGGAAACAACCATTACAGAGAGAAGGGTAAGGCTAAGAAGGATACCCACTCCCAAACAACGCGCGACCGGCCTAACCGGATTCCTCACCACTGTTAGTACATACTTACTTTTAGATATTAGTTAGAACCCCACTATGGAGTCTATCACATCTACACACCATACAGTATTACAACTGGGTTACACATACAAGGGAGATCCCTACATTCACACACACATATCACCCAATTAACACACGCATAGCCGTGGTTAGAACGTCCCATGGTTCGGGTCGTTTACTCCGAATACCGAACTCCCATGTGATCCTAGACTCAGTCAACTAAGGTTAACACTTCCGAGGTTAAATGGTATTGGAGTTGAACACGCCACATAGTTGAATTACTGTAAACTCATTACATGTTTCATCTTACAACGTGGCAAACATACAGTAAAAAACACATTGGCATACAAGCCGGTGTAAACCGGTAGGACACAGGTTGCAAGAAAACCATACCTGTCACCGGAGTCCACTTTATCATGTCTACTTATGTTCCTCGAGCAACTCTCGAACAACTGATAACATTACATGTAATTTTATTAACATCGAGGTAACATGATTGTTTAAAGTCTAATGCTTATAACTTTTCCCCGTTAACTTAGTTACATAACTTCACATTTTAACTTGTTTTACTTTTACATTTTAATACAACTTTTCCCCCACTAAATTGTTATTATAACTTACTTAACATGTCCTTAACAATCTTATAACATCATTACTTAATAATCCCCATCATCCTATAACCTTAAACAATTTTTTTTTACATACTTTGGGCCGTCCGACCCACCGTCCGACCCACAACTGGGTCGGACCGTTCCAGAAATTTTTCCCGTCTTTTAAATACACCTGTCCGACCCATGTCTGACCCAAGACCTCTGGGTCGGACCATTCCAGAAACTTAGAGCACACATGTCCGACCCAAGACCTCTGGGTCGGACCATTCCAGAAACTCCAACGATTGAATTAACAAGGCTGTCTGACCCACCCTGGGTCGGACCACTGGGTCGGACAACATCAGAAGTTGTCCAAAACTTGTCAAACTTTCTCCAAACTTTTCCTCCAGCCTCCTAATGTGTTCTAACATCATTTGGCACCTTTAATCCTTCATATAACATCCATAAAACTCATTTTATAACTCCTTAAACACTTACTCCCTTCTAACCATTTTCATACCTTAAACAACATTTTTAGAGTGGTCCGGGACTTGGTCCTTACCTTAAGTCCCGGACCAATACTTACAGAGACTCTCGGCTGTTTTTAATAGGGTGGTCCGGGACCTTGTACTCACCCCAAGTCCCGGACCAAGACAGTTTTCCAACTCTCGGCCTGTTTTTCATGTATGGTCTGGGACATCTTCCAATACCTAAGTCCCGGACCTCTGTAACAGAATCACAAATTTGACAATTTCAAGTCTTGTTTCATCTATTCTCTTCATCCACAGATTACCCAAACTTCATACATGAACTTAGGCATATTCTAATACCCAAAATATCACTTTGATTCACCTTTAAACATTGTCCAATTTGTCACTCATTTTTCTTATAAATCTCTTAACACTTCCTAGTCCACCAAAACTCATTTAAAACACTTTGAACTCCTTATACATTTTCCAAATTTTGCCATAGCTTCTGTTGTATATTCTCACATCCAAACACTTAGGTTTTTACCTTATTTCATTCAAGAACACCTAAAATCCATCAAGAGTATTCTCACACACAACACTTAGGTTTTCACCCTTTCACAACCAAAAACACTTAATCACTTAATACACATTCCTTACACACAAACATATTGTTTTTCCTTCATTAACCATCCAAGACACTCATCTTCACAAAGAATGTTCTTTACACACATCTAAATCCTTAAACTACACTACATCACAATATAGTGCATAAACTTAAATTGCTTGACACTTAGGTCCTTAAATAACATGGCTCTTAGGCCCTTAAATTGCATAAACCTTAAACACTGAATTTCCCACATAAATAATACCTTTGACCTGCAATTACATACAACAACACATATGCCCTTTATTAGTTTCCTTGAGAGCATTTTACTAGGTCATTCACCATTGGCTCCTTAGGTATTTTATCAAGCAAATCAAGCTCATTTTTCCTAAGGCATTTAAACTACATTGAGATAGTTTGTTTACCTCTTTTCCTCTCAAACTTCTTTATTGTTTCCTTGAACCGAAAATTAGCAAGGAGTTTGATCACTTGTCAACTTTCTAATCAATATACATATAAGGGTAATGAGCTTAAGAATTCACACTTAAACTCATATACAAACCCTAGTTTAACATAAGTGTTTTAATACACTAAAATGATGTTTACCTTTGGATTTGAAAGAGAACTTGAATATGTAACAAGAGAGGACTCCTCCTAGCCCTTGGAAGATTCAAATGAAGCTAAAACAAGCAAGGTAAAGACACCATGGTGAGGTGAATTTTCGGACATCATACAAACATGGAGGAAACATTATTTTTCTTTGAGATTCCTTACCTAGAAGCAAAGGAGAACAACAATATGTGAAAAGATGAGCTCAAGCTCCATCAATGGTGAATCTCCTTGGCACCGAAATGAGGCTTTTGAAGATTTGAAAAGATAGAAGTGTAGAGCTTGCTCCAACTAGAAGAATGGTGGTCTTGAAATTGAATTTGGACCATGGAGCTAGGAGTTACAAGCATTCAAAGATGGAGTTCTTGTGTGGAACTATAGCAAATCGTAAATGGAAGGGAGGAAGGGAGCTTGAAGACGTGGGAAATGAAGGAGGAAGGGAGAAATGAAGATAGGTTTTGCTTTTGGAAGATATTTATGTTATAAAGTAACTTTCTTCTTTTACTTACTTTTCCTTCCTTTCTTTAATTGTTATTTTTTTACATGGTGGTGACTCACCTTAATAAAACCGGCCCCCATCATTTACTTAGGGGTGTTTTGGTCTTAGTTGACCAATTAAATTACTTATAATAACATATGTTACAAACTAGCTTATAATAGTTACTATTCACAAAAACAAGGCACATTGATGTGAAATTTTTGATTTCCCATTGATATAGACTTCCAAATGTGATACTATATGGTACACATGTTAATTAAAG
Organism: Limonium bicolor; assembly: GCA_023374045.1. Taxonomy (NCBI): domain Eukaryota; kingdom Viridiplantae; phylum Streptophyta; class Magnoliopsida; order Caryophyllales; family Plumbaginaceae; genus Limonium; species Limonium bicolor. The sequence continues at coordinate 198,561,920 of CM041779.1, read as the reverse complement.
AGTAATGATGGACATTTAGCCATTCAAAACCCATTTACAAGACAATTTTCAAAAACGTGCTTTAAGACTCCTTAAAGCACTTTTTGTGTCTTAACTTGTTTTCAAGCTTGGTTTTCTTTGGTAATTGATTTAATATGTTCATTAACATATTTATAAGGTATAGGTATGACCATTAGGTCTCATACAAATTTATCCCAAGCTTAGAGCACATTTTTGCTCTTATTGACTTTAAGGTATATTCTTGTGTTTTGGTTTGGTTTAACTGTCTACCAAGGTTTCCTAAGGACTTAATTAGCCTTATTAAATCATAATTGAATATTATTAAGTCTTGGTAGGCTCTTTGGGGTCCTAACCAAGTTCACTCCTAGTTTAGAGCATGTTTTTGCTCAAACTGTATCTTAGTGCTTTATTGCATTTTACTATGGTTTAAATTGTCCACTGAAGTTTCTAAGGCACTTTTTAGCCTTTACATACCATAGTTTAAATGTTTAACAACATATCAAGGTTTGGGGTATTTCAACCTCATTGGTTTAAGGTAAAAAGAAATCCAAAAACATTACCTTTCTTGCTCTCATTTGCAAAATAAATATTTCAAGTTTTGAACTCCTTGTTCCTTTGTATTCTAGCCGATTATGGCTTCTTTGGAGGAGTAGAAATCTTGTTCTTGAGCCATCCTAAGCTTCATCTACACCCTTGCAAGGTAATATATCCCTAAACCCTAAAATGTGCCTTAAGCTTTAAAGAATGGTTAAGGGTTAGTTTTTGTATTGAAATGGTGGTGTGTATTGATGGGCTATAGTGTTAGAGAATTTAATCTACAAAACCGGTGGGAAGGAAAAGAAAGAAAGAAGGAAGAAAGAAAGAAGGGGAAAGGAGAAGCTAGTAAAGAACAAGGTAAATTGCACTCTCTTGTGTAGTCTTGTAAATGTTTTAAGTAACAGTTTTTGGTAGGTGACCAATGCTCATAAGAGCTTGTGACTCAATGAATGAATTGTTCAGTAACCAGTTAAATTACCTGGAAAAAAAATAACATCATAAAGGATGAAAGAGTGTGAGAGAAATTAGCCTACTTACGAACCCGAGATTGAAGTAGAACACCTTCATATTAAGAGATAACAAAAATTACAACACGGTACGACAACCGCCATACACCAAAATTAGAGAACTCCCAGTGTGTTTGCACCAAGAAGGGATTGAGTATAAGATAAGACATTAAAATAAATGATTGAGAAGTTGTACCATCAATGGGCAAAAGAATAAAGGTGAGCTACCTTGGTAGCAGAAGCCATAGAACAGTACTGGTATAAGGGGGTTAAGACATGGTGCGCAGTAAAGTGACCATTATGTATAAGCCGTCAAATATTGACAATGAGGCAATTAGATTTATGAGTTGAAACCAATATGAGTAAGGAAATAAGATGAAAGATGAACTATGCATTGACGTCACTAGTCTAGGCCAAGCGAGGTAAGATTTCACAGGAAGCACACTACCCATTCCTTAAGGAACTGGAAGTGCATTCCTAGTAGATCAAAATATGAGAAACAAGATAAGAGGCTCTATGGAAAGAGACCTCAGTTACTAAGAGATCGAGTCAGTACGGAATACAAAAAGGAGCTAGAGCATACCATATCCAAGAACACAGTAAATGAATTTCCCTTGATTAAGTTCAAGAAGAACAATAAGTGTTATCATGGAACGATGAAGAGGAGATCGGCAATAGAATGCTTCATAATTAGCAATAGCTAAACGTGTGACGGACACTACGAGTTTACTAAAATGAGATGTGGGACGACTGCACCCCACAGGGGGCTTGCAGGCCTGACAGGCTCATTTGTGAGTTAGTCGGGTAAGTAGTAATATATCAGTAAGGCACCCCATGCATGTAGACAAGTGGTGTAAGGAACACGGGAAGTAGTAGACTCCGTACCATGGTCAACAACGCAAGATCAGACAAGAACAACTACCACCACAACAGTTGAAGAAAAGGAATTCAGTTGAACCAACGCCACAAAGGAATCAGAGAACAAATAATTAAGAACTATGAAGTGCGAAGAGAACGGATTATTAAGTACAGACATTGGACATGTCTTAAGACGTTAGAGGTTAAACTATAAACCGTAATAAGCACTAAACAGTAGTTTCAGATTAAGAATCATTTTGAGAAAACACTAAGAGTATGAACGTTAGATCTCCTGAGAGACTGGATAGACGAGCTACAACTCATTAAGGCCGTGTATATATAAAGATAACACGTGTCCAATGGGAGACCTTTAGTGCTAAATTATAAGCATGCAGGAGAAGGACATACAATATTATGAAGGATAAGAAAGGCAAACTAAGCCTAAGGTTATCAGAGTCACGCAGCGAAAGCTAGCAGATCAGTACCTTAAAAGGCTGGACATACCTGATGAATGGGAAAGGAATGATGTACCGCACATCTTCCAATTGAACAAATATAAGACTTATCGACAGAATGCTTTAGAACCTTTGAGGTTAGACCAAACTAAGTTAAGAAAATGGTATAAGTACCATTAAGAATTCTCGATACAGAGACTAAGCCATTAACATGGTTAAGACCCTCTAATCGGATCATAAGGTGAGATAGTTAACATGGGAGTTGGTATGCTAAGTGAGAATTAGACATCTTGAACCTATGTTCAAGGATGATAAAATGTTGATTACGTGGGCGTAATCCATTTTAAGGGGGGTAGAGCAAAAAACCGCTTAGCGTATGTTTATGTACAGAGTACATAAACTACGGTGTGCATAGCACAAATGAATTTGAGAATTTATTTTACATAAAAATTTTGAGATTAATTATGGTTATTGCGCATAGAAGATGTGAATACCATACATATTAAGTACCCATCTTGTTAACTCTGGTGTGAGTACAAGTTAAGAGAATTAGTGAAGAGGATTAAAGAGACTTAAGGAATATATGAGATATGAGTTGATATGAAAGTATGTGTGAGATAAGAATTAGATAACAATATGAGATATTATTCGATATGAGTATGAGGTAGGAAATAGTAATGCTATGAGGTATATGATGGTGAGAATTGGTATGAGACTAATATAGAACTTAGTAGGAATGAGAGTCCTGAGGTAATTGCTAAGAGATGAACTGGGAATGATTGATAGTCTGAGTCCACACCTTGGAGATGTATTGATTACGACTAGAAAGACTAAAAAGATGAAAATTGGACATGAGTGAATTACTTGATGTTTGAAATTGACGTGGAAGGTGAAACTTGATTTTCTAGGGATCAAGGGAAACCAAACACAAATTGGGGTGGAAGGATAGTTCTACACGGATGCTGATCACATCAGGGTCGGATGATTCCTGAAACTCGCTACAAGTGCTCACAATTAAATCATGCTAAGGATAGAGGCATTAGGATAAAATGAAATAGGAGTTGATTGTATTTTCAATTAGAGGAATTATTCCTCACTTGACCTTGTAAAAAGGATTTCCTTTTTACTGAGTCTCGCCCATGAAGCTGGGGACGCATGAGCCTTTGTCTTCGGACCAATGACATGGGGAGAACAGATTAGTTTTGTATTCTAGCCCATGAAGGCGAGGACGAATGTTCCTTTGTCTACGGACCAGTGACATGAGAGAATACGATGAAAGTTATGTGATTGTTTTAATCTTCAAAAGGAACAAAGGGAATTTTGAGTGTTATACATGCTTAAGCATGTTGTGTGATATTTAAGAATAAGTATATGACAGACCTAATGATTCAATAAGTTTAAGTACATATAAGCATGATCTATATGATCTATGGAATGAGATAAGCCTTGTATTCTGATAAAATAAGATGCATGGGAACTTTGGGGACAAAGTTCATTTAATGGGGGTAGACTGAACTACCCCAAACCTAAGTATGCTAAGTAAACATCAAGTTATGATGTAATAAGGCTAAAACATGCCTTAGAAACATTGGTAGACAATTTAAACCAAGGAAAACACAAGAAAATGCCATAAGGGCAATTTAAGCAAAAATGTGCTCTAAGCTTGGAGTAACCTTGATTAGCACCAAAATATCATTCTAAGACCTTATTAACATGCTAATGGACATATTAAATCAATCACCAAAGAAAACCAAGCTCAAAAACAAGTTAAAACAAAAAATGTGCTTTAAGACTCCTTAAAGCACCTTTTTGAGAAATTGTCTTAGAAATGAGTTTTGAGTGGCTAAATGACCATGATTACACCTTAATCATCATGTTTAAAACTTAGTATCACATTAGGAAGCCTAAATCAATGGGAAATCAAAATTTTCACAAATATGTGCACTAATTGTGAATAGTACCCAAATAGTGCCCAAAATAAGTCAAATGACTTTCTTAAGGGGTCAATGGTCAAACAACACCTAAAAATATAAGGGAATAAGAGGGGCACGGTTTGAGAAGAGATGAGTCACCTTAGGCTTCATCAAATAAGAAAAGAAGAGGAAATAAAGTGGAAAAAGACTATTTACCTTTTAAAAGCAAAATATCTTCTTATACCTTCTCTCTCTCCTCTCTTCTTCATTTCACATCTTCACCAACGTTTTCTTCTTCCCCTCTCTGTTCCAAAACCGTTCCAAGCAGCAGCCATGGTGCCTCCACCTTCAATTGTTCACCAAATACTCATTTTATCTCCAAATCAAAAAGTGAGCATATATTATTCTTAGTTGGAGCATGACCTTCCTTTCTATATTTTCATATCCTTCAAAGCTCAAGTTTGGTGCCATGAGAAAACTCCATTGATGGAGGAAAATCAAGTTTGAAGAGCCCTTTTGGTTCTCCATTCATCCAAGGTAATGAAAGTGAAAGAAAAATAAACTTTCCTTCATTTCTTCTTTATGTCCGAAAATTTCTATCTCATGGGGGTTTTGTTTTACTCCTTGAACTAGCTTGTTTTGATCACCAAGGACTAGTGGAGGTCCTCTTTGATTCATACCCAAGTCTATCTTGAGACTTCAAAGGTAATCATCCACTTTTAAGCTTTAAAACACATATTTTAACCTAAGAATGAGTTCTATGAGTTTAGACATATTTCTTAGTGCTCATTGGATTATTTGAATGTGAATTAGCACATTGGCAAGGTAATTAAAGTTCATTGCCTAAAGTCAAGCAAGAAAATCCAAGGAGAAAAGTGTGAAAAGCTTGGAAAAACAAGGTAAATGTCTTACCTTGGGGTGGTTTAAGGTTTAAAGGGATGAGGTTTAGATAAGTACTAATGTAGCTTAAAGCTTACATTATGTAATGGGTTATACAACCTAGGAAAAAGAATTTAAACAAGCTTGTGAACTTGTGACTAAGTAGCCAATGGAAATGTGAAATACCCCGACCTTAAATATGGCGATAAAATTATCCTAATACGTATTTAAGGGCCTAATAACGCCTAAGTAATATTGGTAAGGAAAAATAAATCCAAAAGAAATGAAGAAACGCTTAAAAAGCGGAAAAACGTTAAATAAGCGTTAAATAACCATAAGAGGTGCGAGACCTCGGTTAGAGTATTATATGGATTCTTAAGGCTTAATAATGCCTAAATAATATAAGGGAACAACTCCCGACGAAAACGGACCCTTAAAATGGGTTAAAAGCATAAACGAACCTTAAAGCGCGTTTTTCGAGGAAACCGGGAAAACGCGACTTTAAGCGAGTCAAATAGACTCGTAACAATATGGTCCCCAAATAGTCATTATACAGTAATAAAGGTTGGAACCAATAAAATCTAATTAACGAAAAAATTCCGGAAAACGGTTCCGGTTAGTAAAACTGTAACAACCGGGAAGTTGTGGGGTGGAGTTAACAAAAGTGCAAATAAACAAAGTTAGTGTGTGCCACCTGAAAATAAAAAAGCACAAAAATCTGTGTGTGTGTGCATATGGGGGCCGGCCAGCCTTCCCTCTCCTCACTCTCTTTATTCTTTTTTAACTCACAAACAAATAAAGTAAAGAAAAGAAAGGAAACTCTCTCTCCTACCACACTCCCTCACTCACGTAACTCCCTCCTCCTTCCTCTGATTTTTTTCTCCTCCTTCTGCGATGGCTATGGGGATATGAAGAACCCACTCAACTCTCTCCTTCTCTCCTCTTGTTCTAGCTCGATCCTTGTCCAAATTCAATAAAAATTGTACCATTGAAATCCCCTCATCAAGGAGAACACTTTCCTCCTTTTAAAAATCGAAAACAACCAACTTCATCTCCATGGGTGTGCTGCATTGGAGCTTGAGTACCACCATTAGAAGCACCTTCACCTCCTTGTCATTTTGAGGTAAAAACATTCTTGAAAACCCATCTTTTTCTAGCCCTTATTTGCAAAACGAAAATTCAAAGTAAGCCTTGCTTTGTTCTTTGTATTCTAGCTGATTTTAGCTTCTCCTTTGGGCTAGTAATCTTGCTCTCTTGCTATACAAGAACTTCATTCATTGGTGTGAAGGTAATGCTCTTTTCTAAACCCTAAAACATCTAAATTCTAGGGTTAGTTCAAAATGAATGCTAAATGGTTAGTGTGTATTGGTATGGTGGCTGTAGCATTGTGTATTGTGTGAGGAAGAACAAGGAAGAAGGAAGGCAAGAAAGAAAGGAATAGTAAGACAAGGTAAAGGCTCTTACCTTGAACTAGTTTTGTATTGTGTAATGTAACAGTTTTTGAGTAGTAAAAAGGAGTAATGTATTGAGTAATGAGTAGTAAGTATGTTGGAGTATAATGGGGAACGATAATGTAACAGTTTATGAAGTTTTGAGTATTTGGGAACTAGTAAGTAAATTGTAGGCCTTAGAGCCAAGTATATTGTATATGTGTATTAGTATTGTGAATTGAGGAAGTATTGATGAATTGGTATTGTATTGGTTGCTGGTAGGACCCTTGTATGGGTGTGGCTAGATTAGGAATGAATTTGATGAAAAGTGTGTATGTGGAGAAGTAAGAAAAGTAGGTGAACTATGACGAAATTTTGGTAGGAATTATGTATTTAAGAATGACTTGGTGAATGGGAGAACCAAGGTGTATATGGAATTGAGTATGTATGTTTAGTAGTGATGAAGTGGTAGTTGTAGTATGAGAAATAAGAAGTGTAAAATCAGTAGCAAAGTGTATAAAAATGCATTGGAGAAGTTAGGAAAAATTAGTGTGTAAGAATTGGTAAAAAAGAGTGTTGGACTTGGGTATAGATATTGTAGTTGCTTGGAAATGAATTGGAATGGTAAAATGAAGTTAGAACAAAGTGCTAAAATGCAAAGAGAAGTGTAGGAATGCACAAGTGTGCAAAGTGTGGGAATGAGAATGGAAATTTGTAGAATTTGAGCAAGAAGTTGAGTGAGTATTGGACCATGGATTTAAGGAGTTTTAGTGAGTGTTTAAGTGTGTTTAAATATGTACAAATCATGTGGAAAGATTATGGAATGATTGGAGGTGGATTAAGGGTTGATTAGAGGTTGAAAATGACCTTAATAGCAGTTTTTAGCAGGGTCCGGGACTTAGGATATGTACCAAGTCCCGGACCGCTTCAAAAAAAGGCCCGAGAGTGAATACAGGAATTGGTCCGGGACTAAGTCCAGGACCAAGTCCAGGACCAGGGTAGAAAATATGGCCGAGTTAGACAGTGCATTGGTCCGGGACCTAGGGTCCGGACCAAGTCCCGGACCACCCCCAGAATTCAGTAGAGAGTGTTTTTAAGGGTTCTAAACATGGGGGATTGATTGGTAATGGTTTTAGAAGTTGTTAAGGCCTTGTTTGGTGACCTTTAAAAGCCCTAAGAAGTGTAAATAAGTTTGAGAAGTAATTAAGGAAGTTGTAAGTATATGAACATTAAGATAAACTGAAACAATGGGACAACGGGAGTAGTAACTATGTATGTATTGTGATGCTTAGTATTAATTGAACCATTTGGCATGTAGTCATTGGTTCAAGGATAAAACTCGAGGAACGAGAGTGAACCAAAGGAACAAGGGAACACCCGGTAAAGTAAACCTCGGAAGAAGGTATGATTTCTTCATGCTCTGTATCCTAACCTGGTTACCCCGATTTGTGTGCTTATGTGATCACTCAAATAAGATAAATGCACGAATTGGACTTTTATTGCACTTAATTATGTTTGGACTATTTTGTTCTTGCTGTATTCGCTCGAACATTTAGTTTGTATAATACATGAAATATATGGATGAGAATGAAGTGTATGTATATGTGGATGTGTACTTGTGTAGTGTATTAACCCTTGGTATGGGTGTAATGACTTCTACTAATTCCTAACTACCTAACTCCTAACTTGAGTATTGAGTAAAATGGAATGAGTAGAAGTCCGATATAGTTTCGGCCACGCGTGAGGATAAGGAAACACAAGAGGTTGTATCCGAATCCTGGCTGTAATCTTTTCCATGGACCAAATCCCTGAATGGGTAGCATCCTGGATTAGTGGGCCACCCTAAAGCCCGGTGGTGGGATGTAGTAATCCCTTCCCGGAGGTCATACCGACTTGACTTGAGTAAAGTAAGTAAGAAGTAAAGTATTGTATGAGTATTGGTCTTGACTAGTGTAAGTCTTGACCTGGAGTAAAAGAGTATTGTACACCCGATTAACCCGGGTGTGTAAAGAAGCTAACAAGCCTTATTTGTGAATTGGAGAAGTGTATCTCTGTGTTGCGTATTGAGTAAGTAATGAGTATGTATTGTGTATGTGTATTCTGGAAGAAGGTAAGTAAGTGTTGGTTGACTTGTATTGTCTTCCAAGCATGTATTGTACTGTACGTATGTATGTATACCTTGTGTAGTATTGTAGTATCGTGAATGAAAGCATGTATGTATGTATGTATGTATTGTAAAATGAATTGCATGTATTCGACCAAATGGTCGGCGTACCCTCGCTAGTACGCGGGGTATGCAGTTATCATATTCAGCGTAAGCTGACCCCCCTAGGGGGAACGTTTTTAGTATGCAGGCACACGAAGCGGATGTGGTCAAGGTGAAAGACCGGAGGCTACACTTGGATAGGTAGAAGTAGAATGTAGAAGTGTACGAAGTGGCACACCCCTTGTACTTAGAAAGTAAGTAGTTGTGAGGAATGGGTAGTGGTTAGACTCTTAATGAGCATGCATGGAATTGAAGAGGTATCGTATTTGTATTTGGAACTTAGTAAACTCGATATGTGTAGTGTATTATCTTGTATTGAATTATGGAGTATTGTAATGAATGGAGTATTGTATCGAATGGAGTATTGTAGTACTCAGTAAGTAATGGGAGTATGTATTGTATTTGTGTAGTACTCGGATATTCTGATCCATCAGACCGATGCTGTATGTAGTAGTAGCCTTGTTAGTCACGTGGGTGGCTAACGGCATTGTATCACCCACCGTTGAGTAAGTGTGTATCCGCTGCGTGAGTACGAATGTATAAGGAGATTGGACGGTAATGACGGTATTAGCGGTAGGGGTGTTACAAAATGAGTTAGTAAGATAAGTATAAGGGGAATTATGAGAACACTTATATTGCTATGGGAGCATTGTTGTGTGTATTTGCAGGTTGAAAGCTTTTATATGTGGGAAATTCAGTGTTAAAGTTTAAGTCATTGAAGGGCCTAAGAGCCATGTCATTTAAGAGCCTTAGTGCTATGTAATTTTAGATTATTGCACTATATTAAGTTTGTCATTAATGGTTTGATTTTGGTGAGAAATATGTTGAGAAATTGATTTAATATGTGTGTGTTGATTTGTGGGGAAAAACTATGCATATGGGCATGATAATATACTAGAGGAGCTATGGCAAAATTTGAGTAGAAAACAGAGTGTTGTGAGCCTCGATTTTAAACCCTATCCTATGTGGATTAAGTTGATTAGGATCTAATCGGGTTTTAGGTCCACTTATAACTTATGATTAATAACTATGTCATATAACAATAATTATTAAAACCTAAGCTAGCTCACTGGAACCTATTATGAGTCGCCACCTAATTTTGACCTAGATTAAATTAGGAAAGGAGAGTTCGGGTTCGGGGGCTTGATATTCGACTTATTTAGGGTTCAAATTACTTTCATTACCCCTCCTAGGTCGTTTTTCCTCTACTTGGTTTATTTATGGCTTATTACGAGTCGTTTTAACCTAAGTGCGCGAGCTTCTTTTTTTTTGTGTTTTTAGCATTTTTTGACAGAAAACTAAAGTGAAATTGAAAGATACCTAAACTAGGGTTTCGGAGGCAGAATTAGGTCGAATTTTGCTTACGTCCGTAGCCACGGACCCCGTGTCCGAGACCAAGGACCCCAGTTAACCTAATTATACAGAAAAGTCAAAATTAAAGGAAAACAAAAAAATTGCAAAGTCCGGGGCCACGGACAGGCTGTCCGTGGGCCCGGACATTATTAGAAAACCTAAATTTTGAATTTTTTAAAATCCCGCCGCCATCCGTGGGTGTCCGGGCTTACGGACAGGGAGTCCGGGACCCTGGACATGACGTCCGTGGGTGCGGACCGCCCTCGGACGGCGGCGTTGAGGCTGTTCCCGAGGGTGTTTTTGGCTCAAATTTTATGGGTGTGTAGCCTGAAAGATGTACAAGACGTTAGTGATTGAAAGTTCTCAATTTGAATTCGAATTAAGCACGAAACTTGGTAAACAAGTTATTGGACAGAAGCTTAAACAAACAGCAATACAGAAGCGTTAAAAGGTTAGTTTGAACCCAAAATTTGACAGGGAGTTAATGAGGTTGTGGGGAGTTAGAAAAGTAGAGTTATAACCTGTTTTACCTTCAGGTTCGTAGTGTTTCTTCACGTCGGGAATCTTCGGAGGCCTCGTTGACGGCGGATCCGGAAGAACTTCGAACCCAGCTTCTGACTCCTTGTTGTTCTTGATGTTCTTCACGTTTTGGTGCTGTTTTGGTGAGGTTTTGATGATGGATGATGTTGTGGGAGTTGAAAAATGTGTTTTGGTGTTGATTTTGGTGAGATTTCGGTGTTTGATTGTGGCTCTGGGGTTCAAAACGTGAAAAGCAAGAGACGGCTGCCTTCTTTGAGAGTATAGGGTTCTTGAGGTTATTCTTTGATCATGGGATAAGGTTCCTTATATAGGCTTCCTTAAAGATAGAAAAATCCGGTAAAAACCGAGATTTACCGACGTTTTAGCTCAAGGGCTTCCAAAAGGAATTTGATTATAAAATTTTACACATGGGTAAAGGATGATATTTCTGAATTTTCTAAAGTGGAATCGAATTTTTTGGATATTGGAATATTTTTAAATTCAATTTCTCGTCAGATTCAATCAGAAATTGCTAGAAAATTATTGGAAATTCGAAAAATCAAAATTCCAACGCCATTATGCTTAAAATGTCATCCTCTATCATGGGTTACAATTTCAAAGAATTTGGAATTGATTTGACCCTTCTTTGGAGGAGAGAGGAAGCCTTTAGAGGGCTTAGGAGCCTTGAAAAATTACGAAAATACCCCTGGAGAAGACTAAGTTGTCCCTAGTACTCTGAAATGTGCCGATCGAACTGGGAACCCTCGCTACCAGCCTATTAGTAGAGACTCTCTTCCGGGGGGGTTGAAATTTTGGGTATAACAGATTGCCCCCCGTCAACTAGTTTTTGTAATGGAAATGAAAAGGCTAGTTGATGCTTGAGTGATACCCCAAAATTTTTGATCTTAAAAGACCCCACATGCAATTGAAATCCGATAAGTTGTGTCGAGCTGTTCTAAGGCGTCGACCACCTAAAGGTAAAAAATGAAGTAACGTCAGACTATTCTAAGGCGCCGACTACCTACAAGGATGATACGATGTCAAACTATTCTAAGGCGTTGACTACCTATAATGAATGAAATGATGTCAAGCCATTCCAAGGCGTTGACTACCTAAAATGTGAAAATGAGATAATGTCAAGCGATTCTAAGGCGTTGACAACCTAACAAGTGAAATTGGGTGGTATGCAAGAATGCTGAAATGCTAGTGATGCTGATGATGCTCGGATGCTTCTGGGGACCGAAACCCGTTCCAATGCTCCTGGTTGGTATACTATGGGGACTTATTGCCTCTGCCCACCAACTGGGGTGCTGGGATAACTTCTAGATTACCAAGGGGACTTATTGCCACTGCCCACTAGTTGTTTCTCCCGAGAAGTTGACATTAAGATGGGGACTTATTGCCTCTGCCCCGCCAACTTAGATCACACTCTGTCTCGTACTTGTCTCGCATTGAAGATGATACTTGGTCTCATACTGGTCTCGCACTGGATGATGACGCTTGGTCTCGCACTGATGAAGATGCATGGTCTCGCACTGAAGAAAATGATGGGCCTCGTACTAATGAAGATGGTGGGTCTCGCACTGATAAATAAGATGGGTCTCGCACTGAAGTCTCGTACTAAATGGATGAAGAAAAAGCTGGAACTCACACTGATTCTAGGTCTCGTACTGAATGAAGATGCTAGGTCTCGTACTGAATGAGGAATCTGCAGGGCCTTGCACCGATTTTGGGTCTCGAACCAAAAATAAGTTAGGAGGATAATGGTCTCGTGCAAATGATGAAAACTGATTACTGGAGTGCCAAACATGACAATGATGATAAGATGTATGTAATCAAAATATATGAAAGACACTCGTTCAAAACAGGAAATTGTTGGAAGGTGCCAACATGGCAATGTTGAGGTGTTATGTAAAATGCAACTAGAGTGTTTGTTGGAAGCTTGCCCAAAACAAGGAACTGTTGAAAAATGTGCCAAACATGGCAATGCTCGAGAAAGACTCTGCTGAAAAAGGGAAGTGAAATGATCATTTCCTGACTAAAAATTTCATATCTGCAATTTGTTTCTTGAAAAATGAACATGTCATTGGTGGAAGTGTGTGGTATTTGTTGTGGTGTTAAAGGCTTTTTCCGGTGTTCAGGATTTGTGATAGATCTGGGATTAGGCTGTGATTTTGGATGGTGGTCAGGGTTATGACGGGCCTGATGTTTTTGTGGAGGTAAGGCTAATAACGGGCTTGAGAGTGTGTGTGTGGTGGTAAGGGCTTATGTGTGCCTGTGGTGGGATGGTGGTGCTCAAGCTTTGGGTTTTAATTGGTGTTGACATGGCAATTGTTGGAACCAACAATTGCCCCCAGTATCTTTCCTTAGGACAATCTGAGCTAAAGTTCATGGCAATCGATCGAAATGATCGATTGCCCCCGGTATTTTCTTTGATTAAGCGCGTGAACGAGTCTCGTCCTCACAGGGTCACGGCTTATGTTTCGATGTCGTGCTTCCTAACCTACACTCAGTGTGTTTGATGCTTGTACTTGTTTTCTGCTCACGGTCACAACTTCTAGACCATTGAATTTGACATTTGGTGGATTTACGCATTCGATCTGTTACTTTCACGTGATTAGATACACAACTATCAAGTCGAAAGTCTTTAAAGCTTATAACGTGGCCATAGGGTGTGATGAAAGATGACAGGATCATGGAGGGATATTTGAGGTATGTGGAGCTTAAATGGGTGACCAAAGCTGCAACTTGCATCTTCTCTCAGATTCATCTTCCTTGCCTTGAAGTCGTCTAACTGCTTCATGTTGACGTTGTTTTCGAGCTTCTGGACTTGGACTTTTGAAGTTGTCCTCTACACCATTTCTCTTTTCGTCATTTGGATTTCTTCGAGGCATTTCGGGTTTACCTTTTTGTTTTATCCCTTCTTGACTTTGCCTTTGGGGTTCTTGTGTTTCCCAATTTTGGGCTTCGAGAGCTATTTTGATGTGAGCTCTTTTGATCCTGTGTCACTCTGAGACCATTTGCGGATCGCTTCGTCATGCTGATAGCGGCATTGCTTCTTTGGACTGATGAGAATGTTATCTGAGAGTCAGGCTCCTCGCCTCCTTTGGTCACCAGGTCGGACATTCATCATTGGCTGGGTTATTTTGTGGAACTCATAATATCGAAAAGGGATATATGAAAGGCTCAGCGGGGGTGCCTAGGGTTTAATGACAGGGTTTACAGGCTTTTGGCTATGTGGTGCTGTACCTAGGTGCTTCGTCATCCCTGATAGTTGTGTATCCGTTCTTTGTTACTTTTCGCAGGTCTAAGAGTAAATTTACAAATTATCTCCTTCGGTCGGAGTTATGCCATTTACCCTACCTTTGAATGTGGTCTCACCGGAGTCGTGTAAAAATGACACGCTCGCTTACTCATGGTTTTTCCACTCAAGACACTCTCGTGAGATTTTCACTCGGATACTCGTTCGCACATTTAAACAAAAGATAAAAGATGACAAACTTAAACTTAGATTGCCCCCAGTATTAATCCAGGTTTATGATAACAATTTGACAAATGTGGACCTCGAACCGCAATGTGGTTTGTTTAGGGGTGAGCTGTGGTGTTTAACGTGGCATGTTCAACTTTTAGAAACAAGAGACAAATCGTTATATTCCATAGTCGAGAAATGATTACTCTGTGATCCCTTTCCTTGAGAAACATTTTTGTTTTTTCCTTTTCAATGAATGAATGAAAAATTGTTTGTACAGAAATTGTGAAAATGGAACTATGATTTTATTTATGAATCATGAAAGAAACATAAAGATTACAATATGAGGTGACTGAAAACTTACTAAGAAAATAAGCTACTAGGAAAATTTGAAGATGCAGGAAAACATAAATAAAACGATCTGCATACTTAGAAAAATTGGACTCCCTGCTCGAGGAGGTCTTGAATCTTGTGCTTCAATGCTCGGCAATTGTCAGCATAATGGCCAGGCAACTGATGGTAGTGGCAGAATTGATTAAGATGCCTCCCCAAATGAGTGGTTCCCGGCCGAGGGGCCAGGGGCTGTAGCAGGTTTCTCTTCTGAAGCTCTTCAAACGCCTGACTTGGTGCTCGGCCAATGTTGGTGAATTCCCTTTGCGATGAATCTCGGCGTGGTAAGGGTACTGCTCTAAGATTTTGATGCGGAGCTCTAGGTCGTTGAACCACATTCACTTCTGGGAAACTGCTTTGAGCGCAAGCTACTGGCTGAAGATAAGCCTTTTCTGGTCCTGGCTTAGATAATTTGGAGCCACTGCCGGAGTTTCTTAAACACTCGAGCTCCAACCCTTCCTTATGAATCCTTTCCTCTAGAATACCGACTTGTCCCATCAACATGTCCAAACTTGGAAAGTACATAAATTTCACCTCATGGTTGTGTTGTTTTCGCATGTTCTCAATTATCATGCGGATTTGCTCTTGCTCGTCCATTTTGGTGGGCATGGTTGCAGCCTTTCTTCTCCAACGCTTGATGAAGTCAGACATGGACTCACCGTCTTTCTGTCGAGTTCCCGCCAGATCGATTCTGGTGACCTCGAGGTTCTTAGCATACTCAAAATGATTTAGGAAAGCCTCGCAAACCTCCTCGTAGGTTTTGGTATTCATCTTCTGAGCGAGATACCAACGCTGAGGGGTCTCGTCTAGATAGCGTGCGAAAACTTTGGATTTTTGCATGTCGTTGAGCCCTAAGATGGACATTTCCCGGTCAAACATAGCCAAATGAATCTGTGGATCCGAGGAACCCTTGTACAAAGCGAGTGTAGGCAGCTTCAGCTTTGGGGGAAGATCAACTTCAGGATACGACGTCGTGGAGAAATAATCGAAGCCAGCTGGTTTGTTGGCTTTCTCTATGCGCTTAATCCTTTTAAAAACCCTTTTAACCTCTACGGCTAGTTGGTTGTCAGGAACATCCTTCCCCACACGTGTTTGAGGATCTTGGGCCCTAACGGAGTCAATCTCGATGTAACTACGGTTAAGATTTTCATCCACAAGCTTTTCCAGAGTGTGCTGATTTGTCTCCTGGAGATTAGCCTTACTCCTTAATTCCTCGACAATGGACTCCAAGACCTTGCACCTTTGCTGCACAGCGGCCAACTGGGCATCCGTGTTGAACGGATTTCCTTCTTCTGCCATATCTAGATTCGGGCTTGCCTGTTTCCAAGAAGTCCATTGTTAGCTAACAAGAGTAAAAGACACTAAGGTGAGAATGACACTTTACAAGGTAGATCGAAACAGGCTTAGGCTGAAAGCAAGTGGGCCAGGATACCCAGAAAATGAGGTGTTTGGGCTGAAGTATCTTTCAGACTATGAACTGGTATTTGGACTGAAATCTAAACAGATGACTTTGATTGGGCCTGAGAGGTGACACCTAGATCTAGGGTTTGGGGCTAGGGCCCGAATAAGAAGTCTACCTAGTCTAGAATGAGCCCTTGGGCCGGAATGTGTTTGGGCCTGGAGCAAAGCACATGGGCTGGAATGGTCCCTAAATCACAAATGGGCCTAACTTTCTTTGGGCCAGAGAAGATGGTTGCTAAGCAGAAAAAGGTTTTATTTTCAGAACTTGTGGGTTATTTCAAGTTCAGGTGGATTTCTTTTTTTTGGGCCTAGAACTAATTGGATAATTCAAATTGGGCCAGAAGAGAAATCACCTAAGTCTAAGCTTTTGGGCCGAAGCCCGAATGACTCACATATTAAACCAAACAGGACCTCTGGGCCACAAACAAGTAGAGCTGCCAATCCGGGTTGGGCTAGGTTGATGTACGAGAAGTTCCTATCAATCTCTAGGCTGGGTAATGGACCGATCATACAAGCAAACAAGGCTCACACAAATTCAACATGTCCTCACTAGATGTTTAAATTCAACCGGGTATGGATCGATCCGGAGAGGTGCTTGGGGCTTGGGCCCAGGTCACCACAAAGGAATAGGGTTTGCACGCTATTCTCTTTGGGCTTCCCCACTTTTTTCACATCACCTGAAGGTGTGCGTCTACGGCCGGGTCTTTGACTAACCAAACAATGGGCTTGGTAAGGACACTGCCAGGAAAACGCTTGGGGCTAAGGCCCAGGTATTAAGGGGATGTGGTTAGACGACATCCTCCTCTTTTCCCCCGCTTATTCACATCACCTAAAAGGTGTGAGTCCCTGATAGGGGACCCTAGATGGGTCCCGGGGTGAAACTGGTTTGTGTGGACCCTCGCTCTCATATGATGCAGGGGTGCAAAAATTTAAAGTGCGCACGAAAGTAAACAAACAAAGTAATAAAGCCATAAATAAACAATTTTTTGAGTTAAGCCCTCTTTCTTAAAATTAAACAAGTTAAAATTAAGAATTTATCCCTAGCAGAGTCGCCAGTCTGTGAGCCTTGATTTTAAACCCTATCCTATGTGGATTAAGTTGATTAGGATCTAATCGGGTTTTAGGTCCACTTATAACTTAAGATTAATAACTATGTCATATAACAATAATTATTAAAACCTAAGCTAGCTCACTGGAACCTATTATGAGTCGCCACCTAATTTTGACCTAGATTAAATTAGGAAAGGAGAGTTCGGGTTCGGGGGCTTGATATTCGACTTATTTAGGGTTCAAATTACTTTCATTACCCCTCCTAGGTCGTTTTTCCTCTACTTGGTTTATTTACGGCTTATAACGAGTCGTTTTAACCTAAGTGCGCGAGCTTCTGTTTTTTTTTGTGTTTTTTAGCATTTTTTGACAGAAAACTAAAGTGAAATTGAAAGATACCTAAACTAGGGTTTCGGAGGCAGAATTAGGTCGAATTTTGCTTACGTCCGTAGCCACGGACCCCGTGTCCGAGACCACGGACCCCAGTTAACCTAATTATATAGAAAAGTCAAAATTAAAGGAAAACAAAAAAATTGCAAAGTCCGGGGCCACGGACAGGCTGTTCGTGGGCCCGGACATTATTAGAAAACCTAAATTTTGAATTTTTTAAAATCCCGCCGCCGTCCATGGGTGTCCGGGCTTACGGATAGGGAGTCCGGGACCCCGGACACGACGTCCGTGGGTGCGGACCGCCCTCGGACGACGGTGTTGAGGCTGTTCCCGAGGGTGTTTTTGGCTCAAATTTTATGGGTGTATAGCCTGAAAGATGTACAAGACGTTAGTGATTGAAAGTTCTCAATTTGAATTCGAATTAAGCACGAAACTTGGTAAACAAGTTATTGGACAGAAGCTTAAACAAACAGCAATACAGAAGCGTAAAAAGGTTAGTTTGAACCCAAAATTTGACAGGGAGTTGATGAGGTTGTGGGGAGTTAGAAAAGTAGAGTTATAACCTGTTTTACCTTCAGATTCGTGGTGTTTCTTCACGTCGGGAATCTTCGGAGGCCTCGTTGACGGCGGATCCGGAAGAACTTCGAACCCAGCTTCTGACTCCTTGTTGTTCTTGATGTTCTTCACGTTTTGGTGCTGTTTTGGTGAGGTTTTGATGATGGATGATGTTGTGGGAGTTGAAAAATGTGTTTTGGTGTTGATTTTGGTGAGATTTCGGTGTTTGATTGTGGCTCTGGGGTTCAAAACGTGAAAAGCAAGAGATGGCTGCCTTCTTTGAGAGTCTAGGGTTCTTGAGGTTATTCTTTGATCATGGGATAAGGTTCCTTATATAGGCTTCCTTAAAGAAAGAAAAATCCGGTAAAAACCGAGATTTACCGACGTTTTAGCTCAAGGGCTTCCAAAAGGAATTTGATTATAAAATTTTACACATGGGTAAAGGATGATATTTCTGAATTTTCTAAAGTGGAATCGAATTTTTTGGATATTGGAATATTTTTAAATTCAATTTCTCGTCAGATTCAATCAGAAATTGCTAGAAAATTATTGGAAATTCGAAAAATCAAAATTCCAACGCCATTTTGCTTAAAATGTCATCCTCTATCATGGGTTAAAATTTCAAAGAATTTGGAATTGATTTGACCCTTCTTTGGAGGAGAGAGGAAGCCTTTAGAGAGCTTAGGAGCCTTGAAAAATTATGAAAATACCCCTGGAGAAGACTAAGCTGTCCCTAGTACTCTGAAATGTGCCGATCGAACTGGGAACCCTCGCTACCAGCCTATTAGTAGAGACTCTCTTCCGGGGGGGTTGAAATTTTGGGTATAACAAGTGTTTAAGTGGTTGGTGTGAATTAATATGACCTAGGATTTACTAGGAGTCATTAAAGGAAATTTGAGTGGAAATGAGTTAAAAAAGGTGTCCTTGAGGTTTAGAATAGCCTAGAGTTGTCTAGGAGGAATTGGAGGTTAGGAAGGTGTGTTAAACACACCAAAATCATGGTATGAGGAATGTTAAGACTTGAGCAAAAATCTAGAGGAAAAGATTTATAATGTTTTAAGATGATTTAGGTATGAACTAGAGAATATAACAATGAGAATTTTTGGGTAGCTTGTGTAAGTGGTGAAGATGCTAGTAGTGGATTAATAAGGTTATAGTTTGGATGGTAATGAGTGGATTTGGGTGATGGAGGTGAAAAACTATAAGAGAATGTAGTAAGTTGTCAAGGGGATGACTAGGAATGTATAAGAGTGTATGATCATGAGAATGTGGAGTAAATTGAGTAAAGGAGATGGAAATGTCTAAGGAGGGTGTAGCATGGTCAAGGTATATGAAGAACAATGTTAAGGTGTTAAGAGGATGGAAAGAAATGTATTGGGATGTTTAAGTTTAGGAGTGATGAGTAACAAGTGGAAAGAAGAGGAATTTGTGCATGGAGATTCAAGATAACCTTGGAGAGAGTTTAGCAAAGGAAAGATGGATGAATAATGATGTTTGAGGAGTAGTTATATTGGTTGAAAGGAAACACTTTGGTTAGTTGAAGTTTTAGACAAAATTTACATGTTGGAAGTGTAAGGAATTAAGTTATAAGTGTTAAGAGTTTAGTAAGAACTTGAATAATGATCAAGGAATTTGGAGGTGAGTTGATCCATGAATTAGGAGGATTTTAAGAGCTAAAATGGTGTTAGAACATGTGTGAATACATGGGGAAAGATTAGAAGAAGATTGGATAAAAGAACAAGTGGAGAATGAAGTTCAAAACTGTAAAATTTATAAGTTTAAAGTGTGGTCCGGGACTTGGTCCTTGGATAAAGTCCCGGACCAGCACTAAAAACAGGTCGAGAATGCACCCCAGAACTGGTCTGGGACCTTGGGTTAGTACCAAGTCCCGGACCATAGTTAAAAAGCTGCCGAGAGTCACAACAGGTATTGGTCCGGGACTACAGAGCCGGACCATGTCCCGGACCAGGAAAATTTACAAAGAAAGTGTGCTTTTTAGATGGTAAATGATGGGGGCTTGTTGGGTAATGTTATTATATGGTTGTTAAGAGTTGTTTGGTGGCGTTTTAAGGTCATTGGAGATGTGAACAAGTGTGAGGTGAAATGGGGAGTAAATAACATAAGTGGTTAAGCTTGAACTACAATGATTTAGTGGTATTTAGTTCGAGATCATTAGTGATGATATGAGTTAGGTTAATTAAAAGAAATTAACCACCCGATTCGAGAATTTGGACTCCGGAGGAGAGTAAGCAACCGAACGACCAACGGTGAACAGTATGTTTTCTTGTGACCTGCTTGCTAACGAGGTGTCCCTCGGCTTGTGTGATATTTGTTTATGTGTGCCGACTAAACAAGATAAAGCATGCAACCGGTTTTATTGCACTTATTGTGTGTGTGTTTGATTTACACTAACACACGAGACTTGAGATTAGTTACTAACAAAGTTTAGTACACATTGGAATGAGATGAGGAATTACACTTCTAAAACAGTTGGTTAATACCCGTGAAGGTTTAACTAACACTTGGTTTATAAGATTTTCACTAACTGGAACTTAAGGGAGGTGAGGAATCCAGGAATGACTCCGGTCATACATGTTAAGGTAAGGGGGTCTGTATCTGAATCAGATCCGACTTCCGCTTAAGGACTTGTCTTCGGACTTGTTGCCTAGGGTTGAATGTCGACTCGGCTATATTGGATTTTCAGTCCAAGGTAGGAGGCAGATTAAGATGGTGCGGTAGGATCACCTAAATCCTAAATTTTAAGATAAGTTGTTTATTCAACCAATGGAGTTAATAGCTCACTGTCTAGGGTTGCTTTTGACCCGACAAAAATAAACATTGAGATAAGATACAACCATTTCTATTTAAAGAATGGTTTGTATACTAAGATTAAGATAAGGATTAAGATTGAGGTAAGTTAAGATGGACCGAGGTTAAGTGGAATTGGAACTTGAGGAGTTAACTGTTTAACTCACTTATTAAGGGAATGCTTTTAAGTCGTTCATTGAGTGTGAACTATGCTTGTTCATTTGTGGATTGTTGATTTATCACATTTCTTATTATGATTGTGAATCTAATCAACTCCATGCTATCGACAATTAGTCGTCGTAGCCCCGTTAGCTTGGGGGGCATGAGAGAATCGTACCAGCAAAGGTGCTGACCCCCTCGGGGGCTACTGTTTATTTTGCAAGTGATTAATAGAAGGAGACCATCTTGAGAGTAAGATGGGGTAGACGTATTACGGGTTTAAGTGCGACCTACGAGTTGTGCATGTACTCTCGTATGGTAATTTGTCCTAGTAAGTTGTATAGGATGTAAGGAGTTTGTAAGATTGTTATGTAATTGGTTAAGGCTTGTAAGTACTAATGTTCGGTATATTCGGGTCCATCAGACCGTAGCTAGATCTTGGAGATTTTGGTATGCCTAGTTGGTCACGTGGGTGACTAACGGCGGTAGCACCAAATGTTGTAAGAAATCTGCTGCCAAGTTAATATAAGTGAATGGAGGTTTATGAGATAAGTATGGCTTTGTGAATTGGGGTGTTACAATTCTTCATCACTTACCCTGTCACTCTCAAGCTA
Source organism: Limonium bicolor (assembly GCA_023374045.1). Lineage (NCBI taxonomy): Eukaryota > Viridiplantae > Streptophyta > Magnoliopsida > Caryophyllales > Plumbaginaceae > Limonium > Limonium bicolor. Next base: position 198,540,311 of record CM041779.1, on the reverse strand, counting down.
GGAAACACCATTGGAGCTTAGGCAACAACACTCTCCCATTAGAAATACAAATTTAAGGTAGTAACTTAGCTAAAATCAAGGAAAAAGGCAAGTTCAAGGAGAGGAAGCCATACTCCAAGGTGGGCGACTTTGTTAGAGGAGATTTTGGGTTCAATCATCATCTAATCAAGGTATAAGAATACCAAAATGGCTAGGAGAGGACAGGTAATATCTATGCACATCAATTCTTCCTTTAAAGCTTATTTTCTTTCTTAAGTCTTTTTACTAGGTTACCTACGAATACCATCTCCTCTTTTCTTAAAATTTTAACAGTAAACTTAGAATTAAGACTTAGTGATTATCCTAGAAAATCAAGTCGAAATAATCTTAGGAAGTAGGTAAACCCTAAGGAACTTTGAAAATGGGGAAATGAGCTTTAAGCTTTAGGAACTTGTTAGATGAGTTTCCGACATGATTTTGAGCTGAAATTTTTAGAGTTGTCGTTAATAGTGAAAATATGGTTGTGGTCTAAAAGTCAAGTCGAATGGAGTTTTTTGTTTGGTTAGACATGATAAGGAAGCTAGAAATGAGAAAATGTGTTTTAAGCATTTTTGAATAGTTAAATGGGTTCCCGAACGGATCTTGAGTTGAAATTTTCTCGGGATACTTTTGTTATAGAGATAGGAAAGTGGTTAAAAATTTAGGCCGAAACTCCTTTGGGAAAATACTTAAGTTGGTAAGAAGTGATTTTGGTCAAAAAAGAGTTTTTAAGCTTTCTAAGGTGGTTTCTTGGAAATTGTTTGATTCTATGATTTAATGAAGCTTAAATGGTTATGATGTTATAAAGGTGATTTTACAAGTGTGTGAGCTTGATGTGTGAATTACTACTTGTGTTGCTTGTGTTTAATCTTGTTTATGATATTTTTATTCATGGTTCTGCAAGTGTTCTTAAGGTTGATCTCTTATGGTGGTGGTGGAAAGTATTGTGTGATAATGACGACGTGGTTATCATAAGGCTATGCCTCTTGTGAGAGCCTTCAAGGCCAGGCTGAATTTCAGGCAACATATTAAGCTCCTACAAATGAATCGGAGCTGCCACTATGATCTACTCCTATTGGGAAGAAGTTTTCAATAGGGGGGTGTGCACAATAAAGGACATAGGGTGGGTGGTGGTGGTGGTGTATTCCTTTTGGAAATTTCCTATGTGTGATATTAATTATCTCTTGATGGTTCTTGGTACAGGTAAATGGTGTGTGAACTATTCTGATTTGTTATGCCTTATAATTGTTATTATTTACATGTAACAAAGGTTTTTAAAGAGAAAATAAGTTTTTACGGGGTGTGGTAGTGTTACTCAGTTTTTACTGGCTTTATTTGTTTGTATTCTCTTGTGTGTATATGAATTCTGTGAGTACAGGGTAACTGGGATGGTCATCTCTTCTGCACTGAGGATGAGACCACCGACACCTTCTATATATTTATTTTTGTCACCTATCGTAGATGTATTCAACTTGGGGTCACCAAGATAGTGTTCGAGGAGAGGAATAAGAAGATACAAGGATTTAGGCACCCGGAGAACGGCAGCAGGCATTCCATTACTCATGATGTTTCCACTATTTATGAGTATATGGAAGTGGTCCCTTGTTAGACACTAGATATGTAATGGTCTTTTGATACCCCTTTACATTTTGGTGTAAAATAGGAGTAGGAGCTAACTTGGCAGTTGGCTGGGAAGGGGTTATTTTGGTACTAAGGTGTAAGTGACGAGTTGGTTGTGTCACTCTTTTGGTAATAGAATAGTGATGTAAGATAAGCTAACGTAGGGGAGGTGGTGGTATGTAGCCTTACACTTGCTAGCTCTTAGTAAGTGTGGCGGTAACCCCCGGTGGTGGAAGTAAGGGACCTTTTGTAAAAGCTGATGCATGTATAATATAAGCTGACGTTTATGTTGTTATTTCGGTTATAGCATGTCTAAAAAAATGGCTAAGTATAGTGGTGGTGGTAAACCGGGGCGTTACAGAGTGGTATCAGAGCTATAGGTTTGTTGGAGGGAAAAGTCAGGTTTGTTTAGGAAGCAAGGTGACCCAGGCTTAGGTTTAGGAGTCTAGGCAGAACTATGTGGTTCTGAAAATATGATTTACTGTGATATTTGTGTTGAGTGCTTGGTTGATTATAGTTAACTATTTATGGTATTACAACTAACATATTTGTGTGTAGAATAATGGAGAGGGGAGAGGACAGAGTAATGGAGAGGGGAGAGGACAGATGGATGAACTGAGAGAGTTGACACTGAGTATGGGAAGAATCTTGGAGCAGCATGAGGCTAGAGCTGAAACACCCAAGGATTTCTCCCGAAGGATAGCAGCTATGAAACCATGTACTTATTCGGGAGAAGAAGATCCAGTGATCTTGGAGGAATGGATCAGAGAGTATAACAAAATATTCGATATCACTGATTGCCCTAAAAAAAAGAAGGTAAGTGGGGCTGTATTTTATTTTAAGGAGAGGCTGATCTGTGGTGGACCACAGAGGAGGAAAGACTCAAGGGAAATCTTGGTTTTGGATGGAATATGCTGAAGGGTGCAATGAGGAAAAAAATTTATCCGGAGCATGTAAGGTTGCAAAAATATCAGTAATTTACTGGATTGAGGCAATGAACAGATGATGTTAAAACTTATCATGCTAAGTTCGTGGAGCTTGCAAGATTTGCTCCACATGTGGTACCTGATGAGGCTGCTAAGGTTCAACGTTTCTTGGAAGGGTTAAATTGGGGTTTACAAGAAGCTCTGAGTATAATACCTATAAGTACTTTACAAGAGGCATACGATAAAGTTGCTAATCTTTATAGAGTACAACAGAGGAGGAAGGAAGTACAAATGGGGCGGAAAAGGAGAATGGAGTCACGTAAGGCTGAGAGTTTTGATAAGAGGACTAAAGTAGAAGTTAAACCAAGTGGGGGAGCCAGACCCAACTACTCGGGATGGCGATTCAATGATAAAGGAACTAGATACTTTTATTGCAAGATATGTGGAAGGAATCATCCGGGTGAAGATTGTGAAGGAAGGTTGGTGAAGTGTTTTAACTGTGGAAGGCTAGGCCATAGGGCCTATGAGTGTAGGGTGAGAAGGATGGAAGGAGGTACTGATCAAGTAGCCAGACCTGCTACAACTAGGAATTTCAACAACTAGAACAATCTTGACAACCAAGGCGGAGTACAACAGAATAATCAAAATGGACAGAGGAATAATTATAATGGTCTAAGAGGTAACATGAGTGGACAAGGGAATAATCAGGGGAAGCAAATACAATATGGGAATGGAAGTACCCAGGGAGGAGGCTATAAAAATCAGGGATATATCAACGTAATCAGCAAGACGGAGGCTGAATCTCAACAAGAAGGGGACGTCATTACAAGTACTTTTCCAGTTCTTGGAACTAGTGCTAAAGTATTGTATAATTCTGGTGCAACCTGTTCTTTTATATCCTCTGAGTTCTTGAAGAAAGTAGGAGTAGTCCCCGATATAGAAGTTAAAATTTTTGTTTCTACACCTACGGGAAGAGTGGTAGGATGCACTAGAAAGATGGAAGGAGTAAAGATAACCATAGAGGGTAGAGAATTCGAGATGGATATGATAGAGTTTGATTTGAAAGATTTTGATATAATCTTGGGGATGGATGATAAGTGTCCAAATGAGCATGTTTTATAGGTGTATTTCATATATAATATTAGCACTTTTCTTGCTCATTTCTCCACTACGGTTAGTTTTCCTCTAGTTTATGTTTTATTGTTTATCTCACAAATTATTGGTTTAACATGAGGAAAACCAAGCCGGGAGTGAAGTAGACGAAGAGACGAACGCATAGACGCAAACGGCTCAGAAAACGGGGTCCAAACGAAGAATCTAGAGCCGGTCGAAGTTTGAAGGAAAATAGGTCACAGTCACACTTGTGACCGCCTAAAGGACCGCCTACACAACCGTCTAATAACAGGCGGACACCACAATTGCAACCGCCTATAACCAGGCGGACACTAGGGCGGACTCCAGGCGGACGTCAAGCGGACAGCAGGCGGACGTCAAGGCGGTGGACTAATGTAACCGCATGTATTGAAGCGGTTGTTCAGGCGGACAACAATAGAACCGCCTAGTTTGAGGCGGTTGTCCAGGCGGTCGTGACTAAAATCGGTCACGAAACAGTTTTCTTCTTCGCTCGTCGACTTCGCTCGTCGACTTTGCCCGTCGACTTCGCCCGTCGACCTGTCTGCAACTTATCCATCTACTCTGCACACGCTCTGTCCCCTGCAATAAATGAGCAATCAGTGAGCAAATCCCTTCACGCGTGATCCAGCTCTTTCTTCATTTTCTCTTCTTCCTTTTCCTATATAAACGCACGTAACTTCTGCTTCTATACACATCCATCGACCACCCAACATCCATCCACCACCCATACAATCCATCACCGTACCACTTCACCACACATCACACGTTCATCTCATTTCTCTCCTCCCGTCTTCTCCATTTTTATTTCACTTTCCACCATATTCACCTCTAGTCCTACGTATACAAAATAGCAGAACGAATGCAGGAGTGACTACAGATGATTTCTACTACTCTTGTTTCTGTTTATCTATTTAATATGTTAGGCTAGAATATTTATACTCTGGGAATGGTTATTATGTGTTTGTATTAATTATGTAATATTTTTACTAGTTTTATTTAAATATAGTTTGTTGCGTTTTAAAGGTTATCTCGCACCTTTTTAATAAATGTCATGAGTTTATTAAACTGCTTTAATAAGTCTATTTTGATCAGACCAGGTGATAAATAGATAGGTTAATTAAACCGTAAATTTGGAGAAAGCTTATTATGATTTAATAAGTTAGTATTTTCAGATGTATAAATAATTTCTCATATCTAAACCGTCCGTTTACACGCATTGTGCTTGAACCTTGATTAGAACCTTGCATTTTCAGGTAAACGAGTTCTTTTGAGGCTATGATTTAGTCCTTAAGATAATAAGAGGAATTTTGCCAAACAATTATAATTAAACCAGTAGAGATAGCATAATTAAGCAGATCATATTAACCTGACCCAGAGTCCCGTTTAATTTATCTATTAACTGAGTTTATTTTTATCTTTCCTTTTTATTTATAATACAAGTCAATTAATCCCCCCTTTTTGTGACACGCTTAGGTACTATTATATGTATATTAGTCCCACGGTTCGACATCCGGTCGCTTACATTTCACTATACTACCACGACCGGGATTTGTTTGCAGCCCGACGTTTATTTTGAGTTTTTAATTTCTTTTCTTTTATTTCTTCCCCAGTTTAACCTCTCATGATAAATCCACTCTGCAATGGATTGGTTGAGTAAGCACAAAGGTCGCATAGACTGTGAAAAACAAAAGATTAGTCTATGTGGGAAGAAAGGGAAGAGAGTGTCATACACATGCGAAGGACCTAAACAAAGGATAAAGGTAATTTCTGCCTTAAAATTCTAAAAGGAGTTCCGAAAAGGAGAGCAAGCTTTTATGTGTTATGTTCAAGAGGAAAAATCGGAGCTAGAACAGAAGACATCCGCACTAGAGGATCTTCCAGTTGTTAGGGAGTTTCCGGATGTCTTTCCAGAAGAAATTCCCGGACTTCCACTCGACCGTGAGATTGAGTTTACTATTGATTTAGTACCAGGAACAGCTCCAATTTCTAAGCATCCTTATAGGATGGCCCCGAATGAGATGAAGGAGCTAAAGAAACAGTTGGAGGAACTTTTGGAAAAAGGTTACATATGACCAAGTGCTTCTCTGTGGGGAGCCACTAATAGAAAAAAGATTTTAAATGACGCACTTTAAACCACGGTTAATCACTTAACCGTCATTTAAAAATTTTATACCACGGTTATTAGCATAACCATCACAAAAAGTGTCGGCGGGAGATTTTATACCACGGTTCTAGGTGGAACCGTCGTATATAGCTTGACGTGTTGCATTTTATACCCCGGTTCTGATGGAACCGTCATATATAGTTTGACGCGTTGTATTATATACCACGGTTCTGGGTGGAACCGTCATATATAGTTTGATGCGTTGTATTTTAAACCACGGTTTTGTCAAAACCGTCGTTTTTAGTCATGGTCAAACAACTTTAAATGACGGTTTCTTGGAAGAACCATGGTATATAGTCTAAGCGGGAATTTTGATTTTCGGCCCAAATTAACGCGGCTCTTTCTCTGTTCTCTTACATATATTTTCTCTCACTTTTGCAACCCACACTGGCGAACAAATCGAACGGTGCTCTCTATCCTCACCTCTTCTTCTCTTCAACTCCTTTTTTTTTACAACCCACCGGTGAACATGGAACTTTGCGCCTCTTCTGCAACTTCGCAACCCACCGGCGAACTGGAAAACAAGGAACACATGCTCTGCGCCTCTTCTTCATGCTCTGCGCCTCTTCTTCACGGTAATTTTTGCGAACAAGAAACACATGCTCTGCACCTTTCTTCATCTTCATTGTAATTTTTGCAACCCTAACCGGCGAACACACGGTAATTTTGTAGCCCACCGACGAACACGGTAATTTTGCAACCCACCAACGAACAAGGAATACAACATTCACTCATTATTTTGCAACCCTAATTCGCATACAAGGAACATACATGTTCTGGCCTCTTCATTCTGTAGTGTTTGAGCTCTGTTGAGATTAGATTGAAGGCGGTGCTAAATCGCTGGCGATTTTAGAAAAAAAAAAATCAGACTATAAACCACAGTTTTATGAATAACCGTGGTTTATTTGTTGATTTTATACATTATATACCACGGTTTTACACAATAACTGTCATTAATACTCACTTTATACCACGGTTCGGGCTTTTAACCGTGGTATAAAGTCAATGATATCGCGGGAGAAAGGGGTCTTAAACGACGGTCAAATCGAACCGTGGTTTATCACCTCACTTTTAAACGACGGTTTTAAACCGTGGTATATAGTTATTTTCTATATGCGATGCGAGTATATACCACGGTTTCTAACTGTGGTATATAGGCAAAATAACCGTGGTTAAAAACATTTTTTGCACTAGTGAGCCCCAGTATTGTTTGTAAGGAAGAAGGATGGAAGTTTGCGTCTTTGCATTGATTATAGGGAATTGAATAACGTCACAATCAAGAATAAATATCCCTTGCCAAGGATTGATGACTTGTTCGATCAACTACAGGGAGCTAAAGTATTTTCTAAGATTGATTTAAGATCAGGCTATCATCAGTTAAAGATAGCAGGGAAGGATATACCCAAGACAGCCTTTCGAACAAGGATGAGGAGCAACATGCTGATCATCTGCGACAAGTTCTACAGGTTTTAAGGGAGAAGAAACTGTATGCCAAATTATCTAAGTGTGATTTTTGGCTCAGGGAAGTATCATTTCTAGGTCATGTTGTAACCGGAGATGGGATTTCGGTTGGTCCGGCTAAAATTCAGCCTGTTAAGGATTGGCCCAGGCCAACGAATGTTCGAGAAGTTCGAAGTTTTCTTGGGTTAGCTGGGTACTATAGAAAGTTTGTTCAAGATTTCGCTAAAATTGCAAGACCGCTTACAAATTTGATGAAAAAGGAAGTGTGTTATAAGTGGGATAATGATTGTGAAAAAGCTTTTCAGATTTTGAAGGAGAAGTTAACCACGGCACCAGTTCTTACATTACCCTGTGGTACAGAAGGTTTCGAAGTATATAGTGACGCGTCTAAATATGGATTAGGATGTGTGTTGATGCAAAATGGCAAGGTTATTGCCTATGCCTCTCGACAGTTGAAAAGCTATGAGACAAGGTACCCTACACATGATTTGGAACTTGCGACTGTAGTTTTTGCTTTGAAAATTTGGAGGCATTATCTATTTGGAACTTCTTGTAAAATTTACACGGATCATAAGAGTTTGAAATATATCTTCACTCAAAAAGAGCTTAATATGAGGCAGAGGAGATGGTTGGAACTTATTAAAGATTATGACCTGGAGATCTTATATCATGAACGCAAAGCCAATGTGGTGGCAGAAGCCTTAAGTCGGAAGAGGAGTCACGAGGGAGAAGCTAATTGGATATTACATGATGAATTGGTACAAGATTTCAAAAGGTTGAACCTCGAGGTGGTAACAACGGGAGAGGTGGATAGAGAAATTTTGGCTAGTATGAACGTATTCCTCTACATTTACAAAGAAATTTTGCATCATCAGCAAGAGGATGAGAAACTACAAAAAATAAAGGAAAAAGTGGAAAAAGGAGAAGTTCCAGATTTTAAGATTTATGATGATGGTAGTTTGAGATTTTGTGGGAGATGGTGTTTACCAGATTCATGTGGCGATATTAAAAGGAAGTTGATGCAGGAAGCTCATAATTCTGCTTATTCCATACATCTGGGAGGAAACAAGTTGTATAAAGATTTGAAGAAAATTTTTTGGTGGCCAAGCATGAAAAAGGAGATAGCCGAACATGTGTCGAAGTGCTTAATATGTCAAAAAGTTAAATTCGAGCACAAGAAAGTGTGAGGCATGTTGCAACCGTTGGATATACCCATGTGGAAATGGGATTCGATATCCATGGACTTCATAGTGGGATTACCACCAACCAGAGGAGGGATGGATCAGATTTGGGTGATCGTAGATCGATTGACTAAGACTACTAGATTGATTCCAATGAAAAGTACTTGGTCTATGGAACAGCTGGTGGAAGCGTATATTAAAAATGTGGTTAAATATCATGGAGTTCCAGTGGAAATTATTTCGGATAGAGATTCCAGGTTTATCTCAAGATTTTGGCAGCAATTCCAAAAGGCCATGGGAACAAAATTGAACCTTAGTATAGCTTACCACCCACAGACCGATGGGCAGATGGAGAGAACTATCCAAACTTTGGAAGATATGTTACGGGCTTGTGCGATGAATTATCAAGGATCATGGAGTGACAAGCTGCACTTAATTGAATTTTCTTATAACAACAGTTATCACTCAAGTATCCACATGGCCCCGTATGAAGCTTTATATGGTAGGAAGTGTCGTACTCCGCTATGTTGGAATGATACGCAGGAGGCGATTATGGTAGGGCCTGAGTTAATGGAGGAGATGGCCCACCAGGTTAAGAATATTCGGCAGAAATTGAAAGCCACACAGGATAGACAAAAGTCTTATGCTGATTTACATAGAAGGCCAGTTGAATTCAATGTGGGAGATAAGGTATTCCGGAAGGTTTCACCCACTAAAAGTGTGGTGCGGTTTGGCAAAAAGGGGAAACTTGCTCCTAAATATATCGGTTCGTATGAAGTTTTGGAGAAAGTTGGAAATTTAGCTTAACGTTTAGCTTTGCCAATGAATTTGGATAGGGTCCATAATGTGTTCCACGTATCACAATTGAAACAGTATGTTCCACACGAGTCACATGTGTTGTAACCGAACGAAGTGTAAGTTGCACCTAATTTGACTTATGAAGAACACCCAATTAAAATTTTGGATCGTAAAACAAGAGAGACCCGAGGGAAATCTGTAGATTTGGTTAAATTTTTATGGACTCATCATGGAGTTCAAGAAGCTACGTGGGAACTAGAAAGAAAGATGAGAGCTCAACATCCAGAACTCTTTGTTTAAGGTTAGTAATTAAAGTTTCAGGAGAAACTTCTTTTTAAGGGGGGAGAATCGTATGGTAAGTGGTGAAGGTTTATTAGTATTTGTGAATGTTGTTGGTGCTAGGAATGGTTGCTAATACTTGAATGTTTATTTTATAGGAGTTGTTTTCTTAATGATTTTATATAGGTGGTATCGTTGAATTGTGAATGGTTTATGTTGTGTAGAATTGGTATGTTTAAGGTTTTGGGTGATGTTGCTGAATCATTTGTGGTTGGTGAAGCTAACAGAGAATTATTGTGTGGAGGATTGTTTTAATTTCTTGGGGTAGGTGAATGTCTTGTTTTGTATGATGAATTGAGCTTCGGGGACGAAGCTTTGTTTAAGGGGGGAGGATGTAATACCCCAAATTTTTAAACTGTGATTAGGGCCTTACATAATTGTAAACATTAGGAAACCCTAATTTCTAAGGATGGAGAAGGTTCTAATTAGTTGGTAGTGCATGGCGAACATTAGAAACCCTAGTTTCCCGGAAATCACCCGGTAAACCTTAGTTTCGCAGGATTCCTGAATTTCCCGAAAATTACTAAATTCCTCAGGAATTGAGAGTGGTTATCAACCTTAGGAAGTGTGTTAGATACTTTTAAGAGTGTTTTGAGGTAAGAAACAATCATACCTTTCTTCCTTTAATATAAGACAATCTAGTTACATTTTTCAGTATTTAGTGGTTCTGGGCAAACGAGGTTTCAGAAGAGCTCAGAAATAACGCGAGGAAATTCCTGAAACTTGATAACCCATACTAGTATTAACATACCTACATATATAGCCTTAATACCCATGAAAATCTCAAGCCAAACATGGCCTATGGTGGTGGCCGAAAATATCACAAAGGAAGGAGAAGAAAATATCTCGGTTACTATTAACAACCTCCTTACTATTCATAACCTCCTTACAATTTGCTAATGATTACTGTAACACCCCTCTCCTTAAACACGTAATAATCTCTCTCGTAGCAATAAATAAAACGTCTTACAGCGGAAGAATTAATAACAATAACAATACTCATTCGGGTGTCACCGGCCATTACTCGCCCATGCGAGCAACGAAGCCAAACTATATCCAACAACCAACATAAACAAACTGCTAACCGCTGTGATAACGAGATAACTCCTATACATCATACTAAGTTCATACTCATAAACATCGACAAGTGAGCGTCTACCCAATCCCAAATATACATAACCTTGCCATAATACAATACACCATCTTCATTGCTATACAAACAAACTCCATGTGCGGTAATTAAAGTAAACCCTAATTACCCTGATCCCGCACTTCGGCTTCGACAATAATCAACAACCTGCATAATGGTGTAGTATCAGCGATAAACGCTGAGTATGTCAGGCCTGGACCCTAATGGTCACTTAGTCATTTTAACCATCTTATTATTAGATTGGTTTCATGCTTTACCATTTTACAGTTATAATCAATACTGTAATAAACATATATACATAGCCATCCATCCATACATTCATAAACACTTAACCATCCATCCAATTCAAACAGTCATAAAATATTGCTAACAACAATTGTATATCGAACGTATCGAATAATAATGCTGAATAAACGCCGTAGCGAACACCATCCTTTGTTAATTTAATTTGGCCTTTAAGGCCCCATCCATCCAAACCATGTTTAATTAATACGAGTTGGGCGTCATGTTAAGACAACCCGATAACCTCACCAAGGACAGTAGTCCTCCCGTACACACAAAGGTGCTCATTTCGCCAGAGGTCCGGAGGCCCCTGACTATTCTCTTTTGTCTCGTAAGACGTCCATATAAAAGGTCGTAGCCACCTGACCCACAATCCAAATAGGGCTCGTTGGGTATAAACCTGGAGCGGAACCCAATCGGGAACCCCTCAGTGATCACAAATGCGCAACCAAGTAGTTCGTAAACTACCGGGATTCCTCACCTCAACTCATACCATCTCTCTCTCATAATGTTTAAGATATGCTCTTAGTCTTATGGAGAATAATTATTAGTTAGCTGCCCAATGGGTCTCACGCATACCTAGAAGTAATCTAGGTTATATTCATGTTCGAGATCCATGCTCTAGAGACCGACAATGTCGTGACTCGTTCCTAAGTGTTTTACTTAGGTTGCCATATACTTAATATTAATACTATGGTATTATATCAAGTAATCGTCTTGTCATCACAATAACATATATGTATGTTTATATAAGTCGATCTATAGTCGACGTAGTGTTAGTCCCGTAGGACGCTCGTGCATAAATAATTAACGCAGTAACACCCATAATCACATACATGTATCCAAAACACTTAACACACAAGTGATATCAACCAAATCCGAGCCCAAGGAATCCCTTAGGACAACTCAAATCCCCTTTACATACCGTACACATTAGACCAAGGATGCACAGTGTAGACCACTAGCTCTTCAGGCGCCTTCGTCTGAAGTATGATCTATACGGTAATAAACCATAAGTTAGTCTCCATGACTAACTAAATCCGGTATTTCCGAATAACAAGTAACCCCGATAGTTCATCCCCGGATTTCTACAGTTAGTTGTTACGGGTTTCTCTAAACCAGTCGGCTTTGTTACTAAAACTTGTATGTCGAAATGTTTCGACTATTAAGTTTAATTCGTTATATTTCTTTAATCTTATCCATCATTAAATTTAGGTATATAACCTATAGTTGCATGTATGCATGCATTATTATATTATATTGTATTATTTATTATATTGTATTATTTTCCCACCATCCATTATAATACATTGTATTATATAATCCATTATCTTAGCAAGTTATATTTGCATTCAAAAACTTGTAACTTATAGTTTGTAACTATTTTTTTTGTAATAACCACCACCATTATATTATATGGTTTCCAACCATAATATATAACCATCCTTATATACATTATTCTTGTATATGTATATATTTACCATATAGGTAAGTTTCATGAGTTATAAAACTCTTATATTATATGTTACATTTTATCATCTTATATTAGATGATTATTCCCATTAGTCGTATTATATTATACAACCTATATTAAGATTATTATCCTAATATTATGTAACATTTTATGTTGTATAATTACAACTCCTAAGGTTTATTCAATAAATACCCTAGTTATAAATCTTATTTATTTATAGTTTGTCACATTATTTAATGTGAATATCCTTACTTATTAATTCCCTTTAAACCATATAATTGTTATAACATTTATAAAATTATAGACCATAGTCTAAAATTCATATTTCCAACTCTTATAATTCGGTACAGCCCTTTAATTTATTTAAATTCCATTTTGACCACATAACATTATGTAATGTTATACCATATACTAATATCATATAATATGATATTTTTATTTCCTTTAATTTATAACCTATAGTTTTTATACAAAACTATATAGTATTGCCGCATGGGCACCATATCAAAACCTTATTCTTTTTCATATTCCATAGTTTCCTTTATTTACAAAATCACCCCATTATTTATTCCATGTTATATATATCATATAATATAACATTTTTAACTTATAAAAGGGTATAACCTATGGTTTAATTTTTGTAAAATTTCCGAACAGACCCATGTGCTGTTCTAAATTATTTTTCTAACCCACCAAGTTTCTATAATTGCCCTTTGGCCCAATTTATAACATATAGTTTTATAATATCATTAAAACTATATATTATACATATATCTTATTAGATGCTCTTATATTATTCTAAAAATCACCAAATTTCACCAAAGGATTATATTTACTCTTACTAACCATATACTTTCGGTATATTACATTTCCACCCCATCTTTTATTCCAAAGTGTCATAATGACATAATAACTATATATTATACATATATAGTTTATTTTAATTCCAAAAACAACCTAATAAATTCCTAAAAATTCCTTATAGCCCATGGGTGTTCATAATACCATTATACACCCTTTATTTTCGGTAATAACATATATACCACATATGTTATAAAATTGTTACAATTAAAAACTTATCTTATAATAAAACCTTAAATAAGTTATTTAACTTATCTAATTTGGTCAACACCTACCATATGGTCAAGGTTGACCACCTTAATATTGCCTTGACCATTAATTTCCATATAATACGATTTGTACCCATAACTTTTCAGAAATTACCATTTAACCACAAAACTTTATAAAATCTTATAATTTTTTTTAAACTCCTTTAAACCTCCAATTTTCGGCTTTATTATTATATAGCCCTCAAGTTTAATTTAATTACACTATATACCCCATTTCTTTGCGGTAATATACATATATTACCTAAACTTAAATAAAAGCTTATAAATACATAAATAAAATGGCCTAAAGTACATGGCCTTATTACAAACATTAGCTTATAAAATAAATTACACATAAATGCCCAAAAATGCATTAAACTCTCGGTATCGCACATATCTTTTCCATATTTACCAATTTTCCACATAATGTCTTAAATTTGACAATTATGTTAATTAATTAGTTATAAAATTTACTAAACCATTCCTTAATCACCTAAGGTCAAAATAAGACCTTATTAAACTCATTCACTCATGGCATATATATATACATATGTATAAACACATATTAATATACCAAGTGTAAGTTTAGGTGATTTATACCTTATTTTTGCCAAGTTAAGGCCTTGTTTGGCCACGGCTGTTTGGAGATATAGTTTCCACAGCTTAGTTTACATGTTTTCAAACAGCAATTAAGGCATGATTAGTCTCCAAGCAAGATCTAACCATAAGAAGTGTTTAATGTATATTTTCAAGGTAAATTTACCTTAGAATACCAAGGCAGGTATAAGCTGTCTTCGGCCTGTTTTTACAGTAGAACAAGAGCATCAAAAGAGATACTAAAACCAAGTTTTAAACTGGTATAACTCAGATTAGAAGATGGCTAGTTTTTACCTTGTTTAAAATGCCAAAAATGGTGTTTTTGGCTTGGATTTGGCTATACCTTGAATCTCTTGATATATCAACTGAATAAGTATGCTAAGAAGAAGATTATAAGCCTAGGAAACAAGTTTCACAACCGGATTTGAAGGGAATCAAAAGATAAGTGCTTAAAGCACATTTTTATACCTTAAGAACAAGATTAGATTTCTCCACCTCCTTCCCATGTTACAGCCGAGATTCACCCTTATTTTAACCTCCAAAACAACATAGGACCATGGATGGAAATGCTTGTTGCTTAGCTCCATGAAAAGAGGAAAGAAATGTGAAGAGAATGAACATAAAATGGCTTAATAAGCTTACCTATGTCAATTGGTGTTCTCTTCTGAATATGGCATGTTCTCCACGGTTTATAGAAGCAAAAGAGAGGATGAAGGCATCTTGTGTCGGCAGGGAATGAAGGCAAATGAGAAAGGTAGGCTAACTTTGCTTTTAAGTTAATTAAAGGTTACTTTATGGAATAGTAATAGGTGACTCATTAGATTGGCTGGCTAATTGATTAGAGGTTGCTGATTGAGTGGGTTTGACAGCTCATATGGGGCGGAAATGCATGGCTTGGTCAATGGATGACATTTGACCATGCTTAAAGGTAAGTAATTAAGTGTTATTTTTGGGTACTATTCATACTAAATTGCCCATTTTGATTTTATTTTTAAACTTTGATTTAGACTTTATAATATAGTTCTATCATGTCACATTAATGTTATAAAGAATATAATTAGTCTTTAACATGACAAAAAGTCATTATCTTAGAGCTCATACACAAAAAACGTGCTTTAGGTATTTTTAGTGCACATTTGGTGTCGCAAGGTGTTTCTGAGCTTTTTCTTTCAGAACTGTTTTTTGTGTTCCTTATATGATATTGATCATAGGAATCCATTTTATATAAAATAGAGGTCATTAACCTTTAAGGTTTTCTTAGAGCACATTTTTGCCCTACTTGACCTTGAAGCATGTAAATGCTTGTTCTTTGGTTGGAGTGTTTGTCCAACAATTGTAATATGTTTAGTTATGTGTTAATATGCTTAGGACAAAGTTTTAGGTCCTAAGAAGTTCATTTGGGTATTATTTACCCTAAACAGTCAAAGGGGTGCAATATCTTGCTTTGTGTTGACCATTGTTGTTCTCAGTTGACTTTTAAGGCATGTTTAGGACTTAATTAATGTGATTAGATGTTAATCCATGTTTTATTAGTTTGGGTATTCAATCTACCCCCTTAAAAACTTTCCGAAGTCGCTTAATCAAATAGGTATATAAATAATATAACTACCCATCATTCCCATAATGTATATCTACGTGATATATCATTTACACACATCGTATTGTGCTTATACATCACATAGCCATCACTTTGTGGCGTTAGTTCAATCATATATGGATATAGGTGATCCATCAGCACCATTATTTCCTATCAATTCTACAAACCCTGACAACCTCCCTGAGGTGTCCATACATACCATCGTTCCCATTCCAACTACCCCCCCCTAATGATTCATTTCGTATCTAGGCGATACCATATGTAATCATTCTACAAAGCAATATAAATATATATATCACAAGTAGCATAAGAAAGGTACTACACACATGGGTGTAAATACAACATTCAAACAGGTATCTCATAAGATACATACATACAAGTGCACATCACACACAAACAACCAACAACGTACGCCCCGCGTACCAAACATAACCAACAAAACCTCGTGTGCCCTACACACCACCAATTCATTGTATGCCATGCATACGAAACAAACAAATAAAAAAAACCTCCTATGCCCCGCATACCACAACTATTGTATGCCCCGCATACAAAACAACAAAACTTAGTGCACACACGTGCACAGCCAAGAGGCTCTACCCCCCTTAAAAAGGGTTACGCCCCCGTACCCCACAAGTATACCACAGCCGCTCAACAAGAAGCGTTGGATACTTGGCTCTCAAGGAGTTCTCCAACTCGTGGATTATCCTCATATCAGAGAGACGGGTATGACTCCAGCCCTTCTGGGCTCCACAATACATAAAGGGTGAGGCACTGAACTATTTGTGCTCTCTCCCAAGTTCGTTTTAATGGGCCCACTCACTCCGTATTGAGGTGCAGACCCTATGAACATAGGCTCAGTTTGCCTCTTTCCATTGTTGTGCATCCTCTGGTTTGGATCATTAGCGTACATGCGTGTGTCTTCTCTCACTGATATTCAGCTTGAGGTATAATATGACATTGGCTATTGTTAGTACTTAGTGCTCTTTGCACTTGTCTTTGTAATACTAAGACGTACCAGCCTACATGTCCACGGAGATAATGATTGTCATCCGTGTCTCCTGGTGGTTTTGTTCCGGAGTAACACACTGTTGTAGTTCTTTTATACACACTCGTGTTGATATCCATTGCATCTTTCTGTATTCCCACTAGATTAATAACTGCATAAGTGCAATACCAAAACACTCAGTCCTACAGAGTGTAGAGGCGTAAACTCTCAGCAACTAATGTCTAATGAGTCCAACAAATAAGATGAGCGAATTATCATGTGAGTGGTACATTTCAAGTCCATTATTCCTTGCTTAAGGTATCTGCTAGTATTTAGCTTGTCTCTCATCATTGCGTAATCACGTGTTTATATCCACGTCATCTGGTAGATTTCCTCTGGATTGCAAGAACTTGCTCGATCCATATGAGGATTCTACATAATATTCGTCCATAATGGGTTTCCCTGTCTCTTTCCTTCGGTTTCCTGTCCTTGAACAGTTTCCTTGTCTTCACTGTATGTTGTCTACTGCTCTATGCTGAAGGTTCTTGATTTCTCTAGCCCGTTGGTTTAACTGCGGCTCTTCTCGTCCATCTTCGAGGTAATCTGTATCACTGTCCTTAGTATGGAGTTGACTACTTCTCGTGTTCCTAACACTACTTGTCTACTTGCATGGGGTACCGTACTGATACATTACTACTTACCCGACTAACTCATAAATAAGTCTGTCAGGCCCACATGCTCCTATCGGAGTGCGGTCATCCCATGTCTCGTTTAGTAAACTGGTAATGTCTGTCACACAGTTATTGTGAAGTATTCTGTTGTCAATCTCCCTTTGATGGATATCCTTTTTTTTTGTTTATTAGTTCATGTTATCGGTTATCTTGGAATAAATGCTATTGCCTTAATGGCATCAGTGGTAATTCATGCCATAAGCCGGCGTTATTCAGCTCGGTGTAAGTAAAATTCGTTTCTCATTGAGTACACACATATTCCTTTTCTCCCTGTTTATCATGATCACATCTCATCCATAGTTCACATTCGATCACTCATCCGTTTAATTGGATGTATTGCAGATTGCATAATAGCTTGAGCAACTTGGCTCTACACTTCCCAACCATCCTCACTGACGGTGGTGCATCTACAAAGGGTATGCTTGTCCATAAGGACTAAACATTTATCACTAGTAGTGATTAGCGTTAAATGCGGGTATACACTGATGGTATTTGGCTATTAAGCCCTGTCTGAAAATTCTCGAAATTAAACTGGTGTGGTTTACAATCACAGTAGCTGTATAATTTCTTCAATTGCAGTGGTTGGACTAACGGTCTTCCCAAGGTTGCATAGGTTTCTAATCTTAAGGTTTATATGGAAAATATGAAAAAAAAAATTGGTATATATATAATAAGTAATAATAAAAAAAGTAGTAGTAGCAGTTGCAGTGGCAGCAGCAGCACTTGCTCTGCCAAGTGCGCAAGGCAAATGGAAATTTCAGTGGTTTACTTGTCATAGCGCTTGCAATAGCAAGTGTGCCATGCAGATGGAAATTTTAGCTCAGTAATTACCGGTCTCATTGACTCTGCATCGTCGAGTATGGGCTACATGATAATGTAAGCGTTAACATCCTGTTCATATATATAATCCGTCAAGGTTCCAAGGTTACTCGTATCGAGTCCACAAAACTAGTCTCTATAGTCATACACAAAAAGGCGAGCGGTCACTGACGCACTCCCACATATTCATAACATATCTCTATCTAACATCCAAGGTAAGTACGTAACAAAGTAAGCAAAAGTCTTCCACCAGTGGTCTCACGGAGTTCAGGGTACTCATGCCCTAACGACTCCTTTCCCTTTCAGGGCTCCAGCATCAGTAGATGTCTGGCCCTCCTGTCCACCTCGTGGTACTCCAGATGCTCCAGCTGAGGTGTTTTGAGTATTCCTTGGTGGCCTGTAGTTACGGCTCTCAGGGTTCATCCAACACTCGAACTCCCGGTGGCCCTCTTTCTTGCAACACCGACACTCAACTTTGCGGCCATTGCAGTCGACCCCAGGATGGTCCTTCCCACAACGCTTGCAATAGAAATGGTGCTGGGGTTGTCTGGTGCCTGATGGTATTATTTAGTTTAAGTTACAATCTGATGGTATAAGGTTAAGGTCACAATTTAATTTAAGAGGTAAGTGTTCTCACCCTTAGGAGGTGCAGATCTCAAAGGCTGAGCATCTATAACTGGGCCGGTCAACCGAAGGACGGGCTCTTTCCCCTTCGCTCCCTGGTGACCCTGCTGCCCTTTCTTCTGAAAGAATTTCCTGTTTAAGGTTTCGGGTCAGCATTCATAAGGTATTTAATATGGTAACAATTTAGAATGGGTTAAGTCCTTATTTTCCCTTCTTCTGGCTATCGCCTGGAGATGCTCCTCCACCCTCAGACTCTCCCACAGGGTTCTTTCTCTTCTTTGCCCTGAGAGTCTCTTCCCGAGTCTGGAGCATTAGCTCCGTCCTCGAGGCAGCATCATAACACTCCTGGAATCTCTTTGGAAAGTTCTCACAAAGTTAAACGGTAATGTAGTAAGTAACGAATTTTATGGCTTTCATGTTTATACCTGGATGGTAGTGTAGAGGGTAGCACCCATCGCCATCTGAATGCGAAACACAACCCCCCGGAACTTCTCGACCTTCACGGTCTCTGAGTAATCAACACCGAGGATAAAGTCCAGCAGACCAATGAATCGAGCGTAGTACTCATCCACGGTCAGACCTCCCTGGGATAATGTCTCGAACTCATGGCGCTTCTTCTGCTTGAGATGCACCGGATAGTACTTCCCCCTCAGCAACTCGACAAAGGCAGCCCACGAAAAGTCGGGCGTAGCCAGGTGATGGTCCTTGGCCAACCTCCACCAAGTGCTGGCTGCATCCTTCAGATGGAAAGCAGCAATGACGACCTTTTTGTCGGCAGGTACTTGCAACGCTTCGTAGGCCTTCTCATGTTCAACAATGAAACGCTCTAAGGCTACGGGGCCTGGCTCCCCAGAATAAGTAGGTGGTCGGGTCTCGGTAACTGACTTCAGCCAGTTCGTTTCCCTGGGCTGTAGCGGGTGGGCTGGTGCTCCTCCAATCTGAGTACCAAGCTGAGCGAGAACGGCAGCAATCGTCTCTACAACTCCTGGAATCACGGGGTCACCGCCTCCACCTCTACCAGTACCACGCCCTCTAGTTCCCCCAGACATCTGTAGCACAATATGTCACATAAATACTCGGTAATTTACCGTACACAACCAGTAGATTTAGAATTGCCTTTAAGGCTAATATATCATGCAATTGTGTTACTAATCACAATATCTTTTAAGACGAGTCGTCTCGTACCTCACAAACGTTTCCCAAAATTTCCCAAGTCCTAAGCTCACTGTCTTGACCTATTTTCTCATCATCAGAGCGGTACTCCGCTCTAATACCACTTTTGTAACACCCCTCTCCTTAAACACGTAATAATCTCTCTCGTAGCAATAAATAAAACGTCTTACAGCGGAAGAATTAATAACAATAACAATACTCACTCGGGTGTCACCGGCCATTACTCGCCCATGCGAGCAACAAAGCCAAACTATATCCAACAAACATAAACAAACTGCTAACCGCTATGATAACGAGATAACTCCTATACATCATACTAAGTCCATACTCATAAACATCGACAAGTGAGCGTCTACCCAATCCCAAATATACATAACCTTGCCATAATACAATACACCATCTTCATTGCTATACAAACAAACTCCATGTGCGGTAATTAAAGTAAACCCTAATTACCCTGATCCCGCACTTCGGCTTCGACAATAATCAACAACCTGCATAATGGTGTAGTATCAGCGATAAACGCTGAGTATGCCGGGCCTGGATCCTAATGGTCACTTAGTCATTTTAACCATCTTATTATTAGATTGGTTTCATGCTTTACCATTTTACAGTTATAATCAATACTGTAATAAACATATATACATAGCCATCCATCCATACATTCATAAACACTTAACCATCCATCCAATTCAAACAGTCATAAAATATTGCTAACAACAATTGTATATCAAACATATCAAATAATAATACTAAATAAACGCCATAGCGAACGCCATCCTTTGTTAATTTAATTTGGCCTTTAAGGCCCCATCAATCCAAACCATGTTTAATTAATACCAGTTGGGCGTCATGTTAAGACAACCCGATAACCTCACCATGGACAGTAGTCCTCCCGTACACACAAAGGTGTTCATTTTGCCAGAGGTCCGGAGGCCCCTGACTATTCTCTTTTGTCTCGTAAGACGTCCATATAAAAGGCCGTAGCCACCTGACCCACTATCCAAATAGGGCTCGTTGGGTTTAAACCTGGAGCGGAACCCAATCGGGAACCCCTCAGTGATCACAAATGCGCAAAGTAGTTTGTAAACTACCGGGATTCCTCACCTCAACTCATACCATCTCTCTCTCATAATGTTTAAGATATGCTCTTAGTCTTATGGAGAATAATTATTAGTTAGCTGCCCAATGGGTCTCACGCATACCTAGAAGTAATCTAGTTTATATTCATGTTTGAGATCCATGCTCTAGAGACCGACAATGTCGTGACTCGTTCCTAAGTGTTTTACTTAGGTTGCCATATACATAATATTAATACTATGGTATTATATCAAGTAACCGTCTTGTCACCACAATAACGTATATGTATGTTTATATAAGTCGATCTATAGTCGACGTAGTGTTAGTCCCGTAGGACGCTCGTGCATAAATAATTAACACAGTAACACCCATAATCACATACATGTATCCAAAACACTTAACACCCAAGTGATATCAACCAAATCCGAGCCCAAGGAATCCCTTAAGACAACTCGAATCAAACCCCTTTACATACCGTACACCTTAGACCAAGGATGCGCAGTGTAGACCACTAGCTCTTCAGGCGCCTTCGTCTGAAGTATGATCTATACGGTAATAAACCATACGTTAGTCTCCATGACTAACTAAATCCGGTATTTCCGAATAACAAGTAACCCCGACAGTTCATCCCCGGATTTCTACAGTTAGTTGTTACGGGTTTCTCTAAACCAGTCGGCTTTGTTACTAAAACTTGTATGTCGAAATGTTTCGACTATTAAGTTTAATTCGTTATATTTCTTTAATCTTATCCATCATTAAATTTAGGTATATAACCTATAGTTGCATGTATGCATGCATTATTATATTATATTGTATTATTTATTATATTGTATTATTTTCCCACCATCCATTATAATACATTGTATTATATAATCCATTATCTTAGCAAGTTATATTTGCATTCAAAAACTCGTAACTTATAGTTTGTAACTATTTTTTTTGTAATAACCACCACCATTATATTATATGGTTTCCAACCATAATATATATCCATCCTTATATACATTATTCTTGTATATGTATATATTTACCATATAGGTAAGTTTCATGAGTTATAAAACTCTTATATTATATGTTACATTTTATCATCTTATATTAGATGATTATTCCCATTAGTCGTATTATATTATACAACCTATATTAAGATTATTATCCTAATATTATGTAACATTTTATGTTGTATAATTACAACTCCTAAGGTTTATTCAATAAATACCCTAGTTATAAATCTTATTTATAGTTTGTCACATTATTTAATGTGAATATCCTTACTTATTAATTCCCTTTAAACCATATTTGTTATAACATTTATAACATTATAGACCATAGTCTAAAATTCATATTTCCAACTCTTATAATTCGGTACAGCCCTTTAATTTATTTAAATTCCATTTTGACCACATAACATTATGTAATGTTATACCATATACGAATATCATATAATATGATTTTTATTTCCTTTAATTTATAACCTATTGTTTTTATACAAAACTATATAGTATTGCCGCATGGGCACCATATCAAAACCTTATTCTTTTTCATATTCCATAGTTTCATTTATTTACAAAATCACCCCATTATTTATTCCATGTTATATATATCATATAATATAACATTTTTAACTTATAAAAGGGTATAACCTATGGTTTAATTTTTGTAAAATTTCCGAACAGACCCATGTGCTGTTCTAAATTATTTTTCAAACCCACCAAGTTTCTATAATTGCCCTTTGGCCCAATTTATAACATATAGTTTTATAATATCATTAAAATTATATATTATACATATATCTTATTAGATGCTCGTATATTATTCTAAAAATCACCAAATTTCACCAAAGGATTATATTTACCCTTACTAACCATATACTTTCGGTATATTACATTTCCACCCCATCTTTTATTCCAAAGTGTCATAATGACATAATAACTATATATTATACATATATAGTTTATTTTAATTCCAAAAACAACCCAATAAATTCCTAAAAATTACTTATAGCCCATGGGTGTTTATAATACCATTACACACCCTTTATTTTCGGTAATAACATATATACCACATATGTTATAAAATTGTTACAATTAAATACTTATCATATAATAAAACCTTAAATAAGTTATTTAACTTATCTAATTTGGTCAAAACCTACCATATGGTCAAGGTTGACCACCTTAATATTGCCTTGACCATTAATTTCCATATAATACGGTTTGTACCCATAACTTTTCAGAAATTACCATTTAACCCCAAAACTTTATAAAATCTTATAATTTTTATTTAAACTCCTTTAAACCTCCAATTTTTGGCTTTATTATTATATAGCCCCCAAGGTTAATTTAATTACACTATATACCCCATTTCCTTGCGGTAATATAAATATATATATATATATATATATATATATATATATATATATATATTACCTAAACTTAAATAAAAGCTTATAAATACATAAATAAAATGGCCTAAAGTACATGGCCTTATTACAAACATTAGCTTATAAAATAAATTACACATAATTGCCCAAAAATGCATTAAACTCTCGGCCTTACACATATCTTTTCCATATTTACCAATTTTCCACATAATGTCTTAAATTAGACAATTATGTTAATTAATTAGTTATAAAATTTACTAAACCATTCGTTAATCACCTAAGGTCAAAATACGACCTTATTAAACTCATTCACTCACGGCATATATATATATACATATGTATAAACACATATTAATATACCAAGTGTAAGTTTAAGTGATTTATACCTTATTTTTCCAAGTTAAGGCCTTGTTTGGCCACGGATGTTTGGAGATAAAGTTTCCACAGCTTAGTTTACATATTTTCAAACAGCAATTAAGGCATGATTAGTCTCCAAGCAAGATCTAACCATAAGAAGTGTTTAATGTACATTTTCAAGGTAAATTTACCTTAGAATACCAATGCAGGTATAAGCTGTCTTCGGCCTGTTTTTACAGTAGAACAAGAGCATCAAAAGAGCTACTAAAACCAAGCTTTAAACTGGTATAACTCAGATTAGAAGATGGCTAGTTTTTACCTTGTTTAAAATGCCAAAATGGTGTTTTTGGCTTGGATTTGGCTATACCTTGAATCTCTTGATATATCAACTGAATAAGTATGCTAATAAGAAGATTATAAGCCTAGGAAACAAGTTTCACAACCGGATTTGAAGGGAATCAAAAGATAAGTGCTTAAAGCACATTTTTATACCTTAAGAACAAGATTAGATTTCTCCACCTCCTTCCCTTGTTACAGACGAGATTCACCATTCTTTTAACCTCCAAAACAACCTAGAACCATGGATGGAAATGGTTGTTGCTTAGCTCCATGAAAAGAGGAAAGAAATGTGAAGAGAATGAACATAAAATGGCTTAATAAGCTTACCTATGTCAACTGGTGTTCTCTTCTGAATATGGCATGTTCTCCACGGTTTAGAGAAGCAAAATAGAGGATGAAGGCAGCTTGTGTCGGCAGGGAATGAAGGCAAATGAGAAAGGTAGGCTAACTTTGCTTTTAAGTTAATTAAAGGTTACTTTATGGAATAGTAATAGGTGACTCATTAGATTGGCTGGCTAATTGATTAGAGGTTACTGATTGAGTGGGTTTTACAGCTCATATGGGGCGGCAATGCATGGCTTGGTCAATGGATGACATTTGACCATGGTTAAAGGTAAGTAATTAAGTGTTATTTTTGGGTACTATTCATACTAAATTGCCCATTTTGATTTTATTTTTAAACTTTGATTTAAACTTTATAATATAGTCTATCATGTCACATTAATGTTATAAAGAATATAATTTAGTCTTTACAGTGACAAAAAGTCATTATCTTAGAGCTTATACACAAAAACGTGCTTTAAGGTATTTTAGTGCACATTTTGTGTCGCAAGGTGTTTCTGAGCTTAGTTTTCTTTGAGAACTGTTTTTTTGTGTTCATTATATGATATTTGATCATAGGAATCCAATTTTATATAAAATAGAGGTCATTAGACCTTTAAGGTTTTCTTAGAGCACATTTTTTCCCTACTTGACGTTGAAGCATGTAAATGCTTGTTCTATGTGTTGGAGTGTTGTCCAACAATTGTAATATGTTTATTTATGTGTTAATATGCTTAGGACAAAGTTTTAGGTCCTAAGAAGTTCATTTGGGTATGTATTTACCCTAAACAGTCAAAGGATGCAATATCTTGCTTTGTGTTGCCCATTGTTGTTCTTTGTTGACTTTTAAGGCATGTTTAGGCCTTAATTAATGTGATTAGATTTTTAATCCATGTTTTATTAGTTTGGGGTATTTCAATTACAAATACAACTTGCCCCCTCCTTATCCTAATGAAGGCGGTTACATATCAATGGATGGGGTTAATTTTGGACACTTGGAACAAATCAAAGGCTTAGGAGAATTCTAGAAATCATTACAAGTTTAAAGATAAGGATGAAAACTAGTATAAATAGGAGGGGTGAAATCGGCCATGGAGTGTAACGCCCCTACTACGCACTTAACAATTAATCGAAATCGTAGCGGAAATAACAACTAAACAATAACTAAACGGTTCGGTGCTACAACGCCGCTAACCACCCACGTGGTTAACAAGGCAGAATAAATACAAGCGTATCGGTCTGATGATCAGACTCCCGAGCATAGAACTAATAACCTTTAATACATTAACAAAATACCGATTTTGTAACTACATCCATAACATAACTGTACATCACAAACTGACAACGGCCGTCACTGTACTACAACAGTACCAAAATATATCGCCACGGGAGCACAGGCGCATCCCGGGCTTAACATCCAAAAATAATCAAAAGTAATCCTACATCCTAGAATCTAAAGCCATTCCGCTTCTTCGATCCTCATCCTGCAGTAAAAGAAATATGGAGCCCCCGAGGGGGTCAGCAACCCTTGACTGGTATGGTTAACGCACAGCCCATCGGCTACCGGGATACGCGCAACTAATTGTCGTGATGGCATGGCATTCATTTTAAACATACATCATATATATATCATAGCAAAAGTATTGCATTCAACTTCACACATAGTACACAAGAACAATTCCTTTTAGGAAGTGAACCAACATAGTTAGTTCCCATGGAGAGCCTAGAGAATGTTGCCATACTCATGCTGAGCTCGTTACATAACTCGTTACCGTCCTATTAGATTGAACGGATTACTTAACACAAGGTGCCTCGGATATAGTGATCCAAGCACACCGAAACAACACATAGTATGCCCTTGTGGCCCGACGTGAGTCAGTAAAATAGCCTTGGTCAAGCTAAAGGGAAGGTTGGAAACCAAATTGGAAAACAACCATAACATACAAAGAGAATCGAACCGGTTATGACAACTCCCATACTCACACGTGGCCGGAACAGACCGGACTCCTCACTTCCCCCATTAGCACTTGTTAGAAGTTCAACATTGAACTCAATGAACAAATCACATACAATAGGTTAAGTCTTGTTAGACACACACAAGGGAAGAGAGAGTCATACTTAACAATACAATAATATTTAACAACTGTAAACTCATTACATGACTTAAGTCTTACAAGGTCATAAACACACAGAAAAACAAACAACACACAAGCCGGTGTAAACCGGTAGCAACAGACTGCAAGAAAAACCATACCTGGTCCTTGCTTCGTTGGTTTCCACCTTGGGAGAATCCTATACACATTTAGTAACATCGGTTAATTTAACGTACTAGTTCGTCAGTAGCTTATTACTTTACATTTCTAGTTATTTTACTTTCACACTTGTTATTACTTTTCACCATTTTAATTGCCATTATAACACTCCTAACATGTCTTAAATAACCTCATATCATCATTACTAACTAATCACTATTTTTAGACAACTTTTCCTAACCTTAAACAACATTTTTGGCCATAACAGTGGCATGTCCGAACTTGTGTCCGAGCTTCCCAAGTTCGGACGCAAGTCGAGACTCAAAGGGTAAGCCCAGACGTATGTCCGAACTTGTGTCCGATCTTCCTAAGTTCGGACATAGGTCGAGGAAAAATCAGAGAAAAGCGATGGCCATGTCCGAACTTCAAGGGTCGGACAGAAGTTCGGACAGTGGCCGAGTCTCAGAAAGCTTAACGCAACAGGGCACGTCCGGACTTCCAAATTCGGATGGAAGTTCGGACGTGTAGGAAAGTTCACTTTCTACACTCTTAAACACTTGTTCATTTCTTACTAAAAATCCTAACACTTATAATGTTTCCTCCTTAGATTCCCATGTGGTGTTTCATGCCTATAATAACCATTATGCCAAAGTATTTCCTCTCCACTAAACATCATCTTTCAAGCATGTTTTCTTACAAACCACATTTCCTTATGTCATTCTTGAAATCCCTTCACATGTTCATACTTTCTCCTAGTTTACCAAAGTTGCATAAGTCTCAACACAACTCCCAAAATGACTTTGGTGTATTCCAAAACACTCATTTGATTTCTACGATCTCTAAGATAGTGCCTAAGTTCTTCTTGTACTCTAAAACACCTTAATACACTTTCTTTCCCTAGTAATATACCTAGTCACTTCTAACACTTCCTAGTTCCTCCAATCTTGTTTAACACTTAGAACTTTTTGTACATTACCTAAATTTTGACATGGGTTCTACTAACATCTTATTATACCAAAACACACATAGTTTTCTCCATTAACATTCAAGAACATCCAAAATCCATCAAGCACATTCTTATACACAAAACTTCACTCATTTAGCACTACATCACAAGTGCATAATTAAATTGCTTGGCACTTAGGCCCTTAAAAACTGCTCTTAGGCCCTTAAGATGCATAAATCATAAACACTGAATTTCCACAATATATTTGCCTTTCACCTGCAAATACACTCAACAATACATATGCCCTTTACTAAGTCCTTGAGAGCATTTTTCTAAGTCATTCACCATTGGCTCCTTAGATCATTTTTAATAAGCAATATAAGCTCATTTCTCCTAAGACTTTAAACCACATTAGGTTAGCATATTTACCTCTTTTCCTCACAAACTTCTTTCTTGTTTCCTTGACTAAATTGGCAAGGCTTTTAGTTGCTTGTCAACTTCTAAACATTATACAAATGATATAATGAGTATACAAGCTTTATGCTTCATCTCATTGTAAACCCTAGTTACATATATTTTTAAAGCATTAAGATGATTGTTTTACCTTGGAATGGAAAGAGAGTTTGGATATGTAGCAAGAGAGGACTCCACCAAGCCCTTGGAAGATTCAAATGAAGCTAAAACAAGCAAGGTAAGGACACCATCAATGGTGATTTTCGGACAACACACAAACATGAAGGAAATGTTATTTTTCTTTGAGTTTCCTTACCTAGAAGCAAAGGAGAACAACAATATGTGAAAAGATGAGCTCAAGCTCCTCCCATGGTGATTCCTCTTGGCACCGAAATGGAGCTCTTGGGATTTTGAGAAGATAGGAATGAAGAGCTTGATGAGACTAAGAGAATGGTGGTCTTTATTTTTGATTTGGCAAAGTGAGCTAGGAGTTACAAGAGGTTGAAGATGAAGAATGGTGGTGGTACTATTGCAAAACCGTGAATGGAGAGCAAGAAGGAGGTAGAAGAGAGCTTGGAACCGTGGGAAATGAGGAGGGAAATGAGAGAATGAGATAAGTTTGCTTTTAAGAGATATTAAGTAGTAAAGCAAATAGTAACTTGCTTTATCATTTGTTATTTATTTTGTTAACTTACAAGGTGGTGACTCACCTCATAAAAACCAGCCCCCTTAATGTTACTAAGGGTATTTTCGTCTTTGTTGGCCAATTTAATTACTTATACCAACATATGTTACAAACTAGCTTATTTTAGTTACTATTCACTAAAACAAGGCACATAGATGTGAAATTTTTGATTTCCCATTGATATAGACTTCCAAATGTGATACTAACTAGTACACATATTAATTAAAGAGTAATGATGGACATTTAGCCATTCAAAACTCATTTACAAGATAATTTTTCAAAAATGAGCTTTAAGACTCCTTAAAGCACATTTTGTGTTTTAACTTGTTTTCAAGCTTGGTTTTCTTTGGTAATTGGTTTAATATGTTCATTAGTATACAACTGAGGTCTTGGTAAGTTCATTAGGTCTTAACCCAGCTTATCCCAAGCTTAGAGCACATTTTGGCCTTTATTGACCTTAAAGCATTATTTGTGTTTTTTATGGTTTAAATTGTTTGCTAATGTTTCTAAGACTCTTTTTAGTCTTACCACACCTTATTTTAGTGTTTAAACAACATAACTAGGTTTGGGGTATTTCAATCTACCCCCCTTAAAAGAACTTTGTCCCCAAAATTCATACTTCCACATGTCCTAAATATTAGAACACGGGAACACATATCAACAATACTTCCATAACAGCATTAACAACATCTTTACATAACATCGGACACAAGGTCCAAACAACAAAACATCACAACATCATTCAGACTCAGCGGTCTGTAACATAACAGGGTAACAACATGACAACACAACACAGACAATGTATCCAAGTACATGTCGTACACACATAACCGAAACGGCTCTACCCCCCCCCCCCCCCCCTTAAATAGGGGTACGCCCCGTACCCTATACATACAAACGCTAAGAAGTAAACAATGACGGGTACTTCGCCTTCATCTTATCTTCCAGCTCCCAAGTGGCCTCCTCAACATCCTGGTTAGACCAGAGAACCTTCACCAGTCTCACAGACTTATGGCGAGTGTCTCGAGTCTTAGTATCCAGAATCCGTACCGGAGTCTCCACTGATCGCATGGTCGGCTCTACAGTTAGCCTTTCAGGCTGAAGTACATGAGACGGATGAGAAATATATTTCTTCAACTGGGACACATGAAATACATCATGTACCTTGCCCAGCTCGGCGGGTAAATCAAGTCTGTAAGCTACCGGGCCGATCCGCTCTGTCACAACATATGGCCCCACATATTTCGGGCTCAACTTGCCTTTCTGGCCAAAACGAAACACTCCCTTCATGGGGGATACTCTCAAAAACACCTGATCGCCCACGGCGAACTCCAGGTCACGTCTGCGCACATCCGCGTACGATTTCTGTCTATCCTGAGCTGCCTTCATGTTAGCCCGGATCTGGCGAACTTCTGCCTGAACTTGCTCCAGATACTCTGGTCCTATAATGACCGTCTCACTCGACTCATCCCAGCATAATGGTGTGCGGCATGGTCTACCGTACAAAGCCTGGAAAGGAGACATCTTGATCGAAGCGTGGTAACTGTTGTTGTAGCTAAACTCGATCAGATGTAACTTGTCAATCCAGCTGGTCTGAAAGTCAAGTGCACATGCACGTAACATATCCTCAAGTGTCTGGATGGTGCGCTCACTCTGACCATCTGTCTTTGGGTGGAACGCTGTACTTAGCTTCAGCTCGGTACCAAGCACTTCCCGTGTAGATTTCCAGTACCTGGAGAGGAATCTGGTATCCCTGTCAGACACGATAGTCTTCGGTACCCCATGGTGCCGAACAATCTCTCTATCAAATAGCTCTGCAAGTTTCGCCACTTTCCAGGTGTCCTTCATCGGTATGAAGCCACCTTGGTCAGTCGGTCAACAATAACCCAAATCATATTCAGACCTCCCCTTGTAGGCGGAAGCCCTACTACGAAGTCCATAGAAATATCATGGAACTTCCACTCAGGCACTGGCATTGGCTGTACCATACCACCAGGCCGTCGGTGCTCAAACTTGACCTTCTAACAAGTGAGACACCTCAACACATAATCATTTACATCCTTTTTCATTCCAGTCCACCAAAAATAACGTTTCATACCCTTATACATCTTTGAAGCTCCGGGGTGAATCGAAGTCGTAGAACAGTGGGATTCACTCAGTATGCGCTCCTTCAGTTCAGCGCTACTCCTCGGAATACACAGTCGGCCATTCAGCCTAATCAGGTCATCATCGTGGAGTCTGAAGTCGTACTTCTGACCCTCGAATGTGCCATCAATAAGCTTCTGTCTAATCTCCAACATATACTGATCCGTCATCTGAGCACTCCGCACCTCTTCAACCAAGCTAGTATGAGAGACTAGCGAATGGAGAAAGTGTGCTCGGCGACTCAATGCGTCAGCTACCACATTTGCCTTACCCTCTTTATACTGCAGATTGATGTCGTAGTCATTAGAAACTCGACCCACCTTTTTTGTCTCATGTTCAACTCCTTCTGAGTGAACAAGTACTTTAAACTCTTGTGGTCAGAATAAATCGTCACACTTACCCCATACAAGTGATGTCGCCATATCTTCAATGCGAATACAATGGCAACCAATTCTAAGTCGTGGGTAGGGTAGTTCTCTTCATGCTTCTTCAGCTGTCGGGAGGCGTACGCTACGACCTTCCCGTGTTGCATCAACACACAACCCATACCTCTGCCTGATGCGTCGCAATAGACCTCAAAACCATCTGGACCGTCTGGTAGAGTCAGAACTGGTGCAGATGTTAGAGCATCCTTGAGACTCTGGAAAGAACTCTCACAGTCATCTGTCCACTCGAATGGTGCATCCTTTTTCATCAAGGAAGTCATCGGCTTCGAGACACTGGAGAAGTCCTTCACAAACCTCCTATAATAACCTGCCAGACCGAGGAAGCTCCTGATGTCGGTAACTGTCTTCGGCCTAGGCCAGGTGCGCACTGCATCTATCTTTGCCGGATCAACAGCGATCCCGGCTTCAGAAATCACATGGCCAAGAAAAGATACTTGGTTCAACCAAAACTCACACTTTGAAAATTTCGCATACAACTGATTCTTTCTCAATGTTTGCAACACACTTCTCAGGTGGCTTTCGTGCTCACCTCTCGATTTCGAGTACACAAGAATATCATCGATGAAGACTACCACTGATGTAACACCCCTAATACGCACATGATACTAAATGAAATCGCAGCGGAATTAAATGACTAAACAGTAACTAACGCTTCGGTGCTACAACGCCGTCAACCACCCACGTGGTTGACAAGGCAGAATAAATACAAGTGTACCGGTCTGATGATCAGACTCCCGAGCATAAACTAAACCATAAATACATTAGATACAATACCGAGTAATACATACATCCTTCACTGTCAAACATCACTGTAAACTGTCACAACCAAATATAAACACGCCACGGGAGCACAGGCGCATCCCGGGCCAACATCCCAAAAGTATACAAAAGTAAATCACATCCTAGGATCTAGAGCCACTCCGCTTCTTCGATCCTCATCCTGCAGTATAAGAAATATGGATCCCCCGAGGGGGTCAGCAACCCTTGGCTGGTATGGCTAACGCGCAGCCCATCGGCTACCGGGATACGCGCAGCTACTTGTCATTATAACATGGCATTCATTTATATATGTAACATAACATAACATGGAGCATAGCATCAATGGTGCACAGCTCATCATCACATACACGGTGGATCTTCGTTCCACAATAACAAACCACAAGGGTCAAATAACACAAGAGCCTAGAGAGTGATTCACCCTCATGTCAAGCTCGTTAAACACACTCATTACCGTTCTGTTAGACGAACGAGTAACTTAAGTCACAGATGGTTCGGATTTAGTGACCCGAACACACCACACAAACACAGGTTCCCACTAAACCGATCATAAGTCAGAATAGGCAAGCTTTGGAAGAAGCTAGCGGGAGATCGAACGCCAAATTAAGGTGAACAATCTTAACAACATAAGAGTCGAATCTGATTCAGATATCTACTCTTAACTTACATGCATGACCGGACAACCGGATTCCTCACTTCCCAGTTAACACTTGTTAGAAGTTCATAGTGGAACTTAACAACCATCCCACAATAGGTGGTAAGTCATGTTAGACACACACAAGGGAATTGAGTCACAACATCACATCACAATAATATGAACAACTGTAAACTCATTACATGTTTAAATCTTATAACGTTGTAAACACACAGAAAAACATACAACACACAAACCGGTGTAAACCGCTAGACAACAGACTGCAAGAAAACCATACCTCGGTCCTTGCCTCGACTGGTTTCCACCTTGAGAGAATCCTAAACACATTAGTAACGTCGGTTAATTAACGCACTAGTCCACTATTAACATTATCTACTCAACATTACTAGTTTATTTTTATTTTACACTTGTTACAACTTTTCATCCTTTTAATCGCCTTTAAAACCCACCTAACATGTCTCACATAACCTTATAATATCATTACTAACCAACTACCATTTTTAGATAACAATTCCCATCTTAAAACAATAATTTTTGGTCCATACAGTGGCCTGTCCGAACTTGTGTCCGAGCTTCCAAGTTCGGACACAAGCCGTGACTTTAGACAGAAATCAGACACATGTCCGAACTTATGTCCGGACTTCGGAAGTTCGGACATGAGTCGAGGAAAATCCTAACCAGAAATCCATACGTCCGAACATGTGTCCGGACTTCCCAAGTTCGGACACAGTTCGAGGATAATCCCTAGGAAATAACAGGTGCGTCCGAACTTCCAAATTCGGACGGTAGTTCGGACACTACCTAAAATCCAGAAAACTGTAAGCGCAACAGGGCATGTCCGAGCTTCCAAGTTCGGACGGAAGTTCGGACGTGCCATTATACTCAATTTCTAAGCCTTTAAACATTTAACCAAATTCCTCCAAAGCCTCCTAATGTTTCCTAACAACATTTGGTACCCTTATATCCACATACAACATTCATGAAACTCATTTTCTAATTCCTTAAGCCTTTACTTATTTCTTTGTGAAATTCCTTAACACTTACAACATTTGTACTAGGTTTCTAAATGGTGTTTCTCACCTATTATAACTACTATCCCAAAATGCTTTCTCCTCATCTTAACATCATCTCTTAAGCATTATTTCTCACAACCAACTCCTTATGTCACTCTTGAAGTTCTTTTCCAAGTTTACACTTTCTTCTTATTTACCAAAGTTTGCCTAAGTCTTTACCTAAGTCCCAAAATGACTTTGGTACATACTAAAATCTCAAGCTCATGCCTAAGTCCTTGTTACATCCTAAATCACCTTAATGCATGTTTCCTACACAAGAACAACACTTAACCATTTTAAATACTCCTTAACTTATCAACTCATTTTAACACTTAGAACTTCACATTTGTTACCCAAATTTCGACATAGGTTCTCCTAGAACATTACTAAACCAAAACACATTGTTTTTACCAACAAACAACCAAGAACACTAAAAATCCATCAAGTACTTATTATACACAAACTTCACTCACAAGGCACTACATCACAATATAGTGCACAATTTAAATTGCATGGCACTTAGGCCCTTAAATGACATGGCTCTTAGGCCCTTAAAATGCACAAATCATAAACACTGAATTTCCACAATATATATTTGCCTTTAACCTGCAAATACACTCAACAACACATATGCCTTTTACTAAGCTCTTGGGAACACTTTACTAAGTCATTCACCATTGGCTCTTTAGGTAGTTTTAATAAGCATTTATAAGCTCATTTCTCCTAAGGCATTAAGACAACATTAGGTTAGTAGATTTACCTCTTTGCAAAATAACTTCTTTCTTGTTTCCTTTAGAAAACCGATAGAGTACTTGATTCTTTGACAAGTTCTAAACAATATACACACATTATAATGAGTATTCAAGCTATAAGCTCCATCTCATTGTAAACCCTAGTTTTACATTATTTCAAAAACATTAATGTAGTTGTTTTACCTTGCTCTTTGAAGAGAGTTTGAATATCTAGCAAGAGAGGACTCCACCTAGTCCATGAAGAGTTGGAATGAAGCTAGAACAAAGTCACATAAAAAGCTCCTTCAATATATATTTTCGGACATGACAAAAACAAGGAGGAAATGAAGTTTTTATTTGAGATTCCTTACCTAGAAGTCAAGGAGAGTAACAATATGTAGAAAAACAAGCTCAAGCTCCTTCAATGGAGAAACTCCATGGCACCGAAATGGTTGTCTTGGACTTTTGAGAAGATAGGAATGAAGAGCTTGATGAGAGGAAGAGATTGGTGGTGTTTGTTTTTGATTTGGACAAGTGAGCAAGGTTTTACAAGAGATCAAAGTGGGAGTTTCAATGGAGGTAGTAGTATTACCGTGAGAGAGCAGCAAGAAGAAGGAAGAAGAGAGGTGGGAAACCATGTGAGCAAGGAAAGAAATGAGAGAATGGGATAGAATTTGCTTTAGAAGATATTTATACCTTATAAAGTAAAAAGGGTACTTAAGTAGTTTACTTATTTTCTTAACAAGCTAACAAGGGTGGTGTGTCACCAACCTTAAAAACCGGCCCCAAATAGTAGTAGGAGGGTAATATAGTCTTTGTTTGTCAATTTAATTACTTATACAAACATATGTTACAAAATAGCTTATAAAAGTTACTATTCATAAAACAAGGCACATAGAAGTGAAATTTTTGATTTCCCACTAATATAGACACCCAAATGTGATATTATATAGTACACATATATTTTTAAGAGTAATGATGGACATCTAGCCACTCAAACTCATTTACAAGACAATTTTTCAAAAATGTGCTTTAAGACTCCTTAAAGCACATTTTGTGTTTAAACTTGTTTTCAAGCTTGGTTTTCTTTGGTAATTGGTTTAACATGTTCATTAGTGTATAAATGAGATCTTGGTAAGTTCATTAGGTCTTAACCAAGTTTATCCCAAGCTTAGAGCACATTTTGGCTCTTATTGACTTTAAAGCACATTTTGTGTTTTCTTTTGTTTAAACTTGTTTTCTAATGTTTCTAAGACTCTTCTTAGTCTTAATACACCATATTTAAGTGTTTAAACAATATATTAAGGTTTGGGGTATTTCAACTGACTTGTCCAATTGATCTTGGAACAAGCGGTTCATTAAGTCCATGAACTTGGCTGGTGCATTGGATAAACCAAACGGCATAACCGTAAACTCATAATGTCCATACCTAGTTCTGAATGCTGTCTTCTCAATGTCACTATCACGGGTGGCAATCTGATGGTATCCGGATCGTAGATCTATCTTGGAGAATACTGATGCCCCTTTCAACTGATCAAATAAGTCGTCAATGCGTGGTAAAGGGTAACGGTTCTTCACCGTAACTGCATTCAGCTCCCGATAGTCAATACACAGGCGGAGGCTACCGTTCTTCTTCTTCACGAAGAGGACCGGCGCTCCCCATGGTGAAACGCTAGGGCGGATAAACCCCTTGTCGAGTAGGTCTCTCAGCCGCTCCTTGAGCTCAGTCATCTCTGCTGGAGCCATACGGTAGGGCGCCTTCGCAATTGGTCCGGTGCCCGGAACCAAATCAATTTCAAACTCTACCTCCCGTGCTGGCGGCATGCCCGGCAGTTCCTTAGGAAATACATCAGGAAACTCCAACACTACCGGCACATCAGGACTAAACTCTGGGTCTCTCTCTATGTCCTGGACATAACAGAGGTATACATCGTTCTCTCGTCGTAGTTCACGATACATAGCCATGGCGGTGATGATCTGAGTCGAAGGCTCCCTGGGCCTCTGGCGGTAAGATACAGCAACCCCAGACGGACTCCGAAGAAGCAGACGATGCTCGGCACACAGGATTCTGCCCTTGTACCGCTCCAACCAGTTCATCCAGACAATCACATCAAAACCAAGTCCGTAGAACTCTATCAAGTCGATCGGAAACTCTTCATCTCTGATCCGTACAACAACATCTCGGTGGTAGCGGGTACACCTGATCCGCTCTTTCGACGAGAGAGTGACTAGGAAGTCTGGCATCTCATCACCGTCTAACCCCAGCCTCTTCGCAAAAGATAGCGAAATAAATGTATGTGAGGCTCCGGAGTCGAACAAGATTGAAGCGTCCACGCCATTGACTGGAAAGGTACCGGTGAGAATTGTGCCGCTCTTGTCGGCTTCTGCCTCATTGCAGACACTCAGTATACCTCCCGTTCCGAGAGCACAGCCTAATTCATTGGCAAACTAATAAGTATTTGGTAACAACACGGTTGACATACTTCAAACAATTCCACTTTATTCATTAACACACTCTTCTTACAACATCAGTTGGTTTACACTGTTGACATAACTAACACATACAACATCTTTAACATACACTGGTTCAACACATCACATAATTATACAAGGCTTTAAAACTGTCTGAAGGTCAAATTCAAACGTTCGGGTTTCATGTGTGTGGCATTGATCACTGCCGATGGTGCGGTATTCAGTTTGATCTTCTTGATGCCATGGTATAGCATCCTTGACTGCCCACCCATGATTAACACATCTCCTGAATTTAACACTAGCTTCTTTGCGAGATCAGCACGCTTTTGCTCGCCATACACAAACACTGCGGTGTCACCAATGGACCAAGACACCACGGGTACTCCCTTACTTAGAGACTTGGGTGACTCGTCCTTATCTTGGTGTAAACCTAACCGTCCACCTTTCTGGTAGAAATTCACAATACATAGATCCGCTTTAACACTTGGAATTGAATCCGTTTCAACTCACTGAGCAATTTCCACGGTGTGGTTAACGACCGCAAGGAACTCCTCAGGTATACTTGGTACAGTTGCTCCATCTTCAGCTCGCACTTCTTGATATGTCTTGGTGTAAGGGTTCCAGTCCTTACCCATGCACATCATCTTCAATTTCATTCTTGATCCGCTCGGGTATTCAGGTGTGTAGAAACCTCCAGGTGCTGCTCCTAGTTCGTCGCATCGTCGGATAATGTGGATTTGTGATTCCGGTGTCAGGTATCCATTTAAGAGTATCATACCTGGTTGGATGACCTGACATTGCTCCATTGAAAAGTCGGTGATGCTGATGGTGTTTTCTTCAGGGTTTGGTGTGGGTGGGATTGGATAGCAAATATTGAAGGTTCCTTAGTTTTCAATTTACCTAATTAGGTGTTCTCACATTATACTTTAATTCTTTACTCACATGGTAGTACACTTGGACTCACTAACACACACATGCATGAAATGCGGTATGCAATCACTTATTTCACTCAACAGTTTAGGCGGTACCTGGTCTAGAAGAGGGCCCTGGCGCCTCAGACCGGTCCACCACATGCAGGGTGGCCTTGCTAGGTCCCTACCCCTTCCCCTTCTGGGAATCTGCGTACCTCTGATCCGGGGGTGGTTGATTCGCCGTCTTTGGGCCATCGGTGGTCGCGGTGGCCTTACCCTTCCATTGCCCCTTAGGCTTGTAGTTTCTACTGTTTGGGTTCTGCCAGCACTCATAGTCGCGGTGCCCCATCTTTTTGCAGTATCGACACTGCACATCATTACCCTTGCAGTCCTTGCCGGGGTGGTCTCCGTTACACCACTTACAATAGTAGTGGCGCTCCGGTCCAAAGCCCGTGCTAGCTGCTAACACATCACACACTCAGTACATACTTCACAAGTTAATAACACACACTAGATTTCGGTATTGAAATTTATTAATTACCCTTGGGTGGGTAAGAGCGTAAAGGCTTGGCCGCATATGCGTAGGTGAGCTGCAGAGGCTCCTCAGCAGTGGTGGTCTGGGTCTGGCCCTTGCCACTCTGTTGCTGTCCTTTCTGGGACTGGGGGTATGGCTTCTTCTTCTTTCCTCCCCCTTGCCCTTGCGTGCCTTGGCCCTCACTCATGGCCTTGCGCTTGAGCGCACTCTCCTCGTCCCTCAGACGGACGGTGATCTCAACAATTGCAGCGGCATGGTAGCACTCCTATATTTAGGGTGTTAGTTATGCCCCGCTAAACAAACTCACATCACATTAACATACTATACATACTCATTCACTTATACTGTAGTTCATTACCTGCAAGGTAGTATACCCGCTCGGCCCCATGCCGTAGCGTAAACGGTAACTCAACCCGTTGTAAAAATGGTTCACTAAAATCCGGTCTGAGTAGGCCAGATCCGGCAGCAAATGGATGAGTCCGATAAAAGCGGTGTAGTACTCATCAACTGTCATCTTGTCTCCCTGTCTCAAACTGTCAAGCTCTAGGCGCTTGGCCTCCTGAACGTGAATAAGGTAGTACTTGGCTCGCAGCAGGGCCGTGTACTCCCTCCACTGGAAAGTAGGATCACCAACTCTTCCCTCCCTTACCAGCTTCCACCAAGTCTGAGCCGATCCCTTCAGATAGTAAGCGGCTAGTCGAACCTTGGCACCAGCAGGAACGTCCAAGGTCTCGAAAGCGGTCTACATCTCGAAGATGTACGCCTCCAGCTTACTAGGGTCGGTCTCCCTACTGAATGATGGTGGTCTCAAATCCGCCAACGCCTTGACCCAGTTGGTCTCGCGCGGCTGTGGTTGCGGTTGTGACCCTTGTTGACCCTCACCGCCTTGCTGCTGCTGCTGCTGCATCGCAGCTAATAACTGTAGGACCATCTGGGCTACGGCGGCCGCAACAGCGTCGGGCATGACCTGTGCCGTAGGGTTCTCCCCCTGGTTCCCAGTATCACCAATGCCGCGCCCACGGCCTCGACCTCGTGTTCTACCTGACATCTGAATTCACATGAACATTTATTAGCACTGTGCTTGCACACTTATCGGTCCAACGGTTGTAACATTTTCCCGACAATAAGGTATCTCCACACTTAGTTAGTGGTTAATCTTCTCATAACTGTTCACTTAGGTAACTATGGTTAGATTTCCTAACTCGGTATATTCCTAAGCTTGGTATTCTTGCCATCAGAGCGATACTTCACTCTGATACCACTTTTTGTAACACCCCTACTACGCACTTAACAATTAATCGAAATCGCACCGAAAATAACAACTAAACAATAACTAAACGGTTCGGTGCTACAATGTCGCTAACCACCCACGTGGTTAACAAGGCAGAATAAATACAAGCGTATCGGTCTGATGATCAGACTCCCGAGCATAGAACTAATAACCTTTAATACATTAACAAAATACCGATTTTGTAACTACATCCATAACATAACTGTACATCACAAACTGACAACGGCCGTCACTGTACTACAACAGTACCAAAATATATCACCACGGGAGCACAGGCGCATCCCGGGCTTAACATC
Organism: Limonium bicolor; assembly: GCA_023374045.1. NCBI lineage: Eukaryota > Viridiplantae > Streptophyta > Magnoliopsida > Caryophyllales > Plumbaginaceae > Limonium > Limonium bicolor. The sequence continues at coordinate 198,500,002 of CM041779.1, read as the reverse complement.
CAAAAATAATCAAAAGTAATCCTGCATCCTAGAATCTAAAGCCATTCCGCTTCTTCGATCCTCATCCTGTAGTAAAAGAAATATGGAGCCCCCGAGGGGGTCAGCAACCCTTGGCTGGTATGGTTAACGCGCAGCCTATCGGCTACCGGGATACGCGCAACTAATTGTCGTGATGGCATGGCATTCATTTTAAACATACAACATATATATATCATAGCAAAAGTATTGCATTCAACTTCACACATAGTACACAATAACAATTCCTTTTAGGAAGTGAACCAACATAGTTAGTTCCCATGGAGAGCCTAGAGAATGTTGCCATACTCATGCTGAGCTCGTTACATAACTCCTTACCGTCCTGTTAGATTGAACGGATAACTTAACACAAGGTGCCTCGGATATAGTGATCCAAGCACACCGAAACAACACATAGTATGCCCCTGTGGCCCGACGTGAGTCAGTAAAATAGCCTTGGTTAAGCTGAAGGGAAGGTTGGAAACCAAATTGGAAAACAACCATAACATACAAAGAGAATCGAACCGGTTATGACATCAACTCCCATACTCACACGTGTGGCCGGAACAGACCGGACTCCTCACTTCCCCCGTTAGCACTTGTTAGAAGTTCAACATTGAACTCAATGAACAAATCACATACAATAGGTTAAGTCTTGTTAGACACACACAAGGGAAGAGAGAGTCATACTTAACAATACAATAATATTTAACAACTGTAAACTCATTACATGACTTAAGTCTTACAAGGTCATAAACACACAGAAAAACAAACAACACACAAGCCGGTGTAAATCGGTAGGCAACAGACTGCAAGAAAACCATACCTTGGTCCTTGCTTCGTTGGTTTCCACCTTGGGAGAATCCTATACACATTTAGTAACATCGGTTAATTTAACGTACTAGTTCGTCAGTAGCTTATTACTTTACATTTCTAGTTATTTTACTTTCACACTTGTTATTACTTTTCACCATTTTAATTGCCATTATAACACTCCTAACATGTCTTAAATAACCTCATATCATCATTACTAACTAAACACTATTTTTAGACAACTTTTCCTAACATTAAACAACATTTTTGGCCATAACAGTGGCATGTCCGAACTTGTGTCCGAGCTTCCCAAGTTCGGACGCAAGTCGAGACTCAAAGGGTAAGCCCAGACATATGTCCGAACTTGTGTCCGATCTTCCTAAGTTCGGACATAGGTCGAGGAAAAATCAGAGAAAAGCGATGGCCATGTCCGAACTTCAAGGGTCGGACAGAAGTTCGGACAGTGGCCGAGACTCAGAAAGCTTAACGCAACAGGGCACGTCCGGACTTCCAAATTCGGACGGAAGTTCGGACGTGTAGGAAAGTTCACTTTCTACACTCTTAAACACTTGTTCATTTCTTACTAAAAATCCTAACACTTATAATGTTTCCTCCTTAGATTCCCATGTGGTGTTTCATGCCTATAATAACCATTATGCCAAAGTATTTCCTCTCCACTAAACATCATCTTTCAAGCATGTTTTCTTACAAACCACATTTCCTTATGTCATTCTTGAAATCCCTTCACATGTTCATACTTTCTCCTAGTTTACCAAAGTTGCATAAGTCTCAACACAACTCCCAAAATGACTTTGGTGTATTCCAAAACACTCATTTGATTTCTACGATCTCTAAGATAGTGCCTAAGTTCTTCTTGTACTCTAAAAACACCTTAATACACTTTCTTTCCCTAGTAATATACCTAGTCACTTCTAACACTTCCTAGTTCCTCCAATCTTGTTTAACACTTAGAACTTCTTGTACATTACCTAAATTTTGACATGGGTTCTACTAACATCTTATTATACCAAAACACACATAGTTTTCTCCATTAACATTCAAGAACATCCAAAATCCATCAAGCACATTCTTATAGACAAAACTTCACTCATTTAGCACTACATCACAATATAGTGCATAATTTAAATTGCTTGGCACTTAGGCCCTTAAATAACATGGCTCTTAGGCCCTTAAGATGCATAAATCATAAACACTGAATTTCCACAATATATTTGCCTTTCACCTGCAAATACACTCAACAATACATATGCCCTTTACTAAGTCCTTGAGAGCATTTTTCTAAGTCATTCACCATTGGCTCCTTAGATCATTTTTAATAAGCAATATAAGCTCATTTCTCCTAAGACTTTAAACCACATTAGGTTAGCATATTTACCTCTTTTCCTCACAAACTTCTTTCTTGTTTCCTTGACTAAATTGGCAAGGCTTTTAGTTGCTTGTCAACTTCTAAACATTATACAAATGATATAATGAGTATACAAGCTTATGCTTCATCTCATTGTAAACCCTAGTTACATATATTATTTTAAAGCATTAAGATGATTGTTTTACCTTGGAATGGAAAGAGAGTTTGGATATGTAGCAAGAGAGGACTCCACCAAGCCCTTGGAAGATTCAAATGAAGCTAAAACAAGCAAGGTAAGGACACCATCAATGGTGATGTTTCGGACATACACACCAAACATGAAGAATGTTATTTTCTTTGAGTTTCCTTACCTAAAGCAAGGAGAACAACAATATGTGAAAAGATGGCTCAAGCTCCTCCCATGGTGATTCCTCTTGGCACCGAAATGGAGCTCTTGGATTTTGAGAAATAGGAATAAGAGCTTGGAGACTACGAGAATGGTGGTCTTTGTTTTTTGATTTGGCAAGTGAGCTAGGATTACAAGAGGTTGAAGATGAAGAATGGTGGTGGTACTATTGCAAAACCGTGAATGGAGAGCAAGAAGGAGGTAGAAGAGAGCTTGGAACCGTGGAAATGAGGAGGGAATGAGAGAATGAGATAAGTTTGCTTTTAAGAGATATTAGTAGTAAAGCAAATAGTAACTTGCTTTATCATTTGTTATTTTTTGTTAACTTACAAGGTGGTACTCACCTCATAAAAACCGGCCCCCTTAATGTTACTAAGGGTATTTTCCTTGTTGGCCAATTTAAATTACTTATCCAACATATGTTACAAACTAGCTTATTACTATAGACATTCCTAAAACAAGGCACAGAGATGTGAAATTTTTGATTTCCCATTGATATAGACTTCCAAATGTGATACTAACTAGTACACATATTAATTAAAGAGTAATGATGGACATTTAGCCATTCAAAACTCATTTACAAGACAATTTTTCAAAAATGTGCTTTAAGACTCCTTAAAGCACATTTTGTGTTTTAACTTGTTTTCAAGCTTGGTTTTCTTTGGTAATTGGTTTAATATGTTCATTAGTATACAACTGAGGTCTTGGTAAGTTCATTAGGTCTTAACCCAGCTTATCCCAAGCTTAGAGCACATTTTGGCCTTTATTGACCTTAGAGCATTATTTGTGTTTTCTATGGTTTAAATTGTTTACTAATGTTTCTAAGACTCTTTTTAGTCTTACCACACCTTATTTTAGCGTTTAAACAACATAAATAGGTTTGGGGTATTTCATGGAGGATGAGCAAGGTGGTCATTCTTCTTCACATACCCTGTCACTCTCAAGCTAGTAAACACCATTGGAGCATAGGCAACAACACTCTCCCATTAGAAATACAAATTTAAGGTAGTAACTTAGCTAAAATCAAGGGAAAAGGCAAGTTCAAGGAGAGGAAGCCATACTCCAAGGTGGGCGACTTTGTTAGAGGAGATTTTGGGTTCAATCATCATCTAATCAAGGTATAAGAATACCAAAATGTCTAGGAGAGGACAGGTAACATCTATGCACATCAATTCTTCCTTTAAAGCTTATTTTCTTTCTTAAGTCTTTTTACTAGGTTACCTACGAATCCTTTCTCCTCTTTTCTTAAAATTTTAACAGTTAACTTAGGATGGAGACTTAGTTTTTATCCTAGAAAATCAAGTCGAAATAAGCTTAGGATGTAGGGAAACCCTAAGGAACTTTGAAAATGGGGAAAATGAGCTTCAAGCTTTAGGAACTTGTTAGATGAGTTTCCGACATGATTTTGAGCTGAAATTTTGAGGGTTGTCTTGAATAGTGAACATATGGTTGTGGTCGAAAAATCAAGTTGAATGGAGTTATTTAAGTCAGTTAGACATGGTAAAGAAGCTAGAAACGAGAAAATGTGTTTTAAGAATTTCTGAATAGTTAAATGGGTTCCCGAACGGATCTTGAGTTGAAATTTTGTGGGGATACTTGTGTTATGGAGGTAGGAACATGGTTAAAAAATTTCTCATTTAACTATTCAGAAATGTTTAAAACACATTTTCTCATTTCTAGCTTCCTTATCATGTCTAACCGACTTAAATAACTCCATTCGACTTGATTTTTTGACCACAACCATATGTTCACTATTCAAGACAACCCTAAAACTTTCAGTTCAAAATCATGTCGGAACTCATCTGACAAGTTCCTAAAGCTTAAAGCTCATTTTTCCCCATTTTCAAAGTTCCTTAGGGTTTCCCTACTTCCTAAGATTATTTCGACTTGATTTTCTAGGACAATCACGAAGTCTTCATCCTAAGTTTACTGTTAAAATTTTAAGAAAAGAGGATTTAATACCCCGGATCTAAAAATGGTGATTAAATTACTCTAATACAATTTATAAAGGCCTAATGGTACCTTGAGGGTATTGGTAAAGAGAATAAAACCAAAAGAAAAGAGAAAATGCGTAAAACGCGAAAAACGCTAAAACACGCATTAAATGAATAAAGGAGAAATATGATCTCGTTAGGGTCCGAGATGGACTCCTAAGGCTTAATTATGCCTAATTAATATGTGGGAATAATTCTCGAAGAAAATGGATCCAAATAATGGATTAAAAATGCTAACGGAGTTTAAAAGCACGTTTTTCGAGAAAACCCGAAAATGTGACTTTAATTGGTCAAACGGACCCGTAAAAATTATACTCGATTAAATAACTATAATTAAGTATTAATGGAAGCTTAATAACCATTAAAAATAATTAAACGAGAAAATTCAGGAAAACAGACCCGGTAAGTGAATAGTGCCAAACCGGGTAAAATAACGAGTGTTTCTTGTAAAAAAAAACGAAAAACGCTCCCAGCTTATATTTTGTGTGGGGCCGATTTTAATTAGTACACACACACATTTAATTAGCTTGTTAGCTTATTAAGTTACTAGATGACAAATAAGTAAAGTAAAAAGGGGAATAGTAAAAAGAGACTTTGCTTACCCTCTCACCTCTTTTCTTTCTTCTTTCACGATTTACCCAGCCTCTGCTTATCTTCTTCTTCCTCCTCTGTAAGCCATCGACGATTTCAAAGGGAGCACACAGCCTCCACCTTGTCCCTCCATTATCTTGCTCATTTCTTCACCAAACCACACAAAAATAGTACCGTTAGATTCCTCTCGGCAAGGGCTTTGTTTTCCACCCATCAAAAGCTTGGAACCTCCATCTTCACCTCCAGGGCAGTTTGGCCTTTTGAAGCTTGAATGGGTGCTCTTGACTCTCTTTCATCTCTTTGATGCTTTAAGCTAAAAATAATACAAGAGTTCCATCCATTCCTAGCTTTTCCTTGCAAAATCAAAAAATTTCCCAACGTTGGAATTTTTCTCCATTTCAGCCGGTTTCTTAATGCCTTTGTGGAGTGTTGGAAATTCCATCATTTGATTGCCAAACTCTCCATTTGGACACCTTGAGGTAATCTTTAAGTTAAAGCCCTAAAACTAGCTCTTGAAATTCTAGTTTTAGTGAGGGATGTGTGACCTAACTAGTTATTTGTGTATGGCATGGGAATGGGATTGTAGTTAGCAATCTAAACCCATTGGTTGGTGTGAAAACAAGAAGAGAAAGAAAGAACAAGAGAAGGAGGAAGAAGGGAAAAGAAAAACTGAAAGTAACAAGGTAAAGAGCTTACCTTGAGTTGGTTTATTTCCTTGTAAAACAGATTTTTAATGTTGAATTAAAGACCCTGTTTTAGTGTACTTAAGATACTACAATTTGAATGAGTAATGAGGATGTTTTAATGTTGCTTAAGTGTGGGAAATAAGCTTGAGACTAAATTGTTACATATGTGTGAGCAAGGGGGGAATTTAATGTGTTATTGTAGTAAGTGGTTGAAATTGATGATGCCTAAATCATACAGGGGTGAAGAACTGAATGGTAAGCTGTTTTGATGAGGTGAAAGTGCATAGGAAAGTAGGTAAGCTCTGTCAAATTTGACTTAGGAATTTGGAGGCTTTGGGTGTTTGTTAAGAGAAAAGAAACAAGGTGTGTTTGGATTTATCATGAGTAGTTAATTGCTTTGGTAACAAGAGTTGAGGGGGTTGTATGGTGGAGTAGAATCTAGGTTGAGAATAATGCAAGAGGCATAATGGTAATGCTTAGCAGAAGCAAATCTGTAGCACAAGTGTGCATAAGTGTAACAGAGAGGATAGAAATGGAGTATTTGAGCAAGCATTGGGTATTAAGTTTGATCCATGATTTAAGGAGGTTTTGGGCATGATTAAGGTACTAAAATATGTTGGATTACATGTGGAATGATTAGGGAGTGATTAGGGGTGAATTAGAGGTTGAAAACTGGTGAAAACCTGTAAATTTTGACAGTTCCAGGGGTGGTCCGGGTTTGCAAATCGGTACACAAACCCGGAACATAGCACAAAATAGGCAAAAACCCATCCCAGGGGGTGGTCCGGGTTTGTAAACCTGGACACAAACCCGGACCACATGTAAAACTTGCCATATACGGATTTCAGAGTTTGGTCCGGGTTTGCAAACCCGGACACAAACCCGGACCAGGCTAAAAATGTAACAGAATGTGTTTTTAAGTGTTCTAATGATGGGGAAGTGAATGGTAATGGTTTTAGATGATGTTAAGGCCTTGTTTGGTGACTAATAAAGGTCCTAAGAAGTATAAACAAGTGTTGGAAGTGAGTGAGAATTAAGAGCCTAAAATGACAAGAGTAAAACTAAGTGTAACGGGAGTAATATTTGTTTACCTACCATAAAGCATTGATGTTAATAGAATCACTTGATATGTGATTAGTGATTCGGGAGTGAGATCCGAGGAACGAGTGGTGACCCGGAAAAGTAAATCCATGGTGAAAGGTATGATTTTCTCATACTCCGCGTGCTAACCGAGTTACGTTGATTTGTGTGTTTGTGTGCCGGCTTAATCAAGATTAAAGCATGAAAATAATCCATTGTTTGATTATGTATGCCTTGTTGTATGGTGAATGAGCTAACATACTTGTATGCCGGTGTGGTATAACATAGAGTAAAGACCATCTCATAGTGAGTAACGTTGGCTAGAGACCCATAGATCAGGTTGATGCTTTTGATAACGAAAACGTGCAAACACACAAACTATCCGTTAAAGTATAACGATAACGCGAACATATGAACTCCCTAGAATGTGAGGAGATGTGCGGGTTGAGTAATTACCCGATAACGGTTTGTAAACCATAATGACACAATCCACGAAACAAATGAGAGTGGAAAGATAAGTGAACCTCCTTCAAGAGGATTAAAGATAGTTTGAAGATGTGAACTAGTAAAGAAGGTAAAAGAGACCTAAGGGATTAGTAGCTCCCTTGAGACATGGTCGACCTCCTATATGAGGATTTTACCCAATATAAGCAAATAACCGAAAGTATGAGTAAGGAAACGTATGGGTAACTCTTAAAACCTAAGATTAACCGAACTTGAGTAATGTTCCCAAAGTCATTAGAAACATCGAGAGTGATGCTTCTAGACTAAACCACATAATATTATTATAACTCCGAGAGAGGAGTGTATGGGAATGAGAGTAGTCCGAGAGTAGTCGGACCTAAGTAAAAAGAGGTAGGAACTAAGAGAGAGTTCTGTGAGCTAGTTGAACCTTCCCACCATGCTAGACCCAGAGTAGGGTCGAAACCGGGGAAGTAAGACTATGCTTGAGAGCCATGAGTTTTGGCCTAAGTATGTATTAAGAGTAACAAGCGTGACGTAGGAGACTTGTAGTGTCTCGAGAATCTACAAGAGCTTGAGTATAAATAACCCAAGAGTGTGGGTGAGATAATGAGTATAAATAACCCAAGAGTGTTGGTGAGATAATGAGTGTAAGTAGCCCGAGAGAATGGGTGAGTATAGTACGAGTAGCCTAAGAGAATGGGCGGAAATAAGAATAAGTAACCCGAGAGAGCGGGTGAGCTATTAAATGAGTAACTAAGGCATAGTGAGGTATAACCCTCATGGCCTAAGAGTAAATTGATACAACTAACAACCTTGTTATGTTAGTTAGGGATTGTATCCCATGATTGATTGTCGAATCCTTGTGTAGTGTACATATATAATGTATTACTATATGCATGTTGGTTGAATTAAAATGAACTCCATGCTCTCGACAAAAGTAGTCGGCGTACCCTGGTTAGCGCTCGGGGTATGCGAATTTCATATGCAGCGTTAAGCTGAGCCCCTAGGGGCAACGTTTTTATTTTTCAGGTACACCGAAGATGTTACCGTTCGAGAGTAGGACGGGGTCGGTGGTTTGCATGGGTAGTTATATTTAATTACTTATGTATTGAAAGAGGTGTAAGACCGAATATGTTGTTGGCATCCGTATATTGTAGACTCGGTATAGCAAGGAAGTGTTTGAGTATTGTATTTGTATTGTGTACTCGGTTGTTCCAGTTCATCAGACCGTTATGGTACGTAAGAAAGGCCTGGTTAGCCATATGGGTGGCTAACGGCGTTGTTTCACCCCTCGTTGTAATTAGAGTTCCGCTGCGTGAGTAAGAGCATTTAGTGACAGTTTTAAAGGTAATGACGTGTTTAACGGTTGGGGTGTTACAAAAATGGTATCAGAGCGAAGTATCACTCTGATGACTGGAAATACCGAGCTTAGGAAATACCGAGTTAGGAATTAGAGACTTAGGGCTAAGGGTTGTGTGATAGCGTGAGAGATGCGCTAGTTAGGAATTTCTAGTATGACCTGGATACCTACAATACCATACCCGCCCTCCACAACCCCCGTATTAAAAGCTCGGGAAAGAACGCCAGAGAGACGGAAAACCCGATCTGGCAGTTGTTATATGCTTCAATCTGAACCAGAACCTGTCATGCGGTAGATCCCGATGACCGGAAATCCCGGAGACGGATCCCGCTGTAACGACAATAACCGCATTGGACGGCGGGAGATCGAGGCATCCTAATCCAAGGAGACCGGAATCTGTGACAGCTTGGGGCGACATGCTTAGCAGTCGCGAGAACCCGGCTGACCAAGCAGCAACAGGAAGTAAGTCACCAACCGTGCAACAAGGCGGATTCATTAAAAGTAACAAGAACCGAGACATGAGTCTACGGACCGCCATAGCTAAATAATACCACTAACGGTATACTAACCTACTAAGAACCTAGTTGAGAGTAGGTACACCCACCCTGCCACACCCGAAGAGGTTGCAATATTTAACTGATATAGTTTAGACAGCTACGAGTATAACTACGGGACATGCCCGGATAGGACTACTGAAGTAGTGCCTAAATGACTTAAACCTCGGTAACCACAGTAAAGACGTGGAAACGAGCAACGAGGTAGAACATAGAACTAAGTGATTAAGGAACTCCGAGAGTGGAGAAGCACCTAAATGAATGGCAGTCATGTCAAGACGAATAAGAAGCAGCTATAAGGAGTAGTTATCCAACTAAAGGTCAAGGAAGAGCCGACAAGGCTACCAAATATAACGTGAACGATACCGCGACCGGTATGAGTTAACCTAAAAACCGCCTGTACCGCGCACTTGCCACGGCAAGTGCAGTATTAACAGGACTGTTAAGAGGAACTTTGACAAGTGACAAGTACTTAGCAAGTACCAAGACGGCAAGAGAAGCCAATATAGCACCACAAACCCTAAGAATTCTGAAACGAAACCTTGGAAAGGCCGAACGGCCTAACCATCGTATTAAGAACTTACCGGTCAGCAAGAAGCTAGACCTGGTAAGAAGTAACCGGCATTGAAGTGCCATGAAGATTTTACTTTCAAGACTCAAACTTTTCTTTCAAACACAAAATTTTCCAGAACCCCCAAATTTTAAAACCAACCCAAAGAACCACGGTAAGTTATCATAGGACGATATAAGAGGAGTTGGCAACAGAATACTTCACCTAGGCGTGTGACCGACACTACAAGTATACACAAACGAGACATGGGACGACCGCACTCCGATGGAGCTTGCGGGCCTGACAGACCAATTATGAGTTAGTCGGGTAAGTGGCAACGTATCAATAAGATACTCCATGTATGTATACAAGTAGAGTACGGAACATCGGAAGTAGCCCACTCCATACTACGGACGAAAGAGCCGATTCAAACCAAGACAGTTGGACACCTCGAATGATCGAAGAACACAAAGAAGCTTACCAAGTTAAAGGAGTCTAGAACCCAGTAAGGTGACAAACCTAAGGATATAGCGTTATTAAGTGCGAGAAGCACAAGGTATTAAGTATAGACATTGGATATGTCTTAGGAAATACATAATAACTGGAATGAATACCGGCGTAAGCAATACCACGAATGCCTAGAATGAACATGTTAATGTTCGATAAACGGGATAGAATTCCCATAGTATACTTCACTGAAGAGAATGACGACCTAACCAAGAAGGTAAAGGAAAAAGAACCAATGATCTACCCAATAACGGGAGACATTACAACCCTAAACGGAATAGTTTGAGATATATGTAACCGCAAGGCGGATTAAAGAAACTGAACATACCCATAAGTTCAGGCCAGATGTGATGGCATAACTCAGTAACACCCAGGAGCAATCCGTGAAGGGTGTCAGAGCCAACGGTAGTTGAATGAAACATCGTGTTGAGAACTCAAATGTGAAAACTAACACTCGGGTAAAACCCGAAGGGATCCCATGTAACACGGGATACCCTAGATTGCCAGCGGGCATGAATTAATACCAAGATACTTAAAGGGCCTTCCATGTACGAAAGCGTGGTGAGACAATTATACCAAGAGCCCAGCAATGCCTCCAAATCATTTAATGGTGTACGGAGAAGCAGAAACTGCATAAACAGCCGCACAGAACATGGCTCGAGGCAAAGTGGTTTGTAAGCTGGAAAAACCAACTACCGTTCATAGATTTAAACGTACAAAACCAATGCATAAAGGCATAAAAGAAACGGTGGAGAACGAACCACTACCTTAGAGTGGGGATACCACTTGTGATTATGGGGCCTATGGAGCAGTAATTGCGTGAATCCTTCAGAGAAAGGCTACCACCTAAGGATGTAATGTGAAACCGCTAGAGCGGTGTAGTGAAACTTAAGCATGTGTTTATCGCCAAGGAGTAAGTCGAACAGAGATAGTGCATAGAAAGGCGTTGATAGCAGTGGAAGGAAACCTAGAGGGTAATCGGATTAGTAGTAAACACTGTATGTGTGCAGTATGAATTACAGAGTAATATATTCTATTGAGCCAAGTGAATGGCAAGCCATAGTATAAATGGCAGGAGTATATGAGCGGAAGCTAAAGTAGTAGCTGATGCCATATAAGCGAATATTGTTAATGAATAAGAGCATGGTACGCAGTGAGTGACCATTGTAAGAGTGTAATCAGATAATGAAATGAAGCTGATGAGAAAAGATAGTAAAGGAGACGTATTCATTCCTATCTCATAAGAGATTTACTGCCAAGGGTTTATGCTTCTGCACTCTGTATGACTGAGTGTTTTGGTATTGCACTTGTGTGGTAATGATCGAGAGGGAGAGCTAGGAATTGAGAAATGTCAACGAAGCCTGTTGAGCAAAAACCTAAAGAAATAACCGTGCGGCCGTTGGCCAAAGATGAACGAGGAACGTGGGCAGTAACCCACAGAGCCCAGGATCGATGGATGATAAATGCAGAGTAGTATAAATGAAGAACTCTGGTACAGAAACAAGTAAACAAACATAAAAAAATTAAACGAGGAAGCACTACATACTAAGTAGTAGCTTGACCTCAACCGATAGTAAGTCGGAAAAAGGTAAGTGAATAATCACGAAAGTATACAATGTTATACGAAATAGATTTCCAGAGAACTGGAGAGAAAATCTATAACTCCTCGAATTCGCATACGGTAAGAGATACCACGCGACGATTGAGAAACCTTTTATTCACAAGAAAAAAGGGATAAAAAGGTACTGAATACTAAAGGGCAAATTAAGCTCTAGTTATCAGGTGACGTAGCAGAAGCTAGTGAACCATAATTCAAAGGTTAAGAATACTTGGCTAATGCGAGTAAATAGTTAATCCTAAACTCCTTGAAGCCTTAGAGGCTAGAACTGAATCCGGTTGTGAGTTAATTAACCGTATTGAAGTCAGAACACTTCATGATACCTGAATTAGTGAACCAATGTTCAGTGATAACATATGGTCGATTACGTGGGCGTAACCCCTTTTAAGGGGGGGTAGGGCAAGAAACCGCTTAGAGTATGTTTTACGTATAGGTGCGTAAACTATTATGTGCATAGCACAAAAGAAATCGTTTTGATGGTTGGAACTCATGTTACATAAACATGTGTACCCATTCATCGTGTAAGTATGAGTATCGTGCATGAGAGATGCGAGTAATGTGTATATGATAAAGATGAAAAGAGGAGTAGAGAGACTCCTAGGGAATGAGAATCCCCATAGCATATGTCTATTGAGATTAGACATGAGATATGATGAGTATGAGTCGGTATGAAACCGATGTGTAACCTTGTAGGGAGTGAGTTCCCTAGGTGATTTTATTTGAGAATGATTGATGGAGTGAGTTCCATCCTTTGGAGTTGTTATGTTATGTGTTTTAAATTGAGTAACAATTTGAGAAAATAAGGTCATGAGTTGCTTAGGTAAAGTAAGCAAAGAAAATTGATAATGACAGATGACCTAAGTTCTAGGAATTTGAGATAAGTTAAAATGGATTGTTTTTATGAATATGACTAGAAAGAGTAAAAGATAGAAAACGAAAATGTATGACTATCTGATTGTTTGAAACTGACGTGGGAGGTGGAACTTGATCTGCTAGCGATCAAGGGAAACAGAGCACAAATTGGGGTGGAAAGATAGTTCAACACTGATGCTGATCACATCAGGGTTGGATGATTCTTGAAGCTCCCTATAAGTGGTCACAAGTAATCACGCTAAGAAAAGAGGCAGCTACCATAAATTGGACTCGGAGTTGTGTGATGTTTTAAAAAGAATTTTCAAACAGATTTTGAAAAAGGATTTTCTTCAAGTATGAAGATGGAAATGGAAACTGGTTTTGAAACCGCTATCACCCGCCGATGGCTGTGGCCTTAAGTCTTGATGACCGGTAGAACGATGGGCATGTATTAGTTTTGAAACCATTGCACCGTACGTGCGGCGGTCCTAAGTGGCCGGTTGGGGCGGTGACAGTGTGTGACTTTTCCAAAGGCAGCGGGACGAGGAGAGTACCCTGAGACGATCCTGTGTTGAGTGAGTCAACCAGAGTGCCTGAGGATATGTATATGTGTAACGTTTTGATCAGAACCAAAGGGACCGTGGGCAGAGAGAGTAAGTGCCCATTTGTCATGAAACGGCCGTGGACCAGAGAGTGTAAGTGTCCAACGTGACCGGTACCTGAGGGATCATTAGTATATTACTCAATATGGATTCAAGGATTGTAGTGCCTTCTTGTCTTCGGACCGATTCCATGGAGAGAGTATAAAGAGTATTTTTGATTGCTATACATGTTGTGATATGTGTGTGGTATGTGTAGTGTGAAATGAGACTGACTTGTGGAGTCTGTAAGGTTATACATGTATTATAACCTTGGCATAGCGTGCCCATGAGAGTAGCGATATAAGATTCACCAACTTTGAGGACAAAGTTCCTAAGGGGGGTAGATTTTAATACCCCGGATCTAAAAATGGTGATTAAATTACTCTAATACGATTTATAAAGGCCTAATGGTGCCTTGAGAGTATTGGTAAAGAGAATAAAACCAAAAGAAAAGAGAAAATGCGTAAAACGCGAAAAACGCTAAAACACACATTAAATGAATAAAGGAGAAATATGATCTCGTTAGGGTCCGAGATGGACTCCTAAGGCTTAATTATGCCTAATTAATATGTGGGAATAATTCTCGAAGAAAATGGATCCAAATAATGGATTAAAAATGCTAACAGAGTTTCAAAGCATGTTTTTCGAGAAAACCCGAAAACGTGACTTTAATTGGTCAAACGGACCCGTAAAAATTATACTCGATTAAATAACTATAATTAAGTATTAATGGAAGCTTAATAACCATTAAAAATAATTAAACGAGAAAATTCAGGAAAACGGACCCGGTAAGTGAATAGTGCCAAACCGGGTAAAATAACGAGCGTTTCTTGTAAAAAAAAAACGAAAAACGCTCCCAGCTTGTATTTTGTGTGGGGCCGATTTTAATTAGTACACACACACATTTAATTATCTTGTTAGCTTATTAAGTCACAAGATGACAAATAAGTAAAGTAAAAAGGGGAATAGTAAAAAGAGACTTTGCTTACCCTCTCACCTCCTTTCTTTCTTCTTTCACGATTTACCCAACCTCTGCTTATCTTCTTCTTCCTCCTCTGTAAGCCATCGACAATTTCAAAGGGAGCACACAGCCTCCACCTTGTCCCTCCATTATCTTGCTCATTTCTTCACCAAACCACACAAAAATAGTACCGTTAGATTCCTCTCGGCAAGGGCTTTGTTTTCCACCCATCAAAAGCTTGGAACCTCCATCTTCACCTCCATGGCAGTTTGGCCTTTTGAAGCTTGAATGGGTGCTCTTGAATCTCTTTCATCTCTTTGATGCTTTAAGGTAAAAAAAATACAAGAGTTCCATCTATTCCTAGCTTTTCCTTGCAAAATCAAAAATTTTCCCAACGTTAGAATTTTTCTCCATTTCAGCCGGTTTCTCCATGCCTTTGTGGAGTGTTGGAAATTCCATAATTTGATTGCCAAACTCTCCATTTGGACACCTTGAGGTAATCTTTAAGTTAAAGCCCTAAAACTAGCTCTTGAAATTCTAGTTTTAGTGAGGGATGTGTGACCTAACTAGTTATTTGTGTATGGCATGGGAATGGGATTGTAGTTAGCAATCTAAACCCATTGGTTGGTGTGAAAACAAGAAGAGAAAGAAAGAACAAGAGAAGGAGGAAGAAGGGAAAAGAAAAACTGAAAGTAACAAGGTAAAGAGCTTACCTTGAGTTGGTTTATTTCCTTGTAAAACAAATTTTTAATGTTGAATTAAAGACCTTGTTTTAGTGTACTTAAGATACTACAATTTGAATGAGTAATGAGGATGTTTTAATGTTGCTTAAGTGTGGGAAATAAGCTTGAGACTAAACTGTTACATATGTGTGAGCAAGGGGGGAATTTAATGTGTTATTGTAGTAAGTGGTTGAAATTGATGATGCCTAAATCATACAGGGGTGAAGAACTGAATGGTGAGCTGTTTTGATGAGGTGAAAGTGCTTAGGAAAGTAGGTAAGCTCTGTCAAATTTGACTTAGGAATTTGGAGGCTTTGGGTGTTTGTTAAGAGAAAAGAAACAAGGTGTGTTTGGATTTATCATGAGTAGTTAATTGCTTTGGTAACAAGAGTTGAGGGGGTTGTATGGTGGAGTAGAATCTAGGTTGAGAATAATGCAAGAGGCATAATGGTAATGCTTAGCAGAAGCAAATCTGTAGCACAAGTGTGCATAAGTGTAACAGAGAGGATAAAAATGGAGTATTTGAGCAAGCATTGGGTATTAAGTTTGATCCATGATTTAAGGAGGTTTTGGGCATGATTATGGTACTAAAATATGTTGGATTACATGTGGAATGATTAGGGAGTGATTAGGGGTGAATTAGAGGTTGAAAACTGGTGAAAAACTGTAAATTTTGACAGTTCCAGGGGTGGTCCGGGTTTGCAAATCAGTACACAAACCCGGACCATAGCAAAAAATAGGCAGAAACCCATCCCAGGGGGTGGTCCGGGTTTGTAAACCCGGACACAAACCCGGACCACATGTAAAACTTGCCATATACGGATTTCAGAGTTTGGTCCGGGTTTGCAAACCTGGACACAAACCCGGACCAGGCTAAAAATGTAACAGAATGTGTTTTTAAGTGTCCTAATGATGGGGAAGTGAATGGTAATGGTTTTAGATGATGTTAAGGCCTTGTTTGGTGACTAATAAAGGTCCTAAGAAGTATAAACAAGTGTTGGAAGTGAGTGAGAATTAAGAGCCTAAAATGACAAGAGTAAAACTAAGTGTAACGGGAGTAATATTTGTTTACCTACCGTAAAGCATTGATGTTAATAGAATCACTTGATAGGTGATTAGTGATTCGGGAGTGAGATCCGAGGAACGAGTGGTGACCCGGTAAAGTAAATCCATGGTGTAAGGTATGATTTTCTCATACTCCGCGTGCTAACCGAGTTACGTTGATTTGTGTGTTTGTGTGCCGGCTTAATCAAGATTAAAGCATGAAAATAATCCATTATTTGATTATGTATGCCTTGTTGTATGTTGAATGAGCTAACATACTTGTATGCCGGTGTGGTATAACATAGAGTAAAGACCGTCTCATAGTGTGTAACGTTGGCTAGAGACCCATAGATCGGGTCGATGCTTTTGATAACGAAAACGTGCAAACACACAAACTATCCGTTAAAGTATAACGATAACGCGAACATATGAACTCTCTAGAATGTGAGGAGATGTGCGGGTTGAGTAATTACCCGATAACGGTTTGTAAACCATAATGACATAATCCACGAAACAAATGAGAGTGGAAAGATAAGTGAACCTCCTTCAAGAGGATTAAAGATAGTTCGAAGATGTGAACTAGTAAAGAAGGTAAAAGAGACCTAAGGGATTAGTAGCTCCCTTGAGACATGGTCGACCTCCTATATGAGGATTTTACCCGATATAAGCAAATAACCGAAAGTATGAGTAAGGAAACGTATGGGTAACTCTTAAAACCTAAGATTAACCGAACTTGAGTAATGTTCCCAAAGTCATTAGAAACATCGAGAGTGATGCTTCTAGACTAAAACACATAATATTATTATAACTCCGAGAGAGGAGTGTATGGGAATGAGAGTAGTCCGAGAGTAGTCGGACCTAAGTAAAAAGAGGTAGGAACTAAGAGAGAGTTCCGTGAGCTAGTTGAACCTTCCCACCATGCTAGACCCAGAGTAGGGTCAAAACCGGGGAAGTAAGACTATGCTTGAGAGCCATGAGTTTTGGCCTAAGTATGTATTAAGAGTGACAAGCGTGACGTAGGAGACTTGTAGTGTCTCGAGAATCTACAAGAGCTTGAGTATAAATAACCCAAGAGTGTGGGTGAGATGATGAGTATAAATAACCCAAGAGTGTGGGTGAGATAATGAGTGTAAGTAACCCGAGAGAATGGGTGAGTATAGTACGAGTAGCCCAAGAGAATGGGCGGAAATAAGAATAAGTAACCCGAGAGAGCGGGTGAGCTATTAAATGAGTAACCAAGGCATAGTGAGGTATAACCCTCATGGCCTAAGAGTAAATTGATACAACTAACAACCTTGTTATGTTAGTTAGGGATTGTATCTCATGATTGATTGTCGAATCCTTGTGTAGTGTACATATATAATGTATTACTATATGCATGTTGGTTGAATTAAAATGAACTCCATGCTCTCGACAAAAGTAGTCGGCGTACCCCGGTTAGCGCTCGGGGTATGCGAATTTCATATGCAGCGTTAAGCTGAGCCCCTAGGGGCAACGTTTTTATTTTTCAGGTACACCGAAGATGTTACCGTTCGAGAGTAGGACGGGGTCGGTGGTTTGCATGGGTAGTTAGATTTAATTACTTATGTATTGAAAGAGGTGTAAGACCGAATATGTTGTCGGCATCCGTATATTGTAGACTCGGTATAGCAAGGAAGTGTTTGAGTATTGTATTTGTATTGTGTACTCGGTTGTTCCAGTTCATTAGACCATTACGGTATGTAAGAAAGGCCTGGTTAGCCATATGGGTGGCTAACGGCGTTGTTTCACCCCTCGTTGTAATTAGAGTTCCGATGCGTGAGTAAGAGCATTTAGTGACAGTTTTAGAGGTAATGACGTGTTTAACAGTTGGGGTGTTACAGAGGAGAAGGGATTCGTAGGTAACCTAGTAAAAAAACTTAAGAAAGAAAATAAGCTTTAAAGGAAGAATTGATGTGCATAGATGTTACCTGTCCTCTCCTAGCCATTTTGGTATTCTTCTACCTTGATTAGATGATGATTGAACCCAAAATCTCCTCTAACAAAGTCGCCCACCTTGGAGTATGGCTTCTTCTCCTTGAACTTGCCTTTTTCCTTGATTTTAGCTAAGTTACTACCTTAAATTTGTATTTCTAATGGGGGAGTGTTGTTGCCTAAGCTCCAATGGTGTTTCCTAGCTTGAGAGTGACAGGGTAAGTGAAGAAGAATGGCCACCTTGCTTCCTAAACAAACCTGACTTTTTCTCCAACAAACCTGTAGCTCTGATAATAGCTCGGTTTTCTTCCCCAAATCTAGGTTTTTTTTTTTTTGCACTTGTAAGGAAGAGGAAGGAGGAAGTAAGGCTAGATTTTTATTTCAGTTCGAAATTAGAAGGGAAACGAAAGAAAAACGTGGAGTAAATTGCCCATTACCTCAGATCTGGCGCGACACAAGAAGAGGATGAGCTAGATGTTCCTTGTTCTCGCCGGTGGAATCAACCGAAATGCAGATTGTTCCCTGTTCGGTGGTGAGGAGTTGAGAAGAAGAACAAGAAGGGAGGTACCAGCATGAGGGAATGAAGACAGGAATAGACGGGAGAATAGAGAAGAGAAAGGAGAGCGAGATTGAGAGAATGTATGTTCCTTGTTCCAGGTTGGGGTTTGCAAATTGTGAGTGAAGAGGATTAGAGGCGTCGATATTTAGAAGAGATGGAAGAGAGGCGCGAGCTATGTTCCTTGTTGCCAGTTAGGATTGTAAATTACCGTAAGTAAAGAAGGGTAACGGGCCGGTGATGACCGTGAGTGAAGGAAGACTGGGCCGGCCCAGTTTTTTGGCTGGTCGGCCCAAATTGTTTTTCTTTAATGTTACATTTCTAATGTTTTTGGCTTGTTTTATACCCGTTTTTCGTGTCGTTTGCGACACAATATCTCATTTAACGGGACAAACCTTTTTACGACTTCAAATTTATAATTTCAACAATTATTATTATTATTTATAAATATGATTAATTATTATTTAATTTCTAATTGGTTTGTGCTTCACCATTTTAGGTGAAAACGTGACGTCTCTTATTCCCATTCTTAACCAATTTTCCAATACCACTAAAATTATCCAAATAATTTCATAACATGTCTAAGACCTCGTTTTCACTTCTAAATTATTCGTGGCACATTTTTGTTTTATAAAAACGATTATTTTATTTTTGTTTATATTTCCTTCCTAAAACCTCTTCAAGGTCGTTTTAGGGTTTGTTGATGTTTCCTAACAAATTCTCAAAGTTTATTTATATATTACATTATTCTCTTTACTTATTAAGGATATTCAATTCCTCAACCTCTCATTTACTTTTATGTAATTAATTCATTATTAATTAATGTAACTAATATTTGGAATATTTCACTTCTACAAGTAGATAATACACTTCCTAGCCTCTCTGTTGACCAATATTTCTGTGTGCGCTGAGCTATATGCACATCTTGTCGAAAAACTCCTGGAACTGGGTGGTATCCTCCTCAGACAACTGCATTAGCTGCTTAGTGGGAGACCTGAGAGAGTGAGGATCCATTAAAAGAGTGACATTGCTAAGAGCCACCTGCAAACATCAGCACAGGCAATATCAATATGTCATTATGCAAACTGAATTCCAAGTTTATACCCTGACCATAATCAAGGAAGAAGCGAAGTGATAAACTTTGCAGAAGGGAAAACAAGGGAAAATCAATGAGAAACGCAGAAGATAATCAAGAACATATATGTAGTGTAGACGCGGGGAGGAGGGGAAGACGGAGGAAGATAGAAAAGCATACATAGACACAGCTGTTGCCAAACAGAAATCGACGTCTCAAAGAGAAACGCAAGGCTAAGCATAGCTGCTAGATACTGTCCATAAACGAGGTCTTAGTAAATCCAATTGTATATCGAGTATTGTACAACCATTTTGTTCATCAATGTGAATATTGTTCAGATTGTTATGATAGTTATTTACATATAATTCAGCTTCTGTGATATAGCAGCTTCGGCCGGAAAATGACTATCAAGAAGATGGGCAAATCCCAGAAAGTTCTCAAGCGCATGATCAATAAAATTGCCATCTCTGGGAGCAGTTTATCCCAACAAAAATCTTAGAATGCTGACCTCTACTCATCAGAATACATGAAACCGTTTATATTGCAAAAGCATGTCAACATAAATATCTACACAGGACAATGTGGCAGAAAATGTACAGGTAAAAGCGATGAATATATATAGCTATTGCCTAGCGGAAGAGCCTTGGAACCGATCTTCTTGGCACTTTGCCTTCAAGCTTTAATCTTCTGTAAGCTTCTCGCATGTGACATGGACGGATAGCGCCACTTTCGTTTCTCTCTGTCATCACTACTCTTGCTGAATCAAACAGATTTAGTCAACACAAGATAATTCAATCGCTGCTATGCAATAACAAAATATGAGATCAACAGAGTAAGTCCCCATGAATCTATCCTATCACATTAAGTTCTATCCCTTTATTGCTATCGGAGAATTGCATTTATGCAATATAGCACAGAGCTCAAGGAGAATTTGGAGTATCAATGTTATAAACAAACAAGTACTACTCATTTTACAGTCAAGGAAGGGTAGGCAAAGCCTATAAAATATAGGTTGCACCTCCCTGCAATCAGTTTCTTGACAAGTAGAAGAGTCCCATTTGCATAAACACCACCACAGAATAAGTTCGCAAGAAGGTTTTAAAAAATATACTCCCTACTATTCTGACTATAAAATGTTTGATCTTCTAAGTTCCTCTAAAATAGTATAAGATTTTGTTGTCCCTGACTTGCAAAATCATCCCGTCGTCTAAAATCATTGCTTGGCCCTCTCTTATCAGCTCAAATCTCTCATTTCTGCTATCCTAACTAAACTCCATCTGTCTCTCTCATTCACTCACACCTTTCACATTCCCCATGCATAACAACATTGAAAAGGTTTCCCTGGTCTATATCCTTCCTCTTCTCCACCCATTCCACTATTCTTCTCTATCTATTTCCTTTAGTGATATCTCTAGTGACCGACAAAAACAACAGATTAAAATCAGAAGATGAAGATTGGAATTGGATTGACCATTTTCACGGTTTCTGTCCATCTTTATCTGCACTATACGCCTTCGGGAGCTTGCTTACTTCCCTTCACTGAATTTCCATGCCCTACCTGCGAGAGCAGGTAAAGGATTGACCTTTCTTTCACCTTTTTTTTTTGTGTGATTCACTTCATATTGTTCACCAATCCCATGGCATTACGAAGCTACTAAAAAAAGGGATTATAAAGGAGGCCTTGACACAGAAGATTTATTTATGTTGTGAATTGTGGGATAGTATGCTTTGTTTCAGACTGACCGTAAAGGTTCTGTGTGCTGAAGTCAACTGGACTTGTAGAAGAGCATACATTTTTGTTGTCATGATAAATTAGGAAATAAGATAGCAGAATCAAAGAGGCGAGAGGGAATGAAAGAGGCATGAACATTGATTTTTTCGATGAGAGACAAATATGGTAAGTCAGGGACAAAAAGCTCAAAGCAACTTGTATTTTGAGGACTTGAAAATCCTAGAACATCAAATAAAAAGAATAATAAGAGTATTGTCATTTACCCCAGAGTTCCCTACCATAATGTTTGCTTCTAAACAATGCACCCATTTAAACCAGTGGTTTGGACATCTATCTGACAAAACCTATAGCTCAGATACACAATAATATTCACTAAAGACAAAGAAACAGAGCAAAAGGGGATGGACAGCAAAAGAGTTGTGCTCCCAGTACTTACAACAGAGTACAGAGATCGTAGGCATCATAAAGGACTAGACATAAAAAAATTCAAAACTTGTGATAAAATTTTGTTGTAAAAAAGATTAACATAAGAAACAGCTTAGTTGTTTACTCAGTAATTCGGAAAAGAACATTACATCCATGAGGATACTGATCAATATCTATCTGAAAGAAGAGATAACCATCAATTTCCTGAATACCTTTACTCCTAGAATTCACTTCAGGAAAACGATGAATTAGCTTAATGCAGCTTGAGATCCAACGTTTACATTACCTGTTTCAACAAGCTCACCAACAAACATCTTTGCAATTCCTGAAACCACAATTGTCATCGGCATGGATATCTTTTGGTTGCCAGTAAGACTCACTAGCAACTGCACACACAACACAACAGATGTAGAAAGTCAACCTTTAAGGAGCAGCTTCTTAGTGGAAAGAAGACCGCACAATCCAAATTCATGTGATTCTAGAGTAACAAATAAAACTACAGTAATCAATTCAGGTTCATCAAAAAACAAGAAATTGAGGTTAATCAGAAAACAATAACAAGCACATACCCTTTTCATGTTGGATTTTTGGAAACCTGATCTTCTGAAAGATTCATACCTACTCATCTGTTCCTCAGAAAACTGTGATAAGATAGCCCTGTAAAAAATTTACACCGTCATACCTAGCAACCTCACAGCCTCATAATCTCCCCAAAGAGACAAAAAGATACAGGGGTCACGTATAGATCATGTCATTTGACCACGTAAAATATATCACATTAACTAAGCAGGAGACTGCTTACTGCATCTTAGCCATTTTGTCTGGATCACCAGTGGATGGTAACTTAAGCTCCACATCCATGTTTTCCTCCTCTTCTTCCTCCTCTTCTTCCTTTTCCTTGGCATTGTTTCCCGGCAATTTACTCCTAGTCGACCCAGTTGGAGCTGCGGAGGCAGTGTTTTGTCGAGCAACTAACTCAGTCGCAGCTTCTTCTTTTCCATCCAGGGCCGAGGATCCAACAGGAGTATGGGCTTCAGTATCGTTTGGCTCCGTGGGAGAGTCAGGCGGTGATTCCTCCTGTTCTTCAAAAGCAGCCTCAAATGGATCTTTCGACTGCTTCATCACGCTTCAATGTTTTCCTGGTCCGAGGTACACAACTTAACAAGGATACCCAGATGAACCCTACAACTATCTCGCGTACAAAAACCTTGGAAGATTAAAAGTGGAAAGGGCATACATCTCATGAAATGCAACAAACAATGTCGTCAAGTACCTACCGTTGCGGTTGAGGAAATCAACAGTGTCGGCTGAAGTAGCAATTAAGAATCTCAATCTGTTCTATAAAAAACACAAACAAAACCCAACTTATTTTCTAGAAGAGAATGAGCAGAGGCGCAGAGCTTGTATGCTCCTTGTTCGCCAGTTAGAGGTTGCAAAATTACCGTGAGTGAAGGGAATGAGGAATGTCGCAGAGCATGTATGTTCTTTGTTCGCCAGTTAGGGTTGTAAAATTACCGTGAGTGAAGAAAATGAAAAATGTCGCAGAGCATGTATGTTCCTTCTTCGTCAGTTAGGGTTGCAAAATTACCGTGAGTGAAGAGAATGAAGAATGGCGCAGAGATGTTCCTTGTTCGCCGGTTAAGGCTGCAAAATTAAAGTGAGTGAATAGAATGAAGAATGTCGCAGAGCATGTATGTTCCTTGTTCGTCAGTTAGGGTTGCAAAATTACTATGAGTAAAGAGAATGAAGAATGGCGCAGAGATGTTCCTTGTTCGACAGTCAAGGTTGCAAAATTACAGTGAGTGAAGAGAATGAAGAATGGCGCAGAGCATGTATGTTCCTTGTTCACTAGTTAGGGTTGCAAAATTACCGTTAGTGAAGAAAATGAAGAATGGCGCAGTGATTTATCTCTGCAGAGGCGCAGAAAGAAGAAGAGAATGAAGAGAGGCGCAGAGATTCAGAGAATGTGAAATCCTTGTTCGCCAGAGACAACAAGATAAGTTCGAGTGTATTACCGGCACCAGAATGAACTGTTCTTCAGTCCGTCTTCAATCTGGTGAGCGAGATGCAGCGGCAGAAGAAGAGAATGAAGAGAGGCGCAGTGAAGAGTATGAAGGGCAGCATTGCAAAGTTAGAAATTATCTTCAATTATTTATTATAGGGAAATTCATGAGAGAGTATTGTTTGATGAATTTTATAAAATCACTGAAATGTTTGATTTTCATATACTCAGGTTTGAGATATTGGCTCTGTTCGGCATGGCTTTTTGGCAGCATAAATGTAGCATATTTGACAGCAGGAATGCGCTGACATAAATGCAGCATATTTGCTGGCAGGAATGTGCTGGCATAAATGCAGCTGTTTTGAAAACTGCTGTTTGGCAGTGCAGCATATATGCAGCATGTTTGGTTCAGTTAGTTATATGTAGTGCGTTTACCGTTTTCGTATTACAATTATAATTTATTATATTATACTAATTATTTTGTTAGTAAAAATAAATAAAAAAATTCACAAACAATAAAATTTTTATTTCTATAATTTAAGCAAAACTTGTAACTCCTAAACAACATATTTTTATTATCTAATATTATGTTTTTATTATGTAAATTTTATAATTCTTACAAATATAAAAGCGTAAAAAAAGAAAAAACGTTTCAAATTTTCAGATAATGTTATGTGAATTTATTTAGTGAAATTATAACTTTTAATAATATATAATATTTTTGTAACTTTGTATGTTAATAAATTTATATGCATTCATATTTCTATATACTATTTTAATATTTTAATTTATATATCTACAAGTGTGTATATTTATTTGTTTTTTTAATTTTATTAATCTATGTGGTATTACAAATAATATATTATAGATTTGTATTATAAATGTGATTTTTTGTAAATTTGGCTAAAGATGTAGTACTATTTTTTATAAATTATTTAAAGCATTATGTAATTTGTAATAAATAAAATAATTTGTAAAAAATTTCTTTTTTTTAAATCAATAATCACAGTAATTGCATTATGAAGTGAGTAAAGAAACGGAAGTGAAAGCACGAAAACGAAAAAGTAGCATTTGCTGCGGGCATTTATGCTGACATTTATGCTGTCATTTATGCTGACATTTATGCTGACATTTATGCTGTTTTAGGCGAACAGCAAAAACAAATAAAGGAGTTCAAAACAGCATATGTTGTACATTTATGCTGTCAAAAAATGCACATATAGTGTGCACCGAACGCATCCATTATTGAGGTTTTTATGAGACCTGCGCTGGTTCAAATTCTGATATTATATTTTTCATATAACAATTTTATTCTCGCATGTCATTATAATAATCTTATAGATATATAGTAAAAAAATTAAGATCATGTAAAATTTAAAATCAATTTCTAAAAAAATGAATATAAATAAATAGAAAAACATAAAATAAATGGAAAATAACTAAATTAAATTATTTTGAAAATAAACATATATTGTTAAAGTGTTACGTAGCATTGACATAAAATCATAAAAAGTAATAACAATACTATGAAGAATATTTAAAATAACAATTTTATATAGTACACAAACAAAGTCAGTATTTAAAATTAGAAAAATAAAGTATAAAAACCATAAAATATGATGTTTTTCTTGCATTGATATCAAATAATATATTTGCTTATAATTTTAATATTTTTAATTTTTAATTTTTAATAATTTCTTATATTTAGTGTAATTGTTATCTTTTCTATAATTTTAAGTCATCGCTATAATAGTTTTTAAATTATGTAATAATATATGTTTTTAAATAAAAGTAACTTTTTATTGTTTAGTCATTTATATATATTTTTCAAATTTTATGATTTTAATTCCTTTTGTTTTTATAACTTTTATTATTTTTTAAAATTGAATTCAAATTTTATATGATCTTTAATTTTTGTGTATTTTGTATATATTTTAAATTTATTGCGGGGTGCGGGGGTGCGAGGG
This sequence comes from Limonium bicolor, assembly GCA_023374045.1. Lineage (NCBI taxonomy): Eukaryota > Viridiplantae > Streptophyta > Magnoliopsida > Caryophyllales > Plumbaginaceae > Limonium > Limonium bicolor. The sequence continues at coordinate 198,474,066 of CM041779.1, read as the reverse complement.
TAAAATGGGGATATGAAAAATATAACATATAAGAATTTGAATGGAGGGGCATTTCGTAATAACATTGAAATCTCAAGGGTATCTCGTAATGAAAATGAAAACTTATGGATATGTGAGATTGAATTAGCTAACGGGTAAATAAAAATTAAATTAAACAATAAATAAAGTTTGAATGATAAAATTGATCGAATGAATGGAACTCTGGGTTTGGGTTGTTCTACACTGAATGTAATTTAACAACTTTTACAGTTTCTTATGAGATATGGATTGGCCCATTCTTTGAACTCACTTCAATTAATCATAGTTAAAGAAGAGCCCACCTATCAAAACATGTCAGTTCTAATCTAGAAACAGACAAAACACATATAGGCGAATTAAGAATGAAGAATTATAGTAACTGCAGGGAAAATCTCATCTATCTGATTGATTTTCCACAGATTTTCTGATTAACTTGACCTTCTTGATTTTCACCGATCAGATCAAAACAAGATTCATAAAATAACTCTAAGAACTCATGATATTATTAGAGAAGATGAATGTTTAATATTAATCTAGAAACAATCCAACGTATTCTCATAACCAAACTGTAGAGAAATTTAATTAAACCATATCCAGTTACAAACAACTCTCCCCCAGAGTAAATCCTATCTAGCTAGACATAATCACAAAATAGATAGAAACAAGATTCTTGAGGTTGTCATCAGGCTCGATTTCAAAAACTTCCACAAAAATTGTCACCCAAAAATTCAACATTTATTGGCACTAAAAGAAGTTTATCCTTCATAGCAAAAGAACAATCAAAAACTAGTGTGGCATTAAGTACAACTGGCATATTTTCAGAGAAATATCTTCACTTCCTCACACTTAAGAGGGGTAATGTCCTCCTCATTGTTCACAAAATAAAATCAAGAAAAAGACCTTTCAAAATATGCCAGAAACGAAGGATTTTATTCAAGACTCCACATATATTAAACATTAAAAGCATGATAGGCTAAACACAAGCAATAAAATTGAGAAACTGAAACTCCCATGTTATCTTTAGATTGTGGAAGGTTCCCTTCCTCACACTTATGCACGAACAGCGGGGTAAAAACGTTTCTCACACGTGCGTCCAAGCAAGTGTCCAACCTTGAAGAGATAGGAATACAAAAAAAAAATTGCACCTACAAACACTTAATAAAACACCAAATAACGCTAAAAGTGTTGCATTAGTAGCACGTGCACCACCGCCACGTCTGATTGAAATAAAACTAAAATAAATCTAGAAACAAAATAAAACTAGAAACAAAATAAAACTAGAAAAAAAAAAGAAACCAAAAAGGCAAAAAAAATTAATTTTACCACTCGGTTGCCTCCTAGTCAGCTGCCCAACTTTATAGTCTTTGGCTAGACTCTAGTTTCGTTATCCCAGATCAAAGATAAAAGTTGACAATGGCGCCAACGGGAATAAGAAGTGGATAACAATCAAGATTAAACCACCTGGATCAAAACAAAATGTTACCTCAACAAATAGAATATGAAAATAAATACTCCACAAAACCTGGTGTTTGAGGAGGTATTGACGGTAACAGGTCTCAAGCAAAAGACCAGGTGTTGATTGTTGTTCTTTCTCAAATTGGAGGATGTAGACATCCTGTAACACCCCACTCTATAAACCCATAATAATCACTCCCGTAATAATCACTCTCGTAACATAATTAAAGACGTCTCACAGCGGAAGTTAAACTACATTAATCCTCACTTGGGTGTCACATGCCATTACTCGCCCATGCGAGTAACGAAGCATATCCGAAATATAACAAATGACAACAACAACTAACCGCAGTGATGAACGAGATATTCACTACATTATCCTATATACAAACCGGTACCTATAACAAGTGAGCACTTAAGAATTCCCAGATTACAACGTACTAACATGAAATAATCCTAGAAGCGTAATAAAAGTCGAGGTCATCTACCCACGATCCCGCACTCCGGCGTCAATCATCAATCACCTGAAACATAAAATATCGGTGCCCATGGAGGGCTCAGCACTTGGCCGAGTATGTTAAACTATGTTGTCCTAGACCCTTTAGGTCACTTAGGTCAATTAGCCGTCTGAACATGAGGTTGATTACATGCTGGTTCATTTTGCAGTTTATATACAGCAGTAAATAACATGCATAAGCATACAGTAATCCATCAAAGTGACAATCCATCCATTACATACAATCCACGACATACCAGATACCCTGTTCTATAAACAGTCACACAATATACAGTAAACATTTATACAAACACGTAGTTACTTCCATCGAGATGTTAGTAGTTTTTCCTTTAAATTATATTAACCACCATTTAGTCTTACTCTCAATACCATTGGGCGTCATGTTGGGACAACCCGGAAATAACCTTACTGGACAGTAGTCCTCCCGTACACACGAAGTGCTCATTGCCAAGGATCACTCGATCCTGGGGCTTCCACTTGCCTAATAAAGGCGTCCATGAATGGCCGAAGCCGTGTGCCAAAGTCGGCACCCTGGTCCAACAGTCTATCTAGGCCCGTCGGAATATAGAGGGAGTCGGTCCGATACGGACGTTATACTCCGGTGATCACCAATGCGCAACCAACTAGTCGAAACTAATTGGATTCCTATACCATATACCTTAACCATCACTCTCCAATATGTGATTAATCCTTAATCAACTACCCTAAGTAAATGCTTAGGTCTTGGAGAAGTCTTTACCAATTATTACCTTTGAAGTCTCATGTACTTCCCTAGAATTAGTCTAGGTTATAGTCATGTTCGAGTATCAAGCTCTAGAGACTGGGGATCCCGAGTCTCGTTCCTAAGTGTTTTACTTAGGTTAATTAGGAGTAAAGTTCTCAAATATTAGTATTCCAATCGCTTGAGAAATCATAGTAATATTGTCCGAAGACGTCGCGCACAATAATAATCGCTTAACAAATCAGGGAATTGATCCACACAACATGCATAGCACACATATCACTCTTATCACATAACCAAACAATACCAAACCCGAGGCTTCCCTCAGGGGTTCAGACCACAGAATCCAACATACCGTACACCGTCGAGCGCTCGCGTGACAACTCCCGCTTAGTCTCTAGCGCTCCCAAGAATCATGTCTACCAACCCGTACCTCTGGTACATACGTTGTTCTAATATCAGTATATATTTACATAACTCGAACTTACTTAATCATCCTAGATCAAACCCGTACTTCCATCCCGTAGCTAACCCTTAGTTGATCTCTTGTTCAACTCGATGTTCGTTAATCTTAGGGATTTAGGTTTCGACTACACGTTATAGTTTACGGACATGTAATCGTTACTACGACGTTAACACTTATTACAAGGAAGTTACGTTTACAATTTGGTTACGTATTGTCAAGTCGCATGCTTGCGGGAATAATGTTACGTACGCACATGCATGACATTTAAATATTTCGTTATACGAACTAATTTACGTAGTTATATTTACGTACGTGCGCGGGCATTTATGCATATATAAGAACACATATATTATAGTTGATGTTACGCGTTGTCATTTGCACACCCTTTCACGTGCATGTAACATACTATGTATTGTATATGCTTATAACGTCGTTGTCGTTATTTTCACGTTCCTACTTGGAATTGTATAATCCCATATGTAACTTGTTATTAATATTATACCCTCATGCCATGTTATAATCTCACATTATATTACTTATAGAGTTCCTCTTGTAATAAAATTCCAATCATACCATATACTTCCAAAAATTCACTAACTTAACCCATCATCTTATGTAAATACCTATAATGTATATTTATTCCTTAATAACTCCCTCATAATATATTCCTAATCTTATTAACTTATAATCCAAGGTTTTCAAACATTAAAATATACATGTACTATGTATATTTTCTGAACAGCACCAGTATTTTTCGGAAATCCCTTTTCCCTTCCCATATGTTTTGATTATTTACAAAACTGTCCCGTATTTCATACTTGTCATGTTACCAACTTTATTAATCCATAACCTAAGATATTCCAACATCATAATATACATATATATATGTATATATTTGCAAACAGCCCCTCTAAATATTCCAATTTATTGTTCTCCCACATCTTCTTCTTAATTACACTATAATCCCCTTTACTTTATAATTTTCCTTTAATTATTTAAAACTTTATAATATACAACGTAATTATTTTAAATACCAAAACTTATCCAATTTTTTTTTTCTCTTAATTCCCAACAGACCACCTACTGTTCGGCTTTATTGTACCTTAACCCAAAACTTTCATTATTTATATTCTGGCCCATATTTAATTTATAACTTACAATTAACCTCAAGATTTTATATTATACACATTGATTTGTTTAATTCCAAAAACAACCAACATTTCCTCCAAATTTCCAAACAACCCTAAAGGTTTCTCTAATTCCCATTTCCACTCAAATTTTCGGTTATTTGCAAAGTAGCCCCATAACTTTATAAAATGCTACATTTTAATACTTAAACTATATACTATACTCATTAATTAAATAAATTATAAAACCAACTCATAATTTATCCAGATTTACATACAGACCCTTAGCGTCTTTTAAATTCCATGCCAGCCCTCAATCTTTCAGAAATTACCTTATATACCCATAGATTTTTAGATTGTTACACATTAGCACTTAAATCATATATTATAACCCTTATTTAATTATTTCATTAAACTAACCCAAAAATTCTTTTAATTCCCAAACAGACCCCTAGGGTCTTAATATTTATTTTTCCAACACCTATATTTTCGGTAATTATATAAACACCCCATTTCTTTTTATAAATGTTATTTTGACTTAATATTTCTTTAAATACCCAAAATAATTATTTCTATTATTTAACTTTGGTCAACCTCAGTTGTGGTCAAGGTTGACCACCTGAATTATCCCTTTGACCAGATTTGTTTTTATTTACGCAAGTACCCCAATCAATTCTCTATTTTTTTACAATTAACCCTTAATTTCATAAAATGCACATTTATACCTATAAACTTCCTAAAACTAATCCCTTTCGGTTCTGATTATACCTAGCGCCCTATTTTTCTTTTTAGTTATGTTTTGACCCCATATATAATTTATTTATTCACTTAGACATTTTATAAGGTTTTAAAATTATTTAGACCATGTCATAGGCTTATAAATATGCCAATATTTTTCTAGTGTACGCCTAAGTAGTTATATTTGCTAGAATCATAAGTTTGCACAGAAATTTACACAACCTTTAAAATCCACCTAAAAATTTATTAATAACTATTTAGAGCTCAAAATACACATAATAACCTAGTCTAATTACATGGCCTTAAAAGTAGTATACTAATAACTTTTAAATGACATTTAAAATGTCCTCAAAATTGTATCATTGCCACGGTTTTGCAGCAGTCTGTACATCTCCCCTATATAAATTTATCTTCCTACATTACTCACATATAAAATAGATTTCAATAGGCCTTTAACACTTAATCTCACTATTCAAGTATTTAGCTCTTAATCTTCTCCACATATTTAGGCCAATACTTACATGTATTCTCGTTTTTTTTTTGTTTAATATTTAACGCTATTGAACCATTCTCTTTAATTATTGGTTTATAATTTTGACTTTAACAAGTCATTTGCACTTAATTTTATAAGCATATAAGATATAACCACCATTTACTACATAAGTCTACGATTTATTTAGCATTGTACTCACATGTCTATTTCCGGTTCATGTACACTCTTCTTAAGCTAAATAACGTGAAAGTAGCAGAAGGTAATCAGTAGCATTACCTTAGTACAATGACAAAAACTCTTCCAGCAGCTCTTGCAACTTCAACTCCCTGGTGTATGTATATATATATCTTTCGTTACATGGTCTTTTGTTCATGAAAATTCCTTAACTGCCCACCTAATACTTAGAAGCTAGGTGAGTGATTTACCTTCTTAATACTTGATGTTCCACCTTGAATCTCAGCCTCAACTCACGGTGCTTTTAGGGGTGTTTAATAGCTGGTTTCAGTCATCTAAATGAGAGGAATAGCTTCAGTTTTTTTTTTTTTGGTAGGAAAACAGTGAACAGTGGGACTTGAAACAGCCATGGAAGAAACTGATTTCTACCTTCGTTTGTAGCTCCATAGAAGGGATTTTTCCTTGCAGTTTCGATGGAGTTTGCTAGCATGTATCCGGCTACCTAAATAACATGGTTGTACTTAGTCTTTTTACGGAAGAAAAACAGACCGAAAGGAGAGTTTAAAGGTTTGGTTTTTATCTCGATATTTTACCTTGACTTGGGGTTCCTTTAATGGGGTCTGATCACTCCAGCTGCTTCTCTCAAAACTGGTGGTATAGGAGTGTTAAAACTCAATGGCTTATGTTCATCTTTGTACCGAAAGAAACGAAATGCTCACCTACTGTATATTTTACCTCAGCCTTGGTGTAGTACTATTGTCCTTCTCTTCTTTGCTTTACTACCGAGAGTAAACCTCCATGGAGTGGTTCCCTTTCAGTTCCTTAACTGAACCGATGGCAGGACTGTACTTCCCTTTCTTTCTTTTTTTTTTTTGTTGTTGTTCCCTTGCTGTGACTACCGAAATGGGGAGGGGAATGGGTGGAAGTTGTTGCGGTCATTGGCAGCTATATGGGCAAAAGGGAGCAGAGAAAAGAAGGTGCAGGAAAGGAGGTATCAGGGGAACGAGAGGAAAAAGAATTTGTTGATGCTAAACTGGGATGGTAAGGTGGGAAGGAAGGAAGGGAGTGCTGGTTGATCCTCATCCTTGCCGGCTGCTACTGTCGAATGAGGGAGAATGCAACAGCTCTTCCCTGTTTTTTTTCTTTATTCTTGTTGTTTAATGCTACGGTTGGAGTAGGGAGGGAGAGCAACGGAGTCCTCTGTCCAGCTGGGGGAGAAGGCAACAATAGTATACTATCCAGGGGAGCAAAGCGAAAAGAAGGAGGAGGAGGAAGGAGGCCTACCGATGCACAAGGTGGTAGTAGCTGTACTAGCTGGGGTGTGCCTGGAGATGGAACAAGAAGGCTACTCTCTGTTATGAGGGGATGGGACGTAGTGTAGAGGACTGAAGAAATCGTGAGATATGGGAAGAGGTAAGGAAAGGTAAAGTTATCATTGTACTTAAGTTGTACTATATTACTTATTTATGTCTAATTGTGCTTTTGTTTTCCTTTCTCTATGTAGGTGGCCGGCTGGACAAGGGTATTGGAGGGAGATTTAAATTTTCATTTGTTAATATTGTGACATAATTATACTTATAATATTATGATTATATGTTACATAGTGACTTGTAATATTTTAGTTTCAAATGGCATATACATGAGTATATATTGTATTTATGATTGTCACTATATTAAGTGTTTATATAATTTATTGAGTGACGTTTGTGATATATAACACATGTGCTAATATGTTACATGTGATATTAATTTTAGGAGTTGATTTCTCCTTAATGATATTTTCTCTTCGATTAGAGATTGAGTGTATAATTTAATGTCCAATTTGGACTATATATATTTTATACAGTAACATTTGTACCAATTATTGCTCATGATTTAATTTAATCCTTGTTAATTAAGGTAGTAATTATTCGGGGTATTTCAGTCTACCCCCCTTAAAAGGACTTCGTCTCGAAGTCGTCTAAATCGAATATGTACATCACTACCCAATGAATCTCAAGGTTCCAATCCATCTGGTCCTATCAATTCTAAAGTTCCAACACTTTCCTGAAGTGTACTCCATTCCATTCAACCACTAGTCTTCCAATCCAAACCAACCACACATATATATCACAAGTCCCGAAGGACGTCAGTACAGTTTCCAATCCAAACCAACACATATTTTCCAATCCATGCCAACACATATATATCACAAAACATATCCCCAAGTACTTAAAGCACACACACATAATCAAGATACATCTTAAGTGCTTAAAGCACATATACACAACAACCACAACGCAAGTATTTAAGGTACATACATACCACAAAACAACACAAAATGACTAAATATGCCAAGGCTCTACCCCCCTTAAAAAGGGTTACGCCCCGTGACCCCCAAAGTATCACACAGTCGCTATGAGAAAAGCGCTGGATACTTGGCTCTCATGAAGTTCTCCAACTCCCATGTGGCCTTTTTGTCTCATGGTTCGATCAACGGACTTTGACCCTTTTTTTTAATGGTTTATTCATGGTCTCCCTCGTTCCCGTATTGAAACTTCGGAGTAAAGTCTTCTCATATCTGAGAGTCGGGTCGATCTTTCGTCACTCGGCTCTAAAAAGGAAAATGCGAAGGGTGAGGCGCGTACTCTTCAGTCAAAGGCATAGAATACTTGTACGCTTTCCCAAATATGCTCTATTGGGCCCACTCGCTCCATGATGAGGTGTAGACCTACGTATATAGGACTTGGTTTGCCATTTTTGTTCCTAAGGATGTACCAAAGATGGTTTTATTAGCATCGAGTTACTGCTGACCTCGTTCCAATATGACAGTGCCATTCACGGTATTCTCTTAATTTGGAAACAGAGGTATCTTAGTCGGTGCGGTATCATTAATTGTCAATGCACACGACTAGGTCTAAGTCGAGTCCGGACGTTCTGGATGACTAGCACGGAAAATGTTTTGAATAGTTATTATCTTCACTCATCAATTTCTAGTTGAGGTGAAGTATGACATTGACTATTGTTGTCATTAGTGCTCTTTGCACTAGTCTCTGAAGTTTGAATGTATTAGCTTATAAATCTACAAAGGTAATTCTTGTCATTTCGTGGTTCCAGGTTGTTATGTTCCGAAATAAATACATTAATTGTAATATTTGTTATGTACTTTGTGATGTTATATATTGTATTTTCAGTATACTGTTCTCACGTCAATACTTGTATGGTTCTCCCCGCTTTTTCTAGGGAATCCATTGTTGTGTTTATGTTGAGTCTTGCCTCCTTGACATCCCATATGGGTATGTTCCTTGCAATTGAGGCATTTTCCCTCTGGTATTTTTTTTATATCTTTTCTATTTTTCCATGTTGTTTAACAGGAGTATAATTGTACACTTATGAGTTCCCGTGTGGGCTATAACATTGAAAATCATATTCATTTTGGAATGCGCCCTTGGACGGTCTGGCTGTTTGTATAGCCTGCCTTCAATTTGTTTCTCATCTTTTGAGTTCTATGCGAGTTCCACTCGTCTGGTCTTTGCCAATGTGTTTATTCTAAAAGTTGTTTATAATGGTTGCTTCCGTGCGTACCATGTTTTAGTTGATTCGACGATTAAGTTATTGTGACAATTGCTCTATAGTTTAGGGCGTCTGCTAGTGTGCTAGCTTACCTTTCTTTTATGTATCTTGGTGTACTTATGTTCAGCCCCTTTGTGGGTGGAGACATATCGTTGCCCTTAATTTGGGCATACAAGACTGTTACCTCATTCGGTAGTGTTTGTGTTCTCTGTTAGAGAGTAATTCCCTTTATGCCCCTCTTGTGGGTGGCGATTGTTACCGTCGTATAAGTTCTTTAGGATACTAAGGGTTATGTTCGTGTGAGTAACTATCAAACCTTATGAGGGTCTTAGTTATGTTTATTTGCCCATTTAATGGGTTTTCATGGCTGTCATTAGGTTGACTATCAACTCTTTCCTACTTCGAGAGGTTTCCATTTTATGTTATTGTGTATTAACCATTCCTTGCGGGGTTACGACTTAGTCGTGTTCTATTCATGGTTTTTGGTACTTCTAATCTCGTTGGTTCTATTAGGATTCTTCTCGCTAATCTACTTTAGGTAATTGTTTATACTGGTCTGGGTTTGCATCACTGACCTTGGTATGGAGTTGACTACCTCTTGCGTTTCTTACACTACTTTTCTACACGTATGGGGTACCCTACTGATACATTGCCACTTACTTGACTAACTTAATAATAAGTCTTTTAAGCCCGCAAGCTCCTATGGAGTGCGGTCGTCCCATATCTTGTTTTGTATACTCGTAGTGTCCGTCACGCGTTCGTGAAGTATTCAGTTGACAATCTCCTTTTTTAATTCGTGTTGTGGTGTCCTAAGGAAATTTCTTTTTGGCTCCCTGGGTTCCCAGCCCAGTGGTGTGATTATGTACCTTTCATTCGACAGGTGTTCGCGATATCTCGCCCTGACGGTAAAATTTGCTTCTGAGTAGTACGAGGTGGTCTTTCTCCTTTGTCATTGGCTTCGTTATTGACATGAGTTCGCCGTTGTTTTAACGGAATTTACGACTCCTCGTATTGATAAGTTATTGTTGTTTTATTGTTTAGTAAATCCTTTGTTGGAGTTATTTATGAGTTGACACTAATTATTGTTAGCTGGTTACTATGTGCACGGTTCGGCGCTTGTCCATTGTTTATCGCTCTTGTTCATAAGTTGGTAGGTTATGCACGTTATTTTCGGTGCATATTATGGTTCTTCTAACCTTACCCTATCCTTAGGGTTACATCGTTTGATGTAATTTATGGCCTTATGACGAAGATTTATGTTTTCTCCTTTTTATGGAAGTTTCCATTGTGGCCTGGTTTTAACCCGTTTCCATTAATTGTCCTGCATTTCTAAATGTTAGTGCTCAATTGGTATATATTGGGAGATAGTCGGAGGCAGTATTTCCGCCCTCCTAGGCTTGTGTTCTTCTCATGTATATTAAGTAATTCTACTTTAAACTTGTGTTTCAACCTTTAGATTTGTTATCCTGTATCGCCGTTTAGGCTATTTGCCATTGTTTAACCTGTATAGTCCTTTCCCTGACAGCCGTTGGGTTATTAGGCGGCATGTCTTAAAACACGTATTCCCTCTTTGTTACCTATTGTTTGGCGGGACGCCAATGGCGGTAGCCATTTCCCTTTCCATTCAGAACCCTCATTCAATGTTCGGTGTGATCAATTGTATTACCAATGTTTATTTGTTATTTGACATCTGTTTGTCCCTTTTTGGTTATGGCATTCCTTGTTATGGTTATTGCCTTAGATAGTAATCATTTAGGTGTTCAACTCCGATTCGCGTTTAAGGTTGCGATCGGTTTAAGTATTAATTGTGTTGTAATGTAACATTTTCAATGTTGGTCCTACTGAGGACTAGTATGTTCTTTTCTCTTTCCAATTTTTGTTATGTATTGGCGTATGCCATTATGGGCGTAGGATTGCCCTAATTGTCTCGTGGTTATGTTCCACCATCATTATTTATAAGAATACATTCGGGAGTGAACTGTGATTTCACGAGTATTCGTATTCGACACCTTATTCGTTAGATTGCATGTATTTAGTTGTCTGTAGCTTTTATACTTTGGTTCCTTGTTTTTTTAATGTAATTAATTGTGACCACTTGTAGAGAGTATCGGGAATCATCCGACCCTGATGTGATCAGTATCAGTGTTGAACTATCCTTCCACCTCAATTTGTGTTCAGCTTCCCTTGACCTGTACCGGATCAAGTTCCACCTCCCACGTCAATTTCAAACCATTAAATAATTTTGACAAGTTTGTTATGACCTTTGGTTCATAGGCCGATATTATTGATTGATTATTGTTTAATGGTTGTAGTTTGTTATGGGCTGGAGTATGCCCATTAGTTGTAATGTTCGGACTAGTCAGATCCTCCAATGGTTGCAGTTTCCGTATTCTAAGGGTTTTGTAACCCTTTGGTGACAAGTTGTAGTTATAGAATTTGTACTATAATTGTATGAATTTTTAGAGATTACCAGTAGTCATGACTTACACGGTCTTGTAGAATCCAATCCTAATTGTCGTTATTCTTGTCGTTACGGTTGCAATTATAGTTACAGTTATACTTATAATTGCAGTTGTAGCTATAGGAGTGATTGTAGTTATGAGATTCGCTCTGACGTTGTATGAATGTTTGATGATTACAGGTGGACATGGCGTTGCACCTATGGCCTTCACGGTCTTTAAAATTCTGTTGTATTTATCATTATAGTTATAGTAGTGATTGTAGTCATAATTATAGCCATAATTGTAACCATAATTGTAGCCATCATTGTAGCACTTGCTGTAGCAAGTGCGCGAGGTAGACGGAATTGTGAGTATAGTATTTGCTATAGCGCTTGTTGTAGAAAGCGCGCCATGCTGGTTGAGTCATCGGTTTCTAGAATTGTTTGTTTCACTAACGCTTCGGTCGTTTGAGTATTGTTTAGATGATTAGTCCTGAAAAGGAGTAGTATTGGAGTTAATTCGGTTCATTAAGGTAGGGTAAATTTTCTAAGGTAATTCTATTTCTAGGTTCTCTGAGTCAGGCTATTTCTGAGTTTTATTGAAACCTCCCTCATGGTAAGAGAAGGTTCCTGACGCATGTTCGTGCAGTCAATGTATTAAGTTAAGGATGTGGTTTCCTCCTAGATCGCGCTGTGTACTAGTACCACGCCTAAGGTCCCACAAAATTCGGGTATCTGCCCCTGGTGACTCTTTCCCCCTTCTAGTAGCTCGTATCGGCTGGGTCTGCTCCGCGTGGCTACCTCGTGGTGCTTCGGGTTCAGCAGATGGAGTACTCTAGTTATCCTTGGTACGACATTCCTTTCCTTGAGTTATGTTATAGTAATTTTAGGAGTTTCGCTCGTAAGCTCATATGGTTATTTTTAGTGTAGGTCAGGTTTTACTGAGTCTTCTAGGTTGTATCCGGTTGGAGCTATTCCCATTTTGAGAGAGACTTCTATGTATTTCTTGGTGACATCTTTACATTGCTTCTATGGGTGATACTCGAGATGTGGGCAGCGGCGGGTGGGGTACTACTGTTGTTTCCTGGGATGTTCTTCCATCAAGCTAGTGCGGCGACTACCGTCTCAACGCTTTTCAGGGTTACAGGACCTCCATCACCCCCGACATGCCTCCTCTCGACACCCGCAATGCGCTATGTCGTATATTACTTGTGATAGTTTACCGTGTAGAAATCAATAACACAGATATGTCATTAAGGCTAATTTTGTTACGCATTTCGCGTTTCTAAGACACTGGTTCGTTTAAGACCAGCGGCTCGTACCTCACAAATGTTTCCCGTATTTCCCAAGTCCTATGCTCACTATCTAAATCCTAATATCTCGTCATCAGAGCGGTACTCCGCTCTGATACCACTTTTGTAACACCCCACTCTATAAACCCATAATAATCACTCCCTAATAATCACTCCGTCAACATAATTAAAGACGTCTCACAGCGGAAGTTAAACTACATTAATCCTCACTTGGGTGTCACATGCCATTACTATTACTCCCCATGCGAGTAACGAAGCATATCCGAAATATAACAAATGACACAACAACTAACCGCAGTGATGAACGAGATATTCACTACATTATCCTATATACACCGGTACCTATAACAAGTGAGCACTTAAGAATTCCCAGATTACAACGTACTACATGAAATAATCCTAGAAGCGTAATAAAAGTCGAGGTCATCTACCACGATCCCCACTCCGGCGTCAATCATCAATCACCTGAAACATAAATATCGGTGCCCATGGAGGGCTCAGCACTTGCCGAGTATGTTAAACTATGTTTGTCCTAGACCCTTTAGGTCACTTAGGTCAATTAGCCGTCTGAACATGAGGTTGATTACATGCTGGTTCATTTTGCAGTTTATATACAGCAGTAATAACATGCATAGCATACAGTAATCCATCAAAGTTGACAATCCATCCATTACATACAATCCAGGACATACCAGATACCCTGTTCTATAAACAGTCACACAATATACAGTAAACATTTATCAAACACGTAGTTACTTCCATCGAGATGTTAGTATTTTTCCTTTAAATTATTTAACCACCATTTAGTCTTACTCTCAATACCATTGGGCGTCATGTTGGGACAACCCGGAAATAACCTTACTGGACAGTAGTCCTCCCGTACACACGAAGTGCTCATTGCCAAGGATCACTCGATCCTGGGGCTTCCACTTGCCTAATAAAGGCGTCCATGAATGGCCGAAGCCGTGTGCCAAAGTCGGCACCCTGGTCCAACAGTCTATCTAGCCCGTCGGAATATAGAGGGAGTCGGTCCGATACGGACGTTATACTCCGGTGATCACCAATGCTGAAATACCCCAAACCTTGATATGTGGTTTAAATATCAAATTATGGTATGTAAAGGCTAAAAAGTGCCTTAGTAACATCAGTGAACAATTTAAACCATAATAAATGCAATAAAGCATTAAGACACAGTTTGAGCAAAACATGCTCTAAGCTATGAGTGAACTTGGTTAGGACCCAAAGAGCCTACCAAGACTTGATAACATTTAATTATGATTTAATAAGGCTAAATAAGTCCTTAGAAACTTTGGTGGACAGTTAAACCAAATAAAACATAGAAAATACCTTAAAGTCAATATGAGCAAAAATGTGCTCTAAGCTTGGGATGAATGTGTATAAGACCTAATGGTCATACCTATACCTTATTTTATGTTAATGAACATATTAAATCAATTACTAAAGAAACCAAGCTTGAAAACAAGTTAAAACACAAATGTGCTTTAAGGAGTCTTCACCGTTTTTGAAAAATTGTCTTGTAAATGAGTTTTGAATGGCTAAATGTCCATCATTACTCTTTAATTAACATGTGTACTATAGTATCACATTTGGGTGGCCATATTAGTGGGAAATCAAAAATTTCACTTCTATGTGCCTTAGTTTGTGAATAGTAACTTTTATAAGCTAGTTTGTAACATATAATGTTATAAGTAATTAAATGAGTCAATAAAGACTATATTACCCTTCTATTAAAATGGGGGCCGGTTTTTCAAGTGTGAGTCACCACACATGTAAGTTTATTAAGTAAATGATGACTAATGGTTACTATTTGCTTTAAGTTATAATATCTTCAAAAAGCAAACCAATCTCATTCTCTCTCCCCTTCCTTCTTCATTTCCCACGGTTGAAAGGCTTCTTCAACCTCTCTTCTTCTTCCATTCACGGTTTGGAATAGTGCTCACCAAAGCTCCACCTTCCATTGTCAATATCTCATGACTCACTTAACCAAATCAAAAACAAACACCACCATTCTCTTCCTCTCATCAAACTCTTCATTCCTATCTTCTCAAAACTTCAAGAGCCCCATTTCGGTGCCATGAGATCACCATTGAAGGAGCTTGAGCCCATCTTTTCACATATTCTTGTTCTCCTTTGCTTCAAGGTAAGAAACTCAAAGAAAAATCAAGTTTCCTTCATGTTTTGTGTTGTCCGAAAATTCACCTCACCATGGTGTATTTATCTGCTTGTTTTAGCTTCATTTGAATCTTCCAAGGTCTAGGAGGAGTCCTCTCTTGATACTTATTCAAGTCCTCTTCCAATTCCAAGGTAAAACATTACCTTAATGTGTTAAAACAATATGTGTAACTAGGGTTTACAATGAGGAGAAGCATAATGCTTGAATACTCATTCTATTGTTTGTATAATGTTTAATAGTTGAAAAGGGACCAAATGCCCTACCGGTTTTACAAGGAAACAAGAAAGAAATTTGTGAGGAAAAGAGGTAAACAAGCTATCTCAATGTAGTTTAAATGCCTTAGGAAAAATGAGCTTGATTTGCTTAATAAAATACCTAAGGAGCCAATGGCAAGTGACCTAGTAAAGTGTTCTCAGGAGACTAGTAAAAGAACATATGTTTTGGTGTATGTATTTGCAGGTCAAAGGCATTATTTATGTGGGAAATTCAGTGTTTAAGGTTATGCAATTTAAGGGCCTAAGAGCCATGTTATTTAAGGGCCTAAGTGCCAAGCAATTTAAGTTATGCACTATATTGTGATGTAGTGCTTAATGTGTGAAGTTTGTGTATAAAAATGTGTTTGATGGATTTTAGGTGTTTTGAATGAAATAAGGTAAAAACCTAAGTGTTTGGATGTGAGTATATACAGGAGAAGCTATGGCCAAATTTGGAAAAAATGTGTGAGAAGTTCTAAGTGTTTTAAGTGGTTTTGGTGAACTAGGAAGTGTTATAGGTGAATAAATGTTTACTTGAGAAGAAAACATGTGTTAAAGTGATTTAGAGTGATGCAAGGATTTAGGTGTTATCTTGGAAGTTCTAGGAATTCAATGTGTTTTGTGAATGTATTAAAGTCTTGGAGGAGTTGTTTAAGGTTTAGGTAAGGTTGGTGTTCAAGGAACAAGTGATGTTTAGGTATGATGTAAAAAGGAGATTTAGTTTAGTAAGAAAATAATGCTTAAGAGATGATGTTAAGATGAGAAGAAAGTGTTTTGGGATAGTAGTTATAATAGGTGAGAAACACCATTAGGAACCTAGTACAAATGTTGAAAGTGTTAAGGAATTTTTACAAGGAAATAAGTAAAGGTTTAAGGAGTTAGAAGATGAGTTTAGTGGATGTTGTATGTGGATATAGGTTACCAAATGTTGTTAGGAAACATTAAGAGGCCTTAGGAGAAGTTTGGTGAAGAATTGGTAAATTTGGGTAAGTTTAGAAGGCGACCGACCCAGGGGTCCGACCCAGTTTTGGGTCGGTCGAGCCTCTGTTAGATGTTAGGAATGTGTTCGGTAATGGTCCGACCCAAAAGGGTGGGTCGGACATGGGTCGGTCGGTCAAGTTTCAAAGGAAGAAAATGTTCGCACATGGTCCGACCCAGTCGAGTGAGTCGGACGTGGGTCGGACGGGCATGATTATAAGGAAGTAAAGGGTTCTGTAGTGGACCGACCCAGCTGTGGGTCGGACGGTGGGTCGGTCGGACCAAAAACATGGTTTAAGGTTATGAAATGATATGTGATGATGGGGATTGGTAGGTAATGATGTTATAAGGATGTTGAGGACATGTAGTGAGTTTTAGTGACGATAAAATGGGCTAAAAGTTGTATTAAAATGTGAGAGTAAAACAAGTTAAAAATGTTAAGTTATGTAACTAAGTTAACGGGGAAAAATTAAGCATTGACATTAAATGATCAAGCAAACCCCGATGTTAATGAAAACACGTGTGATGTTAACAGTTGTTCGAGAATTGCTCGAGGAACATAAATGGACAGGATAAGTGGACTCCGGTGACAGGTATGGTTTTCTTGCAACCTGTGTCCTACCGGATTACACCGGCTTGTATGCCAATGTGTTTTTCTGTATGTTTGCCACGTTGTAAGATTAAACATGTAATGAGTTTACAGTAATTCATTTATGTGGCGTGTTCAACTCCGATACCATTTAACCTCGGCAGTGTTAACCTTAGTTAACTGAGTCTAGGATCACTTGAGAGTTCGGTATTCGGAGTAAACGACCCGTACCATGGGACGTACTAACCACGGCTATGCGTGTGTTAATTGTGTGATATGTGTATGTGAATGTAGGGATCTCCCTTGTATATTTAACCCAGTTGTAATACTGTATGTGTTGTTATGTGATAGGCTCCATAGTGGGGTTCTAACTAATATCTAAAGTAATTACTAACAGTAGTGAGGAATCCGGTTTGGCCGGTCGCGCGTTGTTTGGGAGAGGGTATCCTTCCTAGCCTTACCCTTCTCTTTGTTATGGTTGTTTCCCTCACGGGTTATGATCTCCCATTAGCTTACTCTAAAGCTTGGCTATTCTGACTTATGATCGGTTTAGGGGGAACATGTGTTTGTGTGGTGTGTTCGGGCCTCCAAACCCGAACCGCCTTAACTTAAGTTACTCGTCCAACTATTAGGACGGTAATGAGTGTTGTTGTTATTGTATAACGAGCTTATCATGAGACTGGCAACATTCTCTAGGCTCACCAGTGTATAAACAATGTTTGGGTCGGTTCCTAAGAGAACCACTCCCGTTATGTTATGTGTTGTTGTGATGCAATATTCATTGCGGTATTATGTTGTGCACGTGGAAACGTGCAAAGTGTTGTTAGTGTTGTAGGTAGTGTATGTTATATGTTGTATAATATGGAGTGTGGGATCATGGATATGACTCCCAGTTTGTGATAAGAGGCGTTTAAGGATAACCCGATTTAAGGGTATGTGTCGTCTATTAAGGAAGTAGCTCCATTAGAGGAGGAACACTCTAGGGATGATGAATACCATGAGTGACTTATTAAGTAAGGATATATTATCCGTTGTTGAGCCCATTGAGGCGAAATGTTATGTGATGTGTGTTTATTGTTACATGCATGATTTAAATATAATCAACCGCATGTTAAGACGACAATTAGTTGTGCGTGGCCCGATAGCATGTGGGCTGCGGGATTACCATACCAGCAAAGGTGCTGAGCCCCTTGGGGGCCACCCTTTCTCTTCTTTTTCCTATTTCAGGTTCAAGGAGCAGGAAGCCGTTCGAGAGTAGGACGGGGTAGTTGTGGTACATGGGTATTCATTTAAGTGTGTATATACAGTAGGTGTAGTAAGACCGATATTGTTGTCGGCACCAGTTTATAAATACTCGGTATAGTTGATAAGGTGTATATTATTGTTGTTGTTAATGGAAAGGGATAATAATGTATAGTTGCTCGGGAATTTAGCCCATCAGACTGGTACAATGTATATGGATTAGCCTTGTTAGCCACGTGGGTGGCTAACGGCGTGTAACACCAGGGAGTTAAGTAATGTGATGAGGTTTGTAATTCCGCTGCAGTTTATTGTAAGTATGTAAATGTTGGATGGGGTGTTACAAAAAGTGGTATCAGAGCGAAGTATCGCTCTGATGACTGAATTACCGAGCTTAGGAAGTACCGAGTTAGGATTTAGTTTGGGTTAAGGGTTGAGTGATAGCGTGAGAGATACGCTAGTTAGGAACTACCAGGCTACTGGAAACCTACAATATCCTTCCCACCCTCCACAATCCCTGTATATAACTTGGGGAAACAACGCCAGGAGATGGAAGTCCCTCTTACTCGGGATACCCGATCTGGCTGTTATTAAATACCTTAGGGTACGGAGAACCTGTCATACGGTAGATCCCGAAAACTGGGAATCCCGGAGACGGTCTCCATCTGAAAATGTTAACCGCATTTCATAGCAATGAATGAAGGATCTTGTGTATTGGAGAATAGAATTTCCGGCAACCTGGGTCGACATGCAGAGCAGTCGAGAATAACCAGCTTGCAACGCACCTACCGTGCAACAGGCAAGAAATGGATTAATAAACCCGAGACGAGTGTCTACGGACCACAGTTGATAAATAAACACCAACTGGCAAAGGAACTACAACGTAGTGCCCAACAAGAGACAAGTCTCAGTAACCACGACAAGTGCGTGGAACGGGCTATAAAGAGAATACGACACAAAAAAAAGGGGGTCTCCCAGAATGGGAAATACCCTAGTTAATGATTATTATGTGAATACAGTGAGAAGTCACCTAGACAAGTTATTATCAAGACAGTAAGATCAGTGAGGGCCAACAAGGCCACTGATGACAGTGCGGGTAAAAACAATACCACAACCGGTATGTGTTAAACTGATAGCCAGTTAGCATGGCGCACTTGCCATAGCAAGTGCTGCTATAATAGGGCTGTTCGGGAAATTTATAACCACTACGAAGTACTTGGAAAAGTACAATAAAGTTAAATGTGATTGTCATAACAGTGGAAGGGCCTGTTAGCCTAACCTCTGTAATTGTAAGTACACCAGTCAGCAAGAAGCTAGACTTGGTTAAGGTAAGAAGATGTTGTGAAACCATGAAAATTTTCTTTCAACCCAGATTTATTCAAACCCTTTTCTTTTCAAAACCAGATTTTCTTTCAAACCAACACTTCTTTCCAACCTCTTTTAAACCAAACCAGTAAAACCAAGGACAGTTGACAAGGATACAACAATGGATAAACTTTCCCTCGATTAAGTTCGGGAAGCAGGGAATGAATATTGTCACGGGACAATATAAGGGAGTTGACAACAGAATACTTCACCTAGGCGTGTGACGGACACTACAAGTGTACCAACTGTGTTGTGGGACGACCGCACTCCGATAGGAGCATGTGGGCCTGACAGACCTACTTATGGGTTAGTTGGGTAAGTAGCAATGTATCAGTAAGATACCCCATATATGTATACGAGTAGAGTCCGAAACACGGGAAGTAGTCGACTCCGTCTACGGTCAGCAGTATAAATCAAACGAGAGCTAAGGATTACAAGGAATAGTTGAAGTTAAGGAATTCAGTTAAGTTAGCAAGACTAAAAGGATTAGTGAACTCCTTTCAAGGAAATGTTTAAGAGTTAGGAAGTGCGATGGGCACAAACTGTTATGTAAAGACACCACATATGTCTTAAGGATCCTTAGGGATAAACATTATAGCTGGAATGGTGACCCAGCCTGTACATGGCAAGCAGATGCCTAATGTGGACACATTAATGTGCAATGAACGGATAAATTCCCAGAATAAGTACCTACACTACCAGGAAATGTTAATCTTCACAGAAGAAGATAATAACCAGTAAAGAACGCGAAAGGCGTAGCTAACGGAATGTACCAATAAGTGTGAGCCAAATGTAAAGGCATAACTTAACAACACCCAGGAGCAATCCTTGAAGGGTGTTCACATCAACAATTGTTGAATGAAATGCATGACAGAAGCACAAGGGTTGAAACTAACACACAGTTTAGACATAAGTTGTCAGGAGACGGACTGACAAACCTAAGGGGCATCCCATGAAAGGAAACGTGATGCAACGACCTTGTAATATTGTACAGAGAAGTACATGTGTGTGGACAGCCTATAATGAGCCCAGCTCAAGGCAAATAAGGCTTATAATCCAAAAGCAGGATATATCATATAAATTCGATTGATGGTAGAAGTTTAGGTTGTATAAGCGAATAGAGTGGTAAACGAACCACTGCATTAAGAGTGGGGATACCTCTCGACATTGTGACACCGCAGGAGCGGTAGTTATGTGAATCAAGTTCAAGAAATATGTTAAGGATTGACCATGTTGTTATTGAAAGAGAAATTAGCTTAGTAGTATGTGTATAAAGTGAAGCACCTGGCTGAATAACGCCGGCTTGTGACTCGAATGATCGATGCTCAAGGAGCATTCAGTGGTCATCCAAATGAGGGATGAACCATAATATGAATAATGTAAATTTATGTGTGGAAGTTAATGTGACAGTAAATACTATGGGAGTTAGTGTTATACAATAAGTGAGAGCACGGTGCGCAGTAAGCGACCGTTGTATAAGTGTTGTTGAATGATAATATGGTAGGTCGAACCAGTTACGAGATATCGAGTCTCAGTGAAGGACAGTGTGAATTCCATGGCGAGTCGCTAAGGGATTTACTGTCGAGAGTTTACGCCTCTGCACTCTGTATGACTGAGTGTTTTGGTATTGCACTTGCGCATAATGATCGAGTGGGATAGCTAGGAATTGGAGACATGTTAATTATAGAGGAATAATGTTATAAAGGCCGATGCATAGGAAATGCAAGGCCGCACCAATAAAGGAGTACTTGTACAAAACCGAATGTGAAGACATGATTAACAGTAAGTGACTACAGTAGCACTAACTACCAAATATCGGTATGGAATATACCCCAAATATTGGAAATAGCTGAGAGAGCAACTACACCTAGGTAGTAGCTCAATCTCAACCGACAGTAAGTCGGAAGGGAACAAGTCAATCATTGTGAAATACATAGTGTATACACAGTAAATTATCATGGAAGTGGATGGAAAATTGTGAAACTCACCGAATCCGCTCAGGGTAAAAGATACCGTGCGTCGGTTGAGAAACCATTGTTACCAAATGAAGGTGACAATTGGGGCTGTACAATACAGTAAGAATAACAAAAGGGAGCAATATAAGCTCTACAGTTATTAGAGTTTCGCAGCAGAAACTAGTGAACCAGTGATTCAAATGTACAACGTGAATAACGAATATGAGTGGATGGCTAATTATTAACGCCTAGAAGCCTAGCAGGCCAGAATCGAAACCAATTAAGAGTTTAAACAAACTCCAATGAGAATTCTTGGTTTAGGAACTAAACCGCCAATATGGTTAAGATCCTCTAATCAGAATCCATTAGTAATAGACCGCATGGAAGTTAAAACACTTCACGACGGCAGAACATTTAAGCCAATGTTTAGTGATTGATTACGTGGGCGTAATCCCTTTAAGGGGGGGTAGAGCGCAAAACCACTTGGTGTATATTACCGTATAAGTGTAAGTGTATGTACTCATATTGGGCATAGCACAAAATTATTGTTTGTTTTGATGATTGGTGTGTGTTACGTAAACATACACATTCATTCATGATTAATTGTGGTAATTGCGCACAGATGATGCGAATACCATTGTGATAAGTGGTGTGTTGTTAACAGTTGTGTGTGATTGTACAAGTGTGGGGAGTAGATAAACTCCCGGGGAACAAAAGCCCCGACAGTGTTATAAATGTAAAACCAGGTGTAGTAGATTTTGGATAAAATATATGTGTATATATATATATATATATATATATATATACTTTATAGTGATGCATGAAAGGGCATGATACCGACATAGAACCTAGTGAGAATAGATTCCCTAGGCAACAGGATTAAAAGTGAATGGAGGTAACTGATAGACGGAGTTCTATCCTTTGGAGATGTGTGATCATGACTAGAATGATTCGAAAGATAGAAAATTGCAAATGAGTGACTTACTTGATTCTTGAAAATGAAGTGGGAGGTGGAACTTGATTTGCATGTGATCAAGGGAAGCCGACACAAATTGGGGTGGAAGGATAGTTCAACACTGATGCTGATCACATCAGGTTGGATGACTCTTGAAACTCCCTATAAGTGGTCACGAATAACCACGCTAATAAAGAAGCAAAGAGTTAAGTTGGACTTGGAGTTGTGTGTGTTTCAAAAGGATTTTAAATTGGTATTATAAACGTGATGGATACTTTACGTAATTAAAGTTCTCTTACTTAACCTCACAAAGAAATTTTAAATTTAAGTGATTTGTTTTAAACTCCCAAAGGCACGGGGAAGGTGTCCATCGCGACGGGTTCTGCGGGATCACAGTGTATATCAAGGATATTTTTGATTGCTATACATGCTCTGACATGTTGTGTTGGTATGTGTAATGAATGTTGTTTTGACTTGGATTTCCTAAAGTGTATACTATCAAGGCCTATGAGTCTAAATGTGTGTGTTACATAGACCTATGTGTCTAAAGACTGTTATGTTACCAGGACCTATGTGTCCAAATGTTGTTATGTTACCCAAGACCAGTGATCAAGGGGTTGTTATGTATGTGTAAGTGTTGTTAGATACCCGACCATAGAGTCCGAGGTTATCATTTGGATATGTTATGTTATGTGTGGATGTGAATGTGTTGCCCGGACCATCAAGTCCGAGGTTGTGATGTAAAGTGTGTTTGGTTAAAGTTTATTTCCAGTGATTACTGTGTTCTAATCTAATGATAGTGAAAAGTGTGAACTTCGAGGACGAAGTTCTTTTAAGGGGGGTAGATTGAATACCCCAAACCTTGATATGTGGTTTAAATATCAAATTATGGTATGTAAAGGCTAAAAAGTGCCTTAGTAACATCAGTGAACAATTTAAACCATAATAAATGCAATAAGCATTAGACACAGTTTGAGCAAAAACATGCTCTAAGCTATGAGTGAACTTGGTTAGGACCCAAAGAGCCTACCAAGACTTGATAACATTTAATTATGATTTATAAGGCTAAATAAGTCCTTAAAAACTTTGGTGGACAGTTAACCAAATAAAACATAAGAAATACCTTAAAGTCAATATGAGCAAAAATGTGCTCTAAGCTTGGGATGAATGTGTATAAGACCTAATGGTCATACCTATACCTTATTTATATTAATGAACATATTAATCAATTACTAAAGAAACCAAGCTTGAAAACAAGTTAAAACACAAATGTGCTTTAAGGAGTCTTAAAGCACGTTTTTGAAAATTGTCTTGTAAATGAGTTTTGAATGGCTAAATGTCCATCATTACTCTTTAATTAACATGTGTACTATATAGTATCACATTTGGGTGGCCATATTAGTGGGAAATCAAAAATTCACTTCTATTGCCTTAGTTTGTGAATAGTAACTTTTATAAGCTAGTTTGTAACATATAATGTTATAAGTAATTAAATGAGTCAATAAAGACTATAACCCTTCTATTAAAATGGGGGCCGGTTTTTCAAGGTGTGAGTCACACACACATGTAAGTTTATTAAGTAATAAGTGATGACTAATGGTTACTATTTGCTTTAAGTTATAAATATCTTCAAAAAGCAAAACCAATCTCATTCTCCCCCCTTCCTTCTTCATTTCCCACGGTTGAAAGGCTTCTTCAACCTCTCTTCTTCTTCCATTCACGGTTTTGGAATAGTGCTCACCAAAGCTCCACCTTCCATTGTCAATATCTCATGACTCACTTAACCAAATCAAAAACAAACACCACCATTCTCTTCCTCTCATCAAACTCTTCATTCCTATCTTCTCAAAACTTCAAGAGCCCCATTTCGGTGCCATGGAGATTCACCATTGAAGGAGCTTGAGCCCATCTTTTCACATATTCTTGTTCTCCTTTGCTTCAAGGTAAGGAAACTCAAAGAAAAATCAAGTTTCCTTCATGTTTTGTGTTGTCCGAAATTCACCTCACCATGGTGTATTATCTTGCTTGTTTTAGCTTCATTTGAATCTTCCAAGGTCTAGGAGGAGTCCTCTCTTGATACTTATTCAAGTCCTCTTCCAATTCCAAGGTAAAACAATTACCTTAATGTGTTAAAACAATATGTGTAACTAGGGTTTACAATGAGGAGAAGCATAATGCTTGAATACTCATTCTATTGTTTGTATAATGTTTAATAGTTGAAAAGGGACCAAATGCCCTACCGGTTTTACAAGGAAACAAGAAAGAAATTTGTGAGGAAAAAGGTAAACAAGCTATCTCAATGTAGTTTAAATGCCTTAGGAAAAATGAGCTTGATTTGCTTAATAAAATACCTAAGGAGCCAATGGCAGGTGACCTAGTAAAGTGTTCTCAAGGAGACTAGTAAAAGAACATATGTTTTGGTGTATGTATTTGCAGGTCAAAGGCATTATTTATGTGGGAAATTCAGTGTTTAAGGTTATGCAATTTAAGGGCCTAAGAGCCATGTTATTTAAGGGCCTAAGTGCCAAGCAATTTAAGTTATGCACTATATTGTGATGTAGTGCTTAATGTGTGAAGTTTGTGTATAAAAATGTGTTTGATGGATTTTAGGTGTTTTGAATGAAATAAGGTAAAAACCTAAGTGTTTGGATGTGAGTATATACAGGAGAAGCTATGGCCAAATTTGGAAAAAAATGTGTGAGAAGTTCTAAGTGTTTTAAGTGGTTTTGGTGAACTAGGAAGTGTTATAGGTGAATAAATGTTTACTTGAGAAGAAAACATGTGTTAAAGTGATTTAGAGTGATGCAAGGATTTAGGTGTTATCTTGGAAGTTCTAGGAATTCAATGTGTGTTTGTGAATGTATTAAAGTCTTGGAGGAGTTGTTTAAGGTTTAGGTAAGGTTGGTGTTCAAGGAACAAGTGATGTTTAGGTATGATGTAAAAAGGAGATTTAGTTAGTAAGAAAATAATGCTTAAGAGATGATGTTAAGATGAGAAGAAAGTGTTTTGGGATAGTAGTTATAATAGGTGAGAAACACCATTTAGGAACCTAGTACAAATGTTGAAAGTTTAAGGAATTTTTACAAGGAAATAAGTAAAGGTTTAAGGAGTTAGAAGATGAGTTTAGTGGATGTTGTATGTGGATATAAGGTTACCAAATGTTGTTAGGAAACATTAAGAGGCCTTAGGAGAAGTTTGGTGAAGAATTGGTAAAGTTTGGGTAAGTTTAGAAGGCGACCGACCCAGGGGTCCGACCCAGTTTTGGGTCGGTCGAGCCTCTGTTAGATGTTAGGAATGTGTTCGGTAATGGTCCGACCCAAAAGGGTGGGTCGGACATGGGTCGGTCGGTCAAGTTTCAAAGGAAGAATGTTCGCACATGTCCGACCCAGTCGAGTGAGTCGGACGTGGGTCGGACGGGCATGATTATAAGGAAGTTAAAGGGTTCTGTAGTGGACCGACCCAGCTGTGGGTCGGACGGTGGGTCGGTCGGACCAAAAACATGGTTTAAGGTTATGAAATGATATGTGATGATGGGGATTGGTAGGTAATGATGTTATAAGGATGTTGAGGACATGTAGGTGAGTTTTAGTGACGATAAAATGGGCTAAAAGTTGTATTAAAATGTGAGAGTAAAACAAGTTAAAAATGTTAAGTTATGTAACTAAGTTAACGGGGAAAAATTAAGCATTGACATTAAATGATCAAGCAAACCCCGATGTTAATGAAAACACGTGTGATGTTAACAGTTGTTCGAGAATTGCTCGAGGAACATAAATGGACAGGATAAGTGGACTCCGGTGACAGGTATGGTTTTCTTGCAACCTGTGTCCTACCGGATTACACCGGCTTGTATGCCAATGTGTTTTTCTGTATGTTTGCCACGTTGTAAGATTAAACATGTAATGAGTTTACAGTAATTCATTTATGTGGCGTGTTCAACTCCGATACCATTTAACCTCGGCAGTGTTAACCTTAGTTAACTGAGTCTAGGATCACTTGAGAGTTCGGTATTCGGAGTAAACGACCCGTACCATGGGACGTACTAACCACGGCTATGCGTGTGTTAATTGTGTGATATGTGTATGTGAATGTAGGGATCTCCCTTGTATATTTAACCCAGTTGTAATACTGTATGTGTTGTTATGTGATAGGCTCCATAGTGGGGTTCTAACTAATATCTAAAGTAAGTATGTACTAACAGTAGTGAGGAATCCGGTTTGGCCGGTCGCGCGTTGTTTGGGAGAGGGTATCCTTCCTAGCCTTACCCTTCTCTTTGTTATGGTTGTTTCCCTCACGGGTTATGATCTCCCATTAGCTTACTCTAAAGCTTGGCTATTCTGACTTATGATCGGTTTAGGGGGAACATGTGTTTGTGTGGTGTGTTCGGGCCTCCAAACCCGAACCGCCTTAACTTAAGTTACTCGTCCAACTATTAGGACGGTAATGAGTGTTGTTGTTATTGTATAACGAGCTTATCATGAGACTGGCAACATTCTCTAGGCTCACCAGTGTATAAACAATGTTTGGGTCGGTTCCTAAGAGAACCACTCCCGTTATGTTATGTGTTGTGGTGATGCAATATTCATTGCGGTATTATGTTGTGCACGTGGAAACGTGCAAAGTGTTGTTAGGTGTTGTATGTAGTGTATGTTATATGTTGTATAATATGGAGTGTGCGGATCATGGATATGATTCCCAGTTTGTGATAAGAGGCGTTGAAGGATAACCCGGTTTAAGGGTATGTGTCGTCTATTAAGGAAGTAGCTCCATTAGAGGAGGAACACTCTAGGGATGATGAATACCATGAGTGACTTATTAAGTAAGGATATATTATCCGTTGTTGAGCCCATTGAGGCGAAATGTTATGTGATGTGTGTTTATTGTTACATGCATGATTTAAATATAATCAACCGCATGTTAAGACGACAATTAGTTGTGCGTGGCCCGATAGCATGTGGGCTGCGGGATTACCATACCAGCAAAGGTGCTGAGCCCCTTGGGGGCCACCCTTTCTCTTCTTTTTCCTATTTCAGGTTCAAGGAGCAGGAAGCCGTTCGAGAGTAGGACGGGGTAGTTGTGGTACATGGGTATTCATTTAAGTGTGTATATACAGTAGGTGTAGTAAGACCGATATTGTTGTCGGCACCAGTTTATAAATACTCGGTATAGTTGATAAGGTGTATATTATTGTTGTTGTTAATGGAAAGGGGATAATAATGTATAGTTGCTCGGGAATTTAGCCCATCAGACTGGTACAATGTATATGGATTAGCCTTGTTAGCCACGTGGGTGGCTAACGGCGTGTAACACCAGGGAGTTAAGTAATGTGATGAGGTTTGTAATTCCGCTGCAGTTTATTGTAAGTATGTAAATGTTGGATGGGGTGTTACAAATGCGCAACCAACTAGTCGAAACTAATTGGATTCCTATACCATATACCTTAACCATCACTCTCCAATATGTGATTAATCCTTAATCAACTACCCTAAGTAGATGCTTAGGTCTTGGAGAAGTCTTTACCAATTATTACCTTTGAAGTCTCATGTACTTCCCTAGAATTAGTCTAGGTTATAGTCATGTTCGAGTATCAAGCTCTAGAGACTGGGGATCCCGTGTCTCGTTCCTAAGTGTTTTACTTAGGTTAATTAGGAGTAAAGTTCTCAAATATTAGTATTCCAATCGCTTGAGAAATCATAGTAATATTGTCCGAAGACGTCGCGCACAATAATAATCGCTTAACAAATCAGGGAATTGATCCACACAACATGCATAGCACACATATCACTCTTATCACATAACCAAACAATACCAAACCCGAGGCTTCCCTCAGGGGTTCAGACCACAGAATCCAACATACCGTACACCGTCGAGCGCTCGCGTGACAACTCCCGCTTAGTCTCTAGCGCTCCCAAGAATCATGTCTACCAACCCGTACCTCTGGTACATACGTTGTTCTAATATCAGTATATATTTACATAACTCGAACTTACTTAATCATCCTAGATCAAACCCGTACTTCCATCCCGTAGCTAACCCTTAGTTGATCTCTTGTTCAACTCGATGTTCGTTAATCTTAGGGATTTAGGTTTCGACTACACGTTATAGTTTACGGACATGTAATCGTTACTACGACGTTAACACTTATTACAAGGAAGTTACGTTACAATTTGGTTACGTATTGTCAAGTCGCATGCTTGCGGGAATAATGTTACGTACGCACATGCATGACATTTAAATATTTCGTTATACGAACTAATTTACGTAGTTATATTTACGTACGTGCGCGGGCATTTATGCATATATAAGAACACATATATTATAGTTGATGTTACGCGTTGTCATTTGCACACCCTTTCACGTGCATGTAACATACTATGTATTGTATATGCTTATAACGTCGTTGTCGTTATTTTCACGTTCCTACTTGGAATTGTATAATCCCATATGTAACTTGTTATTAATATTATACCCTCATGCCATGTTATAATCTCACATTATATTACTTATAGAGTTCCTCTTGTAATAAAATTCCAATCATACCATATACTTCCAAAAATTCACTAACTTAACCCATCATCTTATGTAAATACCTATAATGTATATTTATTCCTTAATAACTCCCTCATAATATATTCCTAATCTTATTAACTTATAATCCAAGGTTTTCAAACATTAAAATATACATGTACTATGTATATAATTTCTGAACAGCACCAGTATTTTTCGGAAATCCCTTTTCCCTTCCCATATGTTTTGATTATTTACAAAACTGTCCCGTATTTCATACTTGTCATGTTACCAACTTTATTAATCCATAACCTAAGATATTCCAACATCATAATATACATATATATATGTATATATTTGCAAACAGCCCCTCTAAATATTCCAATTTATTGTTCTCCCACATCTTCTTCTTAATTACACTATAATCCCCTTTACTTTATAATTTTCCTTTAATTATTTAAAACTTTATAATATACAACGTAATTATTTTAAATACCAAAACTTATCCAATTTTTTTTTTCTCTTAATTCCCAACAGACCACCTACTGTTCGGCTTTATTGTACCTTAACCCAAAACTTTCATTATTTATATTCTGGCCCATATTTAATTTATAACTTACAATTAACCTCAAGATTTTATATTATACACATTGATTTGTTTAATTCCAAAAACAACCAACATTTCCTCCAAATTTCCAAACAACCCTAAAGGTTTCTCTAATTCCCATTTCCACTCAAATTTTCGGTTATTTGCAAAGTAGCCCCATAACTTTATAAAATGCTACATTTTAATACTTAAACATATACTATACTCATTAAATAAATTATAAAACCAACTCATAATTTATCCAGATTTACATACAGACCCTTAGCGTCTTTTAAATTCCATGCCAGCCCTCAATCTTTCAGAAATTACCTTATATACCCATAGATTTTTAGATTGTTACACATTAGCACTTAAATCATATATTATAACCCTTATTTAATTATTTCATTAAACTAACCCAAAAATTCTTTTAATTCCCAAACAGACCCCTAGGGTCTTAATATTTATTTTTCCAACACCTATATTTTCGGTAATTATATAAACACCCCATTTCTTTTATAAATGTTATTTTGACTTAATATTTCTTTAAATACCCAAAATAATTATTTCTATTATTTAACTTTGGTCAACCTCAGTTGTGGTCAAGGTTGACCACCTGAATTATCCCTTTGACCAGATTTGTTTTTATTTACGCAAGTACCCCAATCAATTCTCTATTTTTTTACAATTAACCCTTAATTTCATAAAATGCACATTTATACCTATAAACTTCCTAAAACTAATCCCTTTCGGTTCTGATTATACCTAGCGCCCTATTTTTCTTTTTAGTTATGTTTTGACCCCATATATAATTTATTTATTCACTTAGACATTTTATAAGGTTTTAAAATTATTTAGACCATGTCATAGGCTTATAAATATGCCAATATTTTTCTAGTGTACGCCTAAGTAGTTATATTTGCTAGAATCATAAGTTTGCACAGAAATTTACACAACCTTTAAAATCCCCTAAAAATTTATTAATAACTATTTAGACCTCAAAATACACATAATAACCTAGTCTAATTACATGGCCTTAAAAGTAGTATACTAATAACTTTTAAATGACATTTAAAATGTCCTCAAAATTGTATCATTGCCACGGTTTTGCAGCAGTCTGTACATCTCCCCTATATAAATTTATCTTCCTACATTACTCACATATAAAATAGATTTCAATAGGCCTTTAACACTTAATCTCACTATTCAAGTATTTAGCTCTTAATCTTCTCCACATATTTAGGCCAATACTTACATGTATTCTCGTTTTTTTTTGTTTAATATTTAACGCTATTGAACCATTCTCTTTAATTATTGGTTTATAATTTTGACTTTAACAAGTCATTTGCACTTAATTTTATAAGCATATAAGATATAACCACCATTTACTACATAAGTCTACGATTTATTTAGCATTGTACTCACATGTCTATTTCCGGTTCATGTACACTCTTCTTAAGCTAAATAACGTGAAAGTAGCAGAAGGTAATCAGTAGCATTACCTTAGTACAATGACAAAAACTCTTCCAGCAGCTCTTGCAACTTCAACTCCCTGGTGTATGTATATATATCTTTCGTTACATGGTCTTTTGTTCATGAAAATTCCTTAACTGCCCACCTAATACTTAGAAGCTAGGTGAGTGATTTACCTTCTTAATACTTGATGTTCCACCTTGAATCTCAGCCTCAACTCACGGTGCTTTTAGGGGTGTTTAATAGCTGGTTTCAGTCATCTAAATGAGAGGAATAGCTTCAGTTTTTTTTTTTTTGGTAGGAAAACAGTGAACAGTGGGACTTGAAACAGCCATGGAAGAAACTGATTTCTACCTTCGTTTGTAGCTCCATAGAAGGGATTTTTCCTTGCAGTTTCGATGGAGTTTGCTAGCATGTATCCGGCTACCTAAATAACATGGTTGTACTTAGTCTTTTTACGGAAGAAAAACAGACCGAAAGGAGAGTTTAAAGGTTTGGTTTTTATCTCGATATTTTACCTTGACTTGGGGTTCCTTTAATGGGGTCTGATCGCTCCAGCTGCTTCTCTCAAAACTGGTGGTATAGGAGTGTTAAAACTCAATGGCTTATGTTCATCTTTGTACCGAAAGAAACGAAATGCTCACCTACTGTATATTTTACCTCAGCCTTGGTGTAGTACTATTGTCCTTCTCTTCTTTGCTTTACTACCGAGAGTAAACCTCCATGGAGTGGTTCCCTTTCAGTTCCTTAACTGAACCGATGGCAGGACTGTACTTCCCTTTCTTTCTTTTTTTTTTTGTTGTTGTTCCCTAGCTGTGACTACCGAAATGGGGAGGGGAATGGGTGGAAGTTGTTGCGGTCATTGGCAGCTATATGGGCAAAAGGGAGCAGAGAAAAGAAGGTGCAGGAAAGGAGGTATCAGGGGAACGAGAGGAAAAAGAATTTGTTGATGCTAAACTGGGATGGTAAGGTGGGAAGGAAGGAAGGGAGTGCTGGTTGATCCTCATCCTTGCCGGCTGCTACTGTCGAATGAGGGAGAATGCAACAGCTCTTCCCTGTTTTTTTTCTTTATTCTTGTTGTTTAATGCTACGGTTGGAGTAGGGAGGGAGAGCAACGGAGTCCTCTGTCCAGCTGGGGGAGAAGGCAACAATAGTATACTATCCAGGGGAGCAAAGCGAAAAGAAGGAGGAGGAGGAAGGAGGCCTACCGATGCACAAGGTGGTAGTAGCTGTACTAGCTGGGGTGTGCCTGGAGATGGAACAAGAAGGCTACTCTCTGTTATGAGGGGATGGGACGTAGTGTAGAGGACTGAAGAAATCGTGAGATATGGGAAGAGGTAAGGAAAGGTAAAGTTATCATTGTACTTAAGTTGTACTATATTACTTATTTATGTTGTCTAATTGTGCTTTTGTTTTCCTTTCTCTATGTAGGTGGCCGGCTGGACAAGGGTATTGGAGGGAGATTTAAATTTTCATTTGTTAATATTGTGACATAATTATACTTATAATATTATGATTATATGTTACATAGTGACTTGTAATATTTTAGTTTCAAATGGCATATACATGAGTATATATTGTATTTATGATTGTCACTATATTAAGTGTTTATATAATTTATTGAGTGACGTTTGTGATATATAACACATGTGCTAATATGTTACATGTGATATTAATTTTAGGAGTTGATTTCTCCTTAATGATATTTTCTCTTCGATTAGAGATTGAGTGTATAATTTAATGTCCAATTTGGACTATATATATTTTATACAGTAACATTTGTACCAATTATTGCTCATGATTTAATTTAATCCTTGTTAATTAAGGTAGTAATTATTCGGGGTATTTCACATCCTCCTTTTGCGGGTGAGGCTCAAAGAGACTGTGATAATGGCAGAGCAGTGGTGGCTCCTCCCTTACAAAATCTAGGATGTGAACCTCATATTTTTCTAGAACTAAGGGTGGGGAGGAAGGACAAGTTGAGAATTCAATAGGTTGCTTCATTACATTGTTCAAGATTGAAGCCTGTTGTTGAAGAGTGATTTTCTGCAGGTAGTCTGGTTGATTCTCTAACCACAACTGCTCTTGAAATTCGAGTCAATCATCGAACTCATGAGGTCCCCCCGCAAATAAGATGATTCCCGTTCGAATTGCTCCTCAATCCGCCTCATCTTCTCAATTTCAAGGCAATCTTCAAACTCGTGATTACCCCCACATTGTGAGCAGCACAAATCAAAGGAAGATGGATCAAATGAACCAGAAGACACCTGCTCCAATGTCTGAACAGGTGTCTCTCCCATAGTTAGCTGCTCTAGCATCTTCATTATAATGAGTCAACTTTGCCTGGTCAGCAACTATGTACTCAATCATGGGAACTGGAGTCCGGGAAGAACTAGCACCAACGGAATAAACCTGACCATCGCTGGGGCTCCACTGTGGCATTATCAAAAGTGGTTAGAAAATTAAAAACAAAGTAAACTGAAAAGTGAAAATAAAATGAAACAAAAATAGTTGAACATCCACACTAATCAAATTGGAACAAAAATAAAACAAGAAGAAATAAACTATAAAAAATGACAAAATAGCTAAAAATAACAATAAAAATAATGAAACAAAATAAAATAAAATGACTTTAAAATTAATGAAATAGCTAAAACAAAAAAAACTAACAATAGAATATAAATAAAATCAACTGAAATATAATAAAATAAAAAATAATAATTAAATAACTAAAAATAAAATAAACTAAGAATAAAATAGAGTAATATGAAATTACTAAAACAACTAAAACAAAACAAGATAAAATAAAATAAAATAAAATAACAACAAAGAATCACCAAGTAATGTTATAACTAAATTAAAACAAGAAATAAATAAAAAAACGAACGAAACTAAAAATAAAATAAAACGAAGTAAAGAAAGAAAAAATAAATAAAATAAAAACAATTGACAACCAAGGCTAAGGACTAAACAAAGTCAAGTCCCCGGCAACGGCGCCATTTTACAAACATGAAAAAATTGATTTGCTAAAACTAATAAATTAACCTAGAAAATAACAAATCAAAAAGTATGTCGGGTTGCAAAAATCCTGGTCGCAATAGTATAGCAAATACAAGCAACCGGGTATCAATCCACGGGACTTGAGAAATAAGCCTAATCCTAAGAAAACTAGAAATTCAGGGGGGTTGTATATTGTTTTTGAGATTGAATTATCTAAAGGGCAAATAAAAATTAAATTAAACAATTAATGAGGTTTGAATTATAAAATTGATCGAATGAATGGAACTCTGGGTTTGGGTTGTTCTACACTTGATGTGATTTAGCAACTTTTACCGTTTCTTATGAGATATGGATTGGCCAATTCTTTGACTCTTTTCAATTCTAAATCATAGTTAAAGAAGAGCGCACCTATCAACACATGTCAGTTTTAATCTAGAAATAGACAAAACACATATAGGCGGATTAAGAATGAAGAATTATAGCAACTGCAGGGAAAATCCCATCTATTCGATTGATTTTCCACAGATTTTCTGATTAACTTGACCTTCTTGATTTTCACTGATCAGATCAAAAAAAGATTCGTAAAACAACTCTAAGAACTCATGATATTATTAGAGAGGATGAATGTTTAATATTAATCTAGAAACAATCCAACGTGTTCTCATAACCAAATTGTAGAGAAATTTAATTAAACCATATCCAGTTACAAATAACTCTCCCCCAGAGCAAATCCTATCTAGCCAGACATAATCACAAAATAGACAGAGAAAAAGATTGAGAAATCGTCTGGAATAGAAAACTTTTAAATTCGCTCCGTTGTCCAGATCTGGAGTTCGCTGGGATAGAGGTTAAAGATGGTGGTGGTGATGGTGTTAATCGATGGTGATGGTGATGGAGGGAGGTGAGGCGTGGCGTGAGAGCCTCATCTGAGGCATCCAGCGTGAATGGTTATGTTCCGCCAACCCTATGTGTCTTTTTATATCAAAAATAGGCATTTTTAACTCTTAAAAACCTATATTTACTAATTATGTACGTGGCGTCCGTACTTGGATGTTCGGACACATGTTAGGACACATTTTCAGGCAGTTTTCGGACATGTCAGTATCCTAACACGCAAAACTTGTTTGGACTCCGTTTTGCTCCCCGTTTGTTGTGTTACGAAGCTTGTGAAGTGTAACACCCCAACCGTTAATCCTATGCTTACCGTCTAATCGTCCTGTTAATTCAATGAGTTCGCAGCGGAAGAATACTACTTACTTACTACGGCGGGTGAAACAGTGCCGCTAACCGCCCATACGGCTAGCAAGGCTACTAATACTTACAGTGACGGTCTGATGGCCAATAGATACCGAGCTACTAAAACAAACTTACCAATTACAAATACGTTCACTACCAAAGGATTACCGAGTATTCGAAGTGCATTCATTACAACCTTCCAAGTTTCCCAAAAGAATGAGTATCTACCAACTACTCATCTATACCAATCAATCCCTTCACAATATCCCAAAAAGGTGTACCCCATGGTACACCGGCTATTCAAAAATCTAAGCCATGTACTACTCAGTACACCGATCTCAAATTCATTGTTTACATACAAAAGAAGACAAGAAATTAAACTAAGTCTTCATCAGCTTCACCCTTCTCTTGCACCTGCATTTATATTAAAAATGGTGCCCCAAGGGGCTCAGCAAATTGCTGCGCATAAACTCCGCATATACCGATTGCTAGCAAGGGTACGCCGACTAATTGGCGACCGCTAAACATGCTTGTTCATTACTCATACAAACATGCTTTACATACAATCATACATACATTGCAATACATCATTCACTTCAAGGCAACAATACAATAGAGTTCACAATACTTACCTTCACAGGGTTAGCCAATTTGTGCATCCGGGTTAATCGGAATGCATATTACTCTTTTACTCATTACTTACTTCTTCTTACAATTACTTACTTCCTTTTTACTTTACTTACTCATTCTTACTTACTTACTTATACTCAAGTCAAGTCGTCGGGACCTCCGGCCTTGGGGACTACACCGTCCCACATCCGGGATTTACTTGACTCACTAATCCGGGATGCTACCCACTTAAGGGATTTGGGCCGCGGACCAGTTTAAGAGTCAGGAATTGGAGCCAACCTCTCGTGACCCCGCATCCTCACGCGTGGCCGAAACTATATCGGACTTCTACTCATTCCAATTTAATTACCATTTTAAGTTAGGATGGTTAGATTGTTAGGAACAAGTTAGAAGTCCAAACACAATGAATAACGGTCACGGTACAATACAACATACATACATCATTCATATCATCCGTACATTTCATGAAGTATACAAACTAAGAATTAAAGAGAGTATACAACATCATACAACACTGCATAATCACAAGTAAGCATATTAACTCCGATTCGTGCATTTATCTTTATTGGTGATCAATTAGCACACAACACGCAAATCAGAGTAGCCATGATAGCATTCGGGGCATGAGGAATTCATACCGTTCACCGTCGTACGTAATTCCAAACGTCCTTCGATGTCACAAACCAAGTCCTATTACATACAACAATTAATGATAACTTACCTATCATCAACTTAACTCCTACTTACTATGTCCTTACATTTCTTACACTTATACTTTACTTACTTATTTTCCCTTTACTTAAGTTTCCATCTCCTTACTTAAGGTTTGCATGCTTACACACGTATACATGTACATATATGTATGGGTATACATATACATATATATATACAATTATTATTTAAATTAAAATATTTTTTTTTTTTTTTTTTGTCAGGACCGGACTTGCGACCGACCTTGCAAGTCCGGTCCATCCCAGTAGCTACCAGTACCGAAAATTCCTGGCCCGACCGAACTTGCAAGTCCGGTCGCAAGTTCGGTCGCTTCCAGTAGCTCAGGCTGCGGAAATTCTTCTGGCCGACCGAACTTGCAAGTCCGGTCGCAAGTTCGGTCGATTCCAGTAGCTATCCTTGGGAAATTTTTCTGGGCCGACCGAACTTGCATGTCCGGTCGCAAGTCGGGTCGATTCCAGTAGGTTACAGGATGGAAATTTTTCTGGCCGACCGAACTTGCAAGTCCGGTCGCAAGTTCGGTCGATTCCAGTAGGTTACAGACGGGAAAATCTCTGGTCCGACCGAACTTGCAAGTCCGGTCGCAAGTCCGGTCGATTCCAGTAGCTCACCCGTCTTTGTAAGTCTGGGCTCGACCGAACTTGCAAGTCCGGTCGCAAGTTCGGTCCGGCCCAGTATTTGCATTTTAAATTCTGTTTTCAGTCCTCTCTTTAACCCAATACTTCCCCATTGTTCCTACACTTACTCCTACATGTTTTAACACTAATTACACCTCCTAATACACCTTAGTTCATTAATTAATTCCTTACCCAATTTTATACTCATTCACTCATCTAATTTTCCCAAGTTTCACTCAACACTCACTAGTTTCTTCTCTAGTTACCTTATGCTACAGATTTTAACACTTACACTTCTCCTCTACATCTCCCTCTCTTAATGTCATTTGTAACACTCTTACTATATCTAGAATCCATTATCTAGCTCTCTCAACTTACCCTCTAACTATCCAAATCGAAATCTGTTACAACTCACATTAGTCACCTAGTTTTAATTCTCTAAGTGTTCTAATCCTAGGCAAATTTTGCCATAGTCTCCCTTGTATTTTTATACACTCACCACATTGTTTTACTCACATTTTACACTTGTTTCACCTGTTACAATAACCAAAGCTATACAAGCTCCCATATACGAATATCAACACCAAAACAACACTAAAATTCCCTGCACTCAACACTCAATTCCCAATCTGTTTTATAACAGTTTTTACAATGTTTCAAAGGTTTCAAAATATTTATTTCCTCTTACACATTATACTACTAATGCATTATCATTTACAATACACATTTTTACTTCTAAAAATCTGTTACATTCTACATATACAAGGCTATACAAGGGTGAGCATTATTACCTTGATTCTTTTCTAGATTTCCTTCCTCCTTCTTTCTCCTTCCTTCCTTCTTTCCACCGGTTTTAACTCAAGTTCTCTACTACTACAACCATACAATACATTTCAATATACTATTTTAATACACTAAAACTAACCCTATCCATTTCTAGGTCTTAATACAAGTTTTAGGGTTTAGGATTTATATTACCTTGCAAGGGTTCAAATGGAGCTTGGAGTGGCTCAAGAACAAAGTTTCCGACTCCACCAACAAGCCAAAATCGGCTAGAACAACAAGGAACAACAAGGGTTTAGTTATAAATTTCGTTTTGCTCTTAAGGCTAGAAAAACAATGGAGTTTTCGAAATATTTTTACCTTAGAAGAACAAGGAGAAGGAGAGCCTTCTAATGGTGGTGTTGAATCTCCAAATGGGATATACCCACAAAATCGAAACTGCTCCTCTTTGGATTTTGGAACGATGGAAGTGTAGCTCTTGGAGAGAGGAACACAATGGTGGTGTTTTTATAATTTTTGGAGAATGTATGAGGGAGTTACAAAGGAGAGAAGTGAGTATATTTGTGAGGTTCTTCAAATCTCCATGAAAATCGCTTGAGGAGGAAGAAAGGAGAAAAGAGAGAATGAGGGGGGGCTTGTCCACGTGAGAGAAAATGAGAATGGGTAGGAGAGAGAAAAAAAATGTGAGAGTAATGTTACTTTATTGCTTTTGTCTTTAGTGAGTAAAAGAGAAGTGGGTATGTGTGTGTGGTGGCAAAATCGGACACACACATAGAGTATGGGGGTTTTTAAAAATTCTTTTTACATTATTGGACACATAAGTTTGTGTTATTTATACTTCTACCCCACAACTTCCCGTTTTTTTACAGTTTTCACTAATCTCTCGTTTTATTGATTTTATTGGTCCTAAAGCTTCACTAACATTTATTAATGATTATTTAGCTGACCAAAATTGTTACGAGTCTATTTGACCCGCTTAAAGACACGTTTTCCCGGTTACCTCGAAAAGCGCGCTTTAAGGTTCGTTAGTGATTTTAATCCATTTTAAGGATCCGTTTTCTTCGGGATTTGTTCCCTAATAATTATTTATACTCAATTAAGCTTCTAAATTACTTATTAGCCTAATTAATCACTATTTTTAATTACGGGGTATTTCATGAAGTGAAGAATGCAATTCCATGATGTTTACCTGAATTTGAAACATAAAATGCATTAGTTATTATCTAAACACAAATCATAGAAAAACCCATGATAAGTGAGAAATATTGGCCAAACCACTACAAAAAATAAGTAAATTAAACCCTTCAAATGCTCTATATTTCACACTTATCAATATCTTGTAAATAAAATCAAACGTTAGGGGCATCTCATAATGAAAAAGAAACCTCAGGATTTCTCGTAAAATTCGCTCAAACCTCAGGGGTATCTCTTGAAATTTCCCTTTTGAAATATCTTTAATAATTAAGAAGGTAATTCGTATTTAATTACTGTAATACCCCAACCCGAAATCCAATAAACTGAACGGCGATCACTCCCAAATAAATTACAACTGCAGCGGAAATAAATACAACAACCGGGCGGTATCACAATGCCGTTGGCCACCCTTGTGACCAACAAGGCTAAGTCCAAATACAATCCTCAAATGTCACGGTCTGGAATACAGATACAACCCGATACTAGGAATCCAACTCAAAAGTACAATACTGAAATAAAACAAATAACTAATAGTAGACTCCCAAAGCTTGGTCTACCCCACCTACACTCAGTGTAGTGAACTTCTCAATCTTCAGGTACCTGAAAAATGGGGGTGCCCCCAAAGGGGCTCAGCAAACAACGCTGGTATGGAAAACGTGCAGCCCATCGTCTACCGGGCCACACCAAACTACTTTGTCGAATACATGCAGTTCATTTTTTATAAAGCTGTAAACAAGCATAATCTGATGATAACAAG
This sequence comes from Limonium bicolor, assembly GCA_023374045.1. Lineage (NCBI taxonomy): Eukaryota > Viridiplantae > Streptophyta > Magnoliopsida > Caryophyllales > Plumbaginaceae > Limonium > Limonium bicolor. The sequence goes on along the minus strand of CM041779.1, from coordinate 198,434,011 downwards.
TATCCACACAAGGACAATAATGTCACATAGAACAAGACACAGAAGGTCGAGTTAGCTGAACTGAAATTCTTTACTGATAGTCGTCCACACAATGGGACTGACAGTTATACTGAATATCTGAATAGTGGAGGTATAGTGACCTCGTTATAGAGAAAGGTTGGGTATAAAAACCCCAGGAGATAACGTAGTTAAAACCCTGAACTGAATGGCGTGGAAATAAGAACCAATAGAGATAAAGTCTTCCTCGACTGAAGGGCATTTGAATCCCGGAAGGAATAAAGTCTTCCTCCCAACTGAATGTTTCTTCGCGACGTAGTAGGAGACGACCTGAGACAGGTACAACTCCCGTAGCATGCATGGCCAGATCCAACTGGGCTCCTCAATCTCGAAATATAATTGTTAAGTGTCATATAAAGACGTTAACAAGAACACAATGTGTATTGTCAATTATCACGTTTGGATAATGACGTTTGTTATAAACTGAAGTTGTGAGAGACTTGAGTCCAAGTCCCTCGGTACTGAAACGCAGGTATTTATCCACTGGTATAGTAGTGTTTGTATGCGTGGGACATACCGATGTAGTCAGCAACATTCACCACACTAAATAATACCACAGTGTGCAAGAGTAAAACACAGTTTTACATTATTCTCTTGGTCGTTATTTCAACAACAGATAGCACACAAGCCGGTGTAATCCGTTAGAAACAGGTTGCAAGAATCCCATACCGTTCACCGTAGACTGTACTTGTAATTCCCCGTCAACGTCTGGTCAAACAAGTCCTAGAATAGGATTAACTGAGAGGGTTAATTTATGTTACCCTTATATAATAATCCTATTGGATCTTTAACAAATTTCATATTTGTTATTTCATGTGAGGTTTTATTCCTTTTAATTACCCATGATTTATGTATAACTTATTTGTTATTTATTCACAAATCCTTTAGCACATCTATGTGTTTCTTGCATTTGTTGTTTATTTTATTTGTCTAGGTGACATAACAACCTATATTTCTTAACTATATTTATTTGTCATACATGGACATAAAATTCTTACATTTTCATTATTCCTCCTTTAACCAAAAGTAATAGTCATCGGTTATCTTAAATTCCTTATAACTATATAAGTCATAGTTTAACCTCATAACTCCTTTAATCAAAATTCTTTCTTCTAAATCCTCCAAATATCCATATAGGACCTATATTTATTCAAATCTAATTCTTAAACTTGTATTTCGTTATTTACAAAAACCACCACATTAATTCATAAACTTTACACTTAAATTCTAATCTCTTTATATAACATAATTTTAATTCCTCATCTAATTAAATTACAAACCACTAATCTTTTGGACATAACTTATAAATATTATAACTTTCAAGAATTACATCTTAGCCCCTCAAAATCTCGCATATATTTATATACTTTCTATAATTGCAATTTAGCCACAAAATCTTATAATCTTTACATAATGTCTTATAAACTATAGTTTTAATTTTTTTCTCCATAAATGCCGAATATATATATATAAATTCTTAAATTACCAAACTAACCCCAAAGTAATTCGGCTATGTCATTTATTTTTCCTTAATTACAATTTCATCCCAAAACTTATATTAGTATCTTAATAATTTATAATCTAAAGTCTAAATGTTTATTCTTCAAATTTCGAAAGTGAACTCAATGATTCTCTTAATTATCAATTCGCCCACTAAATATTTACAAACTTTCATATCAACTTTTATAAATTACATAAGCCCAAAAACTTTATAAAAAGTTATTTTAAGCTTGTTTAGATTATCTAAAATTCTTAAACTTAATTCCTAACCTTAATTATATTATAATTACACCAAATACCCCTTTAGCTCTCGGTTTTCACAATAAGTGCCCAAACTTTGTAAAAATTACATTTAAGCCACATAACTTATTTAATTAGTCATTTAAGCTTTAATAAAATTTTTTAACTCACCAAACTTTATGATATAGTTTTATACCTAAGTAGGTCATTAATACCTATTTAACACTTAGGTAATTCGGCCATATTCATTTAGTGACCATATAGTATATAAAAGTGGATTTATATTCATAATAAATGTACATAAATTCATATGAGTCATATAACTCATGTAAAAATTATTGTAATGTCTTATATTGATTCTTAGCTTAAAATAAAGCATTTTTGCCCTAGACTTTTCGGCCTTAATTAATTTGTAACATAAACAAATTCTATGTCACAAAAATGTGTCTTAAGGTAATATTTTCTATATATGTTATAGATTATATTTTTGGCATATAAAACCATATAGTTTCGGTATTATTTAGCCTAGGAGATGTACATAATTTTTGTACAACTTTTAGAAGCTTAACAAAGCTTATAACATAAAGATTTACTTAGTAAACTTACTTCTTAACAAAGGTGGTTAAGTGCTTGAACTTCTTCTTGAATCTCCAAGCTTTCTCCTAGGTAAACTTGATGCTCCTCTTCGGTTTTATGCAAGAGGTGAAGGTGTTTAGGAGTTAGATCTTCAATAAAGATCTTAAGTAGATTTGTAAGTAGTTTTTCAAGAATTTACCTTAAGCTTTTTCTCCTTATATTTTCGTCACAACCAAGGTAGATGAAGAACAAACTTTCCTTCATGAAAATGAAGAAGAAAAGAGTCTTAGAAGAAGTAGAACTTGGTTACACACAAAATGTGTTTTAAGGATTTCCAAGCTTTAAAACCTACCTTGAGATGCTCCTTGGTTTAATGTTGGTTTGGACAATCTCCTTGGAGAACTAAATGTGGCCGAACCCACCTTGATATGCTAGGAAGAGTTTTGCTTCAAGACTTGCCAAGAAATGCTAGGAAATTACCTTAAGATGAAGATAGAAGTTAAAACTCCATTAATGGACTTAAGAGCTTCAAAGGAAGAAGATGAAGCTAGAGGAGAGAGGAGGGCCTTACCAAACCGTGGAGGAAATGTGCAAGGAGGGAAATGAGACCTAGCTCACGTAAATGAAAGAAGCAAATTGGAATTTGATTTTGTTTTGTCAATTTTTAATGTCATTTGACAATTCTTTTCCTTAGTTTAATTCATGGTTGATTGGCTCAATAAATGATCTCTTTTCCAGCCTAAAAACCGGCCATGTGGAGTGACTAAGCAAGAGTTGGCAAGACAATTATTTTGGCTAGAAGACAAGGTGAGAAAAGGTGAGTTTATTCTTTGATTTTTCAATGTCACTTGGCTTGTCTTCTTCATGTGGAGTCACGAAATGGAGGTCTGAATGGGGTTCAAAACCGGCCATGAAGAGCCAAGGAAGAAGCAAGGAAGGTTACTTGCTTAGAAATCAAAAGGCAAAAGAAAAAGGAATCTACTTTTTGCTTTTAGCATTTGTTTTGTATCTAGCTCACATGGCCTTGTTCCATGACCTAATTTCGACAGCTCTCTGGTCAAATGAGACCTACATACTTAGACATTAAGTAATAAACACATGGGATGATGAGTCATCATGTCTTAAGCCTTTTATAAATTTTAAAGCAAATTTTATACTAGTTTTTGCCCTTAAAATCGGCCCCTATAGAGAGCCTTGTTGACTAGTCACACCAACTGATTTAGAAGGTCATTTTAACCCTTTTTAAGATTACCAATTCGTGGCATGTCAAAAACTACAAGGTAATTGCGTAAAACGCATTTTCGTGACACCCGAAGGTGTGTTTTGTGCTCTAAGGAAATTTTGGGAAACCAATTGTTCTTATGAGTTCCAAGTGTTTGTAAACACTTATTATAGTAAATAAACATATACTAAGATGTTACATTGAGTTATATGGGGTTATATCAACCCGTGACATAATTTACGGGCCATCGGGACACTCCCGGGCCAAAAAGGAGCGCTAAGAAACCCTCCTTTGTTTTTTGCTGAATTTTGAGAAACCACTTCGTGGGTTCTCTTTAGAATGATAAATAATGATGTTAGGAACTCTAGGAATTAATTTTATAGGAGTTCGTGCCACCTCGGCACTCCTCCGGACTTTTCGTGCTTTAAGGAGCGGGTGTGAGCACTCCCGAGCATTTTGCGTATTTGACTGAATATAGCTTAGGGAATATATTTGTATATTCATATAATAATTGTATGACCATTTAATTTGAATATTATAGGGTCATACAAGGTCATGTTTGACCATATGCTTCTAAGGCGTTTTAGCGTTTATGGTGAAACGACTGTTTTTACGTAACGTTTTCATGCATGGGTTTGCATGCGTACGTGAAATGATTTATATTTGGATTATATTCCAATAATAATGATTAAATAATATTATTTAGATTTGGGGTATTTCAATCTACCCCCCTTAAAAAGGACTTCGCCCCGAAGTCTCATATTTAAAGTATAAGGTTGTGGGGGAATCAAGTTCCACTAAGTATCCACAAATCAATCTAATTTTTAGGGATCAAGTCCCAAGTCTCTATATCCCTAAGTTCATAGTGTATATCAAGTACAACAGAAAACTTGGAATGTCATAACATATACTTGCAGTGTAAGGCAAGGTAGTGAACACAATCACTTTTCATTTCAAATGGTGCAACGTATGCATATAATATTTCCATTGTAGTGTAATGAAGTACACACAATCAAGTAGAAGTACAAGGTACATTCAAACGCAGTGTTACACAAGAACACATACAAGACAAGGTGTCACTGAAATGCACAAAAGTGCAACAACTGAAATGCACAAAAGCAACAAATGCAATGCACAAAGGTGCAACAAAGTGCACAACTAAACTCAAAAATGAAAAAGGCTCTACCCCCCAAAAGAAGGGGTACGCCCCCGTACCCTAGACTAAAGTGCCTAGTCGGTAAATAATGAGGGAAACTTCGCTCGCATATCAGCTTCGAGTTCCCATGTGGCCTCTTCCACATCGTGGTTCGACCAAAGAACCTTCACGAGGCTCACAGACTTGTTTCGAGTCTCTCGTGTCTTCCTATCTAAGATTCTTTGCGGTGTTTCCACATACCGCATTGTTGGTTCTAAAGAGAGTGTCTCTGGTTGTAGAACATGAGAAGGGTGAGGCATGTATTTCTTAAGCTGAGACACGTGAAAAACATTGTGTACTTTGCCCAACTCGGCTGGTAAATCAAGTCGATATGCCACTAGGCCCACCCGCTCTATGATAGCGTAGGGTCCTACAAATTTCGGGCTTAGCTTGCCCTTCTGACCAAATCTGAATACACCCTTCATGGGTGAAAACTCGTAGAAATACCTGGTCGCCAACTGCGAACTCAAGGTCTCGTCGCCTCTCATCAGCATATGATTTCTGTCTGTCCTGTGCTGCTTTCATATTGTTTCTGATCTGCTGAACTTCTGCCTGGACTTTTGCTCCCAGTACCAGGCCCATGATGACATCTCACTAGCTCTCCCAGCACAAAGTTGTGCGGCATGGTCTGCCATATAAAGCCTGAAAGGTGACATCTGTATAGCGTGATAGCTGGTTATTGTATGCAAACTCTGAGATGTAATCTATCTATCCACTGCCCTGAAATCCAAGGCACATGCTCGTAGCATGTCCTCTAAGGTCTGAATATCCTCTCTGACTGACCATCTGTCTGAGGATGAAATGCTGTGCTAAGCTTCAATTCAGTGCCAATGCTTCGCGAGTAGCTCGCCAATATCGTGAGAGAAATCTAGTATCTCGATCTGAAACAATAGTCTTTGGAACTCCATGATGTCTGATAATCTCTTTCTCAAATAGCTCTGCTAACTTAGGCACTTTCCAAGTGTCTTTCATCACGATAAACCTAGCAACCTTAGTCAATCGATCAACAACGACCCAAATCATGTTTAGGCCTCCTCTCGTAGGTGGTAGTCCCACCACGAAATCCATAGAAATGTCATAAAACTTCCATTCTGGAACTGGCATAGACTGTACCATACCTCCTGGTCGTCTATGTTCGAATTTCACTTTCTGACAATGAGACATCGAATCACATACTCTGTCACGTCGCCCTTCATACCACTCCACCAGAAATACCTCTTTAGATCTCTGTACATCTTAGAAGCTCCTGGATGGACAGATGTGGTAGAAGTGTGGGACTCTCGAAGAATATGCTCCTTTATATCTGTGTTGTCTCTGGGAATACACAATCTGCCCTTCAATCTGATGAGTCCATCATCATGTAGCTGAAACTCATATTTACCACTCTCAAACGTACCGTCAGACAACTTCTGACTGATCTCCATCATTCGCTGATCACTCTGCTGTGCTCTGCGTATGTCGTCCATAAGACTCGAGCTAGCCACAATGGCATTTAGGGAATGTGCTCGTCGACTCAGTGCGTCTGCTACAACATTAGCTTTCCCTTCCTTGTACTGCAAATCAATATCATAGTCCTTAAGAAATTCAACCCATCTTCTTTGTCTCATGTTTAACTCCTTTTGGGTGAATACATACTTCAAACTCTTGTGATCCGAATATACGGTCATCTGGACACCATACAGGTAGTGGCGCCAGATCTTCAAAGCAAAAACGATAGCTCCAAGCTCCAAGTCATGTGTGGGATAGTTTTCCTCATGTTTCTTCAACTGTCGGGAAGCGTAGGCGACTACCTTCCCATTCTGCATGAGTACACACCCTAATCCCCTACCTGATGCATCACAGTAAACTTCATAACCCTCTGTGCCTTCAGGTATAGTCAAAACTGGTGCTGATGTCAAGGCATTCTTCAGAAGCTCGAATGAGGTCTCACATTCAGTAGTCCATGTGAAAGGTGCATCCTTCTTCATTAAGCTGGTCATAACCCGAAATCCAATAAACTGAACGGCGATCACTCCCAAATAAATTACAACTGCAGCGGAAATAAATACAACAACCGGGCGGTATCACAATGCCGTTGGCCACCCTTGTGACCAACAAGGCTAAGTCCAAATACAATCCTCAAATGTCACGGTCTGGAATACAGATACAAACCCGTACCTAGGAATCCAACTCAAAAGTACAATACTGAAATAAAACAATAACTAATAGTAGACTCCCAAAGCTTGGTCTACCCCACTACACTCAGTGTAGTGAACTTCTCAATCTTCAGGTACCTGAAAAATGGGGGTGCCCCCAAAGGGGCTCAGCAAACAACGCTGGTATGGAAAACGTGCAGCCCATCGTCTACCGGGCCACACCAAACTACTTTGTCGAATACATGCAGTTCATTTTTTTATAAAGCTGTAAACAAGCATAATCTGATGATAACAAGTATCCACACAACAATATGTCACATAGAACAAGACACAGAAGGTCGAGTTAGCTGAACTGAAATTCTTTACTGATAGTCGGTCCACACAATGGGACTGACAGTTATAACTGAATATCTGAAATAGTGGAGGTATAGTGACCTCGTTATAGAGAAAGGTTGGGTATAAAAACCCCAGGAGATAAACGTAGTTAAACCCTGAACTGAATGGCGTGGGAAATAAGAACCCACTAGAGGAATAAAGTCTTCCTCGAACTGAAGGGCATTTGAATCCCGGAAGGAATAAAGTCTTCCTCCCAACTGAATGTTCTGTCGCGACGTAGTAGGAGACGACCTGAGACAGGTACAACTCCCGTAGCATGCATGGCCAGATCCAACTGGGCTCCTCAATCTCGAAGTATATAATTGTTAAGTGTCATATAAAGACGTTAAACAAGAACACAATGTGTATTGTCAATTATCACGTTTAGGATAATGACGTTTGTTATAAACTGAAGTTAGTGAGAGACTTGAGTACAAGTCCTCGGTATACTGAAACGCAGGTATTTAATCCACTGGTATAGTAGTGTTTGTATGCGTGGGACATACACGATGTAGTCAGCAACATTCACGCACATAAAATAATACCACAGTGTGCAAGAGTAAAACAACAGTTTACATTAATTATCTTGGTCGTTATTTCAAACAACAGATAGCACACAAGCCGGTGTAATCCGTTAGAAAACAGGTTGCAAGAATCCCATACCGTTCACCGTAGACTGTACTTGTAAATTCCCGGTCAACGTCTGGTCAAACAAAGTCCTAGAATAGGATTAACTGAGAGGGTTAATTTATGTTACCCTTATATAATAATCCTATTGGATCTTTTAACAAATTTCATATTTGTTATTTCATGTGAGGTTTTATTCCTTTTAATTACCTCATGATTTTATGTATAACTTATTTGTTATTTATTCACAAATCCTTTAATGCACATCTATGTGTTCATTGCATTTGTTGTTTATTTTATTTGTCTAGGTGACATAACAACCTATAATTTCTTAACTATATTTATTTGTCATACATGGACATAAAATTCTTACAGTTTTCATTATTCCTCCTTTAACCAAAAGTAATAGTCATCGGTTATCTTTAAATTCCTTATAACTATATAAGTCATAGTTTAAACCTCATAACTCCTTTAATCAAAATTCTTTCTTCTAAATCCTCCAAATATCCATATAGGACCTATATTTATTCAAATCTAAATTCTTAAACTTGTATTTCGGTTATTTACAAAACAACCACATTAATTCATAAACTTTACACTTAAATTCTAATCTCTTTATATAACATAATTTTAATTCCTCATCTAATTAAATTACAAAACTACCACTAATCTTTTGGACATAACTTATAAATATTATAACTTTCAAGAATTACATCTTAGCCCCTCAAAATCTCGGCATATATTTATAACTTTCTATAATTGCAATTTAGCCACAAAATCTTATAATCTTTACATAATGTCTTATAAACTATAGTTTTAATTTTATTTCTCCATAAATGCCGAATATATATATATAAATTCTTAAATTACCAAACTAACCCCAAAGTAATTCGGCTATGTCATTTATTTTTCCTTAATTACAATTTCATCCCAAAACTTTATATTAGTATCTTAATAATTTATAATCTAAAGTCTAAATGTTTATTTCTTCAAAATTTCGAAAGTGAACTCAATGATTCTCTTAATTATCAATTCGCCCACTAAATATTTACAAACTTTCATATCAACTTTTATAAATTACATAATAGCCCAAAACTTTATAAAAAGTTATTTTAAGCTTGTTTAGATTATCTAAAATTCTTAAACTTAATTCCTAACCTTATATTATATTATAATTACACCAAATACCCCTTTAGCTCTCGGTTTTCACAATAAGTGCACCAAACTTTGTAAAAATTACATTTAAGCCACATAACTTATTTAATTAGTCATTTAAGCTTTAATAAAATATTTTTAACTCACCAAACTTTATGATATAAGTTTATATACCTAAGTAGGTCATTAATACCTATTTAACACTTAGGTAATTCGGCCATATTCATTTAGTGACCATATAGTATATAAAAGTGGATTTATATGTCATAATAAATGTACATAAATTCATATGAGTCATATAACTCATGTAAAAATTATTGTAATGTCTTATATTGATTCTTAGCTTAAAATAAAGCATTTTTGCCCTAGACTTTTCGGCCTTAATTAATTTGTAACATAAAAAACAATTCTATGACACAAAAATGTGTCTTAAGGTAAATATTTTCTATATATGTTATAGATTATATTTTTGGCATATAAAACCATATAGTTTCGGTATTATTTAGCCTAGGAGATGTACATAATTTTTGTACAACTTTTAGAAGCTTAACAAAGCTTATAACATAAAGATTTACTTAGTAAACTTACTTCTTAACAAAGGTGGTTAAGTGCTTGAACTTCTTCTTGAATCTCCAAGCTTTCTCCTAGGTAAACTTGATGCTCCTCTTCGGTTTTATGCAAGAGGTGAAGGTGTTTAGGAGTTAGATCTTCAATAAAGATCTTAAGTAGATTTGTAAGTAGTTTTTCAAGAATTTACCTTAAGCTTTTTCTCCTTATATTTTCGTCACACCAAAGGTAGATGAAGAACAAACTTTCCTTCATGAAAATGAAGAAGAAAAGAGTCTTAGAAGAAGTAGAACTTGGTTACACACAAAAATGTGTTTTAAGGATTTCCAAGCTTTAAAACCTACCTTGAGATGCTCCTTGGTTTAATGTTGGTTTGGACAATCTCCTTGGAGAACTAAATGTGGCCGAACCCACCTTGATATGCTAGGAAGAGTTTTGCTTCAAGACTTGCCAAGAAATGCTAGGAATTTACCTTAAAGATGAAGATAGAAGTTAAAACTCCATTAATGGACTTAAGAGCTTCAAAGGAAGAAGATGAAGCTAGAGGAGAGAGGAGGGAGCCTTACCAAACCGTGGAGGAAATGTGCAAGGAGGGAAATGAGACCTAGCTCACGTAAATGAAAGAAGCAAATTGGAATTTGATTTTGTTTTGTCAATTTTTAATGTCATTTGACAATTCTTTTCCTTAGTTTAATTCATGGTTGATTGGCTCAATAAATGATCTCTTTTCCAGCCTAAAAACCGGCCATGTGGAGTGACTAAGCAAGAGTTGGCAAGACAATTATTTTGGCTAGAAGACAAGGTGAGAAAAGGTGAGTTTATTCTTTGATTTTTCAATGTCACTTGGCTTGTCTTCTTCTTCATGTGGAGTCACGAAATGGAGGTCTGAATGGGGTTCAAAAACCGGCCATGAAGAGCCAAGGAAGAAGCAAGGAAGGTTACTTGCTTAAGAAATCAAAAGGCAAAAAGAAAAAGGAATCTACTTTTTGCTTTTAGCATTTGTTTTGTATCTAGCTCACATGGCCTTGTTCCATGACCTAATTTCGACAGCTCTCTGGTCAAATGAGACCTACATACTTAGACATTAAGTAATATAACACATGGGATGATGAGTCATCATGTCTTAAGCCTTTTATAAAATTTTAAAGCAAATTTTATACTAGTTTTTGCCCTTAAAATCGGCCCCTATAGAGAGCCTTGTTGACTAGTCACACCAACTGATTTAGAAGGTCATTTTAACCCTTTTTAAGATTACCAATTCGTGGCATGTCAAAAACTACAAGGTAATTGCGTAAAACGCATTTTCGTGACACCCGAAGGTGTGTTTTTGTGCTCTAAGGAAATTTTGGGAAACCAATTGTTCTTATGAGTTCCAAGTGTTTGTAAACACTTATTATAGTAAATAAACATATACTAAGATGTTACATTGAGTTATATGGGGTTATATCAACCCGTGACATAATTTACGGGCCATCGGGACACTCCCGGGCCAAAAAGGAGCGCTAAGAAACCCTCCTTTGTTTTTTGCTGAATTTTGAGAAACCACTTCGTGGGTTCTCTTTAGAATGATAAATAATGATGTTAGGAACTCTAGGAATTAATTTTATAGGAGTTCGTGCCACCTCGGCACTCCTCCGGACTTTTCGTGCTTTAAGGAGCGGGTGTGAGCACTCCCGAGCATTTTGCGTATTTGACTGAATATAGCTTAGGGAATATATTTGTATATTCATATAATAATTGTATGACCATTTAATTTGAATATTATAGGGTCATACAAGGTCATGTTTGACCATATGCTTCTAAGGCGTTTTAGCGTTTATGGTGAAACGACTGTTTTTACGTAACGTTTTCATGCATGGGTTTGCATGCGTACGTGAAATGATTTATATTTGGATTATATTCCAATAAATAATGATTAAATAATATTATTTAGATTTGGGGTATTTCAATTACCTATATATAATTAATAAATATAGAAATGGATTTAGATAAACATTTACATGATTTAACAAAAAATAGAACCTTAATCATATTTGTATAAATAATTATATGGTTCGGAAATAATTTTAGAGGAAAGGATAAAAATAAATAATTAAATAAGGAGCTAAATGATTCAAATACGCTACAAATATACCTTGACATTTAAGGTCATATTTATAAAGAGAAATTGCTCAAGTAAGTAGTTTATAACATGTATCATACATTATTACATGAAATAATGACATGAAATTAATATCCTTAAGTGTGAGAGGTTTACTAACATATTAACTTAATTTAGGAGGCCTTGTGAGCTTATAAACCAATTAAAAATTGGATGGGCCAAGTTAGTTTATTAATTTGCAATTCAAAATTTCATAGGGGCCCAACGTAAGCCAAAATTGAAGCCTCTTATCAGCCCAACTTCCTTACGTATCATGTAAAACCCCGGATTTTACTCCAAAATATAGTGTAAAGAATTATAAAGATAACGTCGTAAACGGATCGAAAAACGGAGGTCAAATGAGTCTTTAAACAACAATTTTAGTTGTGTCCGACATTATATCCGAACATGTATGTTCGGACAAGGTCCGAGATGCAAAAGCACATGTACGAACTCATGTCGGAACATTAAAGTTCAGACACTAGTCCTGTCCAGGTATGTCCGAATGTTTGTCCGAGCATGTAAGTTCGGACCAATGCCGAGACTTACAGACGGACTCGTCCTCACCTACTATCCGAACATGTAAGTTCAGACAGATGTTCGAACACCCCCATACTCCATAAATCAATTTCAGTTCGGGACCTGTCCGAACTTGTACGTCTGGATAGACGTTCAAACAGGTCCAAAGGTGTGAAATCAGCCACAAAACACCTTTGGAAATACACTTCAATACCAATAACTATAAGGACAAGTTAGTATAGTGTAACATATTACATAGCATATATACGTATATACTCATACATATACTCATAGTACCCTAATATATATATATAAGTAATAACTGTGTGGGTGTGAGCCTCGATTTTTAAACCCTATCCTAGGTTGATTCGAGTTGATTAGGATCTGATCGGGTTTTAGGTCCACTTATAACCTAAGTTTAATAACTAAGTCATAAAACCATAATTATTAAAACCCAAGCTAGCTCACTAGAACCTATTATGAGTCGCCATCTAATTTTAACCTAGATCAAATTAGGAAAGGAGAGTTTGGGTTTGAGGGCTTGATATTCGACTTAATTAGGGTTCAATTACTTTCATTACCCCTTAGAAGTCATTTTTCCTCTACTTAGTTTAATTACGGCTTATTACGAGTCGTTTTAACCTAAGTGTGCGCTTCTAGTTTATAAAATTTTTTCTCTTTTTGACAGAAAATTAAAGTGAAAATCAAAACTACCTAAACTAGGGTTTCGGAGGCAGAATTAGGTCGAATTTTAATTATGTCCGTAGCCACAGACCTAATGTTCGTGTAACACCCCAACTAATATCACCACACTTAACCATTAAACACAACGGAAATTACATCATAAACACTGACTAAACCAATGGGTGTTACACGCCGTTAGCCACCCATGTGGCTAACAAGGCTAATACATACATAGTGTACCGGTCTGATGGACAAGTTTACCGAGCACTACACTTACATTACCAACCGCTTCTAAACTGAACCAAATACATTTTACCTTTACATTACAAGTGTACCGAGTCTAATACATTCCATCACCAATATCACACTTCGGTCTTACACTACTTACGGACACATAAACAACTAAATAACTATCCAAGTATAACAGCTACCCCGTCCTACTCTCGAACGGCTGCTAACTCCATTGTACCTGAAAAGTATGGGGGGGGGGGGCAAAGGGGCTCAGCACCTTTGCTAGTATGGTAATCGTGCAGCCCGCATACTACCGGGCCACGCACAACTAATTGTCGTCTAAGCATGCGGTTGATTATTTTAAAATCATACATAGAAACCATAAACACATATCATGCTTTGTAACACCCATATTTAACATGTTTATAGCGGAAATAAAATACTAAAGGCGTATAGACCATCGGGTTCCAAACACCCAACACCAAACCTCACTAATTACAACTTAAAGAATTACAATTGTCACGGCCTGAACCTCGAGAAAACTTAACAAAAATAAAACAGAAGTAAAACACATAAACTCTCCACAACACCTAATCCCATCCCAATCACTCGTTCTCTTCGTGGCCACCTGTAAAGTAACTCGTACCTGCAAGATAAAACCAAGCAGCCCATCCCGAGAGGGGTGGGTCAGTTCCCTAGAATGGAACTGGTACGATCCTCCAAAAACAAACTTATAATACAACTCTTAAATAAACAATAGCTTGAAAGCAATCACTTAAACCACACAGAGGAGCAAGGCTTTAATACCCCGGATCTAAAAATCGTGATTTAATTACTCTAATATGATTGTTAAAGGCCTGATGGTGCCTAAAGAGTATTGGTAAGGGAAATAAAACCAAAAGAAAAGAGAAAATGCGTAAAACGCGAGAAAACGCTAAAACGCGCATTAAATAAGTATAAGAGATATATGATCTCATTAGGGTCTGAGATGGATTCCAAAGGCTTAGTTAGTCCTAATTAGTATACGGGAGTGATTCCCGTAGAAAATGGATCCAAAAAATGGATTAAAACACTAACAGAGTTTTAAAGCACGTTTTTCGAGAAAACCCGAAAACGTGACTTTAAGTGGTCAAACGGACTCGTAAAAAATTATAGTTGATTAAATAACTATAAATAAGTGTTAATGGAAGCTTAATAACCATTAAAAATAAAGAAACGAGAAAAATCCAAAAAAACGGGCCCGGTTAGTGAATAGTACCAAACCGGGTAAAATAACGAGCGTTTTCGGTAAAAGACGAAAAACGCTCCAGCTCATATGTACTTGTTGAGGGCCGGTTTTTATTAGTCAAAACAGCTCCCTCTCACACATGAGTAGCTAGTTAATTAAAAGAGTTGAAAAGTAAAAAGGTGAATAGTGTAAAGTGATTTATACCTCACTTTTACTCTCTCTCTTCCCTTATTCTTTTTACTCACGTTTTTCCTCCTCACCAGAGCTCTCTTCTTCTCCCATCTGGTTGTCAATGGCGATTTCTCACCTCGTCTCAGCTCCTCTCTTCTTCTTCAATTTTGAAGGTCCAAATGAGATCCAAACTCCACAAAAATTGTACCGTTGAATTCCTCTCAACTTGGGGAACATTTCCCTCCTTTCAAAATATGGAAAGCTCACATTTGACCTCCATGGAAAAAGCTTGTATTGAAGGTTTTAAGGTGCCATCTTGATCTAGAACAACACTCTTGTTGTTTAAGGTAAGAAATGAGTTCAAAATCTCTCTTTTCTAACCTTCCTTTGATTTTCATAAATTCCAACGTTGAGCCCCTCTTCTTCCATGTCCAGCCGGTTTTGTTGAGCTTCAATAAGGGCTGGAATTTTGTTAGCCTTGCTATCCAAGAACTCCTCCTAGAAGTTTCAAGGTAATACCCTTCTAAATGCTTAAGAAATCCTTTTAAAATCTAGGTTAAAATGGGAGTTATGTATTAAGTAGTGTGTTATTCTTGGGCTGGCCAGCTTGAGCTGTTTGGCCGGTTGAGAAACAAGAAATAAAGAGGGAAAGATGAAGGAAGGAAGGAGAAACAAAGAAAGAGAAACAAGAAGATTGAAATGTGAAGGCTTGTGAATATAAGGTAAATAATTTACCTTGAAGCCTACCTTAATGCTTTTAAATTTGGGGATGGGAAGTAATTGAATGAACCCAAATTTATGTTAATTGTGTACTTGGTGATAGTTGAGAGAATAATGAGTTAATGCTTGGATTGAGAGCTATGCATTTGATGAATTATGCATTATGTTGTATTTGGAGGATTTGATGAGTTCGATTTAACTTGTGTGCTGGTAGAACCCTTGTGGGTTTGGTTAGTTTTAGGATGGACTTAAGTGTTGATATGAGCTTTGGGCAATGTTAGAAAAGTAGCCAAGTTATGGCAAAATTCGTGTAGGAGTTAAGTGGTTTAAGTATTGTTTGAGTAAGGAATGACCTAGAGAAACTAGGTGTTGATGGAGATTGATTGGGTTAGAAAATCACCATGGAAATACTTATTTAAGGAAGGAAGATTGAAGCAAAAATATGTAGCAATGGGGTTGTTTAAGTGCTTTGGGTGTTTTAGAAAGAGAATGAGAATTTAAGGCTTTAACAGAGAGTAATGAAAAATTGTGAATTTGAGCAAGAAATTGAGTAAGGATTAAACCTATGTTTTGAAGAGGTTTAGAGCATGTTTTAGGATGATTAAACATGTGGAAAACTTGTGGAATGATTAGGAAATGATTAGAGGTGAATTAGGGGTTGAAACATAATCAAAAACAAGACGAAATTTCAACACTGCAACTGGTCCGGGTTTGTAAACCTGGACAGAAACCCGGACCAGGCCTAAAACAAGGCAGAACGTTGTAGCAGAGGAGCGGTCCGGGTTTACAAACCAGGACACAAACCCGGACCACCCCTAAAACTCACCCGAGAAGTTTCTGAAATTGAGGTCCGGGTTTGTAAAGTAGTACACATACCCGGACCATTCATATATTGCACCCGAGAGTGAATTCAGAGACTGGTCCGGGTTTATATCCCAGGACACAAACCCGGACCACATGTAAAATGCACCAGAGAGTTAAAACCGTGTCTGGTCCGGGTTTGTAACCCCGGACACAAACCTGGACCAGTGTAAAAGTTTGCCAGAATGTGTTTTGTTTGAGTCCTAATGACGGGGAAGTGAATGGTAATGGTTTTAGAGGATATTTAGGACTTGTTTGGTGACCTATAAAGGTCCTTGTAGGTGTAAACAAGTTTGAGAAGTGAATGAGAAAGATGTGAGTTTATGAACACATGAGCTAAACTAGGAATAACGGGATAACGGGGTTAAGTACAGGAGTAGCATTTAATTATGTGCCGTATGAACTTAGTATTAATAATAATGTTTCGAACATTATCAGAGGATCGTGTGTGACCCGAGCATGGTGATATGACACGGTAAAAGTAAAACCCCAGTGAAAGGTTGATTTCTCATACTCCGCATGCTAATCGAGTTACGTTGATTTGTGTGTTTGTGTGCCGGCTTAATCAAGATTAAAGCATGAAATATCCAGTTTTGATTATGTATGCCTTGTTGTATGTGAATGAGCTAAATACTTGTATGCCGGTGTTGGTCTAACATAGTGTATGGACCGACTCGTATGAGTAACGTTTGGCTAAGACCCATAGATCGGGTCGATGCTTATGATAACGAAAATGTGCAAACCACAACTATCCGTTAGTATAACGATAACACAAACATATGTGAACTCCCTAGAATGTGAGGAGATGTGCGGGTTGAGTATTACCCGATAACGTTAGTAAACCATAATGACACAAACCACAAAACAAATGAGAGTGGAAAGATAAGTGAACCTCCTTCAAGAGATTAAAGATAGTTTGAAGACTGAACTAGTAAAGAAGGAAAGATACCTAAGGATTAGTAGCTCCCTTGAGACATGGTCGACCTCCTATATGAGAATTTTTACCCGATATAAGAAATAATCGAAAGTATGAGTAAGTGAAATGCATGGGTAACTCTTAAAAACCTAAGATTAACCGAACTTATTATGTTCCCAAAAAGGTCATTAGAAACAATCGAGAGTGATGCTTCTAGACTAATATACATAATATTATTATAACTCCGAGAAAGGAGTTATGGGAATGTAAGTAGTCCGAGAGTAGTCGGACCTAAGTAAAAAGAGATAGGAACTAAGAGAGAGTTCCGTGAGCTAGTTGAACCTTCCCACCATGCTAGACCCAGAGTAGGGTCGAAACCGGGGAAGGAAGACTATTGCTTGAGAGCCATGAGTTTTGGCCTAAGTATGTATTAAGTACAAGCGTGACGTAGGAGACCTGTAGTTCTCTAGAATCTACAAGAGCTTGAGTATAATTAACCCAAGAGTGTGGGTGAGATACTGAGTATATTAACCCAAGAGTGTGGGTGAGTAATGAGTATAATAACCTAAGAGTGTGGGTGGATAATGAGTTGCAAGTAACCCGAGAGAATGGGTGAGTATAGTACTAGTAGCCCAAGAAATGGGCGGAAATAAGAAGTAGCCCGGATAGCGGGTGAGCTATTAATGAGTACCAAGGCATAGTGAGGTATCCCCCTCATGGCCTAAGAGTAAATCGATACAACTAACAACCTTGTTATGTTAGTTAGGGATTGTATCCCATGATTGAATTGTCGAATCCTTGTGTAGTGTACATATATAATGTATTACTATATGCATGTTGGTTGAATTAAAATGAACTCCATGCTCTCGACAAAAGTAGTCGGCGTACCCCGGTTAGCGCTCGGGGTATGCGAATTTCATATGCAAGCTTAAGCTGCCCCTAGGGGCAACGTTTTTTTTTTATTTTTCAGGTACACCAAGATGTTACCGTTCGAGAGTAGGACGGGGTCGGTGGTTCGCATGGTTGTTAGATTTAATTACTTATGTATTGAAAGAGGTGAAGACCGAATATTTGTTGGCATCCATATATTGTAGACTCGGTATAGTGGAAATGATTTGAGTATTGTATATGTATACTGTACGTTGTAGTTCTCAGACCGTTACGGTATGCAAGAAAGGCCTGGTTGATCCATGGGTGGCTAACGGCGTTTTTCACCCCTCGTTGTAATTAGAGTTCCCTGCTGCGTGAGTAAGAGCATTTAGTGACAGTTTAAGAGGTAACGAGCTTAACGGTTGGGGTGTTACAAAAATGGTATCAGAAGCGAAAGGATCGCTCTGACTACTGAAATACCGAGCCTAGGAAATACCGAGTTAGGAATCAGAGATTTAGGGCTAAGGGTTGAGTGATAGCGTGAGAGATGCGCTACTTAGGAACTTCCAGAATGTTCTGGATACCTACAATACTAGACCCGCCCTCCACAACCCCCGTATTAAAAGCTCGGGAAAGAACGCCAGAGAGACGGGGAAACCCGATCTGGCAGTTATTAAATATTTCAATATGAACCAGAACCTGTCATGCGGTAGATCCTATGAACCGGAAACCCCGGAGACGGATCCCGCTGGAACGACAATAACTGCACTCAATGGCGTGAGGTCGAGAAATCCTAATCCAAGGAGACCAGAATCTGTGGCAGCTTGGGGCGACATGCTTAGCAGTCGCGAGAACCCAGCTGGTCGAGCAGCAGCAAGAAGGATGCACCAACTGTGCAACAAGACGGATTCATGAGAACAACGAGACCGGGACACAAGTCTACGGACCTCCATGGTTATGTAATACCACTAACGGTATACTAACCAACTAAAAACCTAGTTGAGAGTAGGTACACCCACCCTGCCACACCCGAAGAAGTTGCAATACTTAACTGATATAGCTTAGACAGCTACGAGCATAATTACGGGACATACCCGAATAGGACTATTGAAGTAGTGCCTAAATAAGTTAAACCTCGGTAACCACAGCAAAGATGTGGGAACGAGCAACGAGGTAGATCACAGAACTAAGTAATTAAGGAACTCCAAGATTGGAGAAGCACCTAAAAGGTTGACATACGTGTCAAGATGAACAAGTAGCAGCTCCGACGAGCAGTTATCCGACCAAAGGATCAAAGGAAGAGCCGATAAGGCTACCAAATTTAATGTGAACAATACCGTGACCGGTATGAGTTAACCCAAAAACCGCCAGTACCGTGCACTTGCCACGACAAGTGCAGTAATAGTGGGACTAATAAGAAGAGCTTTGACAAGCGACCAGTACTTAGTAAGTACCAAAATGGCGAGAGAAGCCAATATGGCAAGACAACCTTAAGAATTATTAGACAAAACCTTGAAAAGGCCTAATGGCCTGATCACTGTATGAAGAACATACCAGTCAGCGAGAAGCTGGACTTGGTAAGGTGCAGCCGGCATTGGTATGCCATGAAGAATTTACCTTCAAAACTCAAATTTTTCTTCCAAACATAAATTTTTTCCAAAAACCCCCAAATTTTAAAAACCAAACCAGAGGAATCTCAGTAAGGCGTCATAGGACTATATAAGAGGTGCTGGCACAGAATACTTCACCTAGGCGTGTGACTGACACTACAAGTGTACACAACGAGACATGGAACGACCGCACTCCGAAGGAGCTTGCGGGCCTGACAGACCAATTATGAGTTAGTCGGGTAAGTGGTAACGTATCAATAAGATACTACATGTATGTATACAAGTAGAGTACGGAACACGGGAAGTAGCCCACTCTATACTATGGACGAAAGAGCCAATTCAAACCAAGACAGTTGGACACCTCGAATGATCGAAGAACACAAAGAAGCTTACCAAGCTAAAAGAGTCTAGAACCCAGTAAGGTGACAAACCTAAGGATATAGCGTTAATGAGTGTGAGAAGCACAAAGTAATGAGCATAGACATTGGATATGTCTTAGAAAACAAGGAGGAAATACCTAATAACTGGAATGTATACCAGCGTAAGTAATATGGCGAAAGCCTAAAATGAACATATTAATGTTCGATAACGGGATAGAGTTCCCATAGTATACTTCACTGAAGAGAATGACAACCTGACCAAGAAGGTAAGGGAAAAGTACCAAGGATCTACCCAATAATGGGAGATACTACAACCCTAAACGGGATAGTTCAAACTATATGCAACTGCAAGACGGTGTAAAGAACTAAACACACCCATGAATTCAGGCCAGATATGATGGCATAACTCAATAACACCCAAGAGCAATCCGGAATCAACAGCAGTTGAACGAGATATCGTGTTGAGAACACGAGTGTTAAAGCGAACACTCGGGTAGAACCCGAAGGGATCCCACATAAGATGGGATACCCTAAATTGCCAGAGGGCATGAAATAATACTAAGATACTTAAAGGGCCTTCCAGATACGAAAGTGTGATGAGACACCTATGTCAAAGTGCCCAGCAGTACCTCCAAACCATTAATGGCGTACGGAGAAGCTGAAACTTGTATAAACAGCCGCACAGAGCATGGCTCGAGGCAAAGTGGCTTGTAAGCCGGAAAAACCAACTACCGTTCGTAGATTTAAACGTACAAAACCTATGCATAAAGGCATAAAAGAAACGGTGGAGAATGAACCACTACCTCAGAGTGGGGACACCACTTGTTATTATGGGGCCTATAGAGCGGTAATTGCGTAAATCCTCCAGAGAACGGCTACCACCTATGTATGTAATGTGAAACCGCTAAAGAGGTGTAGAGAAACTTGAGCATGTGTATATTGCCAAGGAGTATATGAACAATAGTAGAGTGTAAAGAGGAACCTCGATGGCAGCAATTCGAAACTGAAGAGTAATCGGTTGAGTAGTAAACACTGTATGTGTGCAGTATGAACCGCAGAGTAAGCAATGTGCAAGAAGCGCAGAGAGATGTAAAGGAGTAGTGTATTTCATTGAGCCAAATGAATGGCAAGCCATAGTATAAATGGCGGAAGTATATGAGCGGAAGCTAAACTAGTAGCGGATGCCATTGTGTAAGCGAATGCTGTAATGAGTAAGAACATGGTACGCAGTGAGCGACCATTGTAAGAGTGTAATTAGATAGTGATATGAAGCTAATGAGAAAAGATAGTAATGGAGACATGTTCATTTCTATCTCATGGGTGATTTACTGCCAAGCGTTTACGCTTCTGCACTCTGTATGACTGAGTGTTTTGGTATTGCACTTGTGCGGTAATGATCTTATGGGATGGCTAGGAACTTGAGAATTGTCAACGGAACCTGTTGAGCGAGAATCTAGAGAAGTAACTGTCTGGCCGTTGGCCAAAGGTGCACGAGGTACGTGGGCAGTAACCCACAGGGCCCAGGATCGATGGATGGTAAATGCAGAGTAGTATGAATGAAGAACTCTGGTACAGAAACAAGTAAACAAACAAAAAAAATTAAACGAGGAAGCACTACATACTAAGTAGTAGCTTGACCTCAACCGATAGTAAGTCGGAAAAAAGTAAGTGAATAATCACATATACAGTGTTATACGAAATAGATTTCCTGAGAACTGGAGAGAAAATCTATAACTCATCGAATTCGCATACGGTAAGAGGTACCACGCGACGATTGAGAAACCTTTATTCCCAAGTCAAAAAGGGATAGAAAGGGAGTGAATAATACATTGAGAATACCAAAGGGTGAATTAAGCTTTAGTTACCGATCACACATCAGGAGCCAGTGGGCTGTAATTCAAAGTTAAGTATACATGACGAACATGAGTAAATGGCTAATCATAAACGCCTTGAAGCCTTGGAGGCTAGAACCGAACCCGGTTATGAGTCAATTAACCACATTGAAGTTAAAACACTTCATGATAGTCGAATTAGTGAACCAATGTTCAGTAATAACATATGGTCGATTACGCGGGTGTAACCCCTTTTAAGGGGGGTAGGGCGAGAAACCGCTTAGAGTATGTTTTACGTATAGGTGTGTAAACTACTATGTGCATAGCATAAAAGGAATTATTTTGATGATAGGACCTCATGTTACATAAACATGTGTACCCATTCATCGTGTAAGTATGAGTATTTTGCATGAGAGATGCGAGTAATGTGTATATAATAATATGAAAAGAGGAGTAGAGAAACTCCTGGGCAAAGAGAATCCCTATAGTATATGTCTATTGAGATTAGACATGAGATATTAAGAGTATGAATCGGTATGAAACCGGTGTATAACCTAGTAGGGAGTGAGTTCCCTAAGTGATTTTATTTAAGAATGATTGATGGAGTGAGTTCCATCCTTTGGAGTTGTATGTAGTGTGTTTTTAATTGAGTAACAATTTGAGAAATTAAGTCATGAGTTGCTTAGGTAAAGTAAGTGAAGTAAAGTTGAGAATAATGGAGGACTTAGGTTCCATAACTAAGAGATAAGTTGAAATGAGTTGGGTTATGAATACGACTAGAAAGAGTCAAATATAGAAAACAAAAATGTTTGACTATCTGACTGTTTGAAACTGACGTGGGAGGTGGAACTTGATCTGCTAGCGATCAAGGGAAACCGAACACAAATTGGGGTGGAAGGATAGTTCAACACTGATGCTGATCACATCAGGGTTGGATGATTCCTAAAGCTCCCTATAAGTGGTCACAAGTAATCACGCTAAGAAAAGAGGCAACTACCATAAATTGGATTTGGAGTTGTGTGATACTTTAAAAAGAATTTTCAAATGGAATTTACAAAAGAATTTTCTTCAAGTATGAAGATGGAAATGAAAACTGGTTTTAAACCGCTATCACCCGCCGATGGTTGTGGCCTTAAGTCTTGATGACCGGTAGAACGGTGGGCGTGTATTAGTTTTGAAACCATTGCACCGTACGTGCGGCGGTCCTAAGTGACCGGTTAGGGCGGTGACAGTGAGTGATTTTTCCAAAGGCAGCGGGATGGGGAGAGTACCCTGAGACGATCCTGTGTTGAGTGAGTTAACCAGAGTGCCTGAGGATATTTATACGTGAAACGTTTTGATCAGAACCGAAGGGACCGTGGGCCAGAGAGAGTAAGTGCCCATTTGTCATGAAATGGCCGTGGACCAGAGAGCGTAAGTGTCCAACGTGACCGGTGCCTGAGGGATCAGTAGTATATTACTCAATATGGATTCGAGGACTGTAGTGCCTTCTTGTCTTCGGACCGATTCCATGGAGAGAGTATAAGAGTATTTTTGATTGCTATACATGCTGTGATATGTGTGTGGTATGTGTAGTGTGAAATGAGACTGACTTGTGGAGTCTGTAAGGTTATACATGTATTATAACCTTGGCATAGCGTGCCCATGAGAGTAACGATATAAGATTCACCAACTTTGAGGACAAATTTCCTAAGGGGGGTAGATTTTAATACCCCAGATCTAAAAATCGTGATTTAATTACTCTAATATGATTGTTAAAGGCCTGATGGTGCCTAAAGAGTATTGGTAAGGGAAATAAAACCAAAAGAAAAGAGAAAATGCGTAAAACGCGAAAAACGCTAAAACGCGCATTAAATAAGTATAAGAGATATATGATCTTGTTAGGGTCCGAGATGGATTCCTAAGGCTTAGTTAGGCCTAATTAGTATACGGGAGTGATTCCCGAAAAAAACGGATCCAAAAAATGGATTAAAACACTAACAGAGTTTTAAAGCACGTTTTTCGAGAAAACCCGAAAACGTGACTTTAAGTGGTCAAACGGACCCGTAAAAAATTATAGTTGATTAAATAAATATAAATAAGTGTTAATGGAAGCTTAATAACCATTAAAAATAAAGAAACGAGAAAAATCCGAAAAAACGGGCCCGGTTAGTGAATAGTACCAAACCGGGTAAAATAACGAGCGTTTTCGGTAAAAGACGAAAAACGCTCCAGCTCATATGTACTTGTTGAGGGCCGGTTTTTATTAGTCAAAACACCTCCCTCTCACACATGAGTAGCTAGTTAATTAAAAGAGTTGAAAAGTAAAAAGGTGAATAGTGTAAAGTGATTTATACCTCACTTTTACTCTCTCTCTTCCCTTATTCTTTTCACTCACGTTTTTCCTCCTCACCAGAGCTCTCTTCTTCTCCCCTCTGGTTGTCAATGGCGATTTCTCACCTCCTCTCAGCTCCTCTCTTCTTCTTCTTCTTCAATTTTGAAGGTCCAAATGAGATCCAAACTCCACAAAAGTTGTACCGTTGAATTCCTCTCAACTTGGGGAACATTTCCCTCCTTTCAAAATATGGAAAGCTCACATTTGACCTCCATGGAAAAAGCTTGTATTGAAGGTTTTAAGGTGCCATCTTGATCCAGAACAACACTCTTGTTGTTTAAGGTAAGAAATGAGTTCAAAATCTCTCTTTTCTAACCTTCCTTTGATTTTCATAAATTCTAACGTTGAGCCCCTCTTCTTCCATGTCCAGCCGGTTTTGTTGAGCTTCAATAAGGGCTGGAATTTTGTTAGCCTTGCTATCCAAGAACTCCTCCTAGAAGTTTCAAGGTAATACCCTTCTAAATGCTTAAGAAATCCCTTTAAAATCTAGGTTAAAATGGGAGTTATGTATTAAGTAGTGTGTTATTCTTGGGCTGGCCAGCTTGAGCTGTTTGGCCGGTTGAGAAACAAGAAATAAAGAGGGAAAGATGAAGGAAGGAAGGAGAAACAAAGAAAGAGAAACAAGAAGATTGAAATGTGAAGGCTTGTGAATATAAGGTAAATAATTTACCTTGAAGCCTACCTTAATGCTTTTAAATTAGGGGATGGGAAGTAATTGAATGAACCCAAATTTATGTTAATTGTGTACTTGGTGATAGTTGAGAGAATAATGAGTTAATGCTTGGATTGAGAGCTATGCATTTGATGAATTATGCATTATGTTGTATTTGGAGGATTTGATGAGTTTGATTTAACTTGTGTGCTGGTAGAACCCTTGTGGGTTTGGTTAGTTTTAGGATGGACTTAAGTGTTGATATGAGCTTTGGGCAATGTTAGAAAAGTAGCCAAGTTATGGCAAAATTCGTGTAGGAGTTAAGTGGTTTAAGTATTATTTGAGTAAGGAATGACCTAGAGAAACTAGGTGTTGATGGAGATTGATTAGGTTAGAAAATCACCATGGAAATACTTATTTAAGGAAGGAAGATTGATGCAAAAATATGTAGCAATGGGGTTGTTTAAGTGCTTTGGGAGTTTTAGAAAGAGAATGAGAATTTAAGGCTTTAACAGAGAGTAATGAAAAATTGTGAATTTGAGCAAGAAATTGAGTAAGGATTAAACCTATGTTTTGAAGAGGTTTAGAGCATGTTTTAGGATGATTAAACATGTGGAAAACTTGTGGAATGATTAGGAAATGATTAGAGGTGAATTAGGGGTTGAAACAAAATAAAAAACAAGAAGAAATTTCATTACTGCAACTGGTCCGGGTTTGTAAACCAGGACAGAAACCCGGACCAGGCCTAAAACAAGGCAGAACGTTGTAGCAGAGGAGCGGTCTGGGTTTACAAACCAGGACACAAACCCGGACCACCCCTAAAACTCACCCGAAAAGTTTCTGAAATTGAGGTCCGGGTTTGTAAAGTAGTACACATACCCGAACCATTCATATATTGCACCCGAGAGTGAATTCAGAGACTGGTCTGGGTTTATATCCCAGGACACAAACCCGGACCACATGTAAAATGCACCAGAGAGTTAAAACCGTGTCTGGACACAAACCCGGACCAGTGTAAAAGTTTGCCAGAATGTGTTTTTTTTGAGTCCTAATGATGGGGAAGTGAATGGTAATGGTTTTAGAGGATGTTTAGGACTTGTTTGGTGACCTATAAAGGTCCTTGTAGGTGTAAACAAGTTTGAGAAGTGAATGAGAAAGATGTGAGTTTATGAACACATGAGTTAAACTAGGAATAACGGGGTTAAGTACGGGAGTAGCATTTAATTATGTGCCGTATGAACTTAGTATCAATAATAATGTTTCGAACATTATCAGAGGATCGTGTGTGACCCGAGCATGGTGATATGACACGGTAAAAGTAAAAACCCCGGTGAAAGGTATGATTTTCTCATACTCCGCGTGCTAACCAAGTTACGTTGATTTATGTGTTTGTGTGCCGGCTTAATCAAGATTAAAGCATGAAAATAATCCATTGTTTGATTATGTATGCCTTGTTGTATGTTGAATGAGCTAACATACTTGTATGCCGGTGTGGTCTAACATAGTGTATGGACCGACTCGTAGTGAGTAACGTTTGGCTAGAGACCCATAGATCGGGTCGATGCTTATGATAACGAAAACGTGCAAACACACAAACTATCCGTTAAAGTATAACGATAACGCAAACATATGAACTCCCTAGAATGTGAGGAGATGTGCGGGTTGAGTAATTACCCGATAACGGTTAGTAAACCATAATGACACAAACCACGAAACAAATGAGAGTGGAAAGATAAGTGAACCTCCTTCAAGAGGATTAAAGATAGTTTGAAGATGTGAACTAGTAAAGAAGGTAAAAGAGACCTAAGGGATTAGTAGCTCCCTTGAGACATGGTCGACCTCCTATATGAGAATTTTACCCGATATAAGAAAATAATCGAAAGTATGAGTAAGTGAAATGCATGAGTAACTCTTAAATCCTAAGATTAACCGAACTTAAGTAATGTTCCCAAAGTCATTAGAAACATCGAGAGTGATGCTTCTAGACTAATATACATAATATTATTATAACTCCGAGAGAGGAGTGTGTGGGAGTGTAAGTAGTCCGAGAGTAGTCGGACCTAAGTAAAAAGAGATAGGAACTAAGAGAGAGTTCCGTGAGCTAGTTGAACCTTCCCACCATGCTAGACCCAGAGTAGGGTCGAAACCGGGGAAGTAAGACTATGCTTGAGAGCCATGAGTTTTGGCCTAAGTATGTATTAAGAGTAACAAGCATGACGTAGGAGACCTATAGTGTCTCGAGAATCTACAAGAGCTTGAGTATAATTAACCCAAGAGTGTGGGTGAGATAATGAGTATAATTAACCCAAGAGTGTGGGTGAGATAATGAGTATAAATAACCCAAGAGTGTGGGTGAGATAATGAGTGCAAGTAACCCGAGAGAATGGGTGAGTATAGTACGAGTAGCCCAAGAGAATGGGCGGAAATAAGAATAAGTAACCCGAGAGAGCGGGTGAGCTATTAAATGAGTAACCAAGGCATAGTGAGGTATAACCCTCATGGCCTAAGAGTAAATCGATACAACTAACAACCTTGTTATGTTAGTTAGGGATTGTATCCCATGATTGATTGTCGAATCCTTGTGTAGTGTACATATATAATGTATTACTATATGCATGTTGGTTGAATTAAAATGAACTCCATGTTCTCGACAAAAGTAGTCGGCGTACCCCGGTTAGCGCTCGGGGTATGCGAATTTCATATGCAGCGTTAAGCTGAGCCCCTAGGGGCAACATTTTTATTTTTCAGGTACACCGAAGATGTTACCGTTCGAGAGTAGGACGGGGTCGGTGGTTCGCATGAGTTGTTAGATTTAATTACTTATGTATTGAAAGAGGTGTAAGACCGAATATGTTGTCGGCATCCATATATTGTAGACTCGGTATAGTAAAGAAATGATTTGAGTATTGTATATGTATTGTGTACTCGGTTGTTCCAGTTCATCAGACCGTTACGATATGTAAGAATGGCCTGGTTAGCCATATGGGTGGCTAACGGCGTTGTTTCACCCCTCGTTGTAATTAGAGTTCCGCTGCGTGAGTAAGAGAATTTAGTGACAGTTTAAGAGGTAATGACGAGCTTAACGGTTGGGGTGTTACAAAGGCATTCCCCAAATCACCAAATCAAGATAACAAGTTAAGAATAAAGATGAATAACAGAAAGGTAAAGTTAGTGAAACCAAACCACACCATGTGTTAGTGAACATCCAATGCCTTAGTTAAACCCAATTCCCGTTAGGAGTAGAAAGACTCAGATAGTCTCAAAGGACTAGGAATGATAAGATAGATCCAAGAACCATTAACTCAAGAGTGGAATAATTCAACTGGGAGAGATGGCCCCCACCGCCAAGTACGTCCTTTTAGGACAGGGGATATACAGCCCCTCACTGTCTACAACGTCCCTTTTGGGACAGGGGATATACAGCCCCTCACAGTCTACCACGTCCCTTTTGGGACAGGGGATATACAGCCCCTCACTGTCTACTACATCCCTTTTGGGACAGGGGATATACAGCCCCTCACTGTTACC
The DNA here is from genome assembly GCA_023374045.1 of Limonium bicolor. NCBI lineage: Eukaryota > Viridiplantae > Streptophyta > Magnoliopsida > Caryophyllales > Plumbaginaceae > Limonium > Limonium bicolor. The sequence goes on along the minus strand of CM041779.1, from coordinate 198,405,646 downwards.
ATTGAAGACGCGCGCACGTCAAAACCTCAAGAACCAGCTCATGAATGAAACGATATCCAGAGTAAAAGAAGAATTTACCAAAATCGACCTTTTCCAAATTCCCACCAGATCACTAACTACCTAGAGCAATACCAAAACACTCAGTCCTACAGAGTGCAGAAGCGTAAACCCTAAGCAGTCAATGTCTAATGGAACAACCAAATAGAAGGAACCAATACCCAAGTGAGTTTCACATTCAAGGCTCAGTTAGTCACACAAGCTGAGTTAGTCACACAACCATTTCCTTTTAGAAATTCCTCTTAAAGTCAGTTAGAGTTTTCCAAAACATTCCACAAAACCCATTAGCAAAAGTATCTGAGTACGATAAATTGTACCTGGTCAATGCTGTAGCAGTTCTAGTAAACTCGTGCAAACACTCAACAACACTCTAAGGAACATTAAAGATAATCTATCGTCAATAACTTATATCCTAGGTTAAACTTAAATAAATTCCCCTCTCTTATTTCTAAATCCCAATCATCTTGTAAGCCCTCGCTTAAATGTTATGTATAATCTTTGACTTATCTGAGAATGTTGTATAACCCAAGTTGGTAAGATCAAGGAATGTATTCTATTAACATTTGCTAATTGTCCACTCCTATCCACTTTATTCATACTTAACCACAATCCTCACTGAAATACCCCGTAATAAGAAACAGTGATTAATTAGGCTAATAAATGATTTTAGAGGCTTAATTAAGTCTAAATAAATATTAGGGAACAAATCCCGAAGAAAACAGATCCTTAAAATGGATTAAAAACACTAACGAACCTTAAAGCGCGTTTTTCGAGGTAACCGGGGAAAACGTGACTTTAAGCGGGTCAAATAGACTCGTAACAATTTTGGTCAACTAAATAATCATTAATAAATATTAGTGAAGCTTTAGAACCAATAAGATCAATAAAACGAGAAATTAGTAAAAATTGTCAAAAACGGGATGTTGTGGGGTAGAAACACAAATAACCAAAACTTATGTGTCCACTTTTAAAATAAAAATGTAGACTGTTTGTGTGGGGCTGCCATCCGATGGGCTCCCCCCTCCCTCTATCACACTCCCTCACACTCTCTTATTTAACAAACAAAAAAAAATTAAAAGCAAAAAGTAAAACACTAAAGTAACTCCCTCACTCACACTCTCTCTCTCCTACCTCACACTCCCTCCTCTCTCGTACAGCACTCCTCCTCCCTTCTTTGATTTCTTCTCCTTCTTCCAGACGACAGCCATGGAGATTTAGCAAACCCCCCACAAAACCTCTACTTCCTCCTCTTGTTACTCCATCAAACTTGCTCCAAAAATTATAAAAATACCACTGTTGTCTTCCTCTCATCAAGGGGAACAATCCTCTCTTTTCAAAACCCGAAAAGCAACACTTTCGTTTTCATGGGTATACCCCATTTGGATCTTCAAGATCACCATTAGAGGGCCCTCCTTCTCCTCTTTGGTTTAAGGTAAAAAGAAATCCGAAATCACTTCCTTTTCTTGCTCTCATTTGCAAAATAAAGATTTCAAGTTTTGAACTCCTTGCTCCTTGTGTATCTAGTCGATTTTGGCATTGTTGGTGGAGCTGATATCATACTCTTGAGCCATTCCAAACACTACCTACACCCTTGGAAGGTAATGTAATTTCTAAACCCTAAAACCTACATTAAAGCTTGAAGAACGGTTAGGGTTAATTTTAGTATTAAAGTGGTGTATTGAAATGTATTGTGAATGGGTTGTAGTGTTAGAGGATTTGGTTTGAAAAAACCGGTGGGAAGAGAAAATAAAGAAAGAAGGAAGAAGAAGGAAGGAGAGAAAGAAAACTAGAGGAGAAACAAGGTAAATTGTACTTACCTTTGTGTAGTCTTGTACGTGCTTGTGTAACAGTTTTTAGAAGAGTAAAATTTGTATTGCAAAATGGTAATGGACAATAGTGTAGTGTAGAGGAAGAAATGAGTTGTGTGGAAGTTTTAAAAGACATATAAAAACTGTCAAAACATAGTTGGGAATTGATTGTGTTGTGCAGGAATTTTTAAGGGTGTTTAGTATTGGTGTTTGTGTAAGAGAGCTTGTATATTGTTGATGTTCTCAAATAGGTGAAATAAGTGTTGAATTGTGAACTAAAAACATGTGGTGAGAGTGTAAAGATATAGGGGAGACTATGGCAAAATTTGCCTAGAACTAGAACACTTAGTGAACTAGAAACTAGGTGACTAAAATGTGTTGTAACAGATCTTAAAAGGAGCTGTCTAGATGGTAGGTTTGGAGAGATAACTAGTGTATTGTAAGTTTTGGAAATGACATTATAAGAGGGAGCTAAAGATGAAGAAGGTGAGAGTTAAAATCTGTAGCAAATGCAACTTAGAAAAATAGTGTAAGTGCTGAAATGGGAACTTAAGAAAATGGGTGAGTGAATTAGTATAAAAGGGTGTAACAGATTGGTAATGGAATTAAACATGTTTAGGTGTCTAATTAGGTGCTAAAATATGTAGGATTAAATGTAGGAACAATGAGGGATTAATTTGACAAAGTTGGGAATGTAACAGATTTTGAAAATGTAAAACCTGTTGAATCTGTAGCAGGGTCCAGGACTTAAGTCTAGGACTAAGTCCCGGACCAGGGTGCAAAATCATGCCGAGAGTTACAGCAGGTGGTGGTCTGGGACTTAAGTCCCATACAAGGACCTGGACCACCCCTGTAAGATAGGCCGAGAGTTTTTCAAAGTTTAGGTCCGGGACTTACCCCTTGTAAGAGGACCCGGACCAGGGTATTAAAGCTAGCCGAGACTTTCTAACCATTTGGGTCCAGGACTTGACCCTTGTACAAGGTCCCGGACCATACCATTAAAAGAGGCTGAGACTTAGACCATGAGTTGGTCCGGGACTTAAGACCTGGACAAGGTCCCGGACCAACCTAAAACTGTAAAACTAAGTACATTAAATGGGAATTAAGGTAAGGAAGTGAATGGTAATGATAGTATAAGATAATTAGGACTTAACTAAGGATGTTTGAAGGTCATTAAGAGTATAAACAAGTTTTAAAACTAAGGAAGAGTAAGTGAACCATATGTAAGTATAAGAAATGTAAAGGTATAGTAGGTATGAGTTAGGAAACGAAAGAGTGATCGAGTTTGGTTAATGATAGTTAGATTAATCATTCAATTGTATGTATATCATAGGATTTGATTTGTGAACACCGGAGGAACGTTGGGATACAAGTACGACGGTGAACGGTATGAATTCCTCATGCCCCGTATGCTATCTTGGTTACTCTGATTTGTGTGTTGTGTGCTAATTGATCACCAAATAAGATAAATGCACGAACCGGAGTTATCATGCTTACATGTGAATATGTAGTGTTGTATATTGTTGTATATTGTCTTTAAATCTTAGTTTGTATAATTCATGAAATGTATGTATGATTATGAATGTGTGTATGTATGATGAATTGCATTGTGACCGAATGTGTTATGCTTGGACTTCTAACTTATTCCTAACAAGCTAACCAATCTAACTTAAATTGGTAATTAAACTGGAATGAGTAGAAGTCCAATATAGTTTCGGCCACGCGTGAGGATGAGGAGACACAAGAGGTTGGATCCGATTCCTGACTCTTAAACTGGTCCGCGGCCCAAATCCCTTAAGTGGGTAGCATCCCGGATTGGTGAGTTAAGTAAATCCCGGTGGTGGGATGGTGTAGTCCCCGGGCCGGAGGTCATAGCGACTTAACTTGAGTATAAGTAAGTAAGTAAGAATGAGTAAGTAAAGTAAATGGAAGTAAGTAAGTGAAGTAAGAACAAGTAACATGTAATGAGTAAAAGAGTAATAAGCATTCCGATTAACCCGGATGCGTAACTTGGCTAACATCGTGAAGGTAAGTATTGTATGCACTGTTGTATTGATGCCTTGAGTTGTGTAATGAATTGGATATGCATGTATGTTGTATGTAAAGCATGTATGTATGAAATTAATGAATCGCATGCTTAGTGGACGTCAAATAGTTGGCGTGCCCTAGCTAGCACGCGGTATATGCGGAGTTTATGCGCAGCTTTTGCTGAGCCCCTTGGGGCGATGTTTTTACTACACGCAGGTATAAGAGAAGGATGAAGGCTGTGAAGTGTTGAAGCTTGTTCCTTTTGACTTCTTTTTGGATTGTAAACAATGAATTATGAATGGTGTACTAAGTAGTACACGGCTATAGTTTTTTATTAGCCGGTGTACCATGGGGTACACCTTTTTGGATAATGAAAGAATGGAGCATTGGTATAGATGAGTAGAGGTTAGAACTCATTCTTTTGGCAAACTTGGAAATGATGTAATTTGAATACTCTTTAGCACTCGGTAATCCATTAATGTAGGCGAATGGTATTTTGTATTCAGTAAGTAATGTTTAAGTAGCTCGGTATACTTAGGCATCAGACCGTCACTGTAAGTAGTAATAGCCTTGCTAGCCGTATGGGCGGTTAGCGGCGTTGTATCACCCGCTGTAGTAATAGTAGAATTTCCACTGCGAACTGATAGGATTAACAACGATTAACGGAAGCTATTAACACCCCAACCGCTAATCCTTCCGTTATCCTCTAATCAATCCCATACTTACCCTTCTCGCAGCGGAATACTTACCTACTCCCGGCGGGTGATACAACGCCGTTAACCCTCCAAGGTTAACAAGGCTACTATTACTTACTGTTTCAGTCTGATGATTAGAATGAAGTACATACATACTACTTTACAAGACCAATTACTTAATTACATTTGATTACCGAGTATACCGAATATATGAATTACATTCCAACACTACTTCCCAAAAATGAAGAGTTTATACATCCTCTCCTTACTATTCAATCAAGAATTCAATATCCAAAAAGGTGTACCACATGGTACACCGGCTACTCAAAAGGGGCCTTAGCCGTGTACAACTCGGTACACCATCACAATCCTACTAACTACATCAAAAGAATTGCATCCAGTCCTTACTCTACCGTCACGCCTCGCGGGTACCTGTGGAGTAAAAACATTCCCCCTAGGGGGTCAGCTTACGCTGCATATGATAACCGCATACCCCGCGTACTAGCGAGGGTACGCCAACTGTTTGGTCGAGTACATGCGGTTCGTTTCATTCATACATACATACATGCTTTATACAATACAATACAATACATTCATTTTACCAAGCATACATACATACATACAAGGAATACAATACAAGTCATTCATTCATACTTACCATACTCACCGCATCACGGAGATACAATTCTCCAATACATACAAAGGTCTGGTTAGCCTTATTACGCACCCGGGTTAATCGGGTGTTCAATACTTTTACTCCGGGTCAATGACTTACAATAGTCAAGACCAATACAATACAATACTTACTTCTTACATACTTTACTTCCAGTTAAGTCGGTATGACCTCCGGGCAGGGATTACTACATCCCCACCGGGCTTTAGGGTGGCCCACTATCCAGGATGCTACCCATTCAAGGGATTTGGTCCATGGAAAAGATTATAGCCAGGATTCGGATCCAACCTCTTGTGTCTCCTTATCCTCACGCGTGGCCGAAACTATATCGGGCTTCTACTCATTCCATTATACTCATTACTCATGTTAGGAGTTAGGTTGTTAGGAATTAGTAGAAGTCCATACTTACTTCCATACATACATACATACACAAGTACTCATACTTACACATACACTTGCTTTCCATTCATTCATTTCATGAATTATACAAACTAAGTGTTCAAGAGCAATAAACAAGAACAATATAGTTTCAAACACAGTTATGTGCAATATAAATCCGATTCGTGCATTTATCTTGTTGGTGATCACATAAGCACACAAATCGGGGTAACCAAGTTAGGATACAGGGCATGAGGAAATCATACCGCTCACCGTCGAATACGTACTACCGGTTCCTTTGGAGATCAACTATTTGATTCATATACATATGTGAAGTAGTATGATCAATGATCTATTATTGATCTAATTTACTCCCTCATTGATACTTTCAATGTATACTTACTACTTCTTTACATTCATACTTGGTTATAAAACCATTCTTTCTTTACTACCTCATAAACTTGTTTTCTTACAAACTTACTTACTTCCTTACCATTATTACTTCATCAATGGTGCAATACTACATATATATGCATATAGGTATATAGGCATATATATATGTATATATGATGACTATAATCATATAATTAAAACATTTTTTTTTGTAAGTGTTTGGGCCGTCCGACCCACCGTCCGACCCAACCCTGGGTCGGACCATTCCAGTAGGTTTTCGTCCTCTGAAATTACTCCCGTCCGACCCAGCACTATTCCGTCCGACCCATACCCTCTGGGTCGGACCATTCCAGAAAGTTTCGATTTGTCATCCAAGCCATGTCCGACCCACGTCCGACCCAACCTCTGGGTCGGACGAAGTTAGAAACTTCGATGAAGAAAATTTTTTTGCCTGTCCGACCCATGTCCGACTCACGGCCCTGGGTCGGACCATTCCAGAAAGAATTATTGTCGTTTATCAAGGCCCGTCCGACCCACGTCCGACTCACGGCTCTGGGTCGGACGGTTCCAGAAGGTTTATTTTCGTTCTCCAGGCCTTGTCCGACCCAGCGTCCGATCCAGCTGTGGGTCGGACAGTAGCAGAACTCTGCTACAGGCCTTGTTTTCTTTTCCCAATTTCACCCATTGCTTCCCTATCCTTCCTACATGCATCCTAACATGTTTTAGTACTATTTAGACACTCTAAATCATGCTAATTCATTCCTTAATACGTCACACAATCCTATGCTTATTTATACACTCAATTCCCCAAGTTTCAACTCAACACTCCCATTGTCTCTTCCCTTATACCTTATGCTACAGATTTTTCCCTCTACTCTTTACTCCAATACCTCCTCATCCAATGCCACTCTTAGCATCTTAAATACATTAGCTCACAACCTAGTTCCATCTCATTTACAAACCCATATTCAAATCTGTTACAAGGCACTAATATTCATCCTAAACTCTCCAAACACTTCCTCTTCTTACACAACTCAAGTCCTCTCCTTTCTACACAAATTTTGACATGGTCTCCCCTATAATTCTTATTTCCCCACACATTATCTCGGCTCACATTTCACATTCCCACAACCTGTTTATACAACACACTATACTCACCATTCAACACTACTACACACATTAAAATTTCTGCACTTATACACATGTTACCCAATGGTTTTCCCAAGCTTTTAAACTTCATTTAAAAACTTCAAAACTGTTACCACTTCATTATTCATCATACTACAATATTCTCATTACTCATTACTCAATTCACTACTCATTTTACTACTCCAAAAACTGCTACAATACACAATACAAACTAACACAAGGTAAGAGTGTTTTACCTTGTTTTGCTAGTTCCTCTTTCCTTCTTTTCCTTCTTTCTTTTTTCTTTCTTGTCCTCGGTTCCAATGGGGTTCACACACAAATGCTATAGCCTATAACAATATACACAACTACTTAGAACCTATCTTCATCAATTTAGGGTTTATGCTTGTTTGAGATTTAGAATGAAGCATTACCTTCCAATGAATGGATGGAGTGGTGGACAGCAACCAAAGCAAGATTCCAACACCCAAAAATGGAGCCAAAATCGGCTAGAGCAAAAGACACCAACAAGGTTTAGTTGCATTTTCGTTTTGCCCATAAGGCCTAGAAAAAGATGAGTTTCCAAGAATGTTTTTACCTCAAAATGATCAGGAGGTGAAGATGCTTCTAATGGTGGACTTGAATCTTCAAATGGGGAACACCCACCGAAATGAAAGTTGAGCTTTTCGATTTTTGAAAGGAGGAGAATGTTCTCCTTTGCAAGGGGATTCTAGTGGTATGGTTTTTATGATTTTTGGACAAGGTTTGAGCCTTCAAAAATGAGAGAGAAGGAGGAAGTTGAGTGGGGGCTTCTAGTTCTCCATGGCAGTCACTGGAGCAAGAAGAAGATTCAGAAAATAGAGAAAGAGAGGGAGGGGATGCGTGAGAGGAAGGAGAATGAGGGAGGAGAGAGACTAGTCTCACCTTTTTGCTTCTTCCCACTTATTTTATTTGTCTTTTAGCACATAACAAGTGAATAAGAGAGGGGAGGCTAGTACAATCGGCCCACATATGCACACACACACTCACATTTTTATTTTTATTTGCAAAGTGGACACACTTAGTTTGTTTATTTGCGCTCTTACCCCACAACTTACCGGTTGTTACAGTTTTCTCTAACCGGTACCCGTTTTCCGGAATTTTCTCGTTTAATTAATTTTATTGGTTCTAAGCTTCACTAATATTTATTAGTGACTATTTAGTTGACCAAAATTGTTACGAGTCTATTTGACCCGCTTAAAGTCGCGTTTCCTCGGTTTCCTCGAAAAACGCGCTTTAAGGTTCGTTTATGCTTTTAACCCATTTTAAAGGTCCGTTTTCTTCGGGATTTGTTCCCTAGTATTTATTTAGTGTAATTAAGCCTTTAAAAGTATAATTAGCCTAATTAATCACTGTTTTTAATTACGGGGTATTTCAATCTACCCCCCTTAAGAAACTTTGCCCTCAAAGTTGCTCAAGGTTACAGTTTACCATTTCTACTCATTTGGCAAGCCAATTGCCACAAACATTCTACTACTACACCTTACAAGGTGTTCACAATTCTTACACTACCAGCATACGCAATTCAGATACCATGCCACATACTTGGTTCAAATACCATACGCAATACTCAATCCATACACAATACTTCATTCAAATACCATACACAATGCTCCATCCAATTCATACAATCCACATACATTCGCAATACTTCACAATGTCATTCGTGTCATATACCGTACGACACCAATGCATTACTCATTACATACATACCATACACATCGTACTACATACTGAATACTACTAGCACTACTTTGTGCCAATACAATACAATTAGCACTACATGTGCCAACCAAAATACCATTACAATACATACGTACTACGCAATGCTAACCCGAAGCAATGCAAAAGCAAAAAGGCTCTACCCCCCTTAAAAGGGGTACGCCCCGTACCCTCCGTGCTATACGGATACTAGACATCTAGTCTACAAATAAATTCGGGTACTTCGCCTTCATGGCGTCCTCTAATTCCCAAGTCGCTTCCTCGACATCGTGGTTAGACCACAAGACCTTCACCATTCGTACAATTTATGGCGAGTGTCTCTTGTCTTGGTATCAAGGATTCGCAGTGGAGTCTCGACATATCTCATCGTCGGCTCTAGGGATAGATGTTCGGGTTCTAATACATGAGAGGGATCGGCTATGTATTTCTTGAGTTGTGATACATGAAAGACATCATGAACACGCCCCAATTCTTCAGGCAATGCTAGCCTATAAGCTACGGCTCCAATCCTCTCGGTAATGGTACGGGCCTACAAATTTCGGGCTCAGTTTGCCCTTCTGGCCAATCGAAAGACACCCTTCATAGGTGAGACACGCAAGAACACTTGGTCGCCCACGGCGAACTCAAGGTCGCGTCGTCGCACATCCGCATAGGATTTCTGTCTATCTTGGGCTGCCTTCATATTGGCTCGGATTTGTTGTACCTCAGCTTGTACTTGTTCCAAATACTCCGGTCCTATGATGACCGCTTCGCTTGACTCATCCCAACACAACGGGGTACGGCAAGGTCTACCATACAAAGCTTGGAATGGCGACATCTTAATCGAAGCATGGTAGCTATTGTTATACGAAAACTCGATAAGATGAAGCTTCTCAATCCAGCTCCCCTGGAAGTCTAAGGCACATGCCCTTAGCATATCCTCTAGTGTTTGGATGGTCCTTTTTGTCTGACCGTCGGTCTGTGGATGGAAGGCGGTGCTAAGCTTCAACTCAGTACCAAGCGCTTCCCGTGTCGCTCTCCAGTATCTCGAAAGAAATCTGGTGTCGCGGTCAGATACAATGGTTTTTGGGACTCCGTGGTGTCGGATGATCTCCTTGTCGAATAGCTCTGCGAGCTTCGCCACCTTCCAGGTGTCCTTCATCGGTATGAATCGGGCAACCTTGGTGAGGCGATCGACTACTACCCAGATCATGTTGAGTCCTCCCCTAGCAGGTGGGAGTCCAACAAAATCCATGGAGATGTCGTGGAATTTCCACTCCGGAATGGGCATGGATTGCACCATTCCTCCCGGTCTTCGGTGCTCGAACTTCACCTTCTGGCATGTGAGACACCTCAGAACATACTCAGTCACGTCTGACTTCATCCTGACCACCAGAAGTACCTCTTCATGTCTTTGTACATTTTAGAGGCTCCCGGATGGACATGCAATGTCGAACAATGTGACTCTCGCAGAATGCGATCCCTTAGCTCAGCATTGCTTCGGGGGACGCATAATCTGCCATTCAAACGGATCAGACCATCTTCATGCAGTTTGAAGTCGTACTTTCGGCGCTCGAAGGTACCATCTGTGATTTTCTGTCTGATCTCTGTGAAGTAAGGGTCGCTCAACTGAGCGTCTCGCACCTCGTCAACCAAGCTAGAAGAAGCGAGTAGCGAATGGAGCGAGTGTGCTCGACGACTCAGGGCGTCGGCTACTACGTTTGCCTTCCCTTCTTTATACTGGAGGTTGATGTCGTAATCCGAGAGGAACTCCATCCACCTCCTCTGCCTTAGGTTCAATTCTTTCTGGGTGAATACGTACTGTAAACTTTTGTGGTCGGAGTAGATGGTGATGCTTACCCCATAGAGATAGTGTCGCCATATCTTCAAGGCGAAGACAATGGCTCCTAACTCTAGATCATGTGTCGGGTAATTCTCCTCATGCTTTTTCAGCTGGCGAGAAGCATAGGCTACTACCTTGCCATGCTGCATGAGTACGCATCCCATGCCCTTGCCCGATGCATCACAATACACCTCAAATCCCTCTGTGCCCTCTGGAAGTGTGAGAATTGGCGCTGAGGTCAATGAGTCTTTAATTTCTGGAAGGATACCTCACACTCCTTTGTCCATACAAAGGGTGCATCTTTCTTCATCAATGCGTCATGGGCTTAGCGACTTTTGAGAAGTCCTTTACAAACCTCCGGTAATAACCGGCTAAACCAAGAAAGCTCCGGATGTCGGTAACAGTCTTAGGTCTAGGCCATGATCGCACTTCTTCGATTTTGGATGGATCTACTGAAATGCCCGCGCTCGAGATGACATGACCGAGGAATGATACCTGATCTAGCCAAAACTCGCATTTGGAGAACTTCGCATACAGCTGGTTCTCGCGCAGTGTCTCAAGTACTCTTCTCAAATGGTTTTCATGCTCTTCTGGTGACTTCGAATACACAAGAATGTCGTCAATGAATACTACTACTGAAGTGTCCAGCTGATCACTGAATAACCGATTCATTAGGTCCATGAATTTGGCTGGTGCATTAGACAAACCGAATGGCATCACCGTGAATTCGTAGTGGCCATATCTTGTTCGGAATGCTGTTTTCTGAATGTCTTGCTCTTTGATAGCAATTTGGTGGTAACCGGATCGGAGATCAATCTTAGAAAAGACGGATGCTCCCTTCAACTGATCGAACAGGTCGTCGATGCGTGGCAATGGGTACTTATTCTTTACTGTGACCGCATTCAATTCGCGGTAGTCGATGCAGAGGCGGAGACTACCGTCCTTCTTCTTCACGAAGAGGACCGGTGCTCCCCAGGGTGATACGCTCGGGCGTATAAACCCTTTGTCGAGAAGATCGTAGCTGTTCTTTGAGTTCTGCCATTTCTGCCGGTGCCATACGGTATGGTGCCCTAGCAATGGGACCAGTACCCGGTACAAGGTCGATTTCAAATTCTACCGCCCTCTGTGGTGGCATACCAGGTAGCTCTTTCGGAAACACATCAGGAAATTCTGAGACTACTGCTACCTCTCCACTGAACTCTGGATCTCTCTCCAGGTCTTGCACGTGACATAAATACACTTCATGTCCCTTTTTGAGCTCCCGATACATTGCCATGGCGGAGATGACTGTAGTTGAAGGCTCTCTCGGTCTCTGGCGGTATGAAACAGTGACCCCAGATGGACTCTTGAGCAGCAATCGGTGCTCGGCGCATAGGATTCTCCCCTTGTGCCGCTCCAACCAGTTCATTCCAATATTAAGTCGAATCCCAATCCGTTGAATTCAATGAAGGAAATGGGAAACGCTTCACCTTTGATTTGAATGGTGGCTGATTTGTAATACTTGGTACATTGTACCCGCTCCTTCGATGGGAGAGTAACCAAGAAGTTCGGTAGCTCATCCGCATCTAGCCCCAACTTCTTCGCAAGAGATGGCGATATGAAGGTGTGAGAGGCGCCGGAGTCGAATAATACTGAGGCTTCGATGCCGTTTACTGGGAAGGTTCCCGTTAGAATGGTGCCGCTCTTGCCGGCTTGTTCTTCGGTGAGGATGCTCAGGTTACCTTCGGTACCGAGTCCACAACCTATTGATTCATGAGATTATAAGTAAAGATGGTGGAACGCAAGTGGAATTTAATAACCAACACTGCTTTTATTGAATAACCAACCATCATACATACTGTGTCTCTAATACACGTTACTACTGGATTACATGCTACTACAAGATTAATACTTTCTAAAGGTAAGGTTCAGGCGTCCTGGTATCATGTGTGTGGCATTGATTATTGCCGGTGGTGCCGTATTCAACTTGATCTTCTGGATCCCGTGATACAGCAACCTTGATTTTCCACCCATGATTAGAACATCTCCTGATCTCAATACCAATTTTTCTGCGAGGTCCACACGCTTCCGCTCGCTATACAAAAATACGGCGTCATCACCAATGGACCAAGACACTACGGGCACTCCTAGTTCAAGAGATTCCGCTGTCTCGTCCTTGTCTTGGTGTAAGCCAAGTCGCCTTCTTTCTCATAGAAGTTGACGATACATAGATCTGCTTCAAGTGCAGGGATTGGTTCATCTTCACATTGTTGTGCAATTTCCACAGCTTGTGTGACAAGCGTTTGGAATTCTGGGGGTATTGCTGGAGGTGTTGCTCCGTCTCCTGCTCGCGTTGTTTGGTATGTCTTGGTATAAGGGTTCCAGTCCTTTCCCAAGCACATCATTTTCAGCTTCATTGTAACTCCACCGGGGAATTCGGGTGTATAAAATCCTCCTGGACCCGTTCCTAACTCGTTGCATCGTCGGATGATTGAAATCTGTGCTTTGGGTGTCAGGTATCCTTTTAATAAGATCATACCTGGGCGGATGACCTGACACTGTTGGTTGTTGAAGTGGTGGTTGGCGATGTCGGTCTCTTCATGAGGTGAGTTTGAAGGTATTGGGTAACAGATATGGAATTTCCCTAAGGTGGTAAATTTCATCTAGAGTGAGTTCTAGGCTTACTAATTCATTTCATGCTCATTACATACTTCCATGTTACTTATTCATGCTCAATTTCGTACTTCAAATACTTACGCATTCATGCTTTTATTCATACAATTACTTTAATACTTAGTCATGCTCTTCAAGGATTAAAGGTTACAGTGGTTACCTGGGCCGGACTTAGTCCCGGTCCCATCACGGTCTATGATGTGTAAGGCCGGCTGCCTCTGCGGTGCGCCCTTCTGCGGACCTCGGGACCCCTGTCCCTGTGAGGTGTGCTGGGCATGAGCATCGCCAGATGCAACCTCCTTGCCCTCACGCTGCTTGTAGCCCTGGTAGCTGCCCTTGGGCTTAGAATTCTCCGGGCATGCATTGGCACGGTGGCCCAGTTTCTGACAAGTGAAGCAGCGGATCTCCCTTCCTTGGCAATCTGTGCCGGGATGATCCTTGTTGCAGTTACGGCAGATGTAGCTGCGGCCATCAGATTGGTTCTTTCCTTGGCCAAATCCAGAACCTATAGCTTTCAAGTTAGCAAGGTTTGGTATACTTACAATACTCCATATACATACAAATTCACAAGTGTACTAATTCGGTTTCAGTTTCTTACCCCTGTAGGGCTGAGACCTCAGTGGCTTCGCTGCCACTGGTGCGGTGTAGGCAATCTATAACGGCTCAGCTGCCTTGCCCTTCTCAGCATGGGCACCGCCGTCTCCGGATGTATTCTTCTGATGGGAATGCTTTCCCTTCCTTTTCTTCCAGGGTTTGGATTGATTTTGATCATCGGAGGGGTTACCCTTGCCGCTCACCTTGCGCTTCAGCGCTTGCTCCTCATCTCTTAGCTGGCAGGTGATCTCAACTCGAGATGCAGCGTGGTAACACTCCTGAATTACTTTGGCATTAGGTTACATTTACATACGGGAATACCAATTCACATTACTCATGGCTTTTTAAGGGTTCAACTTGTTTACCTGAAGGGAGGTAAACCGTGTGAAGCCCATGCCATACCGGAGTCGATGGCTCAATCCGCCGTAGAAGCGGTCGACCAAGACTTAGCCGGTATACCCAAGGTCGGGTAGAAGTCGGAGGAGAGAGGTGAAGGTGCGGTAATATTCATCAACCGTCATCTTCTCGGTCATTTTTAGTGCATCGAGCTCAAGCCTTTTCTTGGTCTTGACATGCTCGGGGTAGTACTTAGATCGGAGGAGAGAGGTGAATGCTTCCCATCCGAAAGCAGGGTCAGCTATGTGCTCGGCCTTAACGAGCTTCCACCAGTCCATAGCTGCGTCTTTGAGGTAGTACGCAGCTATCCTCACTCGAACTCCAGCGGGAGTCTCAAGTGTCTCGAAGGCCGTCTCCATCTCGGAGAGGTAGGCCTCGAGCTTGGCGGGGTCGCTCTCGCCTCTAAAGCATGGAGGTCGAAGGTCGGCAACTGCTTTTACCCAGTTTGTCTCACGGGGATGAGGTGGGTCGGGTTGCTGCTGCTGCTGCTGCTGTGTTTGCTGTGTTTGCTGTACATCCGTGATTACATCCGGTAGCATCTGTGCTACCGTGGCGGCGACGATTTCGGCTATCGTCTGCGCGCTTGGTCCTTCGTTGCCCCCTCCTCTGGGACGACCTGGACCATGTCCTGACATTTGAACAAGTGTGGATTACATTAGATGTCGTGATACTATGACCTCATGGTCTTCATTCAAACAATGGTATCGTCTTTGCAGACGTTAGTGGTATCCGTTATTGCTAATGGTAGTTCCTAGTTAGGTTTCTAAATATCCGTCTTAAGACGGTTGAAATCCTAACTCGGTAATCACTACTCTTAAGATTCTAATCATCAGAGCGATACTTCGCTCTGATACCACTTTTTGTAACACCCCAACCGCTAATCCTTCCGTTATCCTCTAATCAATCCCATACTTACCCTTCTCGCAGCGGAATACTTACCTACTCCCGGTGGGTGATACAACGCCGTTAACCCTCCAAGGTTAACAAGGCTACTATTACTTACTGTTTCGGTCTGATGATTAGAATGAAGTACATACATACTACTTACTTTACAATACCAATTACTTAATTACATTTGATTACCGAGTATACCGAATATATGAATTACATTCCAACACTACTTCCCAAAAATGAAGAGTTTAATACATCCTCTCCTTACTATTCAATCAGAATTCAATATCCAAAAAGGTGTACCACATGGTACACCGGATACTCAAAAGGGGGCCTTAGCCGTGTACAACTCGGTACACCATCACAATCTACTAACTACATCAAAGAATTGCATCCAGTCCTACTCTACCGTCACGCCTCGCGGGTACCTGTGGAGTAAAAACATTCCCCCTAGGGGGTCAGCTTACGCTGCATATGATAACCGCATACCCCGCGTGAAATACCCCAAACCTTGATATGCGGTTTAAATATTAAACTATGGTATGTAAAGGCTAAAAGTGCCTTAGGAACATCAGTGTACAATTTAAACCATAGTAAAATGCAATAAAGCATTAAGACACAGTTTGAGCAAAAACATGCTCTAAGCTATGAGCGAACTTGGTTACGACCCAAAGAGCCTACCAAGACTTAATAATATTCAATTATGATTTAATAAGGCTAATTAAGTCCTTAGGAAACCTTGGTAGTCAGTTAAACCAAATAAAACACAAGGAAATACCTTAAAGTCAATAAGAGCAAAATGTGCTCTAAGCTTGGAATAAATTTGTAAAAGACCTAATGGTCATACCTATACCTTAAATATGTTAATGAACATTTTAAATCAATTACCAAAGAAAACCAAGCTTGAAAACAAGTTTAAAACACAAAATGTGCTTTAAGGAGTCTTAAAGCACGTTTTGAAAAAATTGTCTTGTAATGAGTTTGTATGGCTAGATGTCCATCATTACTCTTTAATTAACATGTGTACTATATATTATCACATTTGGAAGTCTATATCAATGGGAAATCAAAAATTTCACATCTATGGCCTGTTTTTAGTGAATAGTAACCTTTTAAGCTAGTTTGTAACATATGTTGTTATAAGTAATTAAGTTGGTCAACAAAGACTATTATACCCTCCTAAGTATATGGGGGCCGGTTTTTTTCCTGGTGTGAGTCACCAACATGTAAAAGAAATCAAATAAGTAAAGTAAAGCTTAAAGTAAAGTACTATTTTGCTTATTAACATAAATATCTCCAAAAGCAAACTTACCTTCTCATTTCCTTCTCTTCTTTCATTTCACACGGTTTCTTCATCTTCTCCTTTCCTCCATTTACGATTTGCTACAGCTCCTCCCTTCTCCATCTTCATTTCCTTGCCAAATCCAACTCCATGCTCCAAATCAAATTCTAAGACCATATTTGTCTTAGTTAGGTCAAGCTCTACACTTCTACCTTTTCAAATCTTCAAGAGTTCAATTTTGGTGCCATGGAGAATCACCATTGATGGAGCTTGAGCTTGTGTTTCTACACAATATTACTCTCCTTTGCTTCTAGGTAAGGAATCTCAAAGAAAAATCAAGTTTCCTCTCTCTAGACATGGCCGAAAATTCACCTCACCATGGTGTCTTTACCTTGCTTGTTTTAGCTTCATTTGAATCTTCCAAGGGCTAGGAGGAGTCCTCTCTTGATACTTATTCAAGTTCTCTTCCAATTCCAAGGTAAAACAATTACCTTAATGTGTTTAAAACAATATGTGTAACTAGGGTTTACAATGAGATGAAGCATAATGCTTGAATACTCATTCTATTATTTGTACATTGTTTAGAAGTTGACAAACAACCAAACACCCCACCGGTTTTACAAGGAAACAAGAATGAAGTTTGTGAGGAAAAAGAGGTAAACAAGCTATCTCAATGTAGTTTAAATGCCTTAGGAAAATGAGCTTGATTTGCTTAATAAAATACCTAAGGAGCCAATGGTGAATGACCTAGTGAAATGCTCTCAAGGAGTTTATTAAAGGAATATGTATTGTTGGGTGTATTTGCAGGTCAAAGGCATTATTATGTGGGAAATTCAGTGTTTATGGTTTATGCAATTTAAGGGCCTAAGAGCCATGTTATTTAAGGGCCTAAGTGCCAAGCAATTTAAGTTATGCACTATATTGTGATGTAGTGCTTAATGTGTGAAGTTTGTGTATAAAAATGTGTTTGATGGATTTTAGGTGTTCTTGAATGAAATAAGGTAAAAACCTAAGTGTTTGGATGTGAGTATATACAAGAGAAGCTATGGCAAAATTTGGGAAATGTGTAAGGAGTTCTAAGTGTTTTAAGTAAGTTTTGGTGAACTAGGAAGTGTTTAAGGTTTAGGTAATGTTGATATCCAAGGAATAAGTGATGTTTAGGTAAGATGTGAAAAAGGAGGTTTAGTTAGTAAGAAAAGAAGTTGAGAGAAGATGTTAAGGTGTAGAGAAACACCTTGTGTAGTGGTCATTATTGGTGAACTACCACTTATAAATCTTAAGGAGAAAACATCCCAAGTACTAAGAATTTTGTAAGAAATTTGTGAATGATTTAAGAGTGTTTGAAGTGCCCAAATGAGGTTAGGACATATTAGGATATATGAGGTGAAGTTTGGAGTTAAATGGGCAATGGAAAATAAAGGTCTGGGGAGAGACCGACCTTGCGACCGAACTTGCCAAGGCGGTCGAGCCCGTTTACCCTGCGAGAATTGGCTTCTGGAATGGACCGACCTTGGGACCGGACTTGCAAGGTCGGTCGGGCTTGTATTTTGTGTACGGATAAGTTTCTGGAACCGACCGAACATGGGACCGGACTTGGAAGTTCGGTCGGGCTTGAATTTTCAAGGGGAAGAAACTCTCGGGAATAGACCGAACATGCGACCGAACTTACAAGGTCGGTCGGAGTAGAAAATTTTGACGGAAATGTGTTCTAGAAATGGACGAACTTGGACAAGTTCGGTCGGTAAGGTCGGTCGGACCAAAATGTTGGTTAAGGTTATGAAATGATATGTAATGATGGGGATTGATTACTAATGATGTTATAAAGCTGTTAAGGACATGTTAGGTGAGTTTTAATGGCAATTAAGTGGGTGAAAAGTTGTATCAAAATGTAAAAGTAAAACAAGTTAAAATGTAAAGTTATGAACTAAGTTAACGGGGAAGTGTAAGCATTAGTCATTAAATATATCAAGCAACCTCGAGTTAATGACAAAAAAAAATACTGATGTTAACAGTTGTTCGAGAATTGCTAGAGGAACATGAAGTGGACGTGGTAAAGTGGATCCGGTGACAGGTAGGTTTTCTTGCAAACCTGTGTCCTACCGGATTAACCGGCTTGTATGCCAATGTGTTTTTCTGTATGTTTGCCACGTTATGAGATAAATCATGAAACGAGTTTACAGTCGTATTATTTATGTATGTTTTCGTGCCGATACGGTAACCTCGAATGCGTGAAGGGCTAGTTAACCACTATTAGGTAAACGAGGAGAATGGTATCCGATCCGGCCCGGTGTCAGAAACGTTGGTAACAACGTTTCCGACTTTAAGGACGTTCTAACACGGCTATGCGTGAGTTGGTTATGTGATGTTTGTGTGCGATGTTTGTATGTGAGTGTATGACTCTCTCTTCCCTTGTGTATGTCTAACAAGACTTAACCCAATGTTTGTGATTGTTTAATAAAGTTCAAAGTTGAACTTCTAACAAGTGCTAACGGGGGGAGTGAGGAGTCCGGTCTGTTCCGGCCACGCGTGTGAGTATGGGGGTCGTTGTCATAGCAGGTTCGATCCTCTCCGTATGTTATGGGTTTTCCAATTTGGTTCCCAACCTTCCCTTTAGCTTAACCAAGGCTATTACTGACTCACGTCGGGCCACAGGGGCATACTATTGTTATGTTTGTTTCGGTGTGCTTGGATCACTATATCCGAGACACCTTGTGTTAAGTTAACCGTTCATTTAACGAGACGGTAACGAGTTATGTAACGAGCTTATCATGAGACTGGCAACATTCTCTAGGCTCACCAGTGTATTAACAATGTTTGGGTCGGTTCCTAAGAGGACCATTCCCGTTATGTTATGTATCTTTGTTGTGATGCAATATCTATTGCGGTGTTATGTTGTGCACGTGGAAACGTGCAAGGTGTTGTTAAGTGTTGTTATGTAGTGTATGTTATATGATGTAAAATGTGGAGTGTGTGGATCATGGATATGATTCCCAGTTTGTGATAAGAGGCGTTTAAGGATAACCCGATTCAAGGGTAAGTGTCGTCTAGTAAGGAAGTAGCTCCATTAGAGGAGGAACACTCTAGGGATATTGAATACCTTGAGTGACTTATTAAGTAAGGATATATTATCCGTTTGTTGAGCCCGTTGAGGCGAAATGATTGTGTGTTGTGTGTTTACAGTTGCATGCATGATTTAAAAATAATCAACCGCATGCTAAGACGACAATTAGTTGTGCGTGGCCCGGTAGCATGTGGGGCGGGATTACCATACCAGCAAAGGTGCTGAGCCCCTTGGGGGCCACCCTTTCTCTTCTTTTCCTATTTCAGGTACAAGGAGCTGGAAGCCGTTCGAGAGTAGGACGGGGTAGTCGTTGTACATGGGTAATTGTTTATGTTGTATATACACAGTAGGTGTAGTAAGACCGAAATTGTTATCGGCATTAGTTATAAATACTCGGTATAGTTGGAAGGTGTATGTTGTTGTTGTGATTAATGAAAAGGGATAGTAATGTGTAGTCGCTCGGAAATTTAGCCCATCAGACCGGTACAATGTGTATGTATTAGCCTTGTTAGCCACGTGGGTGGCTAACGGCGTGTAACACCAACGAGTTAAGTAATGTGATGAGGTTGTTTTTCCGCTGCAGTTTATTGTAAGTGCGTTAATGTTGGATGGGGTGTTACACCACGTACTAGCGAGGGTACGCCAACTGTTTGGTCGAGTACATGCGGTTCGTTTCATTCATACATACATACATACATGCTTTATACAATACAATACAATACATTCATTTTACCAAGCATACATACATACAATACATACAAGGAATACAAAACAAGTCATTCATTCATACTTACCATACTCACCGCATCACGGAGATACAATTCTCCAATACATACAAAGGTCTGGTTAGCCTTATTACGCACCCGGGTTAATCGGGTGTTCAATACTTTTACTCCGGGTCAATGACTTACAATAGTCAAGACCAATACAAATACAATACTTACTTCTTACATACTTTACTTCCAGTTAAGTCGGTACGACCTCCGGGCAGGGATTACTACATCCCACCACCGGGCTTTAGGGTGGCCCACTAATCCAGGATGCTACCCATTCAAGGGATTTGGTCCATGGAAAAGATTATAGCCAGGATTCGGATCCAACCTCTTGTGTCTCCTTATCCTCATGCGTGGCCGAAACTATATCGGGCTTCTACTCATTCCATTATACTCATTACTCATGTTAGGAGTTAGGTTGTTAGGAATTAGTAGAAGTCCATACTTACTTCCATACATACATACATACACAAGTACTCATACTTACACATACACTTGCTTTCCATTCATTCATTTCATGAATTATACAAACTAAGTGTTCAAGAGCAATAAACAAGAACAATATAGTTTCAAACACAGTTATGTGCAATATAAATCCGATTCGTGCATTTATCTTGTTGGTGATCACATAAGCACACAAATCGGGGTAACCAAGTTAGGATACAGGGCATGAGGAAATCATACCGTTCACCGTCGAATACGTACTACCGGTTCCTTTGGAGATCAACTATTTGATTCATATACATATGTGAAGTAGTATGATCAATGATCTATTATTGATCTAATTTACTCCCTCATTGATACTTTCAATGTATACTTACTACTTCTTTACATTCATACTTGGTTATAAAACCATTCTTTTCTTTACTACCTCATAAACTTGTTTTCTTACAAACTTACTTACTTCCTTACCATTATTACTTCATCAATGGTGCAATACTACATATATATGCATATAGGTATATAGGCATATATATATGTATATATGATGACTATAATCATATAATTAAAACATTTTTTTTTGTAAGTGTTTGGGCCGTCCGACCCATCGTCCGACCCAACCCTGGGTCGGACCATTCCAGTAGGTTTTCGTCCTCTGAAATTACTCCCGTCCGACCCAGCACTATTCCGTCCGACCCATACCCTCTGGGTCGGACCATTCCAGAAAGTTTCGATTTGTCATCCAAGCCATGTCCGACCCACGTCCGACCCAACCTCTGGGTCGGACGAAGTTAGAAACTTCGATGAAGAAATTTTTTTTGCCTGTCCGACCCATGTCTGACTCACGTCCCTGGGTCGGACCATTCCAGAAAGAATTATTGTCGTTTATCAAGGCCCGTCCGACCCACGTCCGACTCACGGCTCTGGGTCGGACGGTTCCAGAAGGTTTATTTTCGTTCTCCAGGCCTTGTCTGACCCAGCGTCCGATCCAGCTGTGGGTCGGACAGTAGCAGAACTCTGCTACAGGCCTTGTTTTCTTTTCCCAATTTCACCCATTGCTTCCCTATCCTTCCTACATGCATCCTAACATGTTTTAGTACTATTTAGACACTCTAAATCATGCTAATTCATTCCTTAATACGTCACACAATCCTATGCTTATTTATACACTCAATTCCCCAAGTTTCAACTCAACACTCCCATTGTCTCTTCCCTTATACCTTATGCTACAGATTTTTCCCTCTACTCTTATACTCCAATACCTCCTCATCCAATGCCACTCTTAGCATCTTAAATACATTAGCTCACAACCTAGTTCCATCTCATTTACAAACCCATATTCAAATCTGTTACAAGGCACTAATATCATCCTAAACTCTCCAAACACTTCCTCGTCTTACACAACTCAAGTCCTCTCCTTTCTACAACATTTTGACATGGTCTCCTCCTCGATAATTCTTATTTTCCCCCACACATTATCTCGGCTCACATTTCACATTCCCACAACCTGTTTATACAACACACTATACCACCATTCAACACTACTACACACATTAAAATTTCTGCACTTATACATGTTACCCATGGTTTTCCCAAGCTTTTAACTATTTAAAACTTCAAAACTGTTACCACTTCATTCATCATACTACAATATTCTCATTACTCATTACTCAATTCACTACTCATTTTACTACTCCAAAAACTGCTACAATACACAATACAAACTAACACAAGGTAAGAGTGTTTTACCTTGTTTTGCTAGTTCCTCTTTCCTTCTTTTCCTTCTTTCTTTCTTTCTTGTCCTCGGTTCCAATGGGGTTCACACACAAATGCTACAACCCATAACAATATACACAACTACTTAGAACCTATCTTCATCAATTTAGGGTTTATGCTTGTTTGATATTTAGAATGAAGCATTACCTTCCAATGAATGGATGGAGTGGTGGACAGCAACCAAAGCAAGATTCCAACACCCAAAAATGGAGCCAAAATCGGCTAGAGCAAAAGACACCAACAAGGTTTAGTTGCATTTTCGTTTTGCCCATAAGGCCTAGGAAAAGATGAGTTTCCAAGAATGTTTTTACCTCAAAATGATCAGGAGGTGAAGGTGCTTCTAATGGTGGACTTGAATCTTCAAATGGGGAACACCCACCAAAATGAAAGTTGAGATTTTCGATTTTTGAAAGGAGGAGAATGTTCTCCTTTGCAAGGGGATTCTAGTGGTATGGTTTTTATGATTTTTGGACAAGGTTTGAGCCTTCAAAAATGAGAGAGAAGGAGGAAGTTGAGTGGGGGCTTCTAGTTCTCCATGGCTGTCGCTGGAGCAAGAAGAAGATTAAGAAAATAGAGAAAGAGAGGGAGGGGATGCGTGAGAGGAAGGAGAATGAGGGAGGAGAGAGACTAGTCTCACCTTTTTGCTTCTTCCCACTTATTTTATTTGTCTTTTAGCACATAACAAGTGAATAAAGAGAGGGGGAGGCTAGTACAATCGGCCCACATATGCACACACACACTCACATTTTTATTTTTATTTGCAAAGTGGACACACTTAGTTTGTTTATTTGCGCTCTTACCCCACAACTTACCGGTTGTTACAGTTTTCACTAACCGGTACCCGTTTTCCGGAATTTTCTCGTTTAATTAATTTTATTGGTTCTAAGGCTTCACTAATATTTATTAGTGACTATTTAGTTGACCAAAATTGTTACGAGTCTATTTGACCTGCTTAAAGTCGCGTTTTCCCGGTTTCCTCGAAAAAACGCGCTTTAAGGTTCGTTTATGCCTTTAACCCATTTTAAAGGTCCGTTTTCTTCGGGATTTGTTCCCTAGTATTTATTTTAGTGTAATTAAGCCTTTAAAAGTATAATTAGCCTAATTAATCACTATTTTTAATTACGGGGTATTTCACATAGGATTAACGGTAGGGGTGTTACACTCACATTCAAGACTTTTGAGACCTTTATATCATAAGGGTGTTTTATATTATATAATCAATCTTAGAATCCCAATGATAAACTTAAGATCAATACTTTTATTCTTAATTTAGAATAAACATTGTATTATGACCTATGATGGACTCATCTCAGAATACTATACTATTATCTCACAATGTAAAGATTATGTATTTAAACAATATCTACTAGATAACCCATTATGATTAAGTCTTTCCCTTAACCTAATTAAGATCTACATCTTGTATATTGGAATCGTAGTGTTGTAGACGCGTAACTTAATTGAACTGCTAAACTCAATTATCTCATCTTTAGTTCAGAATGACTTTTAATTACAACCATCTAATAAACTTGTCATAAGATGTTAAATTGCTTCTCATCCTGAATAACTATACTATAGTTAACTTAGATTTAACGAATAATCTTACATTTAGTATTCACAAGGTATATTATAGTTTTATTATTATACAAAAGGTGTTTAGTAAACCTTTATGTATCCTTACTTATAATCTATTATGAAAATTCTCATATTAATCAAAACATATCATTATTTCCCATTACGTAAAGTATATCAATTAATATCTTATGTAACTTAGTTTAATCTAATAAAAGGTTCAAAGGTTTAAGTATCAAATTCCTATTTATAAACCTTCTATAAATTCTAACTACTAAATACCTCACTTAATTGTAAACTCACATCCTAAGTATTGGTAATAAATGTTATAAATGTATTTCATATGGCTTATCTAATGCCAAGAAACTTAAGGATTATTTAGATAAATTTCCAAATCATAGTTTAATATAGTTTTATATCATAATCCTTTTAATGATTTTATCTTAAAACATTAAGTTATATTTCAATACCATAAATGTTAAGAAATGATTAAATATAGACTTACTAATCCACCTCACATTTAGATGTAAAAGTATTTTATTATTTTATTATTGTTTATATATTAAGAACATTTAGATGTAAAAGTATTACATTTATTTATTAATTATATAGTAAGTTCTATTTGTGTAAAATCTAATTACAAATATTCCTAAGTCCCAACTTATTAATTACCTAACCAAATTATAGATTTACATTCTGGTCTTTGACAAATAATATTACACATGTATTTTAATATGGTTTATATAAATCTTAGAAATCCAAGATAACTCGTTAAGCTTAATTTCATAACCACAATTCAATACTACCTCATATAATATTCTTTTAATAGTATTATGTATAGGTTTAGTTTAACTTATTAATTCCTTCATATTCTATTTGCTATAAGGTATTTTATGTCTTTTATTTATTTATTTACCGTATATGTATACTAGGATTTATTCAAGACATTCTTTATGTATATTGCATTTAATTATTTATATTAACTTTTACACATATCTACATCCAAAATATGGTTTATAAAATAAAGTATTTTCCTTAGTTTCAATTAAGTATATTAACTACCATATTATAAATTAATATAAATGTTTAATTTAGTTCCTTGATTTAACCTAAGTTACTATTTTATTCCTTTTATATATGTATATATATATAATATATTTCATTCACTTAAAAGTTTATACCCAAAATATTTATTAACATTCTGTATTAAATGTTAGTTTAGTCTTATTATATTTTCCCCAACCTATAAAGTTTATTAATCATCTATACTTTAATTTTTGGTTACATTAAAAACCTTATATTATAAGGTAACTTATGAAAAACCTTAGAAATACAATTTTGAAACCTATTTCCTCTTGTCCAAAAATTCCCAAATTAAGTATATAGTAACTATAACATTTTAGACATATTATAAAATTTTTATTTCGTAAAAATATCTTTTTAAATTTTCCAAATAATTCCATAATACTCATAACTTGCAAAAATTATAAGTTACGTTCAAAAACTTAAAACCCACATTAATATACATCAAAATAAACTAGATTTTATAAGGAATCTATGGTTAAAATTTCAAGTCAAAACACATTCGGGAAGGTATTTAAATTAATTCAACAAGTTAGGGTTTAATTCTGGAAATATTATAATTCATAACCAACTTAAACTCCCCAGATCTAATCTCGGCCGTCCGTTTCTAAAACCTACGATCGGACGGCTGAAAATCCTCGAGTTCATCAGCGAACCCCAAACAGATGTCGAGTACTAAATCTCTGTTTTCTCTCAACTCACAGAACCAAATTCGATGATTTTTGTCTCGTTGGATTCGAAATTCCAAGACGCTTCTAACGGTACCAACTATACGAGCTATGATACAGTATAATGTGAACACGATTCTGGGTATCGAAGTTAGGGTTTATGATTAGTTTCGGTTTCGATTTGCCAAAATTCTCTCAATTTATAGCTTAATTGGTTAAATTGACATGGGGGTTTGTTCGGGAATGCAAAAACGAATGACAATAACTGAGCAATTTGATCGGAAACCTACCAGAAATGCACCGGCAAGGAAATTGGTTTCGATTTTCTAGAAAACTTGTTATTTAATGAGTAGACCAAGTAGCCTACTTCACGGACCAACTCGCGCTAACTGAGAAGGATTCGATCCATGAAACCTACCACGTTTTAAAGTAGACATGTAACTATAAACATTGGTGGAAGAATCATTGAAAACGTAGAACTAGGGAGAAAGTTATGGATCCCGAAAGTTCCGAGTTTACCACTTCGTTTCTGGAAAATTTTGGGCAGGAATTCCACCGTGATTGAGTAGGGAACTTTAGACGACTAGCGCTTCCAAACTGTTACGAATCAGCCTTGGTCATCAACATAAAAGTTGTAGAGGGATTAGAGCTCTTCAAAACGAGCTAAAGAACACGAAATTTGGCTGAGAAATGGAGAAGTTATGGCAAGACGAAGTTTACCTGATTTCAGAGAAAACCAGAATTCTTGGTTACGAATTTGCAAGGTGGCAACTTTGGATCAATATTCCCGTCGATGTAGGATGAGTTATAAGATGTATGAGTTATGGTTGGAAAGAGGAGATTAAGGAGAAGAGAATGCAAAAGACGACACTCAAAAATTCCAAAAGAGGAGAAAGTTATGGAGGTCACAAGTTAGGGCGAAGTCAGTTGCGAAAAACATGGAGATAGAATTTATCTAAGTGTTGGGTGCGTGTCCCGAGGCGCCTGATGAGTCAGCAGACTTGCCACATCAGCATCTTTTCAAAATTTTGGCTCTAAACTTCATTTTATCATAACTTTGGCTAGGATGATCCGTTTTTGACGTTCTTTTTATCAATCTTCATGGTTTTCCATAACCTTTTTATTGGTATAGGTTTCATGTGCTAGTTTGACCATTCTCAAAAAGTCAACCCTAGCAAGGCTTAATAAGCTTTAAGGTTTCTAGGATTTTATATTGACTTTTATGTTTCAAATCAATGCTCTCAATATTTCTAAAATCTTTATAATATAATTAGAGTATCTAGGAATTTTTCCAAGATTTATTGACTTATAAATTTTGTTATTAAATTCATAATACTATATTAATATATAAATTAAATATTTAAATGTATTCTTTAGAGCTAAATAGGAGGAATCCCCTAAACTAATTTCCATAATTCCATATAGTATTAATACTCATAATTCCATACAATAATTTAATATTCATAATCCCTTATACTAATGTAACATTCATAATTCCATATAATAATTTAATACTTAATAGTATTATTAAAGGTTTAATAAAAGAAATCCCCTAAATTAATTTAAATTAATTTAGGGGTATTTCAGTATATCCCCCTTAAAAAAAACTTCACCTCGAAGTTTAAAAATCAACTAATAGGCACTCACACCGCTTCGGGTGTGCTGAGACAATATAATTCCAATGATCCAATAAAATTCCATACCAATCCAATCCTTTATTTCCATCCATTTCCATAACAACATTCCACTCGAGATTACTCAAAATCAAAACGGACCAAGATATACCAAGACATAGCATGATGAAAATCAACAGTCACATACTGTGTCATAATGTAAAAACCAAGCACATACAAACACCTCTCATCCTACTAATAAGGCAACATGGCATAATCTGGATGAGGTGACGAAGGAAGAGTATGCCAGTATATCCCCCTTAAAAGAGCTAAGGTACGCCCTCGTACCACTACTAACGAGAACCACAGAATGATAGGAAAACATCATGC
This sequence comes from Limonium bicolor, assembly GCA_023374045.1. NCBI lineage: Eukaryota > Viridiplantae > Streptophyta > Magnoliopsida > Caryophyllales > Plumbaginaceae > Limonium > Limonium bicolor. The sequence continues at coordinate 198,377,711 of CM041779.1, read as the reverse complement.
GAAAAGATGTGGGTACTTCACTCAGAACACACTATCCAATAAGGTTGTTTCAAAAACCAATCACAACAACATGCATGGACCATATTAGACTACCAAACATTTAGTTTTTGTTTTCTTTAATTACTTGATGTTTATTTCAAACGCCACATTCAAAGAATTCAACACCTTATTAACCAGCTTTGTTGTAAATTTTATTGCACCGTTGATTTTATCTGCGATCGATATATATATATCTGTATCTCTTGATTGTTTTGTATTTGTATTTTCTTAACTGTTATAAAATTTTATCTTATGATTATTATCCATTCATCTTATGACTGATACGAATTATATGTCCATTTTATCATATCAATTATATTAACAAGCTACAACTCAGGTGTAACACACTTGAGTAGTTCAAAATAATATTTCAGATCATTTAATAATCCTAGATAATCTTTCAAAATTATCTTCAAGGGTTTATTAGCCAACCATATGTTAAAACTCTATAAAATAAATATTTTTTGTGACTTTTCAAGTTTCAATTGTTTTTATAATTAACTATCGTATTTTAGACGAATCATTCAGTGTTTACTTATTATATATTTACATAATTTCACCCAAGACAGAATTTTAGGAAGTTCTTATCAATTATAATGTAGCTCCAAAATCTGATTTCTTTATCTTAAAATTCATTTTTCAAGGTAGGGACTCTATATATAAATTTTAAGTTAAATGAACTAGTCTAATGAAAACTCACTCACTCTTGGTAATTATTATTCTTAAAGTTTGTTCTATGTAAGTATTCTTCTGATTATTAAATCTTAGTACCCCCTTAGACAATGGTGGCTTTTGTAAATATCACTCTTAGTGTGACTTCTAAAATTTTATCTATGTATAATGTTAAACTTCTAAATAAACATGAGGATTTCCAAATCTTTAAGTAACTCTCAATTTTTCACTAGACGCTCAATACTCCAAGTATTTAAGGCTCAATAATATTTAGTTTATTATTACTCATGTGTTTTCACTCCATAGGTAAGTATTTTTCACTAAGGATTTAACTCGGTAAACTCTTTACATGTATGAATTTAGTACTGGATCTTATTATATAAGTTTTGAATTGTTCATTGTGGCTAGTAATGAAATATGCCTAGCTCAAGATTTCATGATGGTAACGTCTTACCACCACTTCCCCTCAAATTCAACACAATCCATCACCTGCGTAGAAGATTATATACGGTTAGATGACAAGGCTTGTCTAGCCCCTAAACTTCCAGAAGTGGGTGTGCACCCCCACTACTTTCAGCCTAGGAGTTCGTCGCACTAGGCACTTCCTGTAGGGTGTTAGGTTTATGTGTTTTCTTTCTAAAGTTAACATAGAGTTTTAGTGTGTTTTACAGGTTCAGATGTTGAACTATATATATATATATATATGTATATATTTTTCTGTAGTTTATTGTCGCAAGGTATAACAACAAATCACACTCAACAGACATTCATAAAAGACAAGTGTGTAAAGGAATCACTCACAATTCCAAGAAGGGTTAGGAGTCGTGCCTTACTGGAGTCCTCACTTCCCAATTCTACCCCAGTTCCCCAGTTTTAAGTGCACCTATATTCTATGTATTTCACTCGGCTTGTTTTCTCGGGTTTAGAGCGTAACTACGCTCTGATACCAATTTCTGTAACGCCCCTATTTAACACGTTTATAGCGGAAATAAAATACTAAAGGCGTACAGACCATCGGGTTCCAAACACCCGACACCAAACCTCACCAATTACAACTTAAAGAATTACAATTGTCACGGCCTGAACCTCGAGAAAACTTAACAAAAATAAAATAGAAGTAAAACACATAAACTCTCCACAACACCTAATCCCATCCCAATCACTCGTTCTCTTCGTGGCCACCTGTAAAGTAACTCGTACCTGCAAGATAAAACCAAGTAGCCCACCCCGAGAGAAAAACACATTGGCATACAAGCCGGTGTAATCCGGTAGGACACAGGTTGCAAGAAAACCATACCTGTCACCGAAGGTGCACTCTAGTGTGCCATCACATGTTTTCTTGAAATCTTTGAACAACTGGGAACATTACAACTATCTTTATTAACATTGGGGGTAACATAATAATTTAACGACTAGTGCGCCCATGATTAACCCCGTTCGATAGTTTTATAACTTTACATTTTTATTACTACTTCTCACCACTCAATTACCTTTGTAACTCACTTAATTTATCCTTAACAACCTTATAACATCATCACATATCAATCCCCCATCATTGGGTATCATTTCCTACCCTTAAACAAAGTTTTTGCTCAAAACTACCCTATGTCCGAACTTGTGTCCGAGCTTCCGAAGTTCGGACGCAAGTCGAGACTCAAATGGGTGAAAACTGACGAACGTCTGAACTTGTGTCCGAGCTTCGAAGTTCGGACACAAGTCGAGGCAAAAAAAAAACTAAAGAAAATTCTACCTGTCCGAACTTGTGTCCGAGCTTCCAAGTTCGGACACAAGTCGAGGCCAAATCTGAGGAGAACTTACAGGCGTCCGAACTTGTGTTCGGACATCGAAGGTCGGACACAAGTCGAGACTAAATAGCCTGGGAAAATTTTTCAAGTGTCCGAACTTCCAAGTTCGGACGGAAGTTCGGACACAACTTAGAGCTCAGAAAATTTATAAAACGGCGGGGCATGTCCGAACTTCCAAGTCCGGACGGAAGTTCGGACGTGCCCAGAATTTCAGTAAACAGAGGCAAATTTCTATCTATGTTTGCACTTCCAAAAATCCATACTCACTCCTTGAGATCCCAAGTCATCTAGCACCATTTTGCCATCATTCTTGCACACTCCTAACTCCATTATTTATCCACCATTACAAAACCAACAATCCACTCTACTCAACATTAAACACCCCTTTTGAATACCTAAGTTCTCTCATCCATCAAACATCATCAAACACTCATTTTCCATTAAAATTTTGCCATAACCTCCCCATAAACCTTATGCATCCAAACCATCAACTTGCCATCCTTCTCATCCCTAATCTAGCCACACCCTTTCAAGGGTCCTAACAGCACATTACAATTCCTCAAATCCACCAACAACAACAACACAATCACCAAGATCTCCATAATCTCAATAACCAAAATATCAATCACAAACTCACAACATTTGACCCTTAAGGCTCACAATTCATCCATTAATTCACAACCCTCTCCAAAATCAACTAAACACATTATACAACACAGATTTCAACTCATAAATTGGGTTCATTAATTTGTTTACCCATCCCAAACAACTTCAACAATTATAACAAGGTTTAAGGTAGTTTTCTTACCTTAAATTCACAAGTCTCTCCATAATTCCCCTCTTGCTCCCCATCTCCTCGAAATTGGTTAAGAGGGTATGGAGTTTCCAACTCCATCCCAACATCCAAGAACACAAAAACACACTCCATTAATTATCTAAACCCTTAGAAACTCAATGAAATCGAAGGCTAGAATTAGGGTTTACCTTTTGAAGCTTTTAAGAGGGATTTTCTCCCTTGAATAAAGAAGGAAATTTACTCCACCATTGAAGGGTCAATTTGGAGCTCAAGAACAAGGAGAAAAACAAGGTATCAAAATGGTGAAAAATCAATTACACCAAGAGGTGAAGGAAAAATGACTTTCTCTTGGAAATTTTTACCTTAGAAGAAAGAGGAAACTCCAAGCTCCACATAGGTGCCATTTTCTCTTCAAATGGGGAAAACCCATGGAGGTCAACTTCTTCCTTTTGGAATTTTGAAAAGAGAGGATGATAGAGGAAGATGAGAGGAAGAAGAATATGTGATTTGTTTTTGATTTGGAGCTCAAATGGAGCTTGGGCATGGCATTGAAGTTGAAGAAGCCATGGGAGAAAGGGGAGAAAAATCGGTGGCTTGGAGAGGAAGAGGGAGCCGGCTGGGAAGAAAGAGAGGAAAGAGAGGAAGAGAGAGAGGGAAAAAGAAAATAAAGGAGGAGAGAGATGAGTGAGGGGTATTTGTGCCCTTTGTTATTTTGGCTCTCTCTGGACTTAATTAACTAGTTAACTAGTCATGTGTGAGTGAGCTGTTTACATAATTAAAACCGGCCCACTAACGTATACATGCTGGAGCGTTTTTCATTTTTTTAACAGAAAACGCTAGTTTATTTACCCGGTTTAGCACTATCCACTAACCGGGACCATTTTCCAGAATTTTCTCATTCCTTCAATTTTAATGGTTACTAATCTCCCCTAATGTTTAATCATTGTTACGAAATCAACTATTATTTTTACGGGGTCGTTTAACTGTTTAAAGTCACGTTTTCGGGCTTCCTCGAAAAACGCGCTTTAAGACTCCGTTAGCGTTTTAACGCATTGTTTGAATCCGTTTTCTTCCGGGATTTTTCCCACATGTTCTTAATGTGTAATTAAGGTATAGAAATGTATTTATAACCCTTACGAAGGTTATGTACTTCCTAAAATAGCTAAATACGTATTTTCACGTTTTGTGACTTTTACGCGTTTTCTTTTCTTTTTGGTTTTCATTTCTTCACCAATGGTCCTAAGGATTTAGTTAGCCTTAGAAAATTATAATTACTTAATTAAATAACACATTAAGGTTTGGGGTATTTCATTAGGGTTTAATTCTGGAAATATTATAATTCATAACCAACTTAAACTCCCCAGATCTAATCTCGGCCGTCCGTTTCTAAAACCTACGATCGGACGGCTGAAAATCCTCGAGTTCATCAGCGAACCCCAAACAGATGTCGAGTACTAAATCTCTGTTTTCTCTCAACTCACAGAACCAAATTCGATGATTTTTGTCTCGTTGGATTCGAAATTCCAAGACGCTTCTAACGGTACCAACTATACGAGCTATGATACAGTATAATGTGAACACGATTCTGGGTATCGAAGTTAGGGTTTATGATTAGTTTCGGTTTCGATTTGCCAAAATTCTCTCAATTTATAGCTTAATTGGTTAAATTGACATGGGGGTTTGTTCGGGAATGCAAAAATGAATGACAATAACTGAGCAATTTGATCGGAAACCTACCAGAAATGCACCGGCAAGGAAATTGGTTTCGATTTTCTAGAAAACTTGTTATTTAATGAGCAGACCAAGTAGCCTACTTCACGGACCAACTTGCGCTAACTGAGAAGGATTCGATCCACGAAACCTACCACGTTTTAAAGTAGACATGTAACTATAAACTAGGGAGAAAGTTATGGATCCTGAAAGTTCCAAGTTTACCACTTCGTTTCCAGAAAATTTTGGGCAGGAATTCCACCGTGATTGAGTAGGGAACTTTAGACGACTAGCGCTTCCAAAATATTACGAATCAGCCTTGATCATCAACATAAAAGTTGTAGAGGGATTAGAGCTCTTCAAAACGAGCAAAAGAACATGAAATTTGGCTGAGAAATGAAGAAGTTATGGCAAGACGAAGTTTACCTAATTTCAGAGAAAACCAGAATTATGGGTTACGAATTTGCAAGGTGTCAACTTTGGATCAATATTCCCATCGATGTAGGATGAGTTAGAAGATGTATGAGTTATGGTTGGAAAGAGGAGATTAAGGAGAAATGAATGCAAAAGACGACACTCAAAAATTCCAAAAGAGGAGAAAGTTATGGAGGTCACAAGTTAGGGCGAAGTCAGTTGCGAAAAACGTGGAGATAGAATTTATTTAAGTGTTGGGCGCGTGTCCTGAGGCGCCTGATGAGTCAGCAGACTTGCCACATCAGCATCTTTTCAAAATTTTGGCTCTAAACTTCATTTTATCATAACTTTGGCTAGGATGATCCGTTTTTGACGTTCTTTTTATCATTCTTTATGGTTTTCCATAACCTTTTTATTGGTATAGGTTTCATGTGCTAGTTTGACCATTCTCAAAAAGTCAACCCTAGCAAGGCTTAATAAGCTCTAAGGTTTCTAGGATTTTATATTGACTTTTATGTTTCAAATCAATGCTCCCAATATTTCTAAAATCTTTATAATATAAATGGAGTGTCTAGGAATTTTTCCAAGATTTATTGACTTATAAATCTTGTTATTAAATTCATAATGCTATATAATAATATATAATAATTAAATATTTAAATGTATTCTTTAGAGCTAAATAGGAGGAATCCCCTAAACTAATTTCCATAATTCCATATAGTTTTAATACTCATAATTCCATACAATAATTTAATATTCATAATCCATTATACTAATGTAACATTCATAATTCCATATAATAATTTAATACTTAATAGTATTATTAAAAGTTTAATAAAAGAAATCCCTTAAATTAATTTAAATTAATTTAGGGGTATTTCATGCTTATAAATAACACACATCCAATCAAAAGGATACAAACATAAGGTTAACACATCACATTGGTTAGATCACCTTATTGTGTTCCTTGACCCCTGAGGGTTCTACCCTAATGGAGCTATTCCTTGTTAGACGACACATACCCATTTAATTGGGTTATACTTAATTACCTCTTTTATTAACACCGGGTTGATTTCGGTAATCAACGTACGTAAACACATTAACATCCATCACATAATAACATATACACAACGTAACACCGTTCTACTTAGAGAACAATACTTTTCTTAAGGTGTGTCGGATAAAATATAGGTCCGCACACCGTACACATTAACTTTACTTAGATGTATCCCCCTAGCCCCGAATAATAATCAAGGTAGGAAAGCCCCTTATTAGACTTGTGGGAGATTGAATTTCCAAGAAGGAAAAACAACCAAAACAGAGAGGGAGTTAATTCAGCTATAGATACCAACTCCCAAACACACGTGCACCACCGGGACACCCCGGATTCCTCACCCCCCATAATATGTACATATAAGTTAGACGCTCCTTTATGGAACTTATCACATCATGACACCATATGGTGTTGTAAACTTAGTAGAACAACAAAGGAGGTAACTTACCATCCGACTTAGATGAACAACAACAATCGTTAGAAAACGGCATACTACAAAGGGAAACACACATCACACACAACCACATTATACAGTTAGCACACTGATAGCCGTAGTGAGAACGTTCCCGTAGGTTGGGACGTTAAGTCCGAACACCGATCTCTTATGTGATCCTAGAGTCGGTTAGTTTCGGTTTAACACATATTAGAGGTTAAATGGTGTCGGACCTAAATTCGCCACATAAATGAATTATTGTAAACTCATTACATGCTTTATCTTACAAGGTGGCAAACATACAGAAAAACACATTGGCATACAAGCCGGTGTAACCCGGTAGGACACAGGTTGCAAGAAAACCATACCTTACACCATGGGTTACTCTGCCATGTTCCCGAGGATTTACTCCAACGCGTCACCTCACGCTCCCCGGGTAGTTTCCGAACAACTGGTATTATTATTCAAATGTTTTATTAACAATAAAATCTTACGGTATGTAAACTTCTATTACTCCCGTACTTAACCCCGTTGTTCTGTTATCCTTAACTTATTAATGTGATCTTAAGTTCACAACTTACACATTCACTCTCACACTTGTTTATACTTCCAATGGCCTTTAAAAGTCATAAAACAAGGCCTAATCATCATCTAAAACCATTATCATTCACTTCCCCATCATAACAACACTTAAAAACACATTCTGGACAATTTTTAGACTGGTCCGGGTTTGTGTCCAGGGTTACAAACCCGGACCAATCCCGGAAATTACATTCTGTGTAGAAATTGGCTTGGTCCGGATTTGTGTACTTGGATAAAAACCCGGACCACATGTTAAAATAGGTTTCTGGGACGTTTTTGAGGTGGTCCAGGTTTGTGTACTTGTTTACAAACCCGGACCATGTTTGTAGGTCATTAAATTGACAGTTTTTAACCTCTTTTCGACCCTTAATCCATATCTAATCATTCTATAATCTTTCCACATGTTTTCTACATGTTAAAACACCTTAAAACATGCTCTAAACCTCTTCAAATCATTGGTTTAATCCCTACTCAATTTCTTCCTCAAATTCCTAAATTTTCCATTCTCTCTGCTGCATTATGCACATCAGTGCACTTAAAACCTCTTTTGATGTTTCATAACCTTCCACCAACCTTACCAAATCATTCCTAGACCAATGCACTTCTCATACCAAGGTTCAACTCTGTTTCCAAGCTACACACTCAAGTTCATTTCTAGCAACACCAAAACTCTCAAATATCATCCTTGCTACAGATTTTTTTTTGCCCAACTCCATTCCATTCTTCAACCAAAACCACAATGTGGTTTACCAACCAAATCAATTCCTAACAACACCTAGTTAACCCTAGGTCATGACAACTCACCAAGTCACCTAAATTCCTTAAGTTCTACGAAAAATTCGTCATAACTTCGCTACTATGCTAACACATCCCAAATTCACAATCTTCATCACCTAATGCCAAAATGTTCACAATTCAACTATCCAAACCCTAAGTGGGTTCTAATAGCACACATTCTCAACATACACTTGAAACAAATGACATGATTTAGCCACCTACATCAACTCACAACAGTAAGCAAGCTAATAAAATTTATATTGTTTTAAAAGTAATGTTAAAATAACTAAGGAGGAAAAAAGAACAAACCGAAAGGTTTTGATAAGGAAATGTGTCTCTGGTAGGAGAAGAAGGTGCAGGATGATCGACCATCGGAGTATCCGCCGTCGTGGTAGGAGCAGACGTCGGTGTAGGATCATCGACAGTATCCGCCGTCGTGGTAGGAGCAGACGTCGGTCTAGCAGTAGGTGCCGGTGTAGGAGACGTGGCCACTATCGATGTATCCGCCGTCGCAGTAGGAGTAGACACCGGTGTAGGAGTAGGTGTCGGTGTAGGAGCATGCACCTGGCCCAATACTAAAGCCTCAAGTCTTCGCAGGCGCTCCTCGTAGGCTTGACGCTCCTCAGCGTGGCGTCTTTCCGACTCAGCGTGACGTCTTTCCGACTCCTCCAACCGGTCATGCACCCGTTCATCCACCATTCTCTCTATCATTTCAGCCTGTGGTACTCTCGATCGAGACGTAGGAAACACGTCTTTTTGGCGAACTTCCCCTCCAAGCCCCCGCACTCGCCCTGGATGATCCTTTTGCCCAAGGGCCTTATTCAGTGGATCATCCTGAGACGGAGGGGCCGGAACCATCTCCCATCGCTCAGTAGAGCCAGACTATTTTAAATTAACAAAAATATTAGAAATGAACTTACTAATTAGTAAACAACAACTTTTAAATATATATACTTACAATCTTGGATGCCAACTCAGCAGTCTCGCTCTGCGGGAACACATATACTCCCTCGTCATTTTTCTTCATGCGACCCAGCATAAATGTCTGCACCCTACTTGCATCGTCAACATCATCAATAACTGACTGAGTGCCGTCTTCATTAGTTTTCGTCAGTAAGCCCTCGCTCTTCCACTTCTCCAACCGCCCCGTGTATCCAGCTCGCCCCATGAAGTTCTTGTAGATATTCTTCGCCCGGTTACGTCTCGCTTGTTCTTGACATAACTGTTAAAAAATTTGTATATTTGTAAGTTATACATAATAAAAAAAATATTTGTTAAATTTTATTCCTTAAATAATAAATAAAGAATAATTGTAAAAGTACCTTAAACTCTTCAGTCTGGCGATGGTCGTAGAATATCTTCCAGTCCTCCTCCGTGATCATACCATCATACATACGGTGACCTCTTGGAGCCCGGTTTGGTAATCCAGCCATCTACCAACCGATGCTTGAATTGTCGCAGTGATGTCACTAGAAGTGATTCAATCTTCGTCCGAAGTTCATCCGCGACTTTGTACTTCTTCTGCACCATCTGCCACATGATGTCTTTGTCTGCCTTTTCTTTGATCTTTCCAATCCTTATAAATCGAGCAATGGTATTTTACCATCAATCCCAAGTAGGAAGCAAACTGCTGCTTCGACCCACCACGATGTCGGAGGTACTTGTCCCAGATCAAATCGATGGGAGAATCTTTCTTCTCCTTCAACCCACGGGTCGGTCCACGTCCCTTCCAAGGGTTCTGCGAAGTAGATGCAGCTGGTGGTTCTTCAGTAGGGACGTCATCGTCAATATCATCCAACCCCAACAGTAAGTCCTCTTCGACTCTATCGTCAGGATCCATAATCTGAAAAATAATCAACAATTAACAAGGTTAATACGAACATCTACTGAATCAAATATTGAAACATGACAAAAATGAAATAATATAATATTGTCAACCAAACTTACAAAATAACATTTCATCGTTCAATCCACAATCCTTCATTATGGTCGGACCTTCGATATTCAAAATTAGTTACATTATCTACCTCCATCGGCAACCGAATAGGTACATCTGTTTCATCTTCACAGACGTATTCATCCTCATCAACAATATTATCAATCCCAACTATCGATCTTTTACTCTACATTACAATAGACCATCTGGGATTACACTGATCACGACAGTAGAATACTTGTTTTGCCTTTGATGCAACAATAAAGGGTTCATCAGTAGGAGCCGCTGTCGTTAAATCAACTAGCTTCATACCATGATCCTCCTCACGATATCCCTGTTTGTTGTCCACCCATTTGCAACGAAACACGCAAGTTTCATAACTAGTGTAATTCAAGACCCAAATATCCTCAATAACTCCATAATATTCGTTCTTCAGTGTATTACGACTTGTTCCTGTGAAAATGTCTTGTGAAGCGATAAGATGCACACCACTGTTCTGGTTTGTCAATTTACAATCTTGACGTGCAGTGTAAAAAGAAAATCCATTTACATCATATCCTTCATAAGACAACACATCGAGATTTGGACCAAGAGCCAACAACTGGATCATTTCATCCACGTTCCTTGAATCTTCATACAACACCTTCTGTCTGAACCACTTAACAAATGTTGCATTCTGCTCTTTTTTTAATTTGGCATTACTCATCGTTGGGTGTTTTGTTTTGAGGTAGGCTAGGTGTGCATCGAAATACGGTTCAACAACTTCAGAATGATTCAACACAACCAGATGTGCCTTGTTCAATGTATCAATATCAACTCTGCATAATTTTTTCCCACAGGTACCAACCCCTTTAAGCCTGCCATCATGTCTTGCTTTCGGTAATCCAATAACATCAACACCGTCTAAGTAATGAGTGTAGAAGTCAACTACTTCCTCTGTTACTGTCCCTTCAATTATGCTTCCCTCTGGACGCCGACGGTTTTTCATTTTCTTTTTCAGTATACCCATATATCTCTCAAACGGATACATGTATCGAAGGTATAACGGACCACAATGTTTGATCTCTCTAACAAGATGAACAAGTAGATGCACCATAATATCAAAAAAGGAAAAAGAAAAAACATTTCAAACTGACACATGGTGATCACAAGGTCATTCTGTAGTTTATCCAGCGTCTCCACATCAAGCACTTTACACGAAATTCCTTTGAAGAAAACACATAAATTTGTAATAGTTTTCCTGACATCAGCTGGAAGGATTCCACGGAGAGCAACCGGAAGTAAGTGCTGCATCAGCACATGATAGTCGTGAGACTTCATCCCTACCAATTTAAGATCAGACATTGATACCAAACTTGATATGTTCGATGAGTAACCGGATGACACTTTAATATGACGAAGAGAACTACAAAAACTTATTTTCTCTTCTTTGGATAATGTATGACAAGCGGGAGGCAAGAATGTTCTTTTCCCTCTTTGTTGTGGCGCGAGTTCTTCTCGTATACCCAATTCAACCAGATCTTTTCTACCCTTTAAATGGTCTTTTGTCTTTCCTTTCACGTTTAGTAGTGTCGCAGATACACTTTCACCAATGTTTTTCTCCACGTGCATAGCATCAATGCAATGTCTCACCTCTAAATGTTGCCAATATTCAAGTTCCCAAAATATTGATTTTTTCTTCTAGATGCTCTTTTCAGTGGCTTTAATTGGTGGACCGAAGTTGTTCACAACATTCTTCAACTGATTGTAAGTCTCAGCAGCAGATAGTGGTGGTCGTGCGACTGCATGATCCGTTTTTCCATCAAACTCTTTTGTCATCTTACGGTATTTGTGCCCTTTAGGGAGGAATATCCGATGGCCCATGTACACATTTTTTCCACTGTGTTTTAACCGTATACTGCAACTTCTATCTCCACATATAGGGCACGCTAGAGCTCCTTTAATTGTGTATCCCGAGAGGTTGCCGTATGCAGGGAAATCATTGATTGTACAAAACAACATAGCCCGAAGCGTGAAGTTTTCCATACCATATGAATCATACACCGTCGCACCTTCATTCCACAACAATTGTAAATCGTCAATAAGTGGTTGCAAAAAACACATCAATTTTGTTTCCAGGTTGTTTTGGACCCGATATCAACAGAGAGAGCAGAATATGTCTGGGTTTCATACACAACCATGGCGGCAGATTGTATATTGTCAATAAAACAGGCCAAGTACTGTGTATACTGCTCAAAGTGCCATAAGGGTTCATCCCATCAGTGCATAAACCAAGTCTTAAGTTCCTTGGGTCTGTACCGAATTGAGGGTATATTCTGTCAATGTTTCTCCATTGTGGTGAATCGGCTGGATGTGAAATACCCCAAACCTAAGTGTGCTAAGTAAACATCAAATCATGATGTATTAAGGCTAAAATATGCCTTAGAAAGATTGGTAGACAATTTAAACCAAGGAAAACACAAGAAAATGCCTTAAGGGCAATCAGGGCAAAAACGTGCTCTAAGCTTGGAGAGACTTGGGTGAGTACCCAAATCATGATAAGACCTTAGTAATATTCTAATGGTCATTTTAAATCAATTAGCAAAGAAAACCAAGCTTGAAAACAAGTTAAAACGCAAATGTGCTTTAAGAAGTCTTAAAGCACATTTTTGAGAAATTGTCTTAGAATTGAGTTTTGAGTGGCTAAATGTCCATCATTACTCTTTAATCAACATGTGTACTAATTAGTATCACATTAGGAGGTCTAAATCAATGGGAAATCAAAAATTTCCCGATTATGTGCCTTGATTAGTGAATAGTAACTATTTAGTGACTAGTTTAGGTTTTAATCAATATAAGTCAATTAATTGGTCAACAAAGACCATGTTGGCCTTATATTAAGAGGGTGGCCGGTTTTTGAGTGGGGAGTCACCACATGAGTCACCATAAGTAGTCAAATAAGAAAGGAAAAGAAGAGTAAGTAAGAAAGTTACTATTTGCTTTATTAAAGCAAATATCACATATTAGCCACCTTTCTTCCTCTCTCTCTTCATTTCTCCTTCCTTCCACGATTTTTCTTTCTCCTTCCTTGCTCCAAACCGAGAGAGCTTCTTCCATGGGTGCTCCACCTTCAAATGCTCACCAAGTATTCATCTTTGCTCCAAATCAAAACTAAGTGTAGATTTCTCTTAGTTAGGCCAAGACCTATCTTCCTATCTTTTCAAATCTTTCAAAGCTCCATTTTGGTGCCATGAGAAAACTCCATTGATGGGGGAAAATCAAGTTTGAAGAGCTCATTAGCTTCTCCATTCTCTTAAGGTAAGGAAAATGTAAGAAAAACCATGTTTCCACCATTTCTACACATTACCGAAAATTCCTTCTCATGGGGATTCATTTTTATCCATTGTTCTAGCTTGATTCTATTCTCCAAGGGCTAGAGGAGGTCCTACTTAATTCATATCCAAGCTTGCTTTGAGAATCCAAGGTAAAACATTCAGTTTAATACCTTAGAACACATTTTTAACCTAGGGTTTACTCCTTAAGGTTAGTGTATTGTTTAGTGCTCATATGAGTCATTGGTTATTGATTAGAACATTGGCAAGAGAAGTTTGAGTGGTGGCCGATATTCATTCAAGAAGAAGGTCTAAGGAGGAGATTGAGATAAGCTTGAGGAAACAAGGTAAAATGCTTACCTAATGGTGGTTTAAGATTAAGGAATGAGTTTTAGATAAGTACCAATGTGGCTTAGAGCTTACATTGTGTATTGGGTTATATAACCTAAGAAAAAGAATTTAAACAAGCTTATGAACTTGTGGTTAAGGAGCTAATGAGAATGAGTTAGTAATATAAGTTTAAGGTGGATTTTAAGAGCATTATAACTACTATGAGATTGATGAGTGTATTTGCAGGTTGAAAGCTTATACATGTGGGAAATTCAGTGTTTAAGTTTAAGTCATTTAAGGGCCTAAGAGCCATGTCATTTAAGAGCCTTAGTGCTATGCAATTTAAGATTATTGCAATATATTGAGTATGATGTGAATAAGTTGATTTGGGTGAGAAAATAAGATGAGAAGAACTTGATGTGTGTGAGATGGTTGAATGAGGAAAATAATGCATTTGGGCATGATAAGATACTAGGGAAGCTATGGCGAAATTTGAGTAGAAAACAAAGTGTTCAAGTGGTAGTGGTGAGTTGATATGCCCTAGGGTTCACTAGTGATCATTAAATGGAATTTGAGTGGAAATGAGTTAACTAAGGAGTTCTTAAGGATGAGAATGACCTAGAATGGTCTATGAGGAAGTTAGAGTTTAGGTGGGTGTTTTGAGCACACCAAAATCATGAGATGAGGAATATAAGACTTGAGCATAAGTTTAAGGAGAAGGTATGATGCTTAAGGTGATTAAGATATGTTCTAAGGGAATATAATGACTAAGGAAGTACTAGGAAGTTTTAGAGATTGTCTTGATGAAGAGGGGTAAGATAAAGTGTTGGAATGAGTGGTAATGACTTAGGCATTACCTTGGGGGATTTAGGAATCAAGAGAATGTAATTGAGTATTTAGAACTTAGGCAAATGTTGGTAAACAACTAGGAAGGAAATAAGGTGTTGGTGTATGGAAGCTTAAGCTTGTGAAGGAACTTTTAGTAAATGCTTGAAAGAGTTTTAGATAGTGAGAGATGCTTGGGAGATGATGTTATAGTGGTGAGGAAAACATTGGCATAGTGGTTACATTAAGTATGAACCACCACCTAGAAACCTAGAGGAAAGCATTACAAGAGTAGCATTATTACAAGGAAAATGCATGATGACTAAGGTGGATTTTGGTGGATGATTTAAGGTATTTAAAGGAGGTTATAAGGTGGGTTTAAGGTGCCAAGATGGTGTTGGACCTATTAGGACACTTGTGGAAGAGTTTGGAATTGGAAGAGCAATTTAAGAGGAAAATCTGTAGTGGACCGACCCGGGGTCCGACCCAGTTTTGGGTCGGTCGGGCCATGTTGAGCCAGCCGGAATGTCTCTGGACTGGACCGACCCAGAGGGTTTGGGTCGGTCGGCTTAGCTTTGGGTCGGTCGGACAAAGGTTTAATGTAGGAAAATGGGTTCGGTAAGGGACCGACCCAGAGGGTTTGGGTCGGTCGGTCTAGCTCTGGGTCGGTCGGATGAGTTTCAAGAGACGGAAGAGTTTCTGTAATGGACCGACCCAGGGGTTGGGTCGGTCGGTGGGTCGGTCGACCCTTAACACTTAAAAAAAAAAAGAAATTTTGAATTCTAAGAATGGTAATGGGTAATGAGGGATACCTTTGGTAGGGAGGTAATGATTAGGACCCTAAGAACTTAAGGGATTAAGTTAAGTTAAATATAAACTTAAAAGTGTAAGGTTAAGTTGTAAGATTAAGTGGTAAGACTTAAGAAGTGTTAGGTTGGGATCATTAAGAGTTAAGTAAGGTAAGTAAATTAAGTAAGTTGAATTAAGTTAAGTGATTAACAACCTAAAACTGAATGAATGTTTTAGGACTTGGGATTTGGACTCCGGAGGAGAGTAAGCAACCGAAACGACCAACGGTGAACGGTACAGTTGTTTCTTCTTGTGACCTGCTTGCTAACGAGGTGTCCCTCGGCTTGTGTGCTATTTGTTTTTGTGTGCTCACTAAACAAGATAAAGCATGCAACCGGAATATATATATATATATATATGTTGTATTGTTGTGTGATGTTTGAAAACTAACACAACATACCGTGAGAACTTACTAACCAATGTTTAGTAAGGAATTGAGTGAGACTAAGGAACGCCCCCTAATGAGGGACGATATGAACCGAAAGAGGTTAACCAACAAACATGGTCTTGAGTTAACTACTAACTGGAACTTGAGTGAGGAAACCCGGGACCGATCTCCGGTCATGCATGCTAAGGAAAGGGAGTCGGTATCTATAGCAGATTCGACTTCCGCTTAAGGACTTGTCTTCGGACTTGTGCCTAGGGCCGGTTGCCGGCTCAGCTACGCTGGACTCCCGTCCAGAGTAGGTGGCGTTAAGATGGTGCGGTGGGATCACCTAAATCCCAGGTTCGATTTAGATACGGCCAATCCCTTCCAGGAAAGGTTTGTATATAGAGATTAAGATTGAGATTAAGATTAAGATTAAGTTAAGTTACAATCATTCCTGTTTAAAGGATGATTTGTATTATTAAGATTAAGATTAAGTTAAGTTACAATCATTCCTGTTTAAAGGATGATTTGTATTATTAAGATTAAGATTAAGTTAAGTTACAATCATTCCTGTTTAAAGGATGATTTGTATTATTAAGATTAAGATTAAGTTAAGTTACAATCATTCCTGTTTAAAGGATGATTTGTATTATTAAGATTAAGATTAAGTTAAGTTACAATCATTCCTGTTTAAAGGATGATTTGTATTATTAAGATTAAGATTAAGGTAAGGTTAAGATAAGTTGCAATCATTCCTTTTTAAAGGATGGTTTGTAATATTAAGATTAAGATAAGCTACACCCACTCCTGATTAAAGGATGGTTGTTTCTAAGATTAAGATAAGAATCAGATTGAGGTAAGTTAAGGATGGACTAAGATTAAGAGAGAACATTACTTAAGGAGTTAAATATCTAACTCTCTAATTAAGGGAACGCATTTAAGTCGTTCATTGTGTGTGAACTTTGATTGTTCATATCTGAGTTGTTGTTTACTGCACTTTCTATTATGTTGTGCATCTAATCAACCTCCATGCTATCGACAATTAGTCGTCGTAGCCACGTTAGCTTGGGGGCCATGAGAGGATCGTACCAGCATTCGTGCTGACCCCCTCGGGGGCTTCTTTTTACTACACAGGTGAACATCAGGAGGCGGCTGTCGCAAGAGTAAGAAGAGGATACAGCTGTTAAGGGATCAGTGTGGCCTACGAGTTGTGCATGTACACTCGTATGGCAATTTGAGTTAGTAAGATGTATAGGTTGTGAGTGGATTGTAAGAAGGTTATGTAAATGGTTTAGGTTGTTAGACTAATGTTCGGTATATTCTGTGGTCAGACCGTGGCAAGGTCCTGGATTGTAAAGAATTCCGCTGTGACATGTATATATATATATTGTTAAGTTGCGAGACCACATCTGGATTGAGTTGGGATGTTACAAAAAGTGGTATCAGAGCGTAGTTACGCTCTGAAGACAAGAAATACCGAACTTAGGAGAATGATGAGGTTGAGATTGAGTTACGGGTTAAGGGTTGAGAGATAGTGTGTGAGGTGCGTTAGCCAGGACTCCCCGGTGTTTACCGGATACCCATAGTACCTAGGCCCGCCCAGAAAATAAGGGTAAAAGAAATGAACATAAGCTATAACCTACTAAGGATTAAAATGTAGAATCCCGACAGAGGGAGGCTCCGCGGATTACCCACACAGAGCGGGCATAGTCGAACCGAACAACCGATGAATGACAGTTAACACTGTTTGCTTAACTCATTAACACCCAAGTATGATTGTTCATCAACGGGTGGCGTAGTCAACAGAAGTTGAACGAAGCGTTGAGATGAAGGTATAAGATGACTGGATGATATCCAACTTGAACACCTTAAGGCAAACGCCTAATGCGAACCTAACTTTGACTATTAAAAGACATAAGTCTAGTAAAATGACAGCATTGTCAAAGACACTAAATAACCTCAGAACACCTGAACAACTTCCATAGCCGGAAGCAGGATGCAGCAACTTACCATGAAACCCGATATTACATTTAGTATGTAACCTAATGATTGATGGTGTTCCAAGGGACCAGAAGTTTATGAGGATAACCTACAGATGAATAAGAACACAAATGATGAACTGAGAAATTAAGCATTAAGAGCCTACGAGCCAAGGATGTTAACCACATCAGAGCCCGAGGCGCAGTAAGTTATAAGAGAGCTTATTTAAGCCATGAGGAACTACAATTTGTAGATATGAACGGTTACCAAACCTATAATTTAGATTGGGAAAAACAATACCAAGAAAAGGTACCAATGAGAATATTGAGATAATGCTAAGGACAGGAGCGGAGAACGAACCATGCCTTTTAGGGTGGGGATACCTCTCCTTGTTGTGAGGCCATGAGTGGGAATGAACCCCTCAAAAGGGCTTTCACTTATTAGAGATGAAATACACTTTATTTAGAAAATGGAAACTATGAACCTTGAGATTTCCTTGAAATATATCAGATACACTTGAGTAATAAGGAAGGTTGCACAGATAGACCCCATATCCAACACCCAGGATGTAAGAATTAGTACTCGGCAGAGATAAACATTGTGACTGCACATTATGGCACGTCAATTAATCAATGCTCAGAAGAGCTTGTGATTCAGTGGATGACTTCTTCAGTAATCAGTTAAATTACATGGTAGATAACATCACTAAGGATAAAAGAAAGCGAAAGACATTAGCCTACTTACGAATCTGAGATTGGAGCAGAACATCTTTACATCAAGAGTCAACTATTTTACAACACCGTACGGCAACCGCCATACACCGGAATGAGAGAACTCCCAGTGTGTTTACCCCAAGAAGGGATTGAGTATAAGTTAAGACATTAGAATAAGTGAGTAAGAGGTTGCACCATTAATGGGCAACATGGTAAAGGCCAACTACCACGGTAGTAGTGGTCGTAAGTACAATAGTTAGATAAGTGGATTAAGTCATGGTACGCGGTAAGGCGACCATTATGTATGAGCCGTCAAATATTGACACTGAGGCAATTAGATTTATGAGTTAAGACCAGTATAAGTAAGGAAATAAGAGGGTGGACGAGCTGTGCATTGATGCCAGTAGTCTGGACCTAGTTAGGTAAGATTTTACAGGAAGCACACTACCCATTCCTTAAGGAACTGGAAGTGCATTCCTAGTAGCGAAAATATGAGGAACAAGATAAGAGGCTCTACGAAGAGACCTCAATTATTAAGAGACCGAATCAAGACGGAATACAGAAAGGAGCTGGAGTATACCATAACCAAGAACACAGTAAATGGACTTCCCTTGATTAACTTCAAGAAGAACAATAAATGTTATTATGGAACGATGAAAGAGGAGATCGACAACAGAATACTTCATAATTAGCAATAGCTAAACGTGTGACGGACACTATGAGTTTACTAAAACGAGACGTGGGACGACTGCACCCCACAGGGGCTTGCAGGCCTGACACGCTCACTTATGAGTTAGTTGGGTAAGTAGTAATGTACCAGTAAGGTACCCCATGCATGTGAACGAGTGGTGTAAGAAACACGGGAAGTAGTCGACTCCGTACCACCAACAACGACGCAAGACCAGACAAGAGCAGCTACTACCACAAACAGTCGAAGAGAAGAACTCAGTTGAATCAGCAACACGGAGGAACCAGAGAACAAATAATTAAGGACTATGAAGTGCGAAAAGCACGGATTATTAAGTACAGACATTGGATATGTCTTAAGATGTAAGGGATTAAGACTGTAAAGCGCATTATGCACTAAACAGTAGTTTCAGGCTAAGAATCATCCTCAGACCAAAGGTCAGTTGGGGAGAACAATTTAGACATTCGAGAAAATACTAAGAGTATGAGCGTAAGATCTTCAAGAGATTGGATAGACAAGTTACAACTCATTAAGGCCGTGTATATATAAAGATAACACGTGTCCATTGAGACAATTAAGATTAAGATTATCAGAGGCGCGCAGCGGAAGCTAGCAGACCACTACTTTGAGATTAGACCAAACTAAGTTGAGAAAACGGTATAAGTACCATTAAGAATCCTCGATACAGAGACTAAGTTATTTCTCATCGAATTCTAAGTAAGATACATGACATGGAAGCTAGAATGCTTGGTAAGAATTAGACATCTTGAACTTATGTTCAAAGATCATTTAATGTTGATTACGTGGGCGTAATCCATTTTAAGGGGGGTAGAGCGAAAACCGCTTAGCGTATGTTTGTGTACTGAGTACATAAACTACGGTGTGCATAGCACAAAATAATTTGAGAATATGTTTTACATAAACATTTTAAGATAAACCATGGTTATTGCACACAGAAGATGTGAATACCATACATATTAAGTACCTATCTTGTTAACTCCGGTGTGAGTACAAGTTAAGAGAATTAAGGAAGAGGATTAAGGAGACTTAAGGAATAAGGAATATATGAGGTAAAGTCGATATGAGATATTTTCAAGAATGTGTTTCCGAATGAAGTCTTTGATCCCATTTGCTGCGTCTGCGGAACCCTCGTCCTTTTCTGCGCTACTCCGCTGGTGCGCCTTGGTCTGTGCCAGTTATCGCCTTTCGTAGGGAATTTAAGTCTGCGGTAATCTCAAGAGATGATTGGGCTGTTTGATGGAATGATCCACTTTGGAGATGTATTGATTATGATTAGCAAGAACTAAAAGATAAAATTGGACATTAGTGAATTACTGATGTTTGAAAATGACGTGGGAGTGGAACTTGATTTTCTAGGATCAAGGGAAACCGCACAAATTGGAGTGAAGGATGGTTCTACACTGATGCTGATCACATCAGGGTAGGATTATTCCTGAAACTCCCTACCAGTGGTCACAGTTAAATCACACTAAGGATAGAGGCCTTAGGATAAAATGAAATTGGAGTTGATTGTATTTTAATTAGAGGAATTATTCCTCACATGACCTCGTAAAAAGGATTACCTTTTTACTGAGTCTCGCCCATGAAGTCGAGGACGCACGAGCCTTTGTCTTCGGACCGGTGACATGGGGAGAGCAGCGTGTTTTGTATTCTAGCCCATGGTGACGAGGACGAATGAGCCATTGTCTACGGACCGGTGACATGGGAGAATACGTTGGAAATTATGTGAATGTTTTAATCATCAAAAGGAACAAAAGGAGTTTTGAGTGTTGCACATGCTTAAGCATGTTGTGTGATATTTAAGTATGAGAATATGGTGGATCCAATGATCCAATGAGATTAAGTATACATAAGTGTGATCTATATGACCTAAGGAATGAGGTAAGGCATGTATTTTAATAAGATAAGATGCATGGGAACTTTGGGGACAAAGTTCTTTTAAGGGGGTAGATTGAAATACCCCAAACCTAAGTGTGCTAAGTAACATCAAATCATGATGTATTAAGGCTAAAATGCCTTAGAAAGATTGGTAGACAATTTAAACCAAGGAAAACACAAGAAAATGCCTTAAGGGCAATCAGGGCAAAACGTGCTCTAAGCTTGGAGAGACTTGGGTGAGTACCCAAATATCATGATAAGACCTTAGTAATATTCTAATGGTCATTTTAAATCAATTAGCAAAGAAAACCAAGCTTGAAAACAAGTTAAAACGCAAATGTGCTTTAAGAGTCTTAAAGCACATTTTTGAGAAATTGTCTTAGAATTGAGTTTGAGTGGCTAAATGTCCATCATTACTCTTTAATCAACATGTGTACTAATTAGTATCACATTAGGAGGTCTAAATCAATGGGAAATCAAAAATTTCCCGATTATGTGCCTTGATTAGTGAATAGTAACTATTTAGTGACTAGTTTAGGTTTTAATCAATATGTCAATTAATTGGTCAACAAAGACCATGTTGGCCTTATATTAAGAGGGTGGCCGGTTTTTGAGTGGGGAGTCACCACATGAGTCACCATAAGTAGTCAAATAAGAAAGGAAAAGAAGAGTAAGTAAGAAAGTTACTATTTGCTTTATTAAAGCAATATCACATATTAGCCACCTTTCTTCCTCTCTCTCTTCATTTCTCCTTCCTTCCACGATTTTTCTTTCTCCTTCCTTGCTCCAAACCGAGAGAGCTTCTTCCATGGGTGCTCCACCTTCAAATGCTCACCAAGTATTCATCTTGCTCCAAATCAAAAACTAAGTGTAGATTTCTCTTAGTTAGGCCAAGACCTATCTTCCTATATTTTCAAATCTTTCAAAGCTCCATTTTGGTGCCATGAGAAAACTCCATTGATGGGGGAAAATCAAGTTTGAAGAGCTCATTAGCTTCTCCATTCTCTTAAGGTAAGGAAAATGTAAGAAAAACCATGTTTCCACCATTTCTACACAATACCGAAAATTCCTTCTCATGGGGATTCATTTTTATCCATTGTTCTAGCTTGATTCTATTCTCCAAGGGCTAGAGGAGGTCCTACTTAATTCATATCCAAGCTTGCTTTGAGAATCCAAGGTAAAACATTCAGTTTAATACCTTAGAACACATTTTTAACCTAGGGTTTACTCCTTAAGGTTAGTGTATTGTTTAGTGCTCATATGAGTCATTGGTTATTGATTAGAACATTGGCAAGAGAAGTTTGAGTGGTGGCCGATATTCATTCAAGAAGAAGGTCTAAGGAGGAGATTGAGATAAGCTTGAGGAAACAAGGTAAAATGCTTACCTAATGGTGGTTTAAGATTAAGGAATGAGTTTTAGATAAGTACCAATGTGGCTTAGAGCTTACATTGTGTATTGGGTTATATAACCTAAGAAAAAGAATTTAAACAAGCTTATGAACTTGTGGTTAAGGAGCTAATGAGAATGAGTTAGTAATATAAGTTTAAGGTGGATTTTAAGAGCATTATAACTACTATGAGATTGATGAGTGTATTTGCAGGTTGAAAGCTTATACATGTGGGAAATTCAGTGTTTAAGTTTAAGTCATTTAAGGGCCTAAGAGCCATGTCATTTAAGAGCCTTAGTGCTATGCAATTTAAGATTATTGCAATATATTGAGTATGATGTGAATAAGTTGATTTGGGTGAGAAAATAAGATGAGAAGAACTTGATGTGTGTGAGATGGTTGAATGAGGAAAAATAATGCATTTGGGCATGATAAGATACTAGGGAAGCTATGGCGAAATTTGAGTAGAAAACAAAGTGTTCAAGTGGTAGTGGTGAGTTGATATGCCCTAGGGTTCACTAGTGATCATTAAATGGAATTTGAGTGGAAATGAGTTAACTAAGGAGTTCTTAAGGATGAGAATGACCTAGAATGGTCTATGAGGAAGTTAGAGTTTAGGTGGGTGTTTTGAGCACACCAAAATCATGAGATGAGGAATATAAGACTTGAGCATAAGTTTAAGGAGAAGGTATGATGCTTAAGGTGATTAAGATATGTTCTAAGGGAATATAATGACTAAGGAAGTACTAGGAAGTTTTAGAGATTGTCTTGATGAAGAGGGGTAAGATAAAGTGTTGGAATGAGTGGTAATGACTTAGGCATTACCTTGGGGGATTTAGGAATCAAGAGAATGTAATTGAGTATTTAGAACTTAGGCAAATGTTGGTAAACAACTAGGAAGGAAATAAGGTGTTGGTGTATGGAAGCTTAAGCTTGTGAAGGAACTTTTAGTAAATGCTTGAAAGAGTTTTAGATAGTGAGAGATGCTTGGGAGATGATGTTATAGTGGTGAGGAAAACATTGGCATAGTGGTTACATTAAGTATGAACCACCACCTAGAAACCTAGAGGAAAGCATTACAAGAGTAGCATTATTACAAGGAAAATGCATGATGACTAAGGTGGATTTTGGTGGATGATTTAAGGTATTTAAAGGAGGTTATAAGGTGGGTTTAAGGTGCCAAGATGGTGTTGGACCTATTAGGACACTTGTGGAAGAGTTTGGAATTGGAAGAGCAATTTAAGAGGAAAATCTGTAGTGGACCGACCCGGGGTCCGACCCAGTTTTGGGTCGGTCGGGCCATGTTGAGCCAGCCGGAATGTCTCTGGACTGGACCGACCCAGAGGGTTTGGGTCGGTCGGCTTAGCTTTGGGTCGGTCGGACAAAGGTTTAATGTAGGAAAATGGGTTCGGTAAGGGACCGACCCAGAGGGTTTGGGTCGGTCGGTCTAGCTCTGGGTCGGTCGGATGAGTTTCAAGAGACGGAAGAGTTTCTGTAATGGACCGACCCAGGGGTTGGGTCGGTCGGTGGGTCGGTCGACCCTTAACACTTAAAAAAAAAAAGAAATTTTGAATTCTAAGAATGGTAATGGGTAATGAGGGATACCTTTGGTAGGGAGGTAATGATTAGGACCCTAAGAACTTAAGGGATTAAGTTAAGTTAAATATAAACTTAAAAGTGTAAGGTTAAGTTGTAAGATTAAGTGGTAAGACTTAAGAAGTGTTAGGTTGGGATCATTAAGAGTTAAGTAAGGTAAGTAAATTAAGTAAGTTGAATTAAGTTAAGTGATTAACAACCTAAAACTGAATGAATGTTTTAGGACTTGGGATTTGGACTCCGGAGGAGAGTAAGCAACCGAAACGACCAACGGTGAACGGTACAGTTGTTTCTTCTTGTGACCTGCTTGCTAACGAGGTGTCCCTCGGCTTGTGTGCTATTTGTTTTTGTGTGCTCACTAAACAAGATAAAGCATGCAACCGGAATATATATATATATATGTTGTATTGTTGTGTGATGTTTGAAAACTAACACAACATACCGTGAGAACTTACTAACCAATGTTTAGTAAGGAATTGAGTGAGACTAAGGAACGCCCCCTAATGAGGGACGATATGAACCGAAAGAGGTTAACCAACAAACATGGTCTTGAGTTAACTACTAACTGGAACTTGAGTGAGGAAACCCGGGACCGATCTCCGGTCATGCATGCTAAGGAAAGGGAGTCGGTATCTATAGCAGATTCGACTTCCGCTTAAGGACTTGTCTTCGGACTTGTGCCTAGGGCCGGTTGCCGGCTCAGCTACGCTGGACTCCCGTCCAGAGTAGGTGGCGTTAAGATGGTGCGGT
Source organism: Limonium bicolor (assembly GCA_023374045.1). Lineage (NCBI taxonomy): Eukaryota > Viridiplantae > Streptophyta > Magnoliopsida > Caryophyllales > Plumbaginaceae > Limonium > Limonium bicolor. Next base: position 198,352,794 of record CM041779.1, on the reverse strand, counting down.
GGGATCACCTAAATCCCAGGTTCGATTTAGATACGGCCAATCCCTTCCAGGAAAGGTTTGTATATAGAGATTAAGATTGAGATTAAGATTAAGATTAAGTTAAGTTACAATCATTCCTGTTTAAAGGATGATTTGTATTATTAAGATTAAGATTAAGTTAAGTTACAATCATTCCTGTTTAAAGGATGATTTGTATTATTAAGATTAAGATTAAGTTAAGTTACAATCATTCCTGTTTAAAGGATGATTTGTATTATTAAGATTAAGATTAAGTTAAGTTACAATCATTCCTGTTTAAAGGATGATTTGTATTATTAAGATTAAGATTAAGTTAAGTTACAATCATTCCTGTTTAAAGGATGATTTGTATTATTAAGATTAAGATTAAGGTAAGGTTAAGATAAGTTGCAATCATTCCTTTTTAAAGGATGGTTTGTAATATTAAGATTAAGATAAGCTACACCCACTCCTGATTAAAGGATGGTTGTTTCTAAGATTAAGTTAAGAATCAGATTGAGGTAAGTTAAGGATGGACTAAGATTAAGAGAGAACATTACTTAAGGAGTTAAATATCTAACTCTCTAATTAAGGGAACGCATTTAAGTCGTTCATTGTGTGTGAACTTTGATTGTTCATATCTGAGTTGTTGTTTACTGCACTTTCTATTATGTTGTGCATCTAATCAACCTCCATGCTATCGACAATTAGTCGTCGTAGCCACGTTAGCTTGGGGGCCATGAGAGGATCGTACCAGCATTCGTGCTGACCCCCTCGGGGGCTTCTTTTACTACACAGGTGAACATCAGGAGGCGGCTGTCGCAAGAGTAAGAAGAGGATACAGCTGTTAAGGGATCAGTGTGGCCTACGAGTTGTGCATGTACACTCGTATGGCAATTTGAGTTAGTAAGATGTATAGGTTGTGAGTGGATTGTAAGAAGGTTATGTAAATGGTTTAGGTTGTTAGACTAATGTTCGGTATATTCTGTGGTCAGACCGTGGCAAGGTCCTGGATTGTAAAGAATTCCGCTGTGACATGTATATATATATATTGTTAAGTTGCGAGACCACATCTGGATTGAGTTGGGATGTTACAAGATGTCTCAATTTACCATCATCCTTTCTATGGGTAGCATGCCATCGGAGGTTCTCAGCATCTTTGTGAACTGCAAACAAACGTTTGAATCGGGGAATTATCGGTAGATACCACAACACCTTCGCAGGAGAGCCCACGTTAGTGCTTATGTGGTTTCTGTCACCCTTTTTTACATAGCGTGATTCCCCACATTCAGAGCAATGGTCATCCAACTCATTCTCCTTCCAATACAACATACACCCATTTGGACAAGCATGTATTTTTTTATATTCCATACCCATCGGACACATTAACTTCTTTGCCTCAAAAGTTGTTGTGGGTATCACATTGTCCTTTGGTAGTACATCCTGCAGCAGTTGTAAAAGATCTGTAAAACTGACATCACTCCATCCATGTCTCGCCTTTAGATTGAATAGTTTTAAGACAACGCTTAATTTGTTTTGCTTTTGCGTATCACATCCACTGTACAACGGTTCCTTTGATGCTTGCATCAGATTTTCAAATGTTTTGGGTTTGTTGGAAAAATGTTGTTCAACATCTTCCATCATCGCATTAAGGTCCTCCTGATCATCTGAATCACTAACTAGTGAATCATCTTGAGTATCCCCAAAATCCCGTGAAGCATCCATTTCTGATTGTTCTGCAACGACGTTATCAGCACATTCAAACACTTGTACTGAATGTTGACCATGCAGTATTGTTATGGCTTCATAATCTTCTATAAACCCTCTGCGAATCAGATGATCCTTAATCTTGTCCACACCTCGGTATTTGAAGTCGTTCTTGCAATCGACACAAGGACATTGAATATATCCCTTATCCCTTGGTTTAAGATTGTCAACAAGGACTTTACAAAATTTATTGACCCCTTCTAGGTACTTGATGTCCAATCTGTCACTGTACATCACTGAGCCCTCCATCTTCTTTTTCAACACACACCAGATGTCGTGAACTCGTTCCATTGATCTCCTCTTTTTTTATTTACAGATTTAACAACCTAAACCTATCCAATCACCTTCGATCTCACCTAGGAACAAGTTAATAATATACAGTAGTTCAGTGATAATTTCGACAACATTACCCTACAGTTCTCCTAGTGTAGATATATATATATATATATATGAATCGTTTCAATTCACATATATATATATGTACACTAGAAGAACACTAGGGTAATGCTGCTGAAATTATCACTGAACTACTGTATATTATTAACTCATTCACAACCTAGATGGTGAGATCAAAGGTCATTGGATAGTCCCAACAGGGACTATCTAAGACATACCTCTATCAGGTAAATCTCAGACAGGTAATTCTATGTTTGAATTGATTTTCCATTGTTTAATAGAAAAACAAAAATAAATTGAAACATTTTAAATACCAACCTGATGAGTACTAGATGGTCAGCTAGCGCGAACAACACAGAAGAAGGAGAAGTAGGCAAATGCTCTTGCGCGTAGTATATAACACCTATTCAATGAAATTAGAATAAGGTTTTAATTTTATAAAAACTTGAATAATTGAACATATTAAATAAACGAACATAGCTTAAATTCTGGAAAAAATTTGGCATGACCTTTGCGTATTTTTAGACACTCCACATTTTTTTAAGGCAGAAACAAACATAGCAACAACATTAATTCTCAGCAAACCATACGAATTATTATCAGACAGACAAGTATGCATATAGTAATGTATATGTATATATATATATATATATATGATCAATGAACAAAAACATCCACCCATTTCAACCCCATCATCACATTTCAACCACACTATGCAAATATATATTCTAATGATTGCAGAATACAAGTAGAATTTAGTATAGCGTCTATTTGTGACAATATATGTATATATATATATATATATATATATATACATTTATATTAGTATTTGTTTCTGAAATTATAATCAGAAATGCAAGTGTTTTACCGTGGGTTCTGATCAGGCAAACCGGTGGCAGAGGTTGACAGCAGCAGATAGTGCGACAAGTAGACAATCCGACTGTGTGTAGTGAATACAATGAAATTAGAATACAAGGTTTTAATTTGAAAAAAATATGAATAATTGAACAAATTAACAAACAGAGATATTTTGAATAAACCATGTTATTGAAACATTTTTAAAAAACTAACCTAATGATGAGTAAGGATGGTCAAGTCACAAATGGGAAGGAAGAGGGATTGTTCAACCGTAGAAACACCTATTCAATAAAATTAAAATAAGGTTAAATTCTGGAAAAAATTTGGCATGACCTTTGCGTATTTTTATATACTCCACATTTTTTTAAGGCAGAAACAAACATTGTAGCAACATCAGAAAGACTACTACGAAAACCATTTCATTTTCCCCTGCATAAACAAACATTTAAGAGAACTGTAGAGAATTGTTTTCATTATTCTTTATTCCCTTTCTTGCTTCCATTTTGTTTTATGTGCCAATACAAACACCTCCCCTAAGAATAATCAATAAAAATGGCGGATCAAATAACATGGTTGATCATCGATGATCGATGCATGTGTAGATACATTGATACTTATATGTATGTACTACTTACTACTCGTATTAAAACCCTATCTAATAAGCTTTAAAGACCGTTGCCAGTTAGGAATCACCACTCAGCGATAAAAGGAGGGTCTTCAATACCGAATTGCCTACAATTGCCTACATACGCACTTGCCTCTTTGTAGCTAATTACCTTCTACAATTCTAACCAGGTATGTAATTAACTTCAATTAATATAATATATTTTTTTGATTTGTAATGGGTGGCACCAGGCCTTTATATAAATATGGATAAGTAGTTCAGAGAGCACATATACAAATATATGCAGCATTTCAAGTCACTCATGGATAGCAGTAACTTCTACAACCACAACTACGACTACCAGGAGCTATTTTAATCTGCCTCATACTCATGCATTAGTTACCAGTAAGCAAACCTGCAGAATCAACTAGCATACCAATATAACCGCATAACAGAGACACCCGCAACACATCAGTCCACCATAGCTATCATCAGACACCATTGGAAATCCCACGCATTCAACCGGAGAGAATTCGATATTCAAACCATTGCATATATATACACACCATACATTAAAAAACGAAGATAGTAGCTAGGTTAGGGTTACCTTGTAGCGTGGTGCGCGCGCTGAGTCGAGATCAGGCGAGGGGGTGGTGAGGCGGCCAAGAATGGCGACGCGGGCAGAGGACCAGTGGAGGACGGGCACAACAGTCGACGGTGGAGGAGGACGGGCACAAGCTCGACGGCGCCGGAGGAGGAGGAGGACGGGCACAAGCTCAACGGCGACAGGGAGACGGGGTGGTGGAAAAATCGTCGAGAAATCACCAGGGGAAAACCAGAGAGCGGGGAGGAGGAAAAAGAAAGGAAAGGTCGGGTTTTTTAAACGACTTTTAAACGACGGTTAATCAAGAAACCGTCGTTAAAGACCTATGTGACTGGACCAATAAACGACGGTTTTACAAAAACCATGGTTTATAATACTTTCGGTAAATCTTTAAACGACGGTTGCAAACGAACCGTGGTTTATAAACACTTTATACGACGGTTAGTGCGGAACCGTCGTTTTATCTTCAAGGCGGACGAACTATATATGACGGTTATATGGAGAACCATCATTTATGTAATGAGGCGTGCACTATATATGACGGTTTTCTTAATAACCGTGGTTTAAAAGATTTAAACGACGGTTAAAGATTTAACCGTGGTTTAAAGTGCGTCATTTAAAATCTTTTTTCTACTAGTGTCCCTTGTGGATCTTCTCCTCCAGAACTCCTACCTGGCCCATGAGCATATCAAAGCTTTGAAAGTACATATACTTTAATTCATCATTGTACTGCTTTTGCATGTTCTCAACAATCATGCGAATTTGTTCCTGCTCATCCATCCTTGTAGGCATGACTGTCGCCTTCCTCCTCCACCGCTTTATAAAGTCGGACATGGACTCACTTCCCGTTTGGCGCGTGCTGGCGAGGTCAGACCGGGTGATCTCCAAATTTTTAGCATACTCAAAGTGAGTCAGGAAAGCTTCACATATCTCCTCATATGTCTTGGTGTTCATTCTCTGAGTTAGGTACCACCGTTGAGGGATCTCATCTAGGTATCGGGCAAAGACCTTGGCCTTCTGCATATCATTGAGCCTCAGAATAGACATTTCCCGATCAAACAATGCCAAATGAATTTGGGGATCGGTCAAGCCTTTATAGAGAGCCAAGGTGGGGGGCTTCAGCTTCGCAGGTAGCTCAACGTCTGGATAGGATCCCATGGAGAGATAGTCAAAACCAGCGGGTTAACCGGCCTTTTCCATGCGCTCAATACACCTCAGAGCCCTCTGAACTTCTACAGCTAACTGGCTCCCGGGAGCACCGCCCTCGTATCCAACTTGGGTGTCATGTCCTTCCAAGGAGATATTGTCCATGCCATATAGAGGATTGACAAATCCTTGCAGCGGTCTTTCTTGTCTTGCCTCCTCCAAAGATCCTACTTTCTCATGGAGCTCAACTGTTGCTGCCGTATGCCGTGCCTCCAAAGCTTCAATAGCAGCTTGATGTTTCCGTACCAGGCTGGCTATTCGATCCTACTCCCCTGTCGGACCCTCAGTGGTCCTGCTTTGGGCTGCCGTTTCCAACGCGGCCAACTTATCCTCCAGCTTGGCAATTGTTTCCACATATTTATTTTTGAGTGCCTGGATTGCCTCATGGTGCTTCAAATCAAAACTTTTCATGAGCTCCTCAACAGAGGTGTTCTGGTTCCCCCCCCCCCTGCTGATCCTCCTGAGAGATATCGTCATGTGCCTGGACCGACATGTCAGATGAGCTGGAGTCTACTTCGGGCTAGAATAATGGAAGTGGAGGAGTAGGCAGTCGGGTCAAACGTCCAGAACTTCTGTCCCAGAGCCTTTCTGAAATCTTGCTTTCATTCTGTTTCAGAACATAGAGTACAAACAAAAACCATTCAGGCACGGGCTTTCTATGATATGGAAAGATTTGCCTCTGAGGGCCCTTTGTTTTTTTTTTTTTTTTTTTTTTTTTTTTTGTTTTTTTTTTTGGATTACAGAACTCTTTTGTTTTTTTTTTGGACTGTTTGGGCCGAGCGGGCTGGAGATTTTCGGCATGTGAAATGGGCCAACCATCCAAAAGGGAATAATGGAAACCTTCAAGCTTATTCTAAGAGGATGACTTCGTGGAGGTAAAGGCACTTGGGCCACTGAAACCTTCAAGCATTTCATCCGGACTGGGAGAGATTGATGGATCGATACAGACATTGGACCTGAGGCCCAGGAGAAAAAGGTCATATGTACAGAAGTCTTATATAAGGAGGTGATGCAAATGTCCTCACAAAATAACTCAGTCCAATGGGTACAGATCGATCCGGAGAGGTGCTTGGGGCGTAGGCCCAGGTCACCACAAAGGAATAGGGCTTGAACGCTATTCTCTTTGGGCTTCCCCACTTTTTTCACATCACCTAAAGGTGTGCGTCTACGGTCGGGTCTTTGATTGACCAAACAGTGGGCTAGGTAAGGGTACTGCCAGGAAAATGCTTGGGGCTGAAGCCCACGTATTAAGGGGGTGTGGTTAGACGGCACCCTCCTCTTTTCCCCCACTTATTCACATCATCTAAAAGGTGTGAGTCCCTGACAGGGGACCCTCAAACGGCTCCCGGGGTGAAATTGGTTTATGTGGACCCTCGCTCTCGTATGATGCAAAGGTATAGAAATTTAAATTGCGCACAAAAGTAAATAAACAATGTAATAAAAGCCATAAATAAACATTTTCAAGTTAAGCCCTCTTAAGTTGTCCCCAGCAGAGTCGCCAGTCTGTGAGCCTCGATTTTAAACCCTACCCTATGTTGATTAAGGCTGACTAGGATCTAACCGGGTTTTAGGTCCACTTATAACCTAAGATTAATAACTATGTCATATAACAATAATTATTAAAACCTAAGCTAGCTCACTAGAACCTATTGTGAGTCGCCACCTAATTTTAACCTAGATCAAATTAGGAAAGGAGAGTTCGGGTTCGGGGGCTTGGTATTCGACTTATTTAGGGTTCAAATTACTTTCATTACCCTTCCTAGGTCGTTTTTCCTCTACTTGGTTTATTTACGGCTTACTACAAAGTCGTTTTTAACCTAAGTGTGCGCTTCTGTTTTTTTATTTTTTAGCATTTTTTGACAGAAAATTAAAGTGAAATTAAAAGGTACCTAAACTAGGGTTTTGGAGGCAGAATTAGGTCAAATTTTAATTACGTCCGTGGCCACGGACCTAATGTCCGAGGCCACGGACCCCAGTTGAATTAAGTGATTTCGAAAACAGAACTAAAATAAAAACGCAAACTTGAAAAGTCCGGGGCCACGGACAGGGTGTCCGTGGGCTCGGACATGTATTGACAGAAACCCTAAATTTTGAAAAATATAAAATCCCGCCACCATCTGTGGGTGTCCGTGGTCTCGGACAATGAGTCCGAGGTCACGGACAACCCACGGACAGTGGGTTTTCGATGGTTCCCGAGGGTGTTTTGAGATCAAATTTTACGGGTGTGTAGCCTGAAAGATTTTAAACACGTTAGTAACTGAAAGAACTCAATTTGACATCAAAATAAATACGAAACTTAGCAAACAAGTAACAAGGCAGTAGCTAAAACAATTAGCGATACAGAAGCGAAAAAGTGTTAATTTGAGCCCAAATTTTGAGGCAAGGCTGATAATATCATAGAGAGTTAGGAAAGTGAAATTTCTACCTGTTTTACCTTTGGGTTCACAGTGATTCTTCACACCGGGATTCGTCGAGTGCTCCGTTGATGGCAGACCCAAAAGGTTTTCGAACCAAGCTTCTGGTTGTTGGTTGTTCTTGCTGTTCTTCACGTTTTGGTGGTGTTTTGTGGGGTTTTGATGATTATTGGTGCTTTGGGGATTGGAAAACGAGTTTAGATGGTGATTTCGGGGGTTTTTCGGTATGATTCGGGTGGCCGGGTGTTGAAAAACGTGAGAGAGAGAGAAGAGGTTGTGCTTTCTGTCTTCCTAGGGTTCTTGAGCATATGAGATCCTCATTTTATCAAAAAACCTATCCTTTATATAGACTTTCTTAAAGATAAAGAAAATCTAGTAAATGTAAGATTTTTTGATATTTTAATTAAGTGACTTCCCAAAAGAATTTTGCTGTGAAATTTTAACCACATGTCAAGGATGACAATTATGAATTCTCTGAAGTGGAATCGGATTTTTTAAATTTTGGTATATTTTTAAATTGAATTTCTCGTCAGATTCAGTCAGAAATTGCTAGAAAATTATTGGAAATTCGAAAAATCAACATTCCAACGCCATTATGCTTAGAATGTCATCCTCTATCATGGGTTAAAATATCAAAGCATTTCAAGCTGATTTGGGCATCTTTCGAGGAGAGAGCAAGCCTATAGGAGGTCTCAGGAGCCTTAAAAATTACGAAAATGCCCCTGACAATGATGAAACTGCTCCTCATGCCCTGGAATGCGCCGATCGAGCCGGAATCCCTCATTACTTGATTGAAACGTCCCTGACAACATCAAAACCTCGTAGACCCTAACCAGGGGGTCAAAATTTTGGGTATAACAGTATTAGTAATTTAGTATTGCTTTCTTTCCATGTAATCTTTTTTTAAGACTTGCAAATTGAAATCATGTAACCTCTTAGTCGCTGTACTCTTTTTCCTTATTAGGGTTTTCCCAATTGGTTTTTACCTAATAAGGTTTTAATGAGGCAGTGAATCATATAATAAAATTATCTTTGTTCCTTATTTTTTGTAAATTTAATAAAAGTTCCTAAGTCTTTGTTTCTTACACATTTAAGATTATAAACTTGAAGAATAACCTATCTAGGAGTAAAGTGGATGAAAAGAGCAATGTGTGCGCTCAAACGGATCTCAAATCAGAGTTAAAACGAAGCAAGTAGAGCCGATCGAATCTTTCCGGAACCGCTCCGGAACCGGTCGGAACCGATTAGAACCGGAACCGGAACCGGCCGGAACCGGTTTTTTGACCGAATCCGAAGCGAATCCAGATTTCAAAACCGGAACCGGAACTGGAACCACCTAGACCGGTTCCGAATACGAATACACATTTTCCGAAACCGGATTCGGTGGAACCGGACCCATGGCAACCATTAGGTTGTTGGTTGTTTTATTTTTAAACTAAAAGTAGCAAGTGCAGAAAATTAAATAAAAGTGTGTAGAAAGATGAATAAAGCGGAACCTTGGGTTCAAAGGAATTCTTTGCTAGCCAGATTTTATAATTAATCACCGGTTAATCGAGACTTGGATTGGCAAATTCATTTTGTCTCTTTAAGACTAAATCTTAGTCAAATTGAGCTCTTTTACCCGTAACATATTGGTCCGAGTCACGAACTAATGTCATACAAATAAAAGGATTATGCTCGAGAATTGTTCTTGTATCTGAAGGTCCAATTAATTAATCTAATCAACTTTTCCAAAGATTAACAGGTTGCTATGACCTTTCTATCACTCACCGGTCAGATCCTAACAGAAATTCCTAAAGCTAATAATAAAAATCTGTAACTTTTACTAAAAGCATAAATAAAAACAGCCTGAACAATCGAGATAAATATCCCAATCAACCGGTAAAATAATTATAATATCAGTCTAACTATCAATCCCCTATAACCCAAGGTTAAATCCCTTGGCCCAACATAATTAAAGAACAAATGCAAGAAGAGAGAGTAGAAATCATCTTGGAATTAGTTCTTAAATTTGCCAGGTAGAAGGTTGAGTAGACTGGTGGAATGTGGAGCAGAAATGCTCTCCTCCGGTGTTGAAAATAGTCACGCAGAGTAGGGAGTGAGAGAGAGCCGCGGGCATATATTTCTGTCTGTGAAAAATGTTTCTTTTCTCTGTCCGTGTTTGAGTCTTCTTTGTCTTTATTTATGCCTTGTCCGTTCCCCTCTGCGCCTGTCTTTCTTCCTTCTTTCCTTTTTTTTCTCTTCTTTTCGTCTCCCCTCTGTGTTCTGTCTTCACCTCCCCCTCATCCTTTCTTCTATTTTCTCTCTTTTTTCCTTCTTTTTTTTTCCTTTCTTTTTTTCCTGCGCAAGTCTGCGCTTGTAGACTTTTTTTTTCATTTTTTTTCATTTCCTTTTCCGTCTGCGTCTCTTTTTTTCTCTCTTCCCCTACTTTCTTTTATATTTTTGATTCTCCCACATCTTTTTCTCCACCCTTTCACGACAGTCTCATTATATATATATATATGTTGCATCGGATACAACTTTGACACGGTCTAAATTCTTCGTATGAGCTCTGATTTATTCCCTGTTTGCGGCGTTGGAAAGCTCGTGAGGAGATCTATGCATTTCTACCATCATTTACTACTTTAAACATATAAATTGGCATCAGTTCTTGACTAAAGTAAGAGTCATTGAAAGCATGTGATAAGTGTATAAAATAAGAATTTAACACCTATAAACCATATCAATTTCACATTTATCAAATCACCGCACACTTAGCCTTTTACTTGTCCCCAAGCAAAACTCTCAAGCACAAGTAAGGCCAAGCTAATGAAACTCAACAGGAAAGGAAGAACACAGCAGAAGGGAATTGCTAGCTTTACCGATCAAAGGGGCAATTCAAATCATTCAAAACAACTCATTCTTTTAAGAAAACATGAAACCATTCAGAGCTAACAAATGAGAAACAAAACCATAAGAGTCTAGCCCTTAACCTTGAGCCAATATACCTTTTTCCTTTACCATCCATAGAAATGACAAGGGACATGAAGTAAGATAATATTCCTCCATACCTTTCAATGCCACTTACTCTTGATCCATAAGAGAAAATAATCTAGATTCAGCACAATATTTGCATAATTATTTCAATTAAAGCGCTTTCAATTTCTTTCACCACAGACTTTTCTCTCCACCCATGTACGGCTTTGGGTCAACTATCCCAGATCACAAAGACCTTAGGTAGCTAGGTGATAAAGCACCCCAAAGGACTTAATCACCAAGTAGACGAGGCCGGATTTGGATCAGAATTAAAATTAGCATGCTTAGGATCAGCGGAGTACCTTGCCTTGTTCTTTTTCAACCATTTCAATCCAGTTCATTCCAAGGCTCAAAGCTAAGAACAAAGTTCAGATGGTGAACAAAGACTAGAATTCAGCAACTAAAAACCAGAAGAATTTCAAAATTTTGCACCCAAAGATCAGCTAACCAACTAAACTTCCTCCATGACTTCCTTCCAAATTGAACAATCACAACAAGACTTTAACAAATGCAAGAGAAAAGATGTCAAAGATACACAGAAGGCAAGCCACGAAGGAGCTTACCCCACCCCACACTTAGAGTGAAGCAATGTCCTCATTGCTTAGGAAGAATTAACATTTTGCAAGCAATCCAATGGGGAAACAAAATCACACATAGTAGATCAGAAGTGTAACACCCCTATCGCTAATCCTGTCATTAACGCACAATTACCTCATAAATTAATACACTTACAACAGATAATCTAATACAAACGGCGGGTGAAACAATGCCATTAGCCACCCACGTGGCTAACAAGGCCTAACTCAAAACAACATCGGTCTGATGAACCGGAATAACCGAGAACTTTAAACAAATACAATTCATTCCATAACTAACCGAGTCTCATAATGCAATCCACAACTAATACCGAGTCTCATAATGCAATCCTCAACTAATACCGAGTCTAATACATAACGGAAGCCGATAACACTTTCGGTCTTACTCCTCGTTCAAATACATAAGTAAATTAAAATCTAACTACCCATGCTTAGCCACCATCCCCGTCCTTCTCTCGAATGGTAACATCGTCGGTGTACCTGAAAAAGAATGGGTGGCCCCAAATGGGCTCTACACCTTTGCTGGTATGGAAGTCGTGCAACCCGCTACTGCCGGGCCACACTCAACTAATTCTCATCTTAACATGCGATTGATTTTGTTTAAATCAAAACATGAAATGCGATAACGTACAACATGCTCGCATACATACATGAATTCAACTAAGAGTACAATCACAACTAACACATTAAGTTAGTTAGTTTACATGTCTTACTCTTTGGGCTTGAGGGTTTCTACCTCAACAACGCCTCATTCTAATTGTTCAATCTCTTATTCGTTCTCTTCGGATACCTTACTTGTTCTTTTAGTTCTATAGACATAGATGCCTCAATCTTACTAGCTTAAAGACTCTTCTCTTTATTAATACTTAAGCCAATACACATGGCCTCCGGGCAGAGTCATACACAAGGCTCACCACCGAGCTTTCAAGCCTAGTCTTACTTCCCCGGTTTCTACCATACTCTGGGTCTAGCATGGTGGGAAGGCTCAACTAGTAATTGAAACTCTCTCTTAGTTTCTACTTCATTCACATAGGTCCGAATCTCTGTCAGACTTCTCACATTCCCAAATACTCCTCTCTCGGAGTTATAATATAATTATGTATATTAGTCTAGAAGCTTCACTCTCGATGTCATCTAATGTCTTAGGGAATTATATTGTATTCATGTATTCTCAGATTTAATGGTTGCCCCACTGTTTTGAATACTTATACGTTCGGTTTGTTTTCTCACACCAGGTCGAATCCTCATATAGGAGGTCAACTATCTCTCAAGGGAGTTTGGTGGTCCCTTATATCTCATTAAATTTCTCATTAGTTCATATCTTTGAACAATCTTTGTTCTCTTAATAAGGGTTCTTTATACCTTTCCACTATTAATTGTTTCGTGGTTAGTTTTGTCTCGGTTCTCTAACCGTTAACGGGGTTTACTAATCCCGTACTTCTCTCTCACGTTCTAGTGAGTTCATACATTTGCCTTAACGTTATTCTTTAATCGATAGTTTTCATGTGTTTCCCACGTTACATTATTTTACGGAACGACTCTTTTCTATGAGTCACTAACCATACGGTAATTAATTACGTTTCGGTCTACAACACTATATTAGACCACACAACCACATAAGGGAGGTTAGCACATGCAACAAGCATCAAGATATATATCAAGTGCGACAAATCATTTTCGTGCTTTTATCTTGTTAAGTCAGCACACAAGCATATAGCACACAAGCCGAGAGGACTCGACAGGACATAAGTTGCAAGAAATCCATACCTTTCACCATGGAATTACTCTACCGTGACATCTCACGTTCCTCGGGTTATTCTCGAACCACTGATAACATTTCAAGTGGTTTTATTAACATTAAGGCAGTACAATATGTAAAACTAATACTCCTGTAGTTAACCCCGTTATCTCGTTAATCTTAGTTTTGCTCAAGTGTACCTAAGTCCTCAACTTTCTCATTCACTTCTCAACTTGTTTACACTTCTAATGGCCTTTACATACCACCAAAAAAGTCCTAATCATCATCTAAAACCATCCCAAATCAATTCCCCATCTTTAAAACACTTTCTGTTACAATTTTGGTCTGGTCCGGGGTTACAAACCCGGACCAAGCTCCGGATTTAGTTTCTGCCAAATTTTTACATAGATCCGGGTTTGTGTACGAGGTTACAATCTAGGACCACCGCCTGGGATTACTTTCTGCCTAATTTATGAGGTGGTCCGGGTTTGTGTAACGATTTACAAACCCGGACCAACCCTAGAACTATCAAGTTTTATAGTTTTAGATCTCCTTTCAACCCCTATTTCATACCAATCTTTTCCTAATTGTTCCACAAGTTTCTAAACATGTTATAACACCTTAAACATGATCTAAACCTCCTCAAATCATTGGTAAACTCTTCTACTCATTTCTTGATCAATCACCCAAATTCTCATTCTCACATTTTACACTTTGCACACAAATGCATTTCCAAACTTTATTTTGACAACTTACCTCTTGTTCTTGATAAGTGCGAAATATATAGACTTTTAAGGGTTTAATTACCTTATAATTTGCAGTATTTCAAGTAATATTTCTCACTTATCTTACGATTTTTCTAGATTTATGTTTTGATATGAATTGCTATATTTTTATGTGTTAAATGTAGGAAAAAGTGTTGGAATCAAACAGTTTATTTCACAAGCTTTCCAACGCAACAAACGGCGAGTAAAACAGACTTATAACGAAGAATCTGGAGCCGGTTGAAGATTGGAGGAAAATAGAAAACGGATTGATTCTGTCCACGACTGTGTCCGCATGAAGACAGCGACTGTGTCCGCATGAAGACAGCAGCTGCGTCCGCATGAAGAGGCGCGGACACGAGGGCGGACAGAGGCGCGGACAAAATGACACGGACATCACCTGTGTCCGCATAAAACCAAGCGGACAGCAGGGCGGACGACAGAAATATCCGCATAAGAGCTGGGCGGACAGAGGCGAGGACATGTGTGATGTCCGCGTGAGTTTAGGCGGACGCAGGGACGTCCTCATGCGGACGTGACTGAATTCGACGCGAACAGTTTTCTTCTTCCTTCTTCCTTTGCGGCGCCGCAGTCGAACTGCTCCTTCATTAATACCAGACGGCGCCTACCTTAATTCACTCACGCGTGACGCCGGCTCTGTCTGCAATCAATTGTTGTTGCGAATTAAATCTCTGACTGCAATTTTCACGGATCTGCTCACCAACTGCACCGTCCCTGATTTCTCCGTTGTCTGCTTCTCATTTCCTCAGCCTATATAAACCCACACTCTGGTTGCTAAAAATCATCGATCGACCCAATCATCTGCCATACTCCCTCTCCCACGATCGTGCTCCATTCACTTCATTCCCTCTATCAGAAATCATCACCCATCCACTCCATTAAATTCCCACGTAACACATACATCCCACTTTTCATTTTATTTTCCTGTTACACACCAGCTTTACAGGAATAAAGTTAGCAGTCGGGGCAACGCAAGACGAAGTTGAAGCAAGGAACCGGAGTGAACTTCTAAACTGGAGTTACCTCTTACCCTTACTTTAATTTATTTAATGCATTCCTTCTCTGTTATCGTTGTTTTTGTAACGATGAGCGAGTAAGTATTTTAGCTTCCCGGGTTGGGAAGCGAACCTATTTCTTGAATTCTGCTATGTGATTCTTCAAATAAATTTTGTTAACTGCAACAGTTCAATTCCTGTCCTTCAAATGTTTTAATTATTTGGCCAGTAATTAGAACAACCCTTGTAGTTATCTTATTAAAATGCGAGAGCTGAGATAGATAACGAGACGAAGGAAGTTGAACCTAATTAACAGCTAGAAGCGTGATCCCGCCTATAGGTTAATTAGACTCCAATAGAAACTGCTCTTTATGCAATTAATTGTGTCCGGTCTAGAGCATTAGTCTGCTGCTAGATCTAACAATTGGTTAGGATTCATTATACTTACGTTAATGAATTAATTAAAGTTTCTGAGTTATTGCAGTAAAATTAAAGGAAGAATTTAGTAACAGATATAAAAGGAATAGGTAAGCAAACAACCCGGGGTGCGCTTTTCTATTTATCACATTCACCACTCTTTAAATCCCTCTTTGTTTATTTACCTTTTAAATTGTTCTATTTCTCCTTGCAGTTTAGTTTCTTTTTAATCAATCATTCAAAACCGAAAAAGTGATATTTCTTGTTTTCTTTAGTTTAACTTAATTTCCCAGTTAATCAAATATTTGTCAATTAATTATACGAGGTCCCTGAGATCGACAACCCCATTTAATCACTATACCCGCAAAACGATAGGTACACTGCCTATGTGGTAGAAGTAGTCACATATTTCTCCATCAAGTTTTTGGCGCCGTTGCCGGGGACCTCCGGCACGGTTAATTGACAATTGTTATTTAATTGGGATAAGTTCAATTTTTCATTCTTTTATTTTTATTTTTTGTCTGTTATTTTCTTTTATTTTTCCACGTATATAGTTAATCTAGTTTTTCCATATTCATACCAACTCGTCCTTATGCGTCGGACTCGATCTGCAGGAGGCCTATAGCTGAATTTCAGCCAGAAATCGAAAGAGTTCTCCACAGCAGGCGACAACTGCAGTTTGCCATGACGACCAGACAAACTCTGGGGGAGTACCAGCAACCATCAGTAGAAGGACGATCCTCTGCTATCGTCCTCCCTCAAGTGACGCAAGCTGAGCTCGACGCCTGGCAATTCAAGACGAGCTTCATCACCACTTTGTACCACCAGGGACAATTCAGCGGGCTTGACTCAGATGATGCCCCACACCACATCTCTGCATTCCTGGACTTCTGCAATACATTCAACAAGACGGGGAACCTGAATGAGCGCATTCGTCTACAGCTGTTCCCCTATTCTCTGAAAGACAGAGCGTCCAGGTGGCTAAGGAGTCTGCAACCGGGTAGCATCCACACTTGGGCTGACTTGGCAAACAAGTTCCTGGCGAAGTACTGTCCACCGTCAAAGACAAGGGAGAAGATCGCTGAAATCACAAACTTTTGTCAAGAACCAGGTGAGTCCCTGTATGACTCTTGGGATAGATTCAAGGAGCTGCAGATTCAATGCCCACACCATGGTATGAGTAGCGAAGAACTAGTACTGTCATTCTTTAAGGGATTGAACGATTCAAACAAGATGGTACTAAGTTCCTCATCTGGAGGAAACTTTATGGCAAGAACTGGGGATGAAGCGATGGAGCTTTTGGACACCATGACCGCTAGTACCAGACAGTGGTGCAAGAACAAGGGGAGAGGTGAGCCAAAAGCAGGTATGTATAATATTCCCCCACAGGATCATGTATCCGCTCAACTAGCAGCTCTTACTAAAGTTGTGGAGAAGTTAGCTGTAAACCAGACGCAACAGCAAACCGCGAAGGCAGCTACTTCTTCGCCTTTCTGAATCCTTGCTGTGAGAATTGTGGAGGAGCCCACGAAACATTCAACTGTGAAGGTCCTAGCTATGCAGGTAACCCCGAAGAGTTAAAATCGATCAACAACAGACCAGGTAACCCTTATCCTAACAATTTCAATCAGAATAATTGGAGGAACAATCAACAACCTCCATGGAGGGGTAATGATCAGTCTATAGGTAATTTTGGGTTCAACCAAAATAGACCACCTTACTTTAGACAGCAGGAGCAATCCCAAAATTCTCAAGGAGGCAGTGGTAAAATTGAGAATATGCTGGCAGAAATCCTTAAACAAGGCCAAACTACAAACTCCAGGTTTGCCGAAATAGAAGCAAACTTTCTGAACAAGCCGCTAGAAACGCTGATCAAGCTTCTATCAACCTAAGCTTAGAGAGGCAAATGAGTCAAATTTCACAACAGCTGGCACAGCGACCAACGGGGTCACTTCCCAGTCAGCCTGACCCTAACCCAAGGGAGCGCAAAAGCAGTAACTCTGAGAAGCGGCAAGGAACTAGTTTCTGATGTTCCAGAATTGAAGAAGATTTTAATAAACCAGCTGAATCTCCACCTGAAGTGGAGAAAACAAATCCCAAGGAGAAGGAGTCTCCTGAATCTCTCACTATTAAACCCTCTCAACTCTCTTATAATCCACCTATTCCATTCCCTAACAGACTAAAGAAAAAGAACTTGGACGAGCAATATGGGAAATTTCTTAATATCTTTAAGAAATTAACTATTAACATCCCTTTTTCTGATGCTTTGTCTCAAATGCCTATGTATGCTAAATTTATGAAGGATATTTTGTCTAACAGGCGCTCTTTGCTAGAGTCTGACACAGTCAAATTGACAGAAAGAGTATCTGCAGTTCTCCTGAAGAAACTGCCACCCAAGTTAGGAGATCCAAGTCTTCCCATCATTCCATGCGCTATCGAGAAGGTGGATTGTGGTAACGGTTTATGTGATTTAGGAGCAAGTATTAATTTGATGCCTTTATCTATTTTCAAGAAATTAGGCGTAGGTCAATGTGCTCCCACTTCTGTTCAATTACAACTAGCAGACCGTTCCATAATCCTAAAGGAAAAGTTGAGGACCTGGTAGTTTCTATTGATAAATTTATTTTCCCTGCTGATTTTATCATCATTGATATGGAGGAAGATACAGATGTACCACTAATTTTGGGCAGACCGTTTATGAGAACTGCCCGCACTCTCATTGATGTGGAAGGAGGAAAGATTATTCTAAGATTTCATGATGAGCAGGTTGTTTTCGACATGACACGCAACATGAAGCGTCCTGCCACTGTTCAATCCTGCTTTGCAATAGATATTGTTGACTCTTTAGTGCAGGAAACTATTTTAAGCGGAGAAGAGGAGGAAATCCTGGAAAGATGTCTTATGGCATCTTGTGAAGCTAATGATGAGGATCCAGATATGGCCCTCATGGCTGAAGAGTTAAACAAAAGGCGGCCACACTTCCACAAGTACCAGCAGCAATTTGAGAAAGTCGAGAGGAGTGCTGACCGCCAAGACCGTCTATTGAGAAACCTCCTACAGTGGAGATGAAACCCTTCCCTCTCACTTGAAATACTCTTTTCTTAATTAACCATCAGAATTACCTGTTATAATCTCCTCTGACTTGACAGGAACTCAAGAGAAGCAACTACTGGAGGTATTGCGCAATCATACATCAGCTATTGGTTGGTCGATAGCAGATATTAAAGGAATCAGCCCTCAGTTGTGTTCTCACCGAATCTATATGGAAGATAACTACCGACCATTGGCTCAGCCTCAGCGGCGTCTTAACCCAGTCCTAAAAGAGGTAGTTAAGAAAGAGGTAATCAAACTACTCGATGCAGGCATTATTTACCCTATTTCAGACAGTAAATGGGTCAGTCCAGTTCAGGTAGTACCAAAGAAAGGAGGAATAACTGTGGTTCCTAATGAAAAGGGTGAGCTGATTACCCAGCGCCCCACTACAGGATGGCGGGTTTGTATTGATTATAGAAAGTTAAATGACGCCACTCGTAAGGACCATTTTCCATTACCTTTCATTGATCAAATGTTGGAAAGACTAGCTGGACATGACTACTACTGCTTTCTGGATGGCTTTTCAGGTTACTTTCAAATCCCTATAGCTCCTGAGGATCAGGATAAGACAACTTTTACCTGTCCGTATGGAACCTATAGTTATAAAAGAATGCCATTTGGATTATGTAATGCTCCTGCCACGTTTCAACGTTGTATGATGGCCATCTTTGCTGAATATATTGAGAAGTGCATTGAGGTTTTTATGGACGACTTTTCTGTTTATGGTCTAACATTTGAATCCTGTCTAGAAAACCTTGATCTTGTGTCCAGGTGTGAAGAAACCAACTGGTGTTAAATTGGGAAAAATGCCACTTCATGGTTCGAGAAGGAATCGTCCTGGGCCACAAATTTCTTCAAAAGGTATTGAGGTAGACCGGGCTAAAGTCGAGGTAATTGAAAAGCTCCCACCACCATCTTCTGTTAGAGATATTCGTAGTTTTCTTGGACACGCAGGTTTTTATAGAAGATTCATTAAAGATTTTTCCAAAATCTCTAAACCTCTGTGTGATCTACTCGCAAAAGATGTTAAGTTCCATTTTTCTGAAGAATGTCTAAAAGCTTTTAATTTATTAAAAGAAAAGCTGATTTCTGCACCCGTCGTTGTGTCTCCTGATTGGTCACTCCCTTTTGAGATAATGTGTGACGCTAGTGATTACGCTGTGGGAGCCGTTTTATGTCAGAAGATTGATAAAATTCTTCGGGTAGTATATTATGCAAGTCGAACTTTGAATGATGCCCAGAAAAATTATGCAACCACAGAAAAAGAATTACTAGCGGTAGTTTTTGCTCTAGATAAGTTTCGATCCTATTTACTGGGTGGTAAAATTATTGTACATACTGACCACTCTGCTCTTAAGTATTTGTTTGCTAAGGCAGAGTCAAAACCCAGGTTAATTAGGTGGATTCTCCTACTGCAAGAATTTGATATTGAGATCAGGGACAAGAAGGGAACACAAAATGTGGTAGCTGATCATCTGTCCAGAATGGAGGCATCTGATGATGGGACTCCCATCAACGAGTCCTTCCCTGATGAGTCAGCATTTGCAGCAGAAGATGTTGAGGATCCATGGTTTGCTGATATCGCTAACTACCTTGTTAGGAAGATTGTTCCAGCTGATATGACTTATCAGCAGAGAAAGAGGTTCTTTTCCATTGTCAAACATTATTTTTGGGATGACCCTTATCTGTTTAAAGTCTGTGCAGATGGAATCATTAGGAGATGTGTCCAGAAGTCAGAGGTCAGAAACATTCTCCTCCATTGCCATTCCAGAAGCTGGTGGAGATCATGGGCCACTCGAACCGCCGCCCGCAAAAATACTAGAATCAGGTTTTTTCTGGAACACCCTTCACAAGGATTGTCATGCTTTTGTTTCGACATGTGATCGGTGTCAAAGGCAAGGTAATCTATCTCGTCGGAATGAGCTACCACTGAATAACATGTTAGAAGTTGAGTTATTTGACGTCTGGGGTATTGATTTTATGGGTCCCTTCCCAAACTCTTTTGGTAATCTTTACATCTTAGTAGCTGTTGATTATGTTTCAAAATGGGTGGAAGCCCTTGCCTGTTCTACTAATGATGCTAAAACTGATGTGAAGTTCCTCAAGAAAAATATTTTCACTCGATTCGGTGTTCCTCGAGCCATAATCAGTGACGGTGGCTCCCATTTCTGTAACCGCCAGTTTGAAGCACTATTAAAGAAGTATGGGGTTCGACATAAGGTTGCCTTACCCTACCATCCTCAAACAAATGGGCAGGCCGAAGTGACAAACCGAGAGCTCAAGTGGATCTTACAAAAGACGGTGAATTCTTCTCGTAAGGATTGGTCACTTAGATTAGATGAAGCGCTCTGGGCCTACCGCACTGCTTTCAAGACACCAATTGGCATGTCTCCCTACAAGTTGGTTTTTGGGAAGGCATGCCACTTGCCTGTGGAATTAGAATACAAGTCATACTGGGCCTTGAAAGCTCTTAATTTTGACCTACAGCAAGCCGGTGATAAACGCAAGTTCCAGTTGACAGAGTTGGAGGAACTCAGGAACGAATCTTACGAGAATGCTGTAATATATAAGGAACGTACCAAGTGCTGGCATGACAAGATGATTGCCAATCGAGAATTTAAGGTGGGGGACCAAGTCCTGCTTTTCAACTCCAGGCTCAAATTCTTCCCAGGTAAGCTGAAATCATACTGGTCAGGACCTTACCCTATTATTAGCATTTCCCCATTCGGTGCGATTGAACTCGCCAATGCAAATGGGGAAACATTTAAAGTCAATGGGTCAAGAGTCAAGAAATTTCTGGGTACTACACTGGATCAAGCTGCTACATATGAAATATCTCTTAAAGATCCAATTGCAGGTTAGCTACTCCACAAAGTCCAGCCAATGACTATAAAGAGGGCAGCTGACTGGGAGGCAACCCAGGGGTACTTTTCAATTCATGTTTTCAAGCTACGCATATATTTCTCTCTAATATATAATATATATATATAATACGAAGCAGAAGAAAGAAGAGGAAGGAGGTAATTGTACCTGTGCTATTAACGCAACGCTTCCTAGCGTTATTTTGGTATTCGACAGTGTGTGTAGGTAAACCGTTTGTTGCAATCACTCCAAGCTGAACCCTTGCTTAGACTCAAGTGTGAGGATCATCGACCCCACCACCAATGCTTTAAGTGTGAGGAAGGGCACCTTCCTCAATCTCACGATACCAGGGGAGTCTCAGTTCCTTTATTTTTAATATTTATGTTCAGCCACTCGTGCTTTAACTGTTGATTGATTAAGTCCATAGAGTCCTAAATGTATCCTTCATGAGTCTGGCATATTTTGAAAGGTCTTTTCTTGATTATCTTATGAACAATGAGGACATTGCTCCTCTTAAGTGTGAGGAAGTTTTGACCTTTCCCTGAAAATATGCCAGTAGTACCTAATACCACACTTGATTTTTATTGTTCTCTAATTATGATAGTAAGCTTCTCTAAAGGCCAATACATGTTGAATTTTCGGGCTAAAATTTTTTGTGGAAGTTTTTGAAATCAAGCCTGATGACAACCTCAAGAATCGTTCTGCTTGACGTTGTTTGTATGTATCAAATTCTTTCTTCAAAATTAAATCTATTTTCACTGAAATCTGGTGGAAAAGCTGATTTTGGAAATTGAACTACCTTAGCTTGGCAATCATGGAACTAAGTGAAAGTTTGGTATGGAAAGGATAAGGCAAGGTACTCCTCTGATCATATAATGAAGTTTTCTGAACCAAAACAGGCCTCTTCATTCGGTTATTAAGTCCTTGGGGTGCCTCATCACCCATCTACCTAAGGTCTTGTGATCTGGGATAGAAGGCCCAAAGCCGCTACATGGGTGAAGAGAAAAGTCTGGGGGATGAAACAAATTGTGCGAACAAGAAAAAAAAATGAACATGCATAACTCTTAATGCTGAATGATTGTCGCAATTTTTCATATTCTGATCATGAGTGCGTGGTGTTGAAAGGTATTGCGGAATAAGGCATTACTTCACACCCCTTGTCATCCAAAGGTTAGAGAAAAGAAATTAGTGGAAGGTTCCGAGCTAATCCATGTTCAATTTTTACAATCTAACTTATCCATGCTCTTATTTAAAATTTTCTGTTTCACTGTTTACAAAAACCTACATCTAAGAGCAGGATTATTCTTTTGATTGTCATTTAGCTTGATTTCCTTTCACGATTGTTGAATCCCGGAGTTTGATACTGTGACCTTAGAGAAAGTTTGTTCTTTATTTGCTTGAGGACAAGCAAAAGATAAGTGTGAGGAAGTTTGATAAGTGCGAAATATATAGACTTTTAAGGGTTTAATTACCTTATAATTTGCAGTATTTCAAGTAATATTTCTCACTTATTTTACGATTTTTCTAGATTTATGTTTTGATATGAATTGATATATTTTTATGTGTTAAATGTAGGAAAAAGTGTTGGAATCAAACAGTTTATTTCACAAGCTTTCCAACGCAACAAACGGCGAGTAAAACGGACTTATAACGAAGAATCTGGAGCCGGTTGAAGATTGGAGGAAAATAGAAAACGGATTGATTCTGTCCACGACTGTGTCCGCATGAAGACAGCGACTGTGTCCGCATGAAGACAGCAGCTGCGTCCGCATGAAGAGGCGCGGACACGAGGGCGGACAGAGGCGCGGACAGAAATGAAGACACGGACATCACCTGTGTCCGCATAAAACCAAGCGGACAACAGGGCGGACGACAGAAATATCCGCATAAGAGCTGGGCGGACAGAGGTGAGGACATGTGTGATGTCCGCGTGAGTTTAGGAGGGCGCAGGGGACGTCCTCATGCGGACGTGACTGAATTCGACGCGAACAGTTTTCTTCTTCCTTCTTCCTTTGCGGCGCCGCAGTCGAACTGCTCCTTCATTAATACCAGACGGCGCCTACCTTAATTCACTCACGCGTGACGCCGGCTCTGTCTGCAATCAATTGTTGTTGCGAATTAAATCTCTGACTGCAATTTTCATGGATCTGCTCACCAACTGTACCGTCCCTGATTTCTCCGTTGTTTGCTTCTCATTTCCTCAGCCTATATAAACCCACACTCTGGGTGCTAAAAAATCATCGATCGACCGAATCATCTGCCCTACTCCCTCTCCCACGATCGTGCTCCATTCACTTCATTCCCTCTATCAGAAATCATCACCCATCCACTCCATTAAATTCCCACGTAAACACATACATCCCACTATTCATTTTATTTTCCTGTTACACACCAGCTTTACAGGAATAAAGTTAGCAGTCGGGGCAACACAAGACGAAGTCGAAGCAGGAACCGGAGTGAACTTCTAAACTGGAGTTACCTCTTAAATTCTGCTATGTGATTAAGTATTTTAGCTTCCCGGGTTGGGAAGCGAACCTATTTCTTGAATTCTGCTATGTGATTCTTCAGATAAATTTTGTTAACTGCAACAGTTCAATTCCTGTCCTTCAAATGTTTTAATAATTTGGCCAGTAATTAGAACAACCCTTGTAGTTATCTTATTAAAATGCGAGAGCTGAGATAGATAACGAGATGAAGGAAGTTGAACCTAATTAACAGCTAGAAGCGTGATCCCGCCTATAGGTTAATTAGACTCCAATAGAAACTGCTCTTTATGCAATTAATTGTGTCCCGTCTAGAGCATTAGTCTGCTGCTAGATCTAACAATTGGTTAGGATTCATTATACTTAGTCGTTAATGAATTAATTAAAGTTTCTGAGTTATTGCAGTAAAATTAAAGGAAGAATTTAGTAACAGATATAAAAAGGAATAGGTAAGCAAACAACCCGGGGTGCGCTTTTCTATTTATCACATTCACCACTCTTTAAATCCCTCTTTGTTTATTTACCTTTTAAATTGTTCTATTTCTCCTTGCAGTTTAGTTTCTTTTTAATCAATCTTTCAGAACCGAAAAAGTGATATTTCTTGTTTTCTTTAGTTTAACTTAATTTCCCAGTTAATCATATATTGTCAATTAATTATACGAGATCCTTGAGATCGACAACCCCATTTAATCGCTATACCCGCAAAACAATAGGTACACTGCCTATGTGGTAGAAGTAGTCACATATTTCTCCATCAGTTCTCACCCATTTTTATGATTCCACATACTTTCTAACCATTTGTAAATTCATTACTCAAGTTCACTCACCATTTCGAAGGTCATACACTCTAGTTCTTTTCTAGCTCTTCCAAGGCACTAAATATCAATTTGCTATAGATTTTCACACCATTCAATATGCTCCTTCAATAAACATCTTAGAGTGATTAACTAGCCCAATCATCCTTGTAACCAACTAGGTTCTCCAATTCATAAGGTCACCTAAAACGCTTCATTTCTACCAAAATTTCACCATAACTTTGTTACTATTCTAGCATGTCCCAAATGCATCATTTCTCAATTCCTAATCTATTCACTAGCCACATCCATAATGGATCCTACCAGCACACAAGGATTCATTCAAATCTCATCAATAATTAATCAACCTCAATATAATGCAATATCTTAACCACTTGGCTCCAAGGCCCTTAAATCACAAATAAATTCACAATGGCACTAAGAGAATCACAATTCCCTATTAAGTCATCCAAACACATTTCCAACCAGATTTTGGTTCATTCTTTTAATTTCCCATCCCAAAATTTCTAAAGCATTAAAATGGTAATTAAGGTAAGCTATTTACCTTAAGCTTCCAAATTTGCCTTTCTCTTCTCCCCTTCTCTTGTTCTCTTTCATTCTCGGTCATGGGGCAAACCATTGCCAACTTCTAGACCAAAATTCAATTTGAATGAAATAAGAACTAAATGAACACTTAGGCTCATGAATTAATCTAGAACAAGGAAGGTGCTTAAAGCACAAATTATGGCATTACCTTTGGAAGTTCTAGAATAGGTTTTCAACCTTGAATCAAAGGAGGGTTCTAATCCACCATTGGAGACTTGAACCAATGCTCCAAAACAAGAAGAAAGAAAGACGTTAAGAGGGGCAAAATTGGCTAGGTAAGGAAACTAGGGAAATATGGAATTTCTTTGGATTTTCTTACCTTAAAACAAAGAGGAGAGGTTGTAGCTCAAGAAACTCCAGATTTCTCTTCAAATGGGATACACCCATGTAAGTCAACTTCAACCATTTGAGATTTTGAAAAGAGGGAAATGTAGCTCTTGGTGAGAGGAACACAAATGTGTGTTTATTTTTGGAATTGGAGCTTGGAGTTGGCTTGGGCATGAGAAGGAAGAGGGCTGCCATGGAGGGGCTGCCAAATCACCTGAAATGGAGAAAGGAGGATGGAGAATATGGTGGGGAAGAAGAAGGGAAGGAGAGAGGAGAGGGAAATAGGAGGAGAGAGGGGAAAAAGCTCTTTTCTACCTTTTACCCTTTTTTGACTTTTCTTCTTCTTCTTTCTAGCTATTTTATTAAGTAAGAGGGGAGGGCTGATTTATTAAACAAAAACCGGCCCCCTATGAACACATAAGCTGGGGCATTTTTTGTCTATTACAAGAAACACTAACCGGGTCCGTTTTCCAGAATTTTCTTGTTTCTTTAATTTTAATGGTTCTTAAGTTTCCATTAATGTTTATTTATAGTTATATAGTCAACTATAATTTTTACGGATGTGCTTGACCGCTTAAAGTCTCATTTTCGGGTTTTCTTGAAAAACGTACTTTAAGGCTCGTTTGCGTTTTTAACCCATTATATGGGTCTGTTATCTTTGAGAATCGTTCCCACATATTATTTAGGCGTAATTAATCCCTAGGAATCCATCTAGGACCCTAACCGAGGTCATATACCTCCTATGGTTGCGTAACGCTCATTTTTAAGTTTTTTCACTTTTTAAGCGTTTTCTCTTTTCTTTTGGCTTTATTTTCTTCACTGATATTGTTTAGGCACTATTAGGCCCTTAGATACCATATTAGAATTATTTAATCACCATATTTAGGTTCAGGGTATTTCAATCTACCCCCCTTAAGAACTTTACCCTCAAAGTTGGTGAATCTAATATAGTTAGTCACATAGGTATCTATGTTATGGCCATAATCTTTATATGACCTTATAGACTCAACAGGTCTGTCTCTATATACGCTACACATACCACACACATATCACATCATGTATAGCAATCAAAAATACTTTTTTGTATTCTCTCCATGGGGTCGGTCTGAAGACAAGAAGGCACTACAGTCCTCGAATCCCATATCAAGTAATAAACTGCCGATCCCTCAGGTACTGGTCATGTTGAAAACTTAAGCTTTTTGGTTCACAGCCGTTTCATGACAAATGGGCACTTACTCTCTCTGGCCCATGGTCCATTTGGTTCTGATCAAAACATTTTCATCTCTAGATATCCTCAGGCACTCACCGGTCATCCAAACTGTCACAGGACTTCTCCATGTCCCGCTGCCCTTGGGAAATACACACACTGCCACAGTCCTACCGGTCAACTTAGGACCATTGCTCATCCGGTGCAATGGTTTCAAAACTAATCCACACTCCAACCGTCTTACCGGTCAACTTAGGACCGTTGCTCGTCCGGTGTAGCGGTTTCAAAACCAGTTCTCATTCTCAAGTTTGAAGGAAAATCCTTTTTGCAAAAACTAGTTGGAAATTCTTTTTGAAACTCAATACAACTCCAAATCCCATTTATATTACTTGCATTTATTCTAGCGTGATTACTTGTGACCACTTATAGGGAGTTTCAGGAATCATCCAACCCTGATGTGATCAGCATCAGTGTTGAACTATCCTTCCACCCCAATTTGTGTTCAGTTTCCCTTAATCGCTAGCAAATCAAGTTCCACCTCCCACTCCAATTCAAACAATTAAGTAGTCAATCATTTTCCTTTTCTATCTTTTAATCTTTCTAGTCATAATCACAAAACAATCCATTTCAATTTATCTATAAATCATAGAACTTAGGTCATCCATCCTTCTCAATTTACTTCCAATTAATTTACCTAGGCATTCAATACTTACGGCTCATTCCATCAAATTTTTCCTCAATCATAGCATACATCACACAACTCCAAAGGATGGAACTCACTCCATCAATCGTTCTCAAATCAAATCACCTAGGGAACTCACTCCTACTAGGTTCTACATCGGTTTCATACCAATTCATACATTTCAATTCCATGCCTAATCTCAAATAGACACATATCTTAGGGGTTTTAATTTCCCCAAGAGTTTCTCTGCTCCTTCTCACTTGTATACTCACACCCGAGTTAACAAGATAAGTATCTTCATATACATGGTATTCGCATCTCTTGTGTGTAATAACCATAATTACACAATGAACGAATACGTATGTTTATGTAACATAAGTTCCAATCATCAAAACAAATTCTTTTGTGTTGTGCACACTGTAGTTTATGCACCTAATACGTAAAACATACGCTAAGCGGTTTTTCGCTCTACCCCCTTAAAAGGGATTATGCCCATGTAATCTACCATATGTCATCATTGAACATTGGTCTAAGGCATTCAGCCGTTAGGAAGTGTTTTAGCTTCCATGCAGTCTACTATGCAATGTTCTTTGGTCAAAGGGTCTTAACCATATTGCCGGTTTAGTCCCTGCACCAAGAATTTTCATTGGAGTTTGTTTAAATCTTAACCGGTTTCGGTTCTAGCCTCTCAGGCTTCACGACATTGATAATTAGCCATTTAGTCATACTTACTAGGTATGTTCAACCTTAAAATTACGGCCCACTAGCTTCTGCTGCGCGACTTGATAACCTTAGAGCTTAATTCACCCTTTTCGTTATTCTCAATGTATTATACATCTCCTTCTTATCCCTTTTTCTTGGGAATTAAGGTCTTTCAATCAACGCGTGATATCTCTTACCGTATGTGAAGTCGATGAGTTATAGATTTTCTATCCAGTTCTATGGAAATTCATTTCGTGTACTGCTGTATACCTTCGTGATTAATCACTTTGTTCCTCCGACTTATTGTCGGTTGAGGTTAAGCTACTACCTCGTATGTAGTGCTTCCTCGGTTTTTTGTGGCCTCTAAATTATGCTCACAATCTGCATCTGTACAAGTATTCTCTTATTTGTACGACCTTGTGTTTCTTATGCATCAGTCCCTATAGCATTTATAAGCTTCTCCCCGCTTCATTGCGGTGGATGTGATTCTTGGTATGTCCAACCCTCCTCGTGCTTCTTTAGCCAAAGGCCGCACAGTTTTATTTCTAAGCTTTCGCTTAACCAGCTTGTGTCGTGTTCATTGGAATGTTTGCACACTTTCTGTATTCAGTACGGTTGATTATTTAGCAATTGGGTACTCTTGCCCCGAAGTTTATTACCTCTGTTATTAAACTGATCCTCTAGGGATACTCTCTCAATTCCTTATACAGTTGCAATAGGAATGAGCAATGCCTTCTCTAAGAGGTCTTTCATCGCTTGGTACAGACTACGGGCTTAATTGCCCAATCTTTTGTTCCATCTCTTGTTTTTCCACTCCACTGAGTCTAACTCATATTTCCTTTTTATTCTCCATATCATTCTCTGGCTATATTCATGTTGTGGTCGCTTACTGTGCACCATGTTCGTATTTATTATACAACATTGGTTTCCATGGCATCCGCTATTCCGCTCATATATTTCTACCATTTATTGTAACACCCCTCTCCACAATCACGTAATAATCCCTCACGTAGCAATACATAAAACGTCTCGCAGCGGGAAAATAAATAACAATTACAAAACTCACTCGGGTGTCACCGGCCATTACTCGCCCATGCGAGCAACGAAGCCAAACTACATCCAACTTCCAACATATACAAACTGCTAACCGCCGTGATAACGAGAAACTCCTATACATCATACTAAATCCATAAATCATAAACATCGACAAGTGAGCGTCTACCCAAACCTAAATATACACAACCTTGCCATATTACAATTCACCATCCTCATTGCTATACAACATCTCCATGTGTGGTAAGAAAAGTAAAACTCCAATTACCCTGCTCCCGCTCTTCGGCTTCGACAATGATCAACAACCTGTAATGGTGTAGTATCAGTGATAGACGCTGAGTATGCCGGGCCTGGACCCTATTGGTCACTTGTCATTTTAACCATCTTGTTATTAGATTGGTTTCATGTTTTACCATTTTACATTTATAAACAATACTACAATATAAATGTAAACTATACATAATCATTCATCCAAATATTCACAAACATTTAACCATCCATCCAAACATCATTTAATAACACAATCCACAATTATGTATCGAACGTATCGAACAACCACAATACGATGTACAATGTACAATCGCCGTAGCGTATACCATCCTTTATTAATTTATTTTAGTTTGCCCTTCAAGGCCCCATCCATATGTACAATGTACATTCGTCGTAGCGTACAGTTTTCATATTTAATTTACCTTAGCCTTGTAGGCCCCATTCAACCATGTTTAATTATTAATACCAGTTGGGCGTCATGTTAGGACAACCCGATAACCTCACCATGGACAGTAGTCCTCCCGTACACACAAAGGTGCTCATTTCGCCAGAGGTCCGGAGGCCCCTGACTCTCTTATGTCTCGTAAGACGTCCATAAAAAGGCCGTAGCCACCTGATCCACGATCCAGTTTGGGCTCGTTGGATATAACCTGGAGCGGAATCCAATTAGGAAACCCCACAGTGATCACAAATGCGCAACCAAGTAGTTCATAAACTACCAGGATTCCTCACCTCAACTCACACCATCTCTCTCTCATAATGTTTAAGATATGCTCTTAATCTTATGGAGAATAATTATTAATTAGCTGCCCAATGGGTCTCACGCATACCTAGAAGTAATCTAGGTTATATTCATGTTCGAGATCCATGCCCTAGAGACCGACAATGTCGTGACTCATCCCTAAGTGTTTTACTTAGGTTACCATATACTTAATATTAATACTGTGGTATTATATCAAGTAACTGTCATGTCATCACAACGCGTATGTATGTTTATATAAGTCGATCTATAGTCGACGTAGTGTTAGTCCCGTAGGACGCTCGTGCATAAATAATTAATGCAGTAACACTTAATCACATACATGTATCCACACACATAACACACAAGTTATATCAACCAAATCCGAGCCCAAGGAGCAACCTTAGGACAACACGGATCAAACCCCTTTACATACCGTTCACCCTGATCGTATTACGGTGGAGTATGAATCAGCAAGATCCTACGCTCCGTGTAGTCCACTAGCTCGTCAAGCGTCTTCTCAGAAGTATACTCTAAACGGTAATAAAACTGTAAGTCAGTCTCCACGACTAACTACATCCGGTATTTCCGAATAACAAGTAACCCCGACAGTTCACCCTTGTTTTCTACAGTTATTGTTACGGGTTTCTCTAAAACAGTCGGCTTTGTTACTTAAAACTCATACGTCATAATATTTCAACTCTTAAGTTTAGGTCGTTGCATTTCTTCTTAATCTTATCCACCATCTAGTTTAGGTACATAACCTATAGTTGCATGTATGCATGCATGATTGTATTATATTATTTAGTTTTTTTTTGTGTTGTATCATTCTCCCACCATCCATTATAATACAATGTATTATATGCTCCATTTATCTTTAGCAAATAATATTTGCATCCAAAATTCATAACTTATAGTTCGTAACTAATTTTTTTTAAAAAATAACCACCACCATTAAATCATATGGTTTTCAACCAAAATATAGATCCACCTTATATACATTATTCTGTGTATGTATATATTTACCACGTAGGTAATTCCCATGAGTTTAATAAACTCTTATATTTTATGTTACTTTTTATCATCTTTTGTTAGATGATATTCCCATTAGTTGTATTATATTATATAACATATATTAAGATTATTATCCTAATATTATGTAACATTTTATGTTGTATATTTACAACTCCTAAGGTTTATTCCATAAACACCTTAGGTTATAAATCTCATTTATTTATAGTTCGTCACATTATTTTATGTGAATATCCTTACTTATCTTAATCCCATTAAACCACCTTAATACCATATAATTGTTATAACATTTATAACATTATAGACCTTAGTCTAAAATTCATTTTCCAACCTTATGTAATTCGGTACAGCCCTTGAATTTATTTAAATTCTATTTTGACCACATAACATTATGTAATGTTATACCTTAACTAATATCATTTGTTATGATATTTTATTTCCTTTAACCTATAACCTATAGTTTTTATACAAAACTATTTAATATTGCCTCTTAGGCACCATAAGAAAATCTTATTCTTTTCCATAATCCATAGTTTCCTTTATTTACAAAATCAACCCATCATTTATACCATGTTATATATACCATTTAATATAACACTTCTAACTTATAAAAGAGTATAACCTATGGTTATTTTTGTAAACTCCGAACAGCCCTTGTGTTGTTTTATAATTGCCATTTGGCCCTATTTATAACATATAATTTAATAATTCATTAAAACCATATATTATACATACATCTTTATAAATACTCTTATATAATTCTAAAAATCTCCAAATTTCGCCAAAGGGTTATAAATATCCTTATTAACCCATATATTTTCGGTTATCTTTATTCCACCACATATATTTCTCCAAAGTGTCATAATGACATAATAACTATATAATACATATATAGTTTATTTTAAATCCAAAACAACCCAATAAATTCCTAAAAATTCCTAATAGCCCATGGGTGTTTATAATACCATTATACACCCTTACTTTTCGGTAATACATATTTACCACATATGTATATAATTGTTACATCAAATACTTATCTTATTATAAAACCTTAAATAGTTATTTAACTTATCTAATTTGGTCAAAACCTATCATATGGTCAAGGTTGACCTCCTTAATATTTCCTTGACCATTAATTTCTAATAATTACGGTTTGCACCCATACTTCCTAGAAATCACCATTTAACCCCAAAACTTTATAAAATCTTTGAAACTTTATTTTAACTCCTTTTAACCTCAAATTTTCGGCCGTTTTTTATAAAGCCCCTAAATTTAATTTAATTACACTTTAACCCCTTACTCATTTCGGTAATTCTTTCTACACTTACTTAAATAAAAGCTGGTAAATGCATAAATAAAATGGCCTAAAGTACATGGCCTTATTACAAACATTTGCTCACAAAATAAATTACACATAAATGTCCCAAAATACATATAAATCTCGGCCTCACCATAGATTTTTCCATTTAATTAACAAACTTCCACATAATGTCTTAAATTTGACAATTATGCTTGTTTAACTAGTTATAAAATTTATTAAACCATTCCTTAATCATTTTAATGGTCAAAAATGACCATACCACCTTGTTCCCTCACAACAATTTAATTAGAAATAGCTTTAGAACATATTAACTTAGCAAAGTTAATGTTTAAGTGATTTATACCTTGATTTAGCTTAGGTAAAGCCTTGTTTGATTCGCCACCTTAAGGAGAGTTTCTCCAAAGCTTGATTTACTTGTCTTCTTGTAGAAAACAAGACATGATTAAACTCCACACATGAGCTAACCATGAGAAGTAATTTAAGTCATGAAAATCATGAATTTTTACCTTAAATCTCCAAGTTTGTTGGAGTGAGATCTCGGCCCTATTTTTCCAGAAAGAAAGAGTATCAAAACACTCTTAAAAACAAGGTACAAAACCGTGGGTAGTTAGCTTGGAAGATGGCTACGATTTACCTTGTTTAAGATGCCAAAAATGGTGTTTTTGGCTTGGATCTAGCTACTCCTTGTAGATCTTGGTATACCAACTGAATCCACATGAAAAGGAGAAGAAAATAAGGCTAGGGAACCAAGGTGTACAACCGAAATTCACAAGGAAGAAGAGATATGTGCTTAGAGCACATTTTTACCTTAAATGGTCAAGACTTGATCTCTACTCCTTAGATCTTGTTATGGCCGAAATTTATCATTCCTTTAACCTCCAAAACTCTCTACATAGATGTATAGAAAAGGTTGGAGTGTAGATCAATGGAAAAGGAAAGAAAGATGAAGAAAATGGGTATTTTTATGCCTTAGAAGCTTACCTAGAGCAAGAGCTCTCTCCAATGGAGCTTGGAACACTTACCTACGGTTGAGAGGAGCCAAAGAGAGCATTTGGCTGATGCACTCTCGGCTGGAATGGAGAAATGAAGGAGATAAGCTTAAATTGTCCTTAATGTCATTTTTTGCATTTTTTATGTCATTATTGCTTTGATGACCCACCAATGACTTATTGGTGTTGATAATTGAAGGCATAATCGGTGGAGACAATGAGGAGGCAGCCGTCCATGATAGGAGAAGGTGGGTGAATAATTGGTGCTTATTTGATTCAAAAATGAAGTAATAATGCCATTTAATAAACTAGTCAAAAGGTGAGTCATCTCTTCTTGTCTTGTTCTTGCTTGGAGCACCGTATAATGAGGAG
This sequence comes from Limonium bicolor, assembly GCA_023374045.1. Classification (NCBI taxonomy): domain Eukaryota; kingdom Viridiplantae; phylum Streptophyta; class Magnoliopsida; order Caryophyllales; family Plumbaginaceae; genus Limonium; species Limonium bicolor. The sequence goes on along the minus strand of CM041779.1, from coordinate 198,318,870 downwards.
GGAATGGAGGCTCCAAATCAGCTGGCTCACATGGGTGGGCAAGAGGTAAGTTCACTTTTGTGTTTAAATAAGTTAAAGTTTACCTTTTCCTTATTTTATGCAAAAGTAAGGTAGTATATTTAATTGTCACATGGGTATTGTCACATGGTCTATTAGGAGACCTTATGAACCGATTTTAAGAGGTCCAATTCGTGGTCAATGGTCAACATTGACCAACTTAGTCAATGTTGACCCAAACGGGCCCCACTTTAGGGTTTTATTAATATTTTAATATTAAATTTGTAAAAATTTGTAAATTTCTGAAATTAAATTCCTAACATGATATAATATGATATATTATCATATTTAGGGTAATTATAACCTTTTAGCCCATTTAAAACCAATTTAGAAGGCGATTTCACAAAAACGTGCTTTAAGGAGTTTTAGTGCACATTTTGTGTCGCAAGGTGTTTCTGAGCTTGGTTTTCTTTGAAAACGGTTTTGTTGTGTCCCTTACATGATATTTGATCATGGTATCCAATTTTATATCATTTAGAGGTCATTAGACTTTTAAGGTATTCTTAGAGCACCTTTTTGCTCTACTTGACCTTGAAGCATGAAAGTGCTTGTTCTTTGTGTTGGAGTGTTGTCCAACGGTTATAATATGTTTATTATTATGTTAACAGACTTAGGAAAAATTTTTAGGTCCTAAGAAGTTCATTTGGGTATTTATTTACCCTCACCAGTCAAAGGGTGCAACACCTTGCTTTGTGTTGACCACTATAGTTCTCAGTTGACTTTTAAGGCATGTTTAGGCCTTAATTAACGTAATTAAATATTTAATACATGTTTAATAAGTTTGGGGTATTTCAATCTACCCCCCTTAAAAAGACTTCGTCCCGAAGTCTCTTAATCAAATAGGTTAGTATATATAATGTATAACTACCCATTGTTCCCATAATGTATATCTATGTGATATATCATTTACACACATCGTGTTGCGCTTATACAGCACATAGCCATCACTTTGTGGCGTTAGTTCAATCATATATGGATATAGGTGATCCATCAGCACCATCATTCCCTATCAGTTCTACCAACCCTGACAACCTCCCTGAGGTGTCCATAACATTTCATTGTTCCACATTCCATATCTAATGATTCATTTCGTATCTAGGCGGTACCATATGTAATCATTCTATAAAGCAATATGAATACATATCACAAATAGCATAAGAAAAGTGTTACACACATGGTGTACATACAACATTCAAACAAGTATCTCGTGAGATACCTACATACAAGTGCACATTACACAAAAACAGACCAAACAACGTACGCCCCGCGTACCAAACATAACCAACAAAACCAATTCACCATATGCCATGCATACGAAACAATTCACTGTATGCCATGCATACTAAACAAACAACCTCGTATGCCCCATACTAAACAACCAAAACTTAGTGCACACATGTGCACAGCCAAGAGGCTCTACCCCCCTTAAAAAGGGTTATGCCCCCGTACCCCACAAGTATACAACAGCCGCTCAACAAGGAGCGCTAGATACTTGGCTCTCAAAGAGTTCGTCAACTCGTGGTTTATCCTCATATCAGAGAGACGGGTATGACTCTAGCCCTTCTGGGCTCCACAATACATAAAGGTGAGGCACTGATCTATTTGTGCTCTCTCCCAAGTTCGTTCTAATGGGCCCACTCGCTCCGTATGAGGTGCAGACCCATGAACATAGGCTCAATTTGCCTCTTTTCATTGCTGTGTATCCTCTCAGTTGGATCACTAGCATACATGCGTGTGTCTTCTCTCACTGATGTTCAGCTTGAGGCGTACTATGACATTGGCTATTGGTAGTACTTAGTGCTCTTTGCACTTGTCTTTGTAATACTAAGACGTACCAGCCTATATGTCCACAAAGATGATGTTTGTCATCCATGTCTCCTGGTGGTTTTGTTCCGGAGTAACACGCTGTTGTAGTTCTTTCTTTTTTTTTCTTTTTTTTTACACACTCATGTTGATATCCATTGCGTCCTTCCGTATTCCCACTAAATTAATAACTGCACAAGTGCAATACCAAAACACTCAGTCCTACAGAGTGCAGAGGCGTAAACTCTCAGCAGCTAATATCTAATGAGTCAAACAGATAAGATGAGCGAATTATCCTATGAGTGGTACATTCCAAATCCACTATTCCTTGCTTAAGGTAGCTCCTATTATATAGCTTTGCCTTTTATCCTCGTGTAGTCACGCGTTTATGTCCATATCAACTGGTAGATTTCCTCTGGATTGCAAGAATTTGCTTGATCCTTTTGAGGGTTCTACATATTATTTTTCCATAATGGGTTTTCCTATTTTTTTTTTGTTTCCTGTCCTTAGTGTCCACGTCCTTGAATGGTTTCCTTGTCTTCTCTGTATACTGTCTACTGCTCTCTGTTGAAGGTTCATGATTTCTCTAGCCTGTTGGTTTAACTGCGGCTCTTCTCGTCCATCTTCGAGGTAATCTATCTTACTGTCCGTAGAATGGAGTTGACTACTTCTCGTGTTCCTAACACTACTTGTCTACTTGCATGGGGTACCGTACTGATACATTACTACTTACCCGACTAACTCATAAATAAGTCTGTCAGGCCCACATGCTCCTATCGGAGTGCGGTCGTCCCATGTCTCGTTTAGTAAACTGGTAATGTTTGTCACACGGTTATTGTGAAGTATTCTGTTGTCAATCTCCCTTTGATGGATATCCTTTTTCTTTTTTTTTTTCCCTTCTCTTCTTTTTTTTTTCTCTTTTTTTTGTCTAATAGTTCATGTTTATCAGTTATCTTGTAATAAGTGCTATTGCCTTTGTGGCATCCATGGTAATTCGTGCCATAAGCCAGTGTTATTCAACTCGGTGTAAATAAAATTTGTGCTATATTAGCAAACTCGTTTCTCGTTTTTCGATCTCATTGAGTACAACTCATATTCCTTTTCTCCCTGTTTTTTTATCATAACTCATCCATCGTTCATATTTGTTCCCTCATCCATTTAATTGGATAAATTGCAGATTGCATAATAGTTTGAGCAACTTGGCTCTTCACTACCCAACCATCCTCACTGACGGTGGTGCATCTACAAAGGGTATGCTTGTCCGTAAGGACTAAACATTCATCACTGGTAGTGATTAGCATTAAATGCTTATATACACTGATGGTATTTGGCGAATAAGCCATGTCTGAAAATTTCCAAAAATTAAACTGGTGTGGTTTACCATCACAGTGGCTGTATAATTTCCTCCAGTTGTAGTGGTTGGACTAACGGTCCTTCCATAGTTGCGTAGGTTTCTAATCTCAAGGTTTGTATGAAAAGTTTGGAAAACATTTTTTTTTGGTATACATATAATAAAAGACTAAAAAGTAGTAGTTGTTGCAGTAGTATCTGCAGTTGCTGTTGCTGTTGCTGTTGCTGCACTTGCTCTGTCAAGTGCGCAAGGCAGATGGAAATTTCAGTGGTTTACTTGCCATAGCGCTTGTAATAGCAAGTGCGCCATGTAGGTGGAAACTTTGGTTTAGTAATCACCGGTCTCATTGACTCTGTGTCGTCGAGTATGGCTACATGATAATGTAATCTTAAACATCCTGTTCATATATATAATCCTTCAAGGTTTAAAGCTTATTGGTACTGAGTACACATAATTTCAAAAGTCATACCCAAAAGGCAAGTGGTCAATGACACACTCCCACATACTTATAACAAGTCTTGTCTAACATCCAAAATAAGTACACAACATAGTAAGTAAAAGTCTTCCACCAGCGGTCTCATGGAGTTCAGGGTACTTAAGCCCTATCTATTCCCTTGCCTCTCTGGGCTCCAGCATCAGTAGATGTCTGGCCATCCTGACCGCCTCGTGGTACTCCAGATCCTCCAACTGAGGTCTTCTGAGTATTCTTTGGTGGCCTGTAATTACGGCTCTCAGGGTTCATCCAGCATTCGAATTCCCTATGGCCCTCTTTGTGGTAGCACCGACACTCGACCTTGCGGCCTTCGCAGTCGACCCTAGGATGGTCCTTCCCACAACGCTTACAATAAAAATGGCGCTGGGGCTGTCCGGTGCCTAATGGTTGTAATTAAATTTAAGTTATAATCTGATGGTATAAAGGATAAGGTCACAATTGAATTTAAGAGGTAGATGTTCTCACCCTTAGGAGGTGCAGATCTCAAAGGTTGAGCATCTATAGCTGGGCCGGTCAACCGAAGGATGGGCTCTTTTCCCTTTGCTCCCTGGTGACCCTGCTGCCCTTTCTTTGGAAAGAACTTTCTGTTTAAGGTTTCGGGTCAGCATTCATAACGATTTTTAATATGGTAAATAATTTAGAGTGGGATAAGTCCTTACTTTCCCTTCTTCTGGCCTTCGCCTGGAGATGCTCCTCCACCCTCAGACTCTCCCTCAGGGTTCTTTCTCTTCTTTGCCCCTAGAGTCTCTTCCCGAGTCTGGAGCATTAGCTCCGTCCTCGAGGCAGCCTCATAACACTCCTGTAATCTCATTGATAAGTTCTCACAACATTAATCAGTAATGTAATAGGTAAAGAATTTATGGCTTTCATGTTAATACCTGGATGGTAGTGTAGAGGGTAGCACCCATCACCATCTGGATGCGAAACAATAGTCCTCCCCGGAACTTCTCGATCTTAACAGTCTCTGAGTAATCCACACCGGGGATGAAGTCCAGCAGACCAATGAATCGAGCGTAGTACTCATCCATGGTCAGACTTCCCTGGGACAATGTCTCGAACTCCTGGCGCTTCTTCTGTTTGAGATGTGCTGGGTAGTACTTCCCTCTCAATAACTCGACAAAGGCAGCCCACGAAAAGTCGGGCGTAGCCAGGTGATGGTCCTTGACCAACCTCCACCAAGTGCTGGCTGCATCCTTCAGATGGAAAGCAGCAATGGCGACCTTCTTGTCGGCCGGTACCGGTAAAGCTTCATATACTTTCTCATGTTCAACAATGTAACGCTCCAAAGCTACGGGGTCTGGCTCCCCTTAATATGTAGGTGGTCGGGTCTCGCTAACTGACTTCAGCCAGTTCGTTTCCCTGGGCTGTGGCGGGTGGGCTGGTGCTCCTCCTATCTGAGTACCCAGTTGTGCAAGAACGGCAGCGATTGTCTCAGCAATACCTAGATTCGCGGGGTCACCGCCTCCACCTCTTCCAGTACCACGCCCTCTAGTTCCCCCAAACATCTGTAGTACAGTATGTCACATAAATACTCGGTAAATTACCGTACACAACCAGTAGATATTGAATTGCCTTAAAGGCTACTATGTCATGCAATTTGTGTTACTAGACACAATATCTTTCTAAGACGAATCGTCTCGTATCTCCCAAACGTTTCCCATAATTTCCCAAGTCCTAAGCTCACTGTCTTAACCTATTATCTCGTCATCAAAGCGGTACTCCGCTCTGATACCACTTTGTAACACCCCTCTCCACAATCACGTAATAATCCCTCACGTAGCAATAAATAAAACGTCTCGCAGCGGGAAAATAAATAACAATTACAAAACTCACTCGGGTGTCACCGGCCATTACTCGCCCATGCGGGCAACGAAGCCAAACTACATCCAACTTCCAACATATACAAACTGCTAACCGCCGTGATAACGAGAAACTCCTATACATCATATTAAATCCATAAATCATAAACATCGACAAGTGAGCGTCTACCCAAACCTGAATATACACAACCTTACCATATTACAATTCACCATCCTCATTGCTATACAACATCTCCATGTGTGGTAACAAAAGTAAAACTCCAATTACCCTGCTCCCGCTCTTCGGCTTCGACAATGATCAACAACCTGTAATGGTGTAGTATCAGCGATAGACGCTGAGTATGCCGAGCCTGGACCCTATTGGTCACTTGTCATTTTAACCATCTTGTTATTAGATTGGTTTCATGCTTTACCATTTTACAGTTATAAACAATACTGCAATATAAATGTATACTATACATAATCATTCATCCAAATATTCACAAACATTTAACCATCCATCCAAACATCATTTAATAACACAATCAACAATTATGTATCGAACGTATCGAATAACCACAATATGATGTACAATGTACAATCGCCGTAGCATATACCATCCTTTATTAATTTATTTTAGTTTGGCCTTCAAGGCCCCATCCATATGTACAATGTACATTCGTCGTAGCGTACAGTTTTCATATTTATTTACCTTAGCCTTGTAGGCTCCATCCAACCATGTTTAATTATTAATACCAGTTGGGCGTCATGTTAGGACAACCCGATAACCTCACCATGGATAGTAGTCCTCCCGTACACACAAAGGTGCTCATTTCACTAGAGGTCCGGAGGCCCCTGACTCTCTTATGTCTCGTAAGACGTCCATAAAAAGGCCGTAGCCACCTGATCCACGATCCAGCTTGGGCTCGTTGGATATAACCTGGAGCGGAATCCAATTAGGAAACCCCTCAGTGATCACAAATGCGCAACCAAGTAGTTCGTAAACTACCGGGATCCTCACCTCAACTCACACCATCTCTCTCTCATAATGTTTAAGATATGCTCTTAGTCTTATGGAGAATAATTATTAATTAGCTGCCCAATGGGTCTCACGCATACCTAGAAGTAATCTAGGTTATATTCATGTTCGAGATCCATGCCCTAGAGACCGACAATGTCGTGACTCATCCCTAAGTGTTTTACTTAGGTTACCATATACTTAATATTAATACTATGGTATTATATCAAGTAACCGTCATGTCATCACAACGCGTATGTATGTTTATATAAGTCGATCTATAGTCGACGTAGTGTTAGTCCCGTAGGACGCTCGTGCATAAATAATTAATGCAGTAACACTTAATCACATACATGTATCCACACACATAACACACAAGTTATATCAACCAAATCCGAGCCCAAGGATCAACCTTAGGACAACTCGGATTAAACCCCTTTACATACCGTTCACCCTGATCGTATTACGGTGGAGTATGAATCAGCAAGATCCTACGCTCCGTGTAGTCCACTAGCTCGTCAAGCGTCTTGTCAGAAGTATACTCTAAACGGTAATAAAACTGTAAGTCAGTCTCCACGACTAACTACATCCGGTATTTCCGAATAACAAGTAACCCCGACAGTTCACCCTTGTTTTCTACAGTTATTGTTACGAGTTTCTCTAAAACAGTCTGCTTTGTTACTTAAAACTCATACGTCATAATATTTCAACTGTTAAGTTTAGGTCGTTGCATTTCTTCTTAATCTTATCCACCATCTAGTTTAGGTACATAACCTATAGTTGCATGTATGCATGCATGATTGTATTATATTATTTATTTTTTTTTGTATTTTATCATTCTCCCACCATCCATTATAATACAATGTATTATATGATCCATTTATCTTTAGCAAATAATATTTGCATCCAAAATTCATAACTTATAGTTCGTAACTATATTTTTATTTAAAAAAATAACCACCACCATTAAATCATATGGTTTTCAACCAAAATATATATCCACCTTATATACATTATTCTTGTGTATGTATATATTTACCACGTAGGTAATTCCCATGAGTTTAATAAACTCTTATATTTTATGTTACTTTTTATCATCTTTTGTTAGATGATTATTCCCATTAGTTGTATTATATTATATAACTTATATTAAGATTATTATCCTAATATTATGTAACATTTTATGTTGTATATTTACAACTCCTAAGGTTTATTCCATAAACACCTTAGGTTATAAATCTCATTTATTTATAGTTCGTCACATTATTTATGTGAATATCCTTACTTATCTTAATCCCATTAAACCACCTTAATACCATATAATTGTTATAACATTTATAACATTATAGACCTTAGTCTAAAATTCATTTTCCAACCTTATGTAATTCGGTACAGCCCTTGAATTTATTTAAATTCTATTTTGACCACATAACATTATGTAATGTTATACCTTAACTAATATCATTTGTTATGATATTTTATTTCCTTTAACCTATAACCTATAGTTTTTATACAAAACTATTTAATATTGCCTCTTAGGCACCATAAGAAAATCTTATTCTTTTCCATAATCCATAGTTTCCTTTATTTACAAAATCACCCCATCATTTATACCATGTTATATATACCATTTAATATAACACTTCTAACTTATAAAAGAGTATAACCTATGGTTATTTTTGTAAACTCCGAACAGCCCTTGTGCTGTTTTATAATTGCCATTTGGCCCTATTTATAACATATAGTTTAATAATTCATTAAAACCATATTTTATACATACATCTTAATAAATACTCTTATATAATTCTAAAAATCTCCAAATTTCTCCAAAGGGTTATAAATATCCTTATTAACCCATATATTTTTGGTTATCTTTATTCCACCACATATATTTCTCCAAAGTGTCATAATGACATAATAACTATATATTATACATATATAGTTTATTTTAAATCCAAAAACAACCCAATAAATTCCTAAAAATTCCTAATAGCCCATGGGTGTTTATAATACCATTATACACCCTTACTTTTCGGTAATAACATATTTACCACATATGTTATATAATTGTTACCATCAAATACTTATCTTATTTTAAAACCTTAAATAAGTTATTTAACTTATCTAATTTGGTCAAAACCTATCATATGGTCGAGGTTGACCTCCTTAATATTTCCTTGACCATTAATTTCTAATAATTACAGTTTGCACCCATACTTCCTAGAAATCACCATTTAACCCTAAAACTTTATAAAATCTTATAAACTTTATTTTAACTCCTTTTAACCTCAAATTTTCGGCCTTATTTTTATAAAGCCCCTAAATTTAATTTAATTACACTTTAACCCCTTACTCATTTCGGTAATGCATTTCTACCACTTAAACTTAAATAAAAGCTTGTAAATGCATAAATAAAATGGCCTAAAGTACATGGCCTTATTACAAACATTTGCTCACAAAATAAATTACACATAAATGTCCCAAATACCTATAAATCTTGGCCTCACCATAGATTTTTCTATTTAATTACCAAACTTCCACATAATGTCTTAAATTTGACAATTATGCTTGTTTAACTAGTTATAAAATTTATTAAACCATTCCTTAATCATTTTAATGGTCAAACATGACCATACCACCTTGTTCCCTCACGGCAATTTAATTAGAAATAGCTTTAGAACATATTAACTTAGCAAAGTTAATGTTTAAGTGATTTATACCTTGATTTAGCTTAGGTAAAGCCTTGTTTGATTCGCCACCTTAAGGAGAGTTTCTCCAAAGCTTGATTTACTTGTCTTCTTGTAGAAAACAAGACATGATTAAACTCCACACATGAGCTAACCATGAGAAGTAATTTAAGTCATGAAAATCATGAATTTTTACCTTAAATCTCCAAGTTTGTTGGAGTGAGATCTCGGCCCTATTTTTCCAGAAAGAAAGAGTATCAAAACACTCTTAATAACAAGGTACAAAACCGTGGGTAGTTAGCTTGGAAGATGGCTACGATTTACCTTGTTTAAGATGCCAAATATGGTGTTTTTGGCTTGGATCTAGATACTCCTTGTAGATCTCGGTATACCAACTGAATCCACATGAAAAGGAGAAGAAAATAAGGCTAGGGAACCAAGGTTTACAACCGAAATTCACAAGGAAGAAGAGATATGTGCTTAGAGCACATTTTTACCTTAAATGGTCAAGACTTGATCTCTACTCCTTAGATCTTGTTATGGCCGAAATTTATCCTTCCTTTAACCTCCAAAACACTATACATAGATGTATAGAAAAGGTTGGAGTGTAGATCAATGGAAAAAGGAAAGAAAGATGAAGAAAATGGGCATTTTTATGCCTTAGAAGCTTACCTAGAGCAAGAGCTCTCTCCAATGGAGCTTGGAACACTTACCTACGGTTGAGAGGAGCCAAAGAGAGCATTTGGCTGATGCACTCTGTTGGGGTAGAACCTAACGGTAAATTGTTGTTGGGGGGTTTAACCTAACGGCAAGTGTACCGGTCGATTATAGCAAGTTTTAAATCTCGGAGTATTCCCTGAGTATCGAATCCAAGGAGGCAGCGGCTAGTTTAATTTCTACTTACACACAAAACAAGAATAATGTAAAAATAACAGGAAATTGGGGGTTTTTGTATGTGATGGTGAATGTTGTAAAAGAGTTCAAAAAGCAATAAACAACAGGTAAATAATTGTTTTGATTTTGTTTGATAAAGGAAATTCCGGTTTACTACTTCTCTCTAGATTGCAATTTCTTCCCCTAAGTGATTTCTACAATATTCTGAATAAAACCCTAGAATAAAGATAACTCGTATTCGGTCTCCCGCTCCACGAATTCTAATTAGCAAAGACCTAATCCTAACTCTCGTTATGAATCCACTGTTTACTAATTGCTTTAAGTGTAGTCTAGATTAATGGTCAGCTAGCGTTTAGAGGAATTACCATCTCTATACTAACTGGTTCTTTCCCTGTAGTCAATTGATAGCCGCAATTCTCACTTATAAGCTAACAAACTGATAAACTCAGTTAATTGATCAGATTAACAAGTCTAGGAATTCATAAGGGAAAAGAACTTTATTCTATTGTACTGCAGAAAATCACAAAGGTTCAGAAATAATTATTCTACAGATACATAGTAAACCGAAATTAAAATGACTACTCAGCCATAGACAAAATAACAATGCTCAATATAAACAGCATAAGGATAGAGGGATTTAGCAGAAAAACTGATTTTAGAAGCCGTGGTCGAGTCTGCAATTTCCACAAATGTCTGAGTCACGTCCGGCTGTCTAGGGTCGGACGTAGATCCGGACACGTTGTCCTGGTGCTGTCCGGATCCGGACGTCAATCCGGACGCGGGTAAATGAAGCGCTGCGAGCAGGTTTTGTCTGTGAGTGAGGGTGAAGGTTTACAGAGAAAATTTATGAATGGAGATGGATGGTTTATCGTGGAAGAGAGGGTGATATGTGGAGAGGAGGAAGAGAGGATTAGACTCTGAGAGTCTGGTACGAATTGAAATGAAAGGAGGAGGAGGGTTTAATAGGATTAGAAATGAAACATTCGTTAGTGGTGTGGTGAGTTATTGAGCATGGACACTGCTTAAATTAAGGAGGTATGGGCTCTGATAATTGCGCCGTCTGATAATTGCGTCGAAAGGCTAATTATCTGCGCAACGCATTTTTATTTTTCAGCTCTGTGTGACGTCCGGATCTGTGTCCGGATCCGGACGTGAGACAGCGGTTTTGGATCTGAATCTCGGAATATGTCCGGATCGCTGTCCGGATCCGGACAAGACACAGAATTCTCGTTTGGGTCACGTCCGGCTAACTTGACCCGGACACAGATCCGGACGTGAGACGTCCGGTTCTGCGTCCGGCCAGGTTGACCCGGACACGGCCAATTTTTGTGTCTCTTTCCCTGATTTGTTCCCCGTTTGTTGCGTTGTAATCCTTATGATGTAAAGTCTTCATTTCCCTGGGTTTTTCCTATATTTAACATATAAAGTGCATCAGTTCATATCAAAACATCAATCTTAGGAAAAACACAGAATAAGTGGGAAACATTGATTAAATTATAGCAGATTATAAGGTAATTAAGCCTTTAAAAGCCTATATGTTTCACACTTATCAACTTCCTCACACTTAAGCTTTTGCTTGTCCTCAAGCAATTTAAAGAATAAGAATGTCTCTAGAACCGTCACATAATCTCAAGATTAAACAGGTGCAGAGGGAAATCAAGCAAAGTGACAAATGAAAGAATAATCATGCTCTTTAGAGGTAGGTTTTCATAAACAGTGAAAGAAGAACAATTTTTGTAAAAGCATAGAGAAACTAGATTGTAGAAACAAGTTAACTTAGCTTGGGACTTTCCACCAATTTACATTCCTCTAACCTTTGGATGACAAGGGGTGTGAAGTAATGCCTTATTCCGCAATACCTTTCAACACCACGCACTCATGATCAAAAACAAAAATTAAACTGCAATTAATTTTCTTTCACATGCAAAAACATTCTTCTTCCAAGAACTATATACAAAACAAACGAATAATTGTGAATTGCAGAGTTTATTCCGTAACCCAGACTTTTCTCTCTATCCTTGTAACGGTGTTGGGCCAACTATCCCAGATCCCGAGACCTTAGGTAGATAGGTGTTAAGGCACCCTTAAGACTTAATAACCGGATAGACGAGGCCTGCTATTGTTAGGAAAAATTTTTGATCAGTGGAGTACCTTGCCTTATCGTTTTCATTCCAAACATTCACTTCATTTCCAAAATCCCAAGCTAAAATAATCTGGTTTCCACAACTAGCCAATCTACCATATTTTAGTGAAAAGGGAGTATTTTTACATAAAATTATTTATACAAACCTCATTAAGCAAAAAGATTCCTCCGGTTTTCACTTGGTTTAATTTCACTCGGTGTGCATAGGTATTAGATCAGCAAAAAGCAAGTGTGGCATTAAAGAACATCTAGCATGTTTTCAGGGAAAGGTCTTTCCTTCCTCACACTTAAGAGGAGCAATGTCCTCATTGGTCAGAGAAGAAAAACAGTGAAAAGAGCTTTCAAAACATGCTATACTCATAATAGATGCATATGCAATAATTAACCCGCAACGCAACAAAGGTGGAACATTAAGTTAAATTAGGAACTGAGACTCCCTTGGTGTTATAGATTGAGGAAGATGTTCTTCCTCACACTTGAAGTTTTGCAGGGGTCGAGATATTCCACATGAGTCACAGACAGTATGCGTGTCGTCCAGAGCAAAAGTGGCGAGTTTTTAAACGATAAACAAATGCAGTGGGAAACCTAAACAGCAAGAAAAGAGAAGCAAATAATGCACCAATACCCGAAACCGATCGAGCAGCATGTTCTATTTGAACATATTCTCGCACATAGTTGTTCTATGAGAACCAAGGCATTAAAACATCCAAACATGGCAAATAATAACAATAAACAGTAGAACATTAACCTAGAAAACAATTGCAAATTTTTTTTTTTGTGTCCGGATCAACTTGGCCGGACGCAGAACCGGACGTCTCATGTCCGAATTTGCGTCCGGCTGGATTTAGCCGGACACGTTGAAAACGTTTTTTTTTTTTTTTTTTACATGTTGCAGATTTTTTTTTTGACATGTCCGGATTTGTGTCCAGCTGGATTTAGCCGGACACGTTGAAAACTTTTTTTTTTGTTACATGTCCGGATCCACGTCTGGGTCAACTTAGCCGGACACACTAGGGTTTTCTAGTGTCCGGATTTGCGTCCGGCTGGATTTAGCCGGACACGTTGAAAACTTTTTTTTTATACATATTATATATATATATATATATATATATTAATATATTAAATTAAAAACCATTAATCTAAAACACCTCATTATTTTAAAAATAAAAACATTTCCAAAATAATTAATAAACAAAAAAACAAACACAAGAAATGCAGAAATAAAATAGCAAGAGTGTTAAGGACTCCTTGTTCCGTGATGAATACTGCCATGGTACTTCCTCACACTTGAGTTCAGTTTAGCATTAGAATGAAGTACCTGTAAGATTAAATCTGCAAAACCAGAAGAACTCAAGTGGAGACAGGCAGAGTTATTTATTGAATAGGGGAGTCGGGTCTCTTGCAGTAAAATAGTAAAAATTCTCAATAAAAGAAAATTAAATTAAGTAATAGGAAAGTGTAAAAAGAAAGTAGAGAGGAGATTTTTTACTGGTGGGTTGCCTCCCACCAAGCTGCCCATCTTTTCGGTCTTTGGCTAGACCTTGTTTTTGTTCTCTCAGGAGATTCCAGAAGATTGAGCTGTCTTTGAAACCTGGTGACACGAACTCCGAGAAGCTTCCAAAACGTTTTTAGAAGACCTACCAGCATAAAACAGTAGCTGCTCACCTTTTGCATTCAAAGTGATTGTACCATGAGCAACTTCGATTCGAGTGTCGGCTGTTGCTAGGAAGGGTCTTCCAAGGATAATAGGGACCGTCGGATCTGCAGCCATGTCGAGTACGACAAAGTCGTAGGGGAAATATAGATGCTTCACCTTAACCATCACATCCTTTGCAATTCCACAAGGGTAAACCATTGAGCGATCTGCTAGCTGAAGCGTCATTCGTGTAGGCTGTAAGTCTCCAATCCCAAGCTTTTCAAATAAAGCGTATGACATGAGACTAATCGACGCTCCTAGATCAGCAAGACAGTGGTCGAAGTCAATGTCTCCAATTCTGTATGGAATTGTGAAGCTTCCAGGATCTTTGCATTTCTCTGGTACGCGCTTCTGTATGATCGCTGAACAAGTCTCTGTGAGCTGAATAGTTCCTGTCTCAACTAACTTTGCCTTATTAGATAAAAGCTTCCTTAAATACTTGGGATAGTTAGGTACCTTCGCAACTAAATCAACAAAGGGGATATCAACAGATAGTTGACGAAGTAAAGTAAGAAACTTATCAAACTCACTATCCTCCTTGGAACGCTTGGTTCTGTTTGGAAATGGAACTGGAGGAGCAACTTCAACTGTAGGTGGTGTAGGTGAAGGAGATTTGGTAACTTCACAGTTCTGCTCATTCTCCAGCACCGGTTGCTCTATGCTCACCTCAGGCTTAGTAGCTTTACTTTTACCACTCCTCGTAGTTACGTTCTTCGCTGTTTCCTTTTCCTGTATAGGAAATTTGTTAGCCAAGATATCATCCACCAGTGTAGCATAATTTGGCATTAACTTAAGCATATCAGAAAAAGGAATATCTTTAGTTAATTTCTTAAAGATTTTAAGAAATTTTCCAAGCTGTTCATCAAGGTCCCTTTTCTTTAACCTGTCAGGAAAAGGAATAGGTTCTTCAAATTTACGATTGGCAACAGAAGAGTAAGAAGGTTGAGTTTCAGGAGACTCCTTCTCCTTGGGTTTTTCAAAAACTTTACTAGAGTCCTTAACCTCTTGTTGAACAGGTAAAATTGCATCGACAAGTGGAGTATCTTCTTCCATAACAAAAACAGCTTTAGCATACTCGCGAGGATTCTTTTCTGGCTGGCTAGGTAGAGCCCCTGCAGGTCTATCAGAAAATTTTTCATTCAGTTGGGCAATCTGAGTCTCAATATGTTTGTTGAAAGCTCTCTGCTCCAAGATGAATGTCTTGTTCTCATGGTTTGTGTGCTCTTGTTGTTCGAGTTTCCTATTGGTCGACAAGATAAACTCCCGCATCATATCCTCTAAACTTGAATTCACACCAGCTAACTGTTTCTGTGCCTGCTGGTTCTGCATTTGTTGATTCTGATGAGGTCTCTGAAAATGCTGAGTGTTTTGCTGTGGAGGCCTCTGACTGTAGTTATTTCACTGGAACCTCTGCTGCTGATATCCTTGATTGTTTTGGTTATTGTAGAAGTTCCCTTGCCTGTTTCCCAGATAGTTTACCTCTTCATTTTGCTGAGGATTACACTGACACATGTTGGAACTTCTACCACAATACTCACACTGTGGGAAAGAGTTAGTGAAATACCCCAAACCTTAATATGTTAGTTAAATATATAATTATTACATTCTAAGACTTATTTTAGTCATTAAGAACATGCGGGAAAAATTCCCGAAGGAAACGGATCCAAATAGTGGATTAAAAAGGCAAAACGAGCTTTAAAGCACGTTTTTCGAGAAACCCGGGAAATGTAATTTTAAACGGGTTTAAAGGACTAATAAAAATTGATGATCAATCATATGGCTATAATTAAATATTAGTCGAGGTCTAGGACCATAAAATTAAATAAAACAAAAATCCGGAAACCGGACCCGAACTGTTAAAACTGACAGTTCGGGAATTAACGGGTGTTATCTACTAATGACTAAATGCCACTCTCTCACATTGTAAAATAAAAATCAAATTTTTCCCCTCCCTCCTTGTGTCTCACGATTTGGTCTCTCTCCCTCTCTTTTATTTCACTCCACTCTATTAACTACAAGACAAAAGTAATAAAGTGCATTACTTTATTTTCTCTCACACACAATACCCTCTCTCACACTCTCACACTCTCTCTCTCCCTCATTTCTCTGGTGTCCCATGATTATTCCCCCCCCCTCTCAGCCTTCTTCTTCATTTTGCTCCAGCTATGGCGATTCCACAAGCCAAGAGAAGCCCCACCTTCAACTCCTTGTAACTTCTTCATCCTAGCTCCAAATCAAGAAATTCTTTCACCAAAATACTCCTCTCATCTTGGGGATTATTTTGTACCTTTCAAAATCTCAAAACTCCATACTTCATCTCCATGGGTGTACCACATTTTGAAGAGGAAGCTTCACATTCTTGAAGCCCATCATCTCCTTGTTGTTCTAAGGTAAAGAAGAACTCAAAAATCTGTTCATTCTCCCATCTTATGTGGTGGCCGATTTTTATGTGTGTTGAACACCATTGTTTCTCTTCATTTTTAGCTTGTTCAATCTTTTAGAAGTGTGGAGCTAGCCCAAATTCCATTACCAAAAACTTCATTTTGAAGTAGAAGGTAATTCCCTCCTATGATGTTCAAATATCTATTCTAGGGTTAATGGAATGATATTCATAAACCCTAAATACTCATTGTAATTATCTTGGCATGGTCATTAGTGTAGCAATAAACCCCATTGGAAAACAGTTGTGGAACAAGAAGTAAGGAGGACAGAAAGTTGAAAGAAATCCCAAGGTAAATAACTTACCTTATGTTGTGTGGTGCTTTAAGAGGTTGTGTTTTATGTTTGTACAAATATAAATGCTCAGTGAAATGCAGGTGTTGCTAATAATATGAGGAAATTCAGTGTTTAAATTAATGTTGTTTAAGGGCCTAAGAGCCAAGCTTTAAGGGTTATGTATATTGGGTGCTAAATGGGGTGGAATTGGTGAAGTATAAGTGTGGCTTAGTGTTTTTGGATGAATTGTGGATTGGAGTGTTTTGAGGGTTAAATAATGTGTGGGAACATGTAAAATTATGGGGAGATCATGTCAAAAATTGTGTAGAAATTTAAGAGTCTAAATGCATTTCTAGGTGGGGGCTACTAGTGAACTACAAGTGTTTTGAGAGGGAAACTTGGGTGAATTTAATCAAGAATTGAATAACAAGTTTAGATGATGATTTAGGCAAGTTTAAGATGTTATATTAGTGTTAAAATATGTCTAGATACATGTGGGAACCTTGGGGTAGCAATGGGAAGAGTTTGGAGTTGAATGGGCATTTAAAAACCAAAGTCTGGAGCCGACCGACCTTGGGACCGGACTTACAAGGTCGGTCGAGCCCAGTTAACCCGTCGGAAATCTTTCTGGAATCGACCGACCTTGGGACCGGACTTGCAAGGTCGGTCGGACTCAAATTTTGTGCGCAGAAATCTTTCTGGAATCGACCGACCTTGGGACCGGACATGCAAGGTCGGTCGGGGTGAAATTTTCAAACGAGAAGTCTTCTGGAATGGACCGACCTTGGGACCGGACTTGGCAAGGTCGGTCGGAGTGAAAAATTTCGAACTCGGACGCTACTGGAATGGACCGACCTTGGGTAAGTTCGGTCGCAAGGTCGGTCGGACCAAAATTTACAAAAAAAAATAAATAAAATAATAATAATAATAATGTGTCTTAGTTAGTAGACCCTAGTGGGTATAATAAAGATGATCAAGTGTAAGTCTAAGCATAAAAACACACCATAAAAACATGTAAAGTGTTTAACAAATTCGGAAGTCAACTAAGTTAATTAACCGACGTTATCAATCAATGTTTAGGAGCAACGTACGGTGGATCACTAGAGCGGCAAGGACCAAGGTATGGTTTTCTTGCAGTCTGTTGCCTACCGGTTTACACCGGCTTGTGTGCTGTTTGCTTTTCTGTGTGTTTACAACCTTGTAAGAGTAAATCATGAAACGAGTTTACAGTTCTTATTATTAATGTGACGTGTACGTGCCGATACCGGTAACCTCGAAGGCGTGCTAACCATTAAGTAACCCCAGTTTAGAAACGTAAGAGAACGGTATCCGGTAACAACGTTCCCAACCTAAGGAACGTTCTAACCCGGCTATATGTGTTTTGTGATGCGTGTTGCTATACTATGCCTTACTTCCCTTGCATGTCTAACTGGACTTAAACACTTACTTGTGTGAGACTATGTTAAGCTCCCATTGTGGGACTTCTAACGAGTGCTAACCGGGGGAGTGAGGAATCCGGTCGTTCCGGTCACGCGTGTATGTATGGGTGTCGACATCTGAATCAGATTCGACTCTCTCCTTATGTTAGGGTAGTTTTCCTTTTATGGGGAATTCGACCCCCATAGCTTAGCCAAAGCTACCTACCTGACTTCCACTCGGGCTAGGGGGAAATTATGTGTTGATGTGTTCGGGTCACTACGCCCGTCTCATCTTTCAAGTTAAGTTATTCATCTAACTAACAAACAGTAATGTGATATGTGTTAAGCTTAACATGAGGGTGAAGACATCCTCTAGGCTTACAAGTTGACTAACCATGTTGGTTGTTACCTAAAGTGAATTGTTCTCACTTGCATGTGTTGTTATTGTTCTGCAATAATTTCTGTTATGTATATGCATGTTGTATGATAAAATCAACGCCATGTTATAACGACAAATAGTTGCGTGTATCCCGGTAGTCAGCGGGCTGCACGTTAACCATGCCAGCAAAAGGTTGCTGACCCCTTTGGGGGCTATGTTTATTTGCAGGATGAGGATCGAGGAGCAGAATGGCTTTAGATCCTAGGTTGTTGATATTTTTGTTATTTTTGGATGTTGAACCCGAGTAGTTTGTACACTCGAGGTCATTTACTTTTGTGGATGTAAAGCTATTAGTGATTTTGAACAGTTACACTCGGTATATTGTCTCTTTTGGACAGTCATTTTTGGAAGGTTGTAATTATGCGGGGTCGTGTGATCAGACCGATACATATTGTGTAACAGCCTGTTAGCCACGTGGGTGGCTAACGGCGTGTAACACCGCCCTTTTGGTATATGTTTAAGTAACGATTTCCGCTGCGATTATTGATTAAGTGTTAAGTTATGGATGGGGTGTTACAAAAAGTGGTATCAGAGCGATATCGCTCTGATTACCGACAACCGAGCGTAGGAATATACCGAGTTAGGAATTTAACCCTTGTCGTCCAAAGGACGTTATAAACAAGTGATGCGATAAGTTTGTAAGCACAATACTAATGTGCTCTCATGTATGTTCAGATGGCAGGGCGACGCGGGGACGAGGCCGTGGAGGGCCTGGTCCAGGAGACACGGGGGGATACCCCCACCGCTCGATGATGGCCGAAGCTGTAGCGGCCGCCCTAGCACAAGTAATACCTCAAATAGTGACTGCAGCAGCAGGGGCAGCAACAGCCCGGGAGGGAGGGTCAGACAGAACCACCACCCCCACAGCCACGCGAGACCAATTGGGTGAAAGCGTTGGCCGACTTGAGGCCCCCGTCCTTCAAAGGGGAGACCGACCCTTCTAAACTGGAGCGTATATCTCGGAACTTGAGACCGCCTACGAGACTTTGGCCGTTCCTGCTGATGCCAAGGTCCGACTTGCTGCTTTGTTTTTATTGAAGGGTTCGGCTAGAATTGGTGGAAACTTGTGAGGGCCGAGAAGGTGGCCGATCCAGATTTTGGATGGGAGCAGTACACGGCATTGCTAAGGCCAAGTACTACCCAGTGCATGTGCAAGAGGCGAAGCGCCTGGAGCTCGACAGTCTAAAACAAGGGGACAAAATGACGGTGGACGACTACTACACCGCCTTCACTGACCTTGTTCATCTCTACCCGACCTTGGTTACTCAAACCGGGTCTTAGTAAACCGATTCTACAGTGGGTTGAGCCACCGCCTACGCTATGGCATGGGGCCAGCCGAGTACAATACCTTGCAGGTAAATTTCCAATAATGTCTAAGTGTGAATGAGTAATGTTGTATGGAGTGTGTAAATGTGTTGCGGGCATGACTAAACCCTTGATACTCAGGAGTGCTATCATGCCGCTGCTAAGGTGGAGAACCGTCCGTCTAAGGGACGAGGAGAATGCGCATAAGCGCAAGGTCTTGAGCGAGGGCCAAGGCTCGCAAGGGTACCAAGGAGGGAAGAAGAGGAAACCTTACCCTCAGCCCCAGAAGGGCCAGCAGCAGCAAGATGGCAAGGGCCAGCCCAGCCCACTACCACTGAGGAGCCACTGAAGCTCACTTATGCCTATGCGGCAAGCCCTTACGCTCTCACCCGCCCAAGGGTAACTAATTAATTTCGAATATCGGATTCAAGTATGTATTGTTATGTTGTGAAGTGTGTATTGATTGTGTTGTGATAGCAGCCAGTACGGGCTCTGGACCGGAGCGCCACTACTTCTACAAGTGGTGCAAGGGTGACCATCCCGGTAAGGACTGCAAAGGGAACTATGTGCAGTGCCACCTGCAAGAAGCTGGGGCACCGTGACTTTGAGTGCTACAGCAACCCCGATGGCAGAAACTATAGGCCTAGAGGGCAATGGAAGGGTAAGGCCACTGCTACCACTGAGGGCCCGAAAGCTACATATCAGCCATCCTCGGGGCAAGGAAATACTGATTCCCAGAAGGGGAAGGGGCCGGGGGCAGGCAAGGCTGCCTTGAACGTGGTGGACGGTCAGAGGCACCAGGATCGTCTTCTAGACCAGGTACCCCCTTTAAACCATTAAGTAAGATAAGTGATTGCTTACCGCATTTCCATGCATGTGTGTTAGTGGGACTAAATGAATAACCACATGAATAACGAGTTGAAGTATAATGTGAAAACCACCTAAATTAGAAACTTATAAACCTTAGGAACCTTCAATATTTGCTATCCAATCCCACCCCACCGAACCCCGGACACCACCATCGACATCATTGACTATCCGACAGAACAGTGTCAAGTTATCCAACCAGGTATGATATTATTAAAGGGATACTTGACACCCGAAGCACAAATCCACATCATCCAACGATACACGAGCTTGGAGCAGCACCGGGAGGTTTCTACACACCCGAATACCCAGTGGAGCGAAAATGAACTTAAAGATGATGTGCATGGGTAAGGATTGGAACCCTTACACCAAGTCATATCAGGACACACGAGCTGAAGATGGAGCTACCATACCAAGTATACCTGAGGAGTTCCTTGCGGTTGTTAACCACGCCGTAGGAATTGCTCAGCAAGTTGAACCGGAACAAATCCCAAGTATCAAGGCAGATTTGTGTATTGCCAATTTCTACCAAAAAGGTGGAAGGTTGGGTTTACACCAAGACAAGGAGTCACCCGAGTCTCTTAGTAAGGGAGTACCCGTGGTGTCTTGGTCCATTGGTGACACCGCAGTGTTTATGTACGGCGAGCAGAAGCGTGCGGACCTCGCAAGGAAGTTAGTATTGGAGTCTGGAGATGTGTTAATCATGGGTGGGCTGAAATACCCCAAACCTTGATATGTGGTTTAAATATCAAATTATGATATGTAAAGGCTAAAAAGTGCCTTAGTAACATCAGTGGACAATTTAAAATATAGTAAAGTGCAATAAAGCATTAAGACACAGTTTGAGCAAAAACATGCTCTAAGCTATGAGTGAACTTGGTTAGGACCCAAAGAGCCTACCAAGACTTGATAACATTTAATTATGATTTGATAAGGCTAATTAAGTCCTTAGGAAACTTTGGTAGACAATGAAACCAAACAAAACACAAGGTAATACCTTAAAGTCAATATGAGCAAAAATGTGCTCTAAGCTTGGGATGAATGTGTATAAGACCTAATGGTCATACCTATACCTTATTTATATGTTAATGAACATATTAAATCAATTACTAAAGAAAACCAAGCTTGAAAACAAGTTAAAACACAAAATGTGCTTTAAGAAGTCTTAAAGCACTTTTTGAAAAATTGTCTTGTAAATGAGTTTTGAATGGCTAAATGTCCATCATTACTCTTTAATTAACATGTGTACTATATAGTATCACATTTGGGTGGCCATATTAGTGGGAAATCAAAAATTTCACTTCTATGTGCCTTGTTATAGGTGAATAGTTTTTATAACTAGTTTGTAACATATAATGTTATAAGTGATTAAGTTGGTCAACAAAGACCAAAACACCCTTCTAACTATATGGGGGCCGGTTTTATCATGTGGTGACTCACCACCATGAGCTAGTAAAAATTAAAGAAAGAAGGAAAAGTAAGTAAAAAGTAGAAGTTACCTTTATAACATGTAAATATCTTTCAAAAGCAATTCCAATCTTCATTCTTTCTTTCCCACTCACACCCACCGTAGCCTTCTTCATCTTCTCCCAAGCTCCATCGGTTTTGCTACAGCAAACCATGCCATTCTCCATCTTCTTTCACTTGTATCTTCTAGCTCCCTTGGCCAAATCAAATTCTAAGACTATTTATCTTAGTTAGACCAAGCTCTACACTTCTATCTTTTCAAATCTTCAAGAACTCCATTTTGGTGCCATGAAGATTCACCATTGAAGGAGCTTGAGCTCACCTTTTCACATATTCATGATCTCCTTTGCTTCAAGGTAAGGAAACTCAAAGAAAATCCATGTTTCCTCCATGTTTACATGTTGTCCGAAAATTCACCTCACAATGGTATTTATCTTGCTTGTTTTAGCTCCATTTGGATCTTCCAAGGGCTAGGAGGAGTCCTCTCTTGATACTTGTTCAAGTTCTCTTCCAATTCCAAGGTAAAACAATTACCTTAATGTGTTAAAACAATATGTGTAACTAGGGTTTACAATGAGATGAAGCTTGAAGCTTGAATACTCATTATGTTGTTTGTACAATGTTTAGAACTTGACAAGGAATCAAGTACCCCACCGGTTTGTAAGGAAGCAAGAAAGAAGTTTGTGAGGAAAAAGAGGTAAACAAGCTATCTCAATGTAGTTTAAATGCCTTAGGAGAAATAAGCTTATAATGCTTGTTAAAACTACCTAAAGAGCAAATGGTAAATGAGCTAGTAAAATGCTCTCAAGGAGTTTATTAAAGGAATATGTATTGCTGGGTGTATTTGCAGGTCAAAGGCATTATTATGTGGGAAATTCAGTGTTTAAGGTTTATGCAATTTAAGGGCCTAAGAGCCATGCATTTAAGGGCCTAAGTGCCAAGCAATTTAAGTTATGCACTATATTGTGATGTAGTGCTTAATGTGTGAAGTTTGTGTATAAAAATGTGTTTGATGGATTTTAGGTGTTCTTGAATGAATTAAGGTAAAAACCTAAGTGTTTGGATGTGAGTATATACTAGAGAAGCTATGGCCAAATTTGGGAAATGTGTAAGAAGTTCTAAGTGTTTAAAGTGAGTTTTGGTGAACTAGGGAGGGGCAAAGGTGAATGAATGATTACTTGAGAAGAAAACATGTGTTATGGTGATTTAGAGTGATGCAAGGATTTAGGTGTTGTCTTGGAAGTTCTAGGAATTCAACGTGTGTTTAGTGATGTGTTTAAGTCTTGGAGGAGTTGTTTAAGGTTTAGGTAATGTTGGTGTTCAAGGAATAAGTGATGTTTAGGTATGATGTGAAAAAGGAGATTTAGTTAGTAAGAAAAGAAGTTGAGAGATGATGATAAGGTGTAGAGGAAACACCTTGGTATTGTGGTCATTATAGGTGAAATGCCACCTAGAAATCATAAGGAGAAAACGTTGTAAGTGTTAGGAATTTTGAGGAGATATAAGTAAAAGTTTAAGGAATTAGGAAAAATAGTTTTGTGAGTGTTTAAGAATATCTTAAGGGTGTGTTTGAAGTGCCAAATGATGTTAGAACACATTAAGAGGCCTTAGGAGAAGTTTGGTGAAGATTTGGCAAAGTTTGGGTAAGTTTAGAAGGCGACCGACCCAGGGGCCGACCCAGTTTGTGGGTCGGTCGAGCCTCTGTTAAATGTTAGGAAAGTGTTCGATAATGGTCCGACCCAGAATGGTGGGTCGGACATGGGTCGGTCGGTCAAGTTACAAAGGAGGGAAAATGTTCGCACATGGACCGACCCAGAATGGTGGGTCGGACGTGGGTCGGACGGTCATGTTTGTAAGGAAGTAAAAGGGTTCTGTAATGGACCGACCCAGTTGTGGGTCGGTCGGTGGGTCGGTCGGACCAAAAACATGGGTTGAGGTTATGAAATGATATGTGATGATGGGGATTGGTAGGTAATGATGTTATAAGGTTGTTAGGGACATGATAAGTGAGTTTTAATGGTGATTAAGTGGGTGAAAGATTGTAATAAAATGTGAAAGTAAAACAAGTTAAAATGTAAAGTTATTTAACCAAGTTAACGGGGAAAAGTTATAAGCGTTAGACTTTAAACAAACATGTTACCCCAATGTTAATAAAAAACACATGTGATGTTAACAGTTGTTCGAGAATTGCTCGAGGAACATAAGTGGGCGTGATAAAGTGGACTCCGGTGACAGGTATGGTTTTCTTGCAACCTGCGTCCTACCGGATTACACCGGCTTGTATGCCAATGTGTTTTTCTGTATGTTTGCCACGTTGTAAGATAAAACATGTAATGAGTTTACAGTAATTCATTTATGTGGCGTGTACAACTCCGATACCATTTAACCTCGAAAGTGTTAACCTTAGTTAACTGAGTCTAGGATCACATGAGAGTTCGGTATTCGGAGTAAACGACCCGTACCATGGGACGTACTAACCACGGCTATGCGTGTGTTAAATGTGTGATATGTGTATGTGAATGTAGGGATCTCCCTTGTATGTTTAACCCAGTTGTAATACTGTTTGAGTTGTTATGTGACAGGCTCCATAGTGGGGTTCTAAGTATTATCTAAAGTAAGTATGTACTAACAGTAGTGAGGAATCCGGTTTGGCCGGTCGCGCGTTGTTTGGGAGAGGGTATCCTTCCTAGCCTTACCCTCTCTTTGTTATGGTTGTTTCCCTCACGGGTTATGATCTCCCATTAGCTTACTCCAAAGCTTGGCTATTCTGACTTATGATCGGTTTAGGGGGAACATGTGTTTGTGTGGTGTGTTCGGGCCTCCAAACCCGAACCGCCTTAACTTAAGTTACTCGTCCAACTATTAGGACGGTAATGAGTGTTGTTGTTGTATAACGAGCTTATCATGAGACTGATATTGTTCTCTAGGCTCACCAGTGTATAAACGATGTTTGGGTTGGTTCCTAAGAGAACCGCACCCGTTATGTTATGTATGTTTGTTGTGATGCAATGCTATTGCGGTGTTATGTTGTGTACGTAGAAACGTGCAAAGTGTTGCTAGTGTTGTATGTATGAATGTTGTGGTGTATAATGTGAGTGTGTTGTATAATGTGTAGTGTGGATCATGGATATGATTCCCAGTTTGTGATAAGAGACGTTTAAGGATAACCCGATTTAAGGTATGGTCGTCTATTAAGGAAGTAGCTCCGTTGGAGGAAAACACTCTAGGGATGATGAATACCATGGGTGACTTTCAAGTAGGATGTATTATCCGATTATTGAGCCCATTGAGGCGAAATGTTGTTTTGTGTGTTTATTGTCACATGCAAGATTTAAATATAATCAACTGCATGCTAAGACGACAATTAGTTGTGCGTGGCCCGTAGCATGTGGGCTACGGGATTACCATACCAGCAAAGGTGCTGAGCCCCTTGGGGCCACCCCTTTCTCTTCTTTTCCTATTTTCAGGTACGAAGTGCTGGAAGCCGTTCGAGAGTAGGCGGGTATCATTGTACATGGGAATTCATGTAAGTGTGTATATACAGTAGGTGTAGTAAGACCGATGTTGTTGTCGGCACCAGTTTACAAAACTCGGTATAGTTGATAAGGTGTATATTATTGTTGTTGTTAATGGAAAGGGATAATAATGTATAGTTGCTCGGAATTTAGCCCGTCAGACCGGTACATGTATATGGGTTAGCCTTGTTAGCCACGTGGGTGGCTAACGGCGTGTAACACCAGGGAGTTAAGTAATGTGATGAGGTTTGTAATTCCGCTGCAGTTATTTTGTAAGTATGTAAATGTTGGATGGGGTGTTACAAAAGTGGTATCAGAGCGAAGTATCGCTCTGATGACTGAGTTACCGAGCTTAGGAATACCGAGTTAGTTTATTTAAGTATTTTGGGTTAAGGGTTGAGTGATAGCGTGAGAGATACGCTAGATAGGAACTACCAGTGACTACTGGAAACCTACAATATCCATCCCACCCTCCACAATCCCTGTTATATAACTTGGGAAAGAACGCCAGAGATGGAAGTCCACTCTCATACTCGGGAATATCCGATCTGGCTGTTAGTAAGTACCTTTAAGGGTACGGAGAATCTGTCATACGGTAGATCCCGAAAACTGGGAATCCCGGAGACGGTCTCCATCTAAACAATGTTAACCGCATTCCATAGCAATGAATGAAGGATCTTGTGTATAGAGGAATAGAATTTCCGGCAACCTGGGTCGACATGCTAAGCAGTCGAGAATAACCAACTTGCAACGCACCAACCGTGCAACAGGCAAGAAGTGGATTAGTGAAACCGAGACAAGTGTCTACGGAACCACAGTTAATAAATAATACACCAACGGTATACCAACCGCTAAAGGAACTACAAAGTAGTGCCCAAACAAGAGACAAGTCTCAGCAACCACGACAAGTGCGTGGAACGGGCTATAAAGAGAATACGACACAAAAGGGGGGTCTCCCAGAATGGGAAATACCCTAGTTAATGATTATTATGTGAATACAGTGGGAAGTCACCTAGACAAGTTATTATCAAGACAGTAAGATCAGTGAGGGCCAACAAGGCCACTGATGACAGTGCGGGTAAAAACAATACCACAACCGTATGTGCTAAAACCGATAGCCAGTTAGCAGGGCGCACTTGCCATAGCAAGTGCTGCTATAACAGGGCTGTTCGGGAAATTTATAACCACTACGAAGTACTTAGTAAAGTACCACGAAGTTAAGTGTGAACATTATAACCATGGAAGGGCTTAACAGCCTGACCTTTGTAATTGTAAGTACACCAGTCAGCAAGAAGCTAGACTTGGTTAAGGTAAGAAGATGTTTGAAACCATGAAAATTTTTCTTTCAACCCAGATTTATTCAAACCTTTTTCTTTTCAAAACCAGATTTTCTTTCAAACCAACACTTCTTTCCAACCTTCTTTTAAACCAAACCAGTAAGACCAAGGACAGTTGACAAGGATACAACAATGGATAAACTTTCCCTCGATTAAGTTCGGGAAGCAGGGAATGATATTGTCACGGGACAATATAAGGGAGTTGACAACAGAATACTTCACCTAGGCGTGTGACGGACACTACAAGTGTACCAACTGTGTTGTGGGACGACCGCACTCCGATAGGAGCATGTGGGCCCGACAGACCTACTTATAGGTTAGTTGGGTAAGTAGTAATGTATCGGTATGATACCCCATATATGTATACGAGTGGAGTCCGAAACACGGGAAGTAGTCGACTCCGTCTACGGTCAGCAGTATAAATCAAACGAGAGCTAAGGATTACAAGGAATAGTTGAAGTTAAGGAATTCAGTTAAGTTAGCAAGACTAAAAGGATTAGTGAATTCATTTTCAAGGAAATGTTTAAGAGTTAGCAAGTGCGAAGGGCACAAACTGTTATGTAAAGACATCACATATGTCTTAAGGATCCTCAGGGATAAACATGGTAGCTGGAACGGTGACCCAGCCTGTACATGGCAAGATGCCTAATGTGGACACATTAATGTGCAATGAACGGGATGAAACTCCCAGAATGAGTACCTACATCACCAGGAAAGGTTGATCTTCACAAAGAAGATAATAAGCCAGTTAAGAACGCAAAAAGGCGTGGCTAACTGAATGTACCAATAAGTGTGAACCAGATGTAAAAGCATAACTTAGCAACACCCAGGAGCAATCCTTGAAGGGTGTTCACATCGAAGATTGTTGAATGAAATGCATGACAGAAACACAAGGGTTGAAACTAACACCCAGTTTAGACATAAATTGTCAGGAGACGGACTGACAAACCTAAGGGGCATCCCACGAAAGGAAACGTGATGCAACGACCATGTAATATTGTACAAAGAAGTACATGTGTGTGGACAGCCTACAATGAGCCCAGCTCAAGGCAAATAAGGCTTATAATCCAAAAGCAGGATATATCATGAAAAAAAATCGATTGATGGTAGAAGTTTAGGTTGTGTAAGCGAATAGAGTGGTAAACGAACCACTGCATTAAGAGTGGGGATACCTCTCGATATTGTGACACCCCAGGAGCGGTAGTTATGTGAATCAAGTTCAAGAAATATGTAAGGATTGACCATGTTGTTATTGAAAGAGAAATTAGCTTAGTAGTATGTGTATAAGTGAAGCACCTGGCCGAATAACGCCGGTTTGTGACTCGAATGATCGATGCTCAAGGAGCATTCAGTGGTCATCCAAATGAGGGATGAACCATGATGTGAATAATGTAAATTTATGTGTGGAAGTTAATGTGACAGTAAATACTATATGAGTTAGTGTTATACAATAAGTAAGAGCACGGTGCGCAATAAGCGACCGTTGTATAAATGTTGTTAAACGATAATGTAACAGATAAAACCCGTTATGAGTTAAACTCAATGGACATGCAAGCAAGTGATGATAAACAGACTGGGCAATAAGCCAGTGGTAGGTACTGTGTGATGAGGAACTCAGTGTGAATTCCATGGCGAATCGCATAAGGGATTTACTGTCAAGAGTTTACGCCTCTGCACTCTGTATGACTGAGTGTTTTGGTATTGCACTTGCGCAGTAATGATCGAATGAGATAGCTAGGAATTGGAAACATGTTGATTGTGGACAAATAATGTTATAATGGCCTTGCAAGGCCGCACCAATAAAGAGTGCTTGTTCAAAACCAAACGTGGAGATATGATTAACAGTAAGTGACTACAGTAGCACTAACTGTCAAATATCGGTATGGAATATACCACAAAGGTTGTAAATAGCTGAGAGAGCACTACACACTAGGTAGTAGCTCAAACTCAACCGACAGTAAGTCGGAATGAAATAAGTCAATCATTGTGAAATACATAGCTGTATACACAGTAATTATCATGGAAGTGGATGGAAAATTGTGAAACTCACCGAATCCGCCCAGGGTAAAAGATACCGTGCGTCGGTTGAGAAACCATTGTTACCAAGATGAAGGTGACAATTGGGGATGTACAATACGGTAAGAATAACAGAGGGGAGCAATTAAGCTCTACAGTTATTAGAGTTTCGCAGCAGAAACTAGTGAACCAGTGATTCAAATGTACAACGTGAATAATGAATATGAGTGGATGGCTAATTATTAACGCCTAAAAGCCTCACAGGCCAGGACCGAAACCGGTTATGAGTTATAACTCCAATGCGAATTCTTGGTTTAGGGACTAAACCGCCAATATGGTTAAGATCCTCTGATCAGAATCCATTGTGTAATAGACCGCGTGGAAGTTAAAACACTTCACGACGGCAGAACATTTAAGCCAATGTTTAGTGATTGATTACGTGGGCGTAATCCCTTTTAAGGGGGGTAGAGCGCAAAACCACTTAGTGTATATTACCGTACAAGTGTACGTAGTGTATGTGACTCATATTGTGCATAGCACAAAATTATGTTTGTTTTGATGATTGGTGTGTGTGTTACGTAAACATACACATTCATTCATGGATTAATTGTGGTAATTGCGCACAGATGATGCGAATACCATTGTGATAAGTGTGTGTGTTGTTAACAGTTGTGTGTGATTGTACAAGTGTGGGGAGTAGATAAACTCCCGGGGGAACAAAAGCCCCGACAGTGTATAAATGTAAAACCAGGTGTGGTATTTTGATAAAATATATGTGTGTATATATATATACTTTATAGTGATGCATGAAAGGGTATGAAACAGACATAGAACCTAGTGAGAATGAGATTCCCTAGGCAACATGATTAGAAAGTGAATGGAGGTAACTGATAGACGGAGTTCTATCCTTTGGAGATGTTGTGATCATGACTAGAATGATTCAAAAGATAGAAAATTGGAAATGAGTGATTTACTTGATGCTTGAAAATGAAGTGGGAGGTGGAACTTGATTTGCATGCGATCAAGGGAAGCCGAACACAAATTGGGGTGGAAGGATAGTTCAACACTGATGCTGATCACATCAGGGTTGGATGACTCTTGAAACTCCATATAAGTGGTCACGAATAACCACGCTAATAAAAAAGCAAAGAGCTTAAGTTGGACTTGGAGTTGTGTGTTTTTCAAAAGGATTTTCAATTGGCATTTATAAAACGTTGATGGATACTTTACATAATTAAAGTCTTCTTACTTAACCTCACAAGGAAATTTTAAACTTATGTGATTGTTTTAATCTCCTAAAGGCACGGGGACGGAAGGTGTCCATCGCGACCGTGTTCTGCGGGATCACAGTGTATATCAAGGATATTTTTGATTGCTATACATGCTCTGACATGTTTGTGGTATGTGTAATGAATGTTGTTTTGACTTGGATTTCCTAAAGTGTATACTATCAAGGCCTATGAGTCTAAATGTGTGGTGTTACATAGACCTATGTGTCTAAAGACTGTTATGTTACCAGGACCTATGTGTCCAAATGTTGTTATGTTACCCAAGACCAGTGAGTCAAAGGGGTTGTTATGTATGTGTAAGTGTTGTTAAGATACCCGGACCATAGAGTCCGAGGTTATCATGTGGATATGTTATGTTATGTGTGGATGTGAATGTGTTGCCCGGACCATCAAGTCCGAGGTTGTGATGTAAAGTGTGTTTGGTTAAGGAAGTTTATTTCCAAGTGATTATTGTGTTCTAATCTAATGATATGTGAAAAGTGTGAACTTCGAGGACGAAGTTCTTTTAAGGGGGTAGATTGAAATACCCCAAACCTTGATATGTGGTTTAAATATCAAATTATGATATGTAAAGGCTAAAAAGTGCCTTAGTAACATCAGTGGACAATTTAAAATATAGTAAAGTGCAATAAAGCATTAAGACACAGTTTGAGCAAAAACATGCTCTAAGCTATGAGTGAACTTGGTAGGACCCAAAGAGCCTACCAAGACTTGATAACATTTAATTTGATTTGATAAGGATAATTAAGTCCTTAGGAAAACTTTGGTAGTAACATGAAACCAAACAAACACAAAAAGGTAATACCTTAAAGTCAATTGAGCAAAAATGTGCTCTAAGCTTGGGATGAATGTGTATGAAAGCCTAATGGTCATACCTATACCTTATTATATGTTAATGAACATATAAATCAATTACTAAAGAAAAACCAAGCTTGAAAACAAGTTTAAAACCACAAATGTGCTTTAAGAAGTCTTAAAGCGTTTTTGAAAAATTGTCTTGTAAATGAGTTTTGAATGGTAAATGTCCATCATTACTCTTAATTACACATGGTACTATATAGTATCACATTTGGGTGGCCATATTAGTGGGAAATCAAAAATTTCACTTCTATGTGCCTTGTTATAGGGAATAGTCGATTGATTAACTAGTGTTGTAACATATAATGTATAAGTGATTAAGTTGGTCAACAAAGACAAAACACCCTTCTAACTATATTGGGGGCCGGTTTTATATGTGGGACTCACCACAGGAGCTAGTAAAAATTAAAGAAAGAAGGAAAAGTAAGTAAAAAGTAGAAGTTACCTTTATAACATGTAAATATCTTTCAAAAGCAATTCCAATCTTCATTCTTTTTCCCAATCACACCACCGTAGCCTTATTCATCTTCTCCAAGACTCCATCGGTTTTGCTACAGCAAAACCTGCCATTCTCCATCTTCTTTCACTTGTATACTTCTAGCTCCTTGGCCAAATCAAATTCTAAGACTATATTTGTCTTAGTTAGACCAAGCTCTACACTTCTATCTTTCAAATCTCTAAGAACTCCATTTGGTGCCATGAAGATTCACATTGAAGAGCTTGAGCTCACCTTTCAACCTATTCATGATTCCTTTGCTTCAAGGTAAGGAACTCAAAGAAAATCCATGTTTCCTCCATGTTACATGTGTCCGAAAATTCACCTCACAATGGTGTATTTATCTTGCTTGTTTTAGCTCCATTGGATTTCCAAGGGCTAGGAGGAGTCCCTCTTGATACTTGTTCAAGTTTCTCGTCCAAGTCCAAGGTTAAAACAAATTACCTTAATGTGTTAAAACAATTGTGTAACTAGGGTTTTACAATGAGATGAGTTTGAAGCGTGAAATCACTTATGTTGTTTGTACAATGTTTAGAACTTGACAAGGAATCAAGTACCCCACCGGTTGTAAGGAAGCAAGAAAGAAGTTTGTGAGGAAAAAGAGGTAAACAAGCTATCTCAATGTAGTTTAAATGCCTAGGAGAAATAAGCTTATAATGCTTGTTAAAAATACCAAAGAGCAAATGGTAAATGAGCTAGAAACTGTACAAGGAGTTATTAAAGGAATATGTATTGCTGGGTGTATTTGCAGGTCAAAAGGCTTATGTGGGAAATTCAGTGGTTTAAGGTTTATGCAATTAAGGGCCTAAGAGCCATGCATTTAAGGGCCTAAGTGCCCAAGCAATTTAGTATGCACTTATTGTGATGTGAGTGCCTTAATGTGTGCAAGTTTGTGTAAAAATGTGTTTGTGGATTTTAGGTGTTTCTTGAATGAATTAAGGTAAAAACCTAAGTGTTTGGATGTGAGTATATACTAGAGAAGCTATGGCCAAATTGGGAAATGTGTAAGAAGTTCTAAGTGTTTAAAGTGAGTTTGGGTGAACTAGGGAGGGGCAAAGGTGAATGAATGATTACTGAAAGAACAACATGTTATGGTGATTGATTTAGAGTGATGCAAGGATTTAGGTTTGTCTGGAAGTTTAGGAATTCAACGTGTGTTAGTGATGGTTTAAGTCTGGGAGGGAGGAGTTGTTTAAGGTTTAGGTAATGTTGGTGTTCAAGGAAATAAGTGATGTTAGAGTATGATGTGGGGAAAAAGAGAGATTTAGTAGTAAGTAAGAAAAAAGAGTTGTGAGAAGATGGAAGATGATGATAAGGTGTAGAGGAAACACCTTGGTATTGTGGTCATTATAGGTGAAATGCCACCTAGAAATCATAAGGAGAAAACGTTGTAAGTGTTAGGAATTTTGAGGAGATATAAGTAAAAGTTTAAGGAATTAGGAAAAATAGTTTTGTGAGTGTTTAAGAATATCTTAAGGGTGTGTTTGAAGTGCCAAATGATGTTAGAACACATTAAGAGGCCTTAGGAGAAGTTTGGTGAAGATTTGGCAAAGTTTGGGTAAGTTTAGAAGGCGACCGACCCAGGGGCCGACCCAGTTTGTGGGTCGGTCGAGCCTCTGTTAAATGTTAGGAAAGTGTTCGATAATGGTCCGACCCAGAATGGTGGGTCGGACATGGGTCGGTCGGTCAAGTTACAAAGGAGGGAAAATGTTCGCACATGGACCGACCCAGAATGGTGGGTCGGACGTGGGTCGGACGGTCATGTTTGTAAGGAAGTAAAAGGGTTCTGTAATGGACCGACCCAGTTGTGGGTCGGTGTGGGTCGGTCGGACCAAAAACATGGGTTGAGGTTATGAAATGATATGTGATGATGGGGATTGGTAGGTAATGATGTTATAAGGTTGTTAGGGACATGATAAGTGAGTTTTAATGGTGATTAAGTGGGTGAAAGATTGTAATAAAATGTGAAAGTAAAACAAGTTAAAATGTAAAGTTATTTAACCAAGTTAACGGGGAAAAGTTATAAGCGTTAGACTTTAAACAAACATGTTACCCCAATGTTAATAAAAAACACATGTGATGTTAACAGTTGTCGAGAATTGCTCGAGGAACATAAGTGGGCGTGATAAAGTGGACTCCGGTGACAGGTATGGTTTTCTTGCAACCTGCGTCCTACCGGATTACACCGGCTTGTATGCCAATGTGTTTTTCTGTATGTTTGCCACGTTGTAAGATAAAACATGTAATGAGTTTACAGTAATTCATTTATGTGGCGTGTACAACTCCGATACCATTTAACCTCGAAAGTGTTAACCTTAGTTAACTGAGTCTAGGATCACATGAGAGTTCGGTATTCGGAGTAAACGACCCGTACCATGGGACGTACTAACCACGGCTATGCGTGTGTTAAATGTGTGATATGTGTATGTGAATGTAGGGATCTCCCTTGTATGTTTAACCCAGTTGTAATACTGTTTGAGTTGTTATGTGACAGGCTCCATAGTGGGGTTCTAAGTATTATCTAAAGTAAGTATGTACTAACAGTAGTGAGGAATCCGGTTTGGCCGGTCGCGCGTTGTTTGGGAGAGGGTATCCTTCCTAGCCTTACCCTTCTCTTTGTTATGGTTGTTTCCCTCACGGGTTATGATCTCCCATTAGCTTACTCCAAAGCTTGGCTATGCTGACTTATGATCGGTTTAGGGGAACATGTGTTTGTGTGGTGTGTTCGGGCCTCCAAACCCGAACCGCCTTAACTTAAGTTACTCGTCCAATATTAGGACGGTAATGAGTGTTGTTGTTGTATAACGAGCTTATCATGAGACTGATATTGTTCTCTAGGCTCACCAGTGTATAAACGATGTTTGGGTTGGTTCCTAAGAGAACCGCACCCGTTATGTTATGTATGTTTGTTGTGATGCAATATCTATTGCGGTGTTATGTTGTGTACGTAGAAACGTGCAAAGTGTTGCTAAGTGTTGTATGTAGTGAATGTTGTAGGTTGTATAATGTGGAGTGTGTTGTATAATGTGTAGTGTGTGGATCATGGATATGATTCCCAGTTTGTGATAAGAGACGTTTAAGGATAACCCGATTTAAGGGTATGTGTCGTCTATTAAGGAAGTAGCTCCGTTGGAGGAGAAACACTCTAGGGATGATGAATACCATGGGTGACTTGTCAAGTAGGATGTATTATCCGATTATTGAGCCCATTGAGGCGAAATGTTAAGTGTTGTGTGTTTATTGTCACATGCAAGATTTAAATATAATCAACTGCATGCTAAGACGACAATTAGTTGTGCGTGGCCCGGTAGCATGTGGGCTGCGGGATTACCATACCAGCAAAGGTGCTGAGCCCCTTGGGGCCACCCCTTTCTCTTCTTTTCCTATTTCAGGTACGAAGTGCTGGAAGCCGTTCGAGAGTAGGGCGGGTAGTCATTGTACATGGGAATTCATGTAAGTGTGTATATACAGTAGGTGTAGTAAGACCGATGTTGTTGTCGGCACCAGTTTACAAATACTCGGTATAGTTGATAAGGTGTATATTATTGTTGTTGTTAATGGAAAGGGATAATAATGTATAGTTGCTCGGGAATTTAGCCCGTCAGACCGGTACAATGTATATGGGTTAGCCTTGTTAGCCACGTGGGTGGCTAACGGCGTGTAACACCAGGGAGTTAAGTAATGTGATGAGGTTTGTAATTCCGCTGCAGTTATTTTGTAAGTATGTAAATGTTGGATGGGGTGTTACATGGGCAGTCGAGGATGTTGTATCATGGTATCAAGAAGATCAAATTGAATACGGCGCCTCCGACAATAATCAATGCCACACACATGAAACCTGGAAGACTGAACTTAACCTTTAGACAGTTCTGAAATTATGTGCAATCATGTAAAGTGTGAAATCAGTTGTATGTCGAGTATGTGATGCAGTAAGTATGCTAAGTTATTAAGCTATGTAGCCAATGTAATACCATCATAATGTAACGACGAGTTTTATGAATAAAGCAGTGTTGAATTCTTAAGCATTCCGCCCGTGTTGTTACCAATATACTTTTCAAGTTTATGAAATAAAATAGGCGCTGCACTCGGGACGGAAGGTACACTGAGTGTGTGTACAGAGGCAGAGGCCGGCAGAAGCGGCACTATCCTCACCGGTACCTTCCCAGTGAATGGCGTGGATGCGTCGATCTTGTTTGACTCTGGAGCCTCACATACGTTTGTCTCACTCTCATTTGCGAGGAGACTGGGGCTAGACGGGGAGGAGATCCCTGACTTCCTAGTCACTCTCCCGTCTAAGGAGCGGATCAGATGCACCCGTTATTACCGAGATGCCACCGTTCGAATTAAGAATGAAGAGTTCCCGATCGACTTGATAGAGTTCGAGGGGCTCGGATTTGATGTGATTGTGGGGATGAACTGGTTGGAGCGGTACAAGGGCAGAATCCTATGTGCCGTGCACCGTCTGCTTCTTCGGAGTCCGTCTGGGGTTACCATTTCATACCGCCAGAGGCCCAGGGAGCCTTCGACACAGATCATCTCCGCCATGGCCATGTATCACGAAATCAGAAGGAAGAATGTTGTATACCTCTGCTATGTCCAGGACATAGAGAGAGACCCTGAGTTTAGCCCAGATGTGCCGGTCGTGTCGGAGTTTCCTGATGTCTTTCCTAAGGAGCTCCTAGGCATGCCGCCTACACGGGCAGTTGAGTTTGAGATTGACTTGGTACCGGGCACCGGACCTATAGCGAAGGCGCCCTACCGTATGGCTCCAGCTGAGATGACTGAGCTCAAGGAGCAGCTGAGAGACCTGCTTGACAAGGGATTTATCCGCCCTAGCGTCTCACCATGGGGAGCACCAGTCCTTTTTGTGAAGAAAAAGGATGGGAGTCTCCGCCTCTGCATCGACTACAGAGAGCTGAATGCTGTGACGGTGAAGAACCGTTACCCATTGCCACGTATCGATGATTTGTTTGATCAGCTGAGAGGTGCATCTGTATTCTCTAAGATCGATCTGCGATCGGGTTACCATCAGATTGCTATCAGAGACAGTGATATAGAGAAGACCGCTTTCCGTACCAGATATGGGCACTATGAATTCACGGTCATGCCGTTTGGGTTGTCTAATGCACCAGCAAAGTTTATGGACTTGATGAATCGTTTGTTTCGAGATCAGTTGGATAAGTCAGTAGTTGTCTTCATCGATGATATTCTCATTTATTCTAAGTCCAAGGTGGAGCATGAAGCTCACCTGAGGAGTGTGTTGCAGACGTTGAGGGAGAACCAGCTTTATGCGAAGTTCTCAAAATGTGAATTTTGGTTGGACCAAGTCGCCTTTCTTGGTCATGTTATTTCTGAGGCCGGGATCGCTGTGGATCCGGCCAAGATTGATGCTGTGCGCACCTGGCCTAGACCGAAGACGGTTGCCGACATTCGGAGCTTCCTCGGTCTGGCAGGTTATTATCGGAGGTTTGTGAGGAATTTCTCTAGTGTTTCAAAACCGTTGACATCCTTGACGAAGAAGGATGCACCGTTTGATTGGACTGTGGATTGTGAGAGCTCATTTCAGAAGCTCAAGGATGCCCTGACTTCTGCACCAATTCTTACTATACCAGAGGGTACTGATGGTTTTGAGGTGTACTGTGATGCGTCAGGTAAAGGTATGGGCTGTGTTTTGATGCAACACGGGAAGGTCGTGGCCTACGCCTCCCGACAGTTGAAGCGAAATGAAGAAAATTATCCTACGCATGATTTAGAATTGGGTGCCATTGTCTTCGCTTTGAAGATATGGCGACACCATTTGTATGGAGTGAATGTGACGATTTATTCGGATCACAAGAGTTTGAAATACCTGTTCACTCAGAAGGAGTTGAACATGAGGCAAAGAAGGTGGGTTGAATTCTTTACCGATTACGATATTAACCTTCAGTACAAGGAAGGTAAAGCAAACATTATAGCTGATGCATTGAGTCGCCGAGCACACTCTCTCCATTCGCTAATCTCTCACTCTAGCTTGGTCGAAGAGGTGCGGAGTGCTCAGATGTCAGATCAGTACATGCAAGATATCAAACAGAAACTTATGGACGGCACATTCGAGAGCCAAAAATATGACTTCCGACTACATGATGATGATTTGATCAGGCTGAATGGCCGACTTTATATTCCACGAAGTAGCGCTGAGCTGAAGGAGCGCATACTGAGTGAATCACACTGTTCTTCTACTTCTATTCACCCCGGAGCTTCAAAAATGTACAAGAGTATGAAGAGATATTTCTGGTGGACCAGTATGAAGAAAGATGTGACAGATTATGTTGTTAGGTGTCTCACTTGCCAGAAGGTCAAGTTTGTGCACCGCCGTCCTGGTGGCATGGTACAGCCGATGCCCGTTCCTGAATGGAAGTTCCATGATATTTCCATGGACTTCGTTGTTGGGCTTCCGCCTACTCGGGGAGGCTTGAATATGATATGGGTCGTTGTAGACCGACTGACCAAGGTGGCCCGATTCATTCCGATGAAGGACACCTGGAAAGTGGCGAAGCTGGCAGAGCTCTTCGACCGTGAGATAGTACGGCATCATGGAGTACCGAAGACTATCGTGTCTGATAGGGATACCAGATTCCTCTCGAGGTACTGGAGAAGTACACAGGAAGCACTTGGTACCGAACTGAAGTTGAGTACGGCATTTCACCCACAGACAGATGGTCAGAGTGAGCGCACCATACAAACGCTTGAGGATATGTTACGTGCATGTGCACTTGACTTTCAGACCAGCTGGATTGATAAGTTACATCTGATCGAGTTTAGCTACAACAACAGTTACCACGCGTCGATCAAGATGTCTCCCTTCCAGGCTTTGTACGGTAGGCCATGCCGCACGCCATTATGCTGGGATGAGTCGAGTGAGACGGTCATTATAGGACCTGAGTATTTAGAGCAAGTACAAGCAGAAGTTCGCCAAATCCGGGCTATCATGAAGGCAGCTCAGGATAGGTAGAAATCGTACGCCGATGTGCGCAGACGCGACCTGGAGTTCGCCGTGGGCGATCAGGTATTCCTTAGAGTATCCCCCATGAAGGGAGTGTTTCGTTTTGGCCAGAAAGGCAAGTTGAGCCCGAAATATGTGGGGCCTTATGTTTTGACGGAGCGGATAGGCCCGGTAGCCTACAGACTCGATTGACCTGCTGAGCTGGGCAAGGTACATGATGTATTTCATGTGTCCCTGCTGAAGAAATATATGTCTCATCCGTCTCATGTACTTCAGCCCGAAAGGCTAACACTAGAGCGACCATGCGATCAGTGGAGACTCCCGTACGGATCCTGGACACTAAGACTCGAGACACTCGCCACAAGTCTGTTCGACTGGTGAAGGTTCTCTGGTCTAACCAGGAGGTCGAGGAGGCCACCTGGGAGCTGGAAGATAATATGAGGGCGAAGTACCCGTCGTTGTTTACTTCTTAGTTTTGTGTGTATAGGGTACGGGGCGTACCCCTATTTAAGGGGGGTAGAGCCGTTTCAGTTATGTATGTACGGCATGTATTGGAATACATTCTATGTTATTATGTTATAGACCTTGAGTCTAAGTGATGTTTGTTATGGGGACCTTGTGTCCAATGTGATGTAAAGAATGTTTGTATGTTTATTATAGAAGCGTTGTTTCAAAAGTAATCCCCGCGTTCTAATAATCAAGATGCGTATGAAGTGTGAACTTTGGGGACAAAGTTCTTTTAAGGGGGGTAGATTGAAATACCCCAAACCTTAATATGTTAGTTAAATATATAATTATTACATTCTAAGACTTATTTTAGTCATTAAGAACATGCGGGAAAAATTCCCGAAGGAAACGGATCCAAATAGTGGATTAAAAAGGCAAAACGAGCTTTAAAGCACGTTTTTCGAGAAACCCGGGAAATGTAATTTTAAACGGGTTTAAAGGACTAATAAAAATTGATGATCAATCATATGGCTATAATTAAATATTAGTCGAGGTCTAGGACCATAAAAATAAATAAAACAAAAATCCGGAAACCGGACCCGAACTGTTAAAACTGACAGTTCGGGAATTAACGGGTGTTATCTGCTAATGACTAAATGCCACTCTCTCACATTGTAAAATAAAAATCAAATTTTTCCCCTCCCTCCTTGTGTCTCACGATTTGGTCTCTCTCCCTCTCTTTTATTTCACTCCACTCTATTAAC
This sequence comes from Limonium bicolor, assembly GCA_023374045.1. Classification (NCBI taxonomy): domain Eukaryota; kingdom Viridiplantae; phylum Streptophyta; class Magnoliopsida; order Caryophyllales; family Plumbaginaceae; genus Limonium; species Limonium bicolor. Next base: position 198,279,014 of record CM041779.1, on the reverse strand, counting down.
TACAAGACAAAAGTAATAAAGTGCATTACTTTATTTTCTCTCACACACAATACCCTCTCTCACACTCTCACACTCTCTCTCTCCCTCATTTCTCTGGTGTCCCACGATTATTCCCCCCCCCCTCTCTCAGCCTTCTTCTTCATTTTGCTCCAGCTATGGCGATTCCACAAGCCAAGAGAAGCCCCACCTTCAACTCCTTGTAACTTCTTCATCCTAGCTCCAAATCAAGAAATTCTTTCACCAAAATACTCCTCTCATCTTGGGGATTATTTTGTACCTTTCAAAATCTCAAAACTCCATACTTCATCTCCATGGGTGTACCACATTTTGAAGAGGAAGCTTCACGATCTTGAAGCCCATCATCTCCTTGTTGTTCTAAGGTAAAGAAGAACTCAAAAATCTGTTCATTCTCCCATCTTATGTGGTGGCCGATTTTTATGTGTGTTGAACACCATTGTTTCTCTTCATTTTTAGCTTCTTCAATCTTTTAGAAGTGTAGAGCTAGCCCAAATTCCATTACCAAAAACTTCATTTTGAAGTAGAAGGTAATTCCCTCCTATGATGTTCAAATATCTATTCTAGGGTTAATGGAATGATATTCATAAACCCTAAATACTCAATGTAATTATCTTGGCATGGTCATTAGTGTAGCAATAAACCCCATTGGAAAACAGTTGTGGAACAAGAAGTAAGGAGGAGAGAAAGTTGAAAGAAATCCCAAGGTAAATAACTTACCTTATGTTGTGTGGTGCTTTAAGAGGTTGTGTTTTATGTTTGTACAAATATAAATGCTCAGTGAAATGCAGGTGTTGCTAATAATATGAGGAAATTCAGTGTTTAAATTAATGTTGTTTAAGGGCCTAAGAGCCAAGCTTTAAGGGTTATGTATATTGGGTGCTAAATGAGGTGGAATTGGTGAAGTATAAGTGTGGCTTAGTGTTTTTGGATGAATTGTGGATTGGAGTGTTTTGAGGGTTAAATAATGTGTGAGAACATGTAAAATTATGGGGAGATCATGTCAAAAATTGTGTAGAAATTTAAGAGTCTAAATGCATTTCTAGGTGGGAGCAACTAGTGAACTACAAGTGTTTTGAGAGGGGAAACTTGGGTGAATTTAATCAAGAATTGAATAACAAGTTTAGATGATGATTTAGGCAAGTTTAAGATGTTATATTAGTGTTAAAATATGTCTAGATACATGTGGGAACCTTGGGGTAGCAATGGGAAGAGTTTGGAGTTTAATGGGCATTTAAAAACCAAAGTCTGGAGCCGACTGACCTTGGGACCGGACTTACAAGGTCGGTCGAGCCCAGTTTAACCCGTCGGAAATCTTTCTGGAATCGACCGACCTTGGGACCGGACTTGCAAGGTCGGTCGGACTCAAATTTTGTGCGCAGAAATCTTTCTGGAATCGACCGACCTTGGGACCGGACATGCAAGGTCGGTCGGGGTGAAATTTTCAAACGAGAAGTCTTCTGGAATGGACCGACCTTGGGACCGGACTTGGCAAGGTCGGTCGGAGTGAAAAATTTCAAACTCGGACGCTACTGGAATGGACCGACCTTGGGTAAGTTCGGTCGCAAGGTCGGTCGGACCAAAATTTACAAAATAATAATAATAAAATAATAATAATAATAATAATAATAATAATGTGTCTTAGTTAGTAGACCCTAGTGGGTATAATAAAGATGATCAAGTGTAAGTCTAAGCATAAAAACACACCATAAAAACATGTAAAGTGTTTAACAAATTCGGAAGTCAACTAAGTTAATTAACCGACGTTATCAATCAATGTTTAGGAGCAACATACGGTGGATCACTAGAGCGGCAAGGACCAAGGTATGGTTTTCTTGCAGTCTGTTGCCTACCGGTTTACACCGGCTTGTGTGCTGTTTGCTTTTCTGTGTGTTTACAACCTTGTAAGAGTAAATCATGAAACAAGTTTACAGTTCTTATTATTAATGTGACGTGTACGTGCCGATACCGGTAACCTCGAAGGCGTGCAAACCATTAAGTAACCCCAGTTTAGAAATGTAAGAGAACGGTATCCGGTAACAACATTCCCAACCTAAGGAACGTTCTAACCCGGCTATATGTGTTTGGTTGTGATGCGTGTTGCTATACTATGCCTTACTTCCCTTGCATGTCTAACTGGACTTAAACACTTACTTGTGTGAGACTATGTTAAGCTCCCATTGTGGGACTTCTAACGAGTGCTAACCGGGGGAGTGAGGAATCCGGTCGTTCCGGTCACGCGTGTATGTATGGGTGTCGACATCTGAATCAGATTCGACTCTCTCCTTATGTTAGGGTAGTTTTCCTTTTATGGGGAATTCGACCTCCCATAGCTTAGCCAAAGCTACCTACCTGACTTCCACTCGGGCTAGGGGGAAATTATGTGTTGATGTGTTCGGGTCACTACGCCCGTCTCATCTTTCAAGTTAAGTTATTCATCTAACTAACAAACAGTAATGTGATATGTGTTAAGCTTAACATGAGGGTGAAGACATCCTCTAGGCTTACAAGTTGACTAACCATGTTGGTTGTTACCTAAAGTGAATTGTTCTCACTTTGCATGTGTTGTTATTGTTCTGCAATAATTTCTGTTATGTATATGTTTAATACCCCGGACCTAAAAATGGTGATTTAATTACTCTAATATGATTATTAAAGGCCTAATGGTGCCTAAAGTGTATTGGTAAAGAAAATAAAACCAAAAGAAAAGCGAAAACGCTTGAAAAGCGAAAAACGCTAAAATGCGCGTTAAATGAGTATATGAGATATATGATCTCGAGAGGGTCCGAGATGGATTCCTAAGGCTTAGTTAGGCCTAATAAGTATACGGGAATGATTCCCGAAGAAAACGGATCCAAATAACGGATTAAAACGCTAACGGAGTTTAAAAGCACGTTTTTCGAGAAAACCCGAAAACGTGACTTTAAGTGGTCAAATGGACCCGTAAAAATTATAGTTGATTGTATAACTATAATTAAGTATTAATGGAAGCTTAATAGCCATTAAAAATAAAGAAACGAGAAAAAAATCCGAAAAACGGGCCCGGTTAGTGAATAGAGCCAAACCGGGTAAAATAACGAGCGTTTTCTGTAAGAAAATGAAAAACGCTCTAGTTTAAATAGTGTGTGGGGCCGGTTTTTATTAGACTAGTCAGCCCTCTCTATTAGCTAATTAACAAAGAAAAAGAAGAGTTGAAAAGTCAAAAAGGGGAATAGTGAAAAGGTTACTTACTTACCTTTTCTTCTTCTCTTTCCTCATTTCCTTCTTCACATCTGAACTCCCTCATCTCTCTCATCCGTAGCTCCCCTCCTCCTTCCTCCTTAAGCGATTTTGAGCTGCAACAACAACAACAATGGAGGTCCCCCTTTCTCTTCATGCTCAAGCTTTGTTTAAGCTCCAAACTAAAAATAACCACATATTTGTGATCCTCTCATCACCCTCTATCATCCTCTCTTTTCAAAACTCGAAAATGGTGAGTTTCATTTTCATGGGTGTTGCCCATTTGAGGAGAAAAGCACATAATCTTGAAGCTTGAAGCTTCCTCTTTCACCCAAGGTAAAAATATCCAAGGAAAATGCATCTTTTATTCACCCTCTTGTGTTGGCCGATTTTGGCAAGTTGTAATGCCTTGGTTTTTCCTTGTTTGAGCTATTCTCCAAGTCTTCAATGGTGGTTGGAAGTTTCCCCTTTGATTCTTGATCGAAACCCCATCCTAGGGTTTCAAGGTAATCACCCATTTTAGAGCTTTAAGCATTTTAAATTAATGAGGTTAAGTGTTTTTACTTAAACTCATTCCTTGCTTTGAACATTGACATGGAGATGGGTAATTCCATGGTCTTTGACCGGTTTTGGAAGGAAGAGAAGAGGAGAAGAGGAGAAGAGTAATTTGAGGAAACTTAAGAGAGTTCAAGGTAAGAAACCAGCCCTTATGTATATTCTATATGTATTAGAATTTGGGTTGGGTTAATAAATGTATGAACCCCACTAGGGTGTTGTAGAAATGAGCTTGTATGGAGATAATACAAGAGAGAAAACATTTGTGAAATAAGTGTTCATTATGTGTTATGCATTTTATGAATTAAGCATTGTGTTGTATTTGTAGAATTGATGAGTATTGGTGAACTTGTATGTGCTGGTAGAACCCATGATGGGTTTGGTTAGTTTTAGGTCGAATAAGGTGATGAGAAGAGTTTTGGGCAATGCTAGAGAAGTAGCCAGGTCATGGCAAAATTTGTGTAGGAATCTAAGTGGATTAAGTGTTGGTTTGGGTGGTGAATAGCCTAGGAGAGGCTAGGCATGTATGAAGATTGATTGGAGTTAGTAAACCACTTTGGGGATGCTTGTGATAAGATAGAAGATTGGTCCAAAATCTGTAGCAAAGAGATTGTTTAAATGCTTGAGGAGTTTCTAGAAAACAAAGGAGATTTAAGGCTTTAAGAGTGAGTTTTGGAACTTGGTATGAGTTGTGCATTATCTTGGAAGATATGGAATGGTCAAAATGAAAGAGAACATAATGCAAGTGTTGAGGAGAAGTTAGAAATGCACAAGTGTGCATTAGTGTAAAATGAGAATGAAAAATGTGTGAGATTGAGCAAGAACTTTAGTAAGGAATAAGCCAATGTTTTGAAGAGGTTTAGAGCATGTTTTATGATGATTAAACATGTGGAAAACTTATGGAATGATAAGGAAATGATTAGAGGTGATTTAGGGGTTTAAAAGTGGTGAAAAACTGCAAATTTTGACAGTTCCAGGGGTTGTCCGGGTTTGCAATCGGAATGCAAACCCGGAACATAGCAAAAACATGGCAGAAGGTCATCCCAGGGCATGGTCCGGGTTTGTAACCCCGGACACAAACCCGGAACACATGAAAAATACGACAGAAAGTGATTCCAGTGTTTGGTCCGGGTTTGTAACCCCGGACACAAACCCGGACCAGGCCAGAAATGTAACAGAATGTGTTTTCTTGCATTCTAATGATGGGGAATTGAATGGTAATGATAATATAAGGTAGTTAGGACATGAACAATGATGTTTAAAGGTCATTAGGAGTGTAAACAAGTTTGATAAGTGAATGAGGAAGTTGTGAGTTTAAGAACACATGAGTAAAACTAAGTTAAACGGGATAACGGGGTTAAGTACGGGAGTATTAGTTTTACATACCGTAATGCTTTGGTGTTAATAAAACATTTGAATGTTATCAGTGGATCGTGTGTGAACCAAGCATGGTGAGATGACACGGTAAAAGTAAAAACCCCGGTGAAAGGTATGATTTTCTCATGCCCCGTATGCTAACCGAGTTACTCTGATTTGTGTGTTTGTGTGCCGGCTTAATCAAGATTAAAGCATGGAAATAATCCCTTGTTTGATTATGTATGCCTTATTGTATGTTGTATGAACTAACATACTTGTACGCCGGTGTGGTCTAACATAGTGCATAGACCGACTCATAGAGAGTAGTGATTGACTAGAAACCCGTAGATCGGGTAGTCTCATGAACAATGGTAATATGCAAACACACACAAGCTATCGATTAAAGTATAACGATAACGCAAACATATGAACTCCCTAGAACGTGAGGAGATGTACGGGTTGAGTAAATACCCGATAACGGTTAGAAAACCTTATTGAAACAATCCACGGAATAAATATGAGTGGAGAGATAAATGAACCTCCATCGAGAGGATTGAAGTTAGTCCAAAAATGTGAACTTATAAGAAAGGTAAAAGAGACCTAAGGGACTATGTAACTCCCTTGAGACATGGTCGACCTCCAACATGAGGATTTTACCCGGTATAAGAAACTATCCGAATGTACAAGCATATGATTGTGAGGGTAACCCTTAAACCTAAGATTACCCGAATTTAAGTAAAGTTCCCAAAGTCATTAGAAACATCGAGAAGGATGCTTCTAGACTAATATACATGATATTATTATAACTCCGAGAGAGGAGTGTATGGGAACGAGAGTAGTCCGAGAGTAGTCGGACCTAAGTAAAAGAGATAGGAACTAAGAGAGAGTTCTGTGAGCTAGTTGAACCTTCCCACCATGCTAGACCCAGAGTAGGGTCGAAACCGGGGAAGTAAGACTATGCTAGAGAGCCATGAGTTTTGGCCTAAGTATGTATTAAGAGTAACAAGTGTGACGTAGGAGACCTGTAGTGTCTCGGGAATCTACAAGAGCTTGAGTATAAATAACCCAAGAGTGTGGGTGAGATAATGAGTATAATAACCCAAGAGTGTGGGTGAGATAATGAGTGTAAATAACCCAAGAGTATGGGTGAGATAATGAGAATAAGTAACCCGAGAGTGTGGGTGAGTATAGTACGAGTAACCCAAGAGAATGGGTGTGTATATGAATAAGTAACCCGAGAGAGCGGGTGAGGTATTGAATAAGTAAACAAGGCATAGTGAGGAATAACCCTCAATGCCTAAGAGTAACCAGTTACAACTAACAACATTGTTATGTTAGTTAGGAATCGTGTTCCGTGATTGGATGTAGATTCCTTGTGTAATATACATATATATTGTATTGCCATAATGCATGTTGTTTGATTAAAATGAACTCCATGTATATCCGACCCAAAGTAGTCGGCGTACCGCGGTTAGCACGCGGTATATGCGAATTTCATATTCAGCGTAAGCTGACCCCCTAGGGGGAACGTTTTTAGTGTGCAGGTACTTGAAGCTGACCACCGTTCGAGAGAGTAGGACGGGGACTGCTATGAAGCATGGGTAGTTAGATAGTGATTACTAATGCATTTGAAAGAGGTGTAAGTCCGAGTATGTTATCGGCATCCGTATATTGTAGACTCGGTATAGTAAAGAAAGGAATTGAGTATTGTGTTGTATGAAGTACTCGGTTGTTCCAGTTCATCAGACCGTTACTGTATGTAAGAAAGGCCTGGTTAGCCATATGGGTGGCTATTGGCGTTGTTTCACCCCTCGTTGTAATTAGAGCTCCGCTGCGTGAGTAAGAGTAATTGGTGACAATTTATGAGGTAATGACGAGCTTAACGGTTGGGGTGTTACAAAAATGGTATCAGAGCGAAGTATCGCTCTGATGACTGGAAATACCGAGCTTAGGAGATACCGAGTTAGGAATTAGAGGCTTAGGGCTAAGGGTTGAGTGGTAGCGTGAGAGATGCGCTAGTTAGGTCCTGAGAACCGGAAACCCCGGAGATGGATCCCGTTGGAATGACAATAACCGCACTTAAAGGCGGGAGATCGAAATCCTGCTCAAAGGAGACCAGAATCTGTGGTAGCATGGGGCGACATGCCTAGCAGTCGCGCGAACCCGGCTGACCAAGCAGCAGCAAGAAGCAAGGCACCAACCGTGCAACAAGGCGGATTTATGAGAAATAACAAAAGCCGAGACATGTGTCTACGGACCGCCATAGTTAAGTAATACCATAACGGTTTATACCAACAACTAAGAACCTAGTTGAGAGTAGGTACGCCCACCCTGCCACACCCGAAGAAGTTGCAATACTTCACTGATATAGCCTAGACAGCTACGAGCACAACTATGGGACATACCCAAAAAGGACTACTGAAGTAGTGCCTAAATGAGTTAAACCTCGGTAACCACAGTAAAGACGTGGGAACGAGCAACGAGGTAAAGCACAGAACTAAAGTGATTAAGGAACTCCGGAAGTGGAGAAGTACCTAAATGAATGACAGTCACGTCGAGATGAATGAGAAGCAGCTTAAGGAGTAGTTATCCAACTAAAGGATCAAGGAATAGCCGACAAGGCTACCAAATGCAAGTGAACAATACCGTGACTGGTATGAGGTAACCTAAAAACCGCCTGTACCGCGCACTTGCCACGGCAAGTGCATTATTAACGGGACTTTAAGAAGAGCTTTGACAAGCGACCAATACTTAGCAAGTACCAAGATGGGAGAGAAGCCAATATGGTAAGACAAACCTTAAGAATTGTGAAACGAAACCTTGAAAAGGCCTAACAGCCTAATCACTGTATAAAGAACGTACCGGTCAGCGAGAGGCTAGACCTGGTCAGAAGCAACCGGCATTGAAATGCCATGAAGATTTTACTTTCAAACCCAATTTTCCTTTCAAAAACATTGAGTTTTCAAAAACCCCCAGATTTTTAACCTAAACCAGAGAACCACGGTAAGTTATCATAGGACGATATAAGAGGAGTTGGCAACAGAATACTTCACTTAGGCGTGACCGACACTACAAGTGTACACAAATGAGACATGGAACGACCGCACTCCAAAGGAGCTTGCGGGCCTGACAGACCAATTATGAGTTAGTTGGGTAAGTGGTAACGTATCAATAAGATACTCCATGTATGTATACTAGTAAAGTACGGAACACGGGAAGTAGCCCACTCCATACTACGGACGAAAGAGTCGATTCAAACCAAGACAGCTGGACACCTTGAATGATCGAAGAACACAGAGAAGCTTACCAAGCTAAAGAAGTCAAGAACCCAATAAGGTGACGGACTTAACGATATAACGTTAAGAAGTGCGAGAAGCACAGAGTAATGAGAAAAGACATTAAGTATGTCTCAAAATCAAAGAGGAAATACCTTATAACTGGAATGAATACCCAGTGTAGATGGTACGGCGAAGGCCTAAAATGATTATATCAACGTTTGACAAACGGGAAAGAATTCCCTCAAGATACCTCACTAATGAGAATACCGAACTGACCAAGGAGGTAAGGAGAGGTACCAATGATCTACCCAATAACGGGAGACATTACAACCTAAACGGGATAGTTCAAGATATACATAACCACAAGGCGGGATAAGAAGCTGAACATACCCATGAGTTCAAGCCAGATGTGATGGCGTAACTCAGTAACACCCAGGAGCAATCCGTCAAGGGTGCCGGAATCACAGTAGTTGAACGAAACATCGTGTTGAGAACACAAGTGTTAAAGCGAACACTCGGGTAGAACCCGAAAGGATCCCACGTAACATGGGATACCCTAGATTGCCAGAAGGCATGAATTAATATCAAGAAACTTATAGGGACTTCCATATACGGAAGCGTGATGTGACAACCATATCAAAAACCCAGTAAAACCTCATAACCATTTAATGGCATACGGAGAAGATGAAACCTGTATAAACAGCCCGCATGGAGCATGGCGAGGCAAGGTGGCTTGTAAGCCGGAAAAACCAACTACAATTCGTAGATCCAAACGTTGTAAAACCTATGCATAAAGGCATAAGAGGAATTGTGGAGAATGAACCACTTCCTTAGTGTGGGGACACCACTTGCTTGTGGGGCCTAGGGAGCAGAAATTGCGTGAATCCTCCAGAGAAAGGCTACCACCTAAGTATGTAATGTAAAACCGCTGAAGCGGTGTAGTGAAACCTGAGCATGTGTATATTGCCAGGGAGTATATGAACACAAATAGTATGTGGAAAAGGCTTTGATAGCAATGGAAGGAAACCGAGAGAGCAATCGGTTAAGTAGTAAAACACTGTATGTGTGCAATATGAATTGCAGAGTAAACGATGCGCAGTAAGCGTAGAGAGTTTAGAGTAATACATCCTATTGAGCCAAGTGAATGGCAAGCCATAGTATAAATGGCGGGAGTACATGAGCGGAAGCTAAAGTAGTAGCGGATGCCATGTAAACAAATGTTGTTTAATGAGTAAGAACATGGTACGCAGTAAGCGACCATTATAAGAGTATAATAAGATAATGATATGAAGCAGATGAGGAATTGTGGTAAAGGAGACATGATCATTCCTATCTCATGAGAGATTTACTGTCAAGGGTTTACGCTTCTGCACTCTGTATGACTGAGTGTTTTGGTATTGCACTTGTGCGGTAATGATCGAGTGGGAGAGCCAGGAATTGAGAAATGTCAACGAAGCCTGTTGAGTTTGAATCTAGAGAAATAACCGTGCGGCCTTTGGCCAAAGATGCACGAAGAACGTGGGCAGTAACCCACAGGTCCCAGGACCGATGAATGGTAAATGCAGAGTAGTATGAATGAGGAAATCTTGTACAGAAGCAAATAACAAACACGATTCAAAAAGCCTTTATTAAACGAGGAAGCACTACACACTGAGTAGTAGCTTGGCCTCAACCGACAGTAAGTCGGGAAAAGTATGTGAATAATCATGAAGGTATACAGAGTTATACAAAATAGATTTCCAAAGAACGAGAGAGAAAATCTATAACTCATCGAATTCGCATACGGTAAGAGATACCTAGCGACGATTGAGAACCTTTATTCCCAAGACACAGAGGGATAAAAGGGAGTGGATTAATACATTGAGAATACCAAAGGGCGAGTTAAGCTCTAGTTATCAGGTCACGCAGCAGAAGCTTGTGGACCGTAATTCAAAGTTAAGTATACATGGCAAACATGAGTAGATGGCTCATCATAAACGCCTTGAAGCCTTAGAGGCTAGAACCGAACCCGGTTATGAGTTAATTAACCGCATTGAAGTTAAAGTACTTCATGATACCAGAATGAGTGAACCAATGTTCAGTATAACATATGGTCTGTTACGCGGGCGTAACCCCTTTTAAGGGGGTAGGGCGACAAACCGCTTAGAGTATGTTTTACGTATAGGTGCGTAAACTACTATGTGCATGGCACAAAAGGAATTATTTTGAAGATTGGAACTCATGTTACATAAACATGTGTACCCATTCATAGTGTAAGTATGAGTACTGTGCATGAGAGATGCGAGTAATGTGTATATAATATTATGAAAAAGAGGAGTAGAGAAACTCCTAGGGAGTGAGAATCCCTATAGTATATGTCTAGTGAGATTAGACATGAGACATAATGAGTATGAATCGGTATGAAACCGATGTATAACCTAGTGGGAAGTGAGTTTCCCTGGGTGATTTTTGAGAATGATTGATGGAGTGAGTTCCATCCTTTGGAGTTGTATGTTGTATGTTTTAAATTGAGTAACAATTTGAGAAAACGAGTCATGAGTTGCTTAGGAAAAGTAAGCAAGCAAATTGATATTGACAAATAACCTAAGTTCTAGGGATTTGAAATAAGCTAAAAAGGGATTGTTTTATGAATATGAGTAAAAAGAGTAAAAGATAGAAAACGAAAATGTTTGACTATCTGATTGTTTAAAACTGACGTGGGAGGTGGAACTTGATCTGCTAGCGATCAAGGGAAACCGAACACAAATTTGGGGTGTAAGGATAGTTCAACACTGATGCTGATCACATCAGGGTTGGATGATTCTTGAAGCTCTCTATAAGTGGCCACAAGTAATCACGCTAAGGAAAGATACAGCTACCATAAATCTGATTTGGAGTTGTGTGATGTTTTAAAAAGAATTTTCAAACAGATTTTGAAAAGGAATTTTCTTCAAGTATGAAGATGGAAAAAAAACTGGTTTTGAAACCGCTATCACCCGCCGATGGCTGAGCCTTAAGTCTTGATGACCGGTAGAACGGTGGGCGAGTATTAGTTTTGAAACCATTGCACCGTACGTGCGGCGGTCCTAAGTGACCGGTTGGGGCAGTGCCAGTGTGTGATTTTTCCAAAGGCAGCGGGACGGGGAGAGTACCCTGAGATGTTCCTGTGTTGAGTGAGTCAACCAGAGTGCCTGAGGAAATGTATATGTGTAACGTTTTGATCAGAACCGAGGGGACCGTGGGCCAGAGAGAGTAAGTGCCCATTTGTCATGAAACGGCCGTGAACCAGAAAGAGTAAGTGTTCAACGTGACCGGTACCTGAGGGATCAGTAGTGTATTACTCGATATGGATTCGAGGACTGTAGTGCCTTCTTGTCTTCGGACCGATTCCATGGAGAGAGTAAAAAGAGTATTTTTGATTGCTATACATGCTGTGATATATGTGTGGTATGTGTAGTGCGAAATGAGACTGACTTGTGGAGTCTGTAAGGTTATACATGTATTATAACCTTGGCATAGCGTGCCCATGAGAGTAACCATTTAGATCCACCAACTTTGAGGACAAAGTTCCTAAGGGGGGTAGATTTTAATACCCCGGACCAAAAAATGGTGATTTAATTACTCTAATATGATTATTAAAGGCCTAATGGTGCCTAAAGTGTATTGGTAAAGAAAATAAAACCAAAAAAAGAGAAAACGCTTGAAAAGCGAAAAACGCTAAAATGCGCGTTAAATGAGTATATGAGATATATGATCTCGAGAGGGTCCGAGATGGATTCCTAAGGCTTAGTTAGGCCTAATAAGTATACGGGAATGATTCCCGAAGAAAACGGATCCAAATAACGGATTAAAACGCTAACGGAGTTTAAAAGCACGTTTTTCGAGAAAACCCGAAAACGTGACTTTAAGTGGTCAAATGGACCCGTAAAAATTATAGTTGATTGTATAACTATAATTAAGTATTAATGGAAGCTTAATAGCCATTAAAAATAAAGAAACGAGAAAAAAATCCGAAAAACGGGCCCGGTTAGTGAATAGAGCCAAACCGGGTAAAATAACGAGCGTTTTCTGTAAGAAAATGAAAAACGCTCTAGTTTAAATAGTGTGTGGGGCCGGTTTTTATTAGACTAGTCAGCCCTCTCTATTAGCTAATTAACAAAGAAAAAGAAGAGTTGAAAAGTCAAAAAGGGGAATAGTGAAAAGGTTACTTACTTACCTTTTCTTCTTCTCTTTCCTCATTTCCTTCTTCACATCTGAACTCCCTCATCTCTCTCATCCGTAGCTCCCCTCCTCCTTCCTCCTTAAGCGATTTTGAGCTGCAACAACAACAACAATGGAGGTCCCCCTTTCTCTTCATGCTCAAGCTTTGTTTAAGCTCCAAACTCAAAAATAACCACATATTTGTGATCCTCTCATCACCCTCTATCATCCTCTCTTTTCAAAACTCGAAAATGGTGAGTTTCATTTTCATGGGTGTTGCCCATTTGAGGAGAAAAGCACATAATCTTGAAGCTTGAAGCTTCCTCTTTCACCCAAGGTAAAAATATCCAAGGAAAATGCATCTTTTATTCACCCTCTTGTGTTGGCCGATTTTGGCAAGTTGTAATGCCTTGGTTTTTCCTTGTTTGAGCTATTCTCCAAGTCTTCAATGGTGGTTGGAAGTTTCCCCTTTGATTCTTGATCGAAACCCCATCCTAGGGTTTCAAGGTAATCACCCATTTTAGAGCTTTAAGCATTTTAAATTAATGAGGTTAAGGTTTTTACTTAAACTCATTTCTTGCTTTGAACATTGACATGGAGATGGGTAATTCCATGGTCTTTGACCGGTTTTGGAAGGAAGAGAAGAGGAGAAGAGGAGAAGAGTAATTTGAGGAAACTTAAGAGAGTTCAAGGTAAGAAACCAGCCCTTATGTATTCTATATGTATTAGAATTGGGTTGGGTTAATAAATGTATGAACCCCACTAGGGTGTTGTAGAAATGAGCTTGTATGGAGATAATACAAGAGAGAAAACATTTGTGAAATAAGTGTTCATTATGTGTTATGCATTTTATGAATTAAGCATTGTGTTGTATTTGTAGAATTGATGAGTATTGGTGAACTTGTATGTGCTGGTAGAACCCATGATGGGTTTGGTTAGTTTTAGGTCGAATAAGGTGATGAGAAGAGTTTTGGGCAATGCTAGAGAAGTAGCCAGGTCATGGCAAAATTTGTGTAGGAATCTAAGTGGATTAAGTGTTGGTTTGGGTGGTGAATAGCCTAGGAGAGGCTAGGCATGTATGAAGATTGATTGGAGTTAGTAAACCACTTTGGGGATGCTTGTGATAAGATAGAAGATTGGTCCAAAATCTGTAGCAAAGAGATTGTTTAAATGCTTGAGGAGTTTCTAGAAAACAAAGGAGATTTAAGGCTTTAAGAGTGAGTTTTGGAACTTGGTATGAGTTGTGCATTATCTTGGAAGATATGGAATGGTCAAAATGAAAGAGAACATAATGCAAGTGTTGAGGAGAAGTTAGAAATGCACAAGTGTGCATTAGTGTAAAATGAGAATGAAAAATGTGTGAGATTGAGCAAGAACTTTAGTAAGGAATAAGCCAATGTTTTGAAGAGGTTTAGAGCATGTTTTATGATGATTAAACATGTGGAAAACTTATGGAATGATAAGGAAATGATTAGAGGTGATTTAGGGGTTTAAAGTGGTGAAAAACTGCAAATTTTGACAGTTCCAGGGTTGTCCGGGTTTGCAATCGGAATGCAAACCCGGAACATAGCAAAAACATGGCAGAAGGTCATCCCAGGGCATGGTCCGGGTTTGTAACCCCGGACACAAACCCGGAACACATGAAAAATACGACAGAAAGTGATTCCAGTGTTTGGTCCGGGTTTGTAACCCCGGACACAAACCCGGACCAGGCCAGAAATGTAACAGAATGTGTTTCTTGCATTCTAATGATGGGGAATTGAATGGTAATGATAATATAAGGTAGTTAGGACATGAACAATGATGTTTAAAGGTCATTAGGAGTGTAAACAAGTTTGATAAGTGAATGAGGAAGTTGTGAGTTTAAGACACATGAGTAAAACTAAGTTAAACGGGATAACGGGGTTAAGTACGGGAGTATTAGTTTTACATACCGTAATGCTTTGGTGTTAATAAAACATTTGAATGTTATCAGTGGATCGTGTGTGAACCAAGCATGGTGAGATGACACGGTAAAGTAAAAACCCCGGTGAAAGGTATGATTTTCTCATGCCCCGTATGCTAACCGAGTTACTCTGATTTGTGTGTTTGTGTGCCGGCTTAATCAAGATTAAAGCATGGAAATAATCCCTTGTTTGATTATGTATGCCTTATTGTATGTTGTATGAACTAACATACTTGTACGCCGGTGTGGTCTAACATAGTGCATAGACCGACTCATAGAGAGTAGTGATTGACTAGAAACCCGTAGATCGGGTAGTCTCATGAACAATGGTAATATGCAAACACACACAAGCTATCGATTAAAGTATAACGATAACGCAAACATATGAACTCCCTAGAACGTGAGGAGATGTACGGGTTGAGTAAATACCCGATAACGGTTAGAAAACCTTATTGAAACAATCCACGGAATAAATATGAGTGGAGAGATAAATGAACCTCCATCGAGAGGATTGAAGTTAGTCCAAAAATGTGAACTTATAAGAAAGGTAAAAGAGACCTAAGGGACTATGTAACTCCCTTGAGACATGGTCGACCTCCAACATGAGGATTTTACCCGGTATAAGAAACTATCCGAATGTACAAGCATATGATTGTGAGGGTAACCCTTAAACCTAAGATTACCCGAATTTAAGTAAAGTTCCCAAAGTCATTAGAAACATCGAGAAGGATGCTTCTAGACTAATATACATGATATTATTATAACTCCGAGAGAGGAGTGTATGGGAACGAGAGTAGTCCGAGAGTAGTCGGACCTAAGTAAAAGAGATAGGAACTAAGAGAGAGTTCTGTGAGCTAGTTGAACCTTCCCACCATGCTAGACCCAGAGTAGGGTCGAAACCGGGGAAGTAAGACTATGCTAGAGAGCCATGAGTTTTGGCCTAAGTATGTATTAAGAGTAACAAGTGTGACGTAGGAGACCTGTAGTGTCTCGGGAATCTACAAGAGCTTGAGTATAAATAACCCAAGAGTGTGGGTGAGATAATGAGTATAAATAACCCAAGAGTGTGGGTGAGATAATGAGTGTAAATAACCCAAGAGTATGGGTGAGAATGAGAATAAGTAACCCGAGAGTGTGGGTGAGTATAGTACGAGTAACCCAAGAGAATGGGTGTGTATATGAATAAGTAACCCGAGAGAGCGGGTGAGGTATTGAATAAGTAAACAAGGCATAGTGAGGAATAACCCTCAATGCCTAAGAGTAACCAGTTACAACTAACAACATTGTTATGTTAGTTAGGAATCGTGTTCCGTGATTGGATGTAGATTCCTTGTGTAATATACAATATATTGTATTGCCATAATGCATGTTGTTTGATTAAAATGAACTCCATGTATATCCGACCCAAAGTAGTCGGCGTACCGCGGTTAGCACGCGGTATATGCGAATTTCATATTCAGCGTAAGCTGACCCCCTAGGGGGAACGTTTTTAGTGTGCAGGTACTTGAAGCTGACCACCGTTCGAGAGAGTAGGACGGGGACTGCTATGAAGCATGGGTAGTTAGATAGTGATTACTAATGCATTTGAAAGAGGTGTAAGTCCGAGTATGTTATCGGCATCCGTATATTGTAGACTCGGTATAGTAAAGAAAGGAATTGAGTATTGTGTTGTATGAAGTACTCGGTTGTTCCAGTTCATCAGACCGTTACTGTATGTAAGAAAGGCCTGGTTAGCCATATGGGTGGCTATTGGCGTTGTTTCACCCCTCGTTGTAATTAGAGCTCCGCTGCGTGAGTAAGAGTAATTGGTGACAATTTATGAGGTAATGACGAGCTTAACGGTTGGGGTGTTACAAAAATGGTATCAGAGCGAAGTATCGCTCTGATGACTGGAAATACCGAGCTTAGGAGATACCGAGTTAGGAATTAGAGGCTTAGGGCTAAGGGTTGAGTGGTAGCGTGAGAGATGCGCTAGTTAGGTCCTGAGAACCGGAAACCCCGGAGATGGATCCCGTTGGAATGACAATAACCGCACTTAAAGGCGGGAGATCGATAAATCCTGCTCAAAGGAGACCAGAATCTGTGGTAGCATGGGGCGACATGCCTAGCAGTCGCGCGAACCCGGCTGACCAAGCAGCAGCAAGAAGCAAGGCACCAACCGTGCAACAAGGCGGATTTATGAGAAATAACAAAAGCCGAGACATGTGTCTACGGACCGCCATAGTTAAGTAATACCATCAACGGTATACCAATCAACTAAGAACCTAGTTGAGAGTAGGTACGCCCACCCTGCCACACCCGAAGAAGTTGCAATACTTCACTGATATAGCCTAGACAGCTACGAGCACAACTATGGGACATACCCAAAAAGGACTACTGAAGTAGTGCCTAAATGAGTTAAACCTCGGTAACCACAGTAAAGACGTGGGAACGAGCAACGAGGTAAAGCACAGAACTAAAGTGATTAAGGAACTCCGGAAGTGGAGAAGTACCTAAATGAATGACAGTCACGTCGAGATGAATGAGAAGCAGCTCTAAGGAGTAGTTATCCAACTAAAGGATCAAGGAATAGCCGACAAGGCTACCAAATGCAAGTGAACAATACCGTGACTGGTATGAGGTAACCTAAAAACCGCCTGTACCGCGCACTTGCCACGGCAAGTGCATTATTAACGGGACTTTAAGAAGAGCTTTGACAAGCGACCAATACTTAGCAAGTACCAAGATGGGAGAGAAGCCAATATGGTAAGACAAACCTTAAGAATTGTGAAACGAAACCTTGAAAAGGCCTAACAGCCTAATCACTGTATAAAGAACGTACCGGTCAGCGAGAGGCTAGACCTGGTCAGAAGCAACCGGCATTGAAATGCCATGAAGATTTTACTTTCAAACCCAATTTTCCTTTCAAAAACATTGAGTTTTCAAAAACCCCCAGATTTTTAACCTAAACCAGAGAACCACGGTAAGTTATCATAGGACGATATAAGAGGAGTTGGCAACAGAATACTTCACTTAGGCGTGACCGACACTACAAGTGTACACAAATGAGACATGGAACGACCGCACTCCAAAGGAGCTTGCGGGCCTGACAGACCAATTATGAGTTAGTTGGGTAAGTGGTAACGTATCAATAAGATACTCCATGTATGTATACTAGTAAAGTACGGAACACGGGAAGTAGCCCACTCCATACTACGGACGAAAGAGTCGATTCAAACCAAGACAGCTGGACACCTTGAATGATCGAAGAACACAGAGAAGCTTACCAAGCTAAAGAAGTCAAGAACCCAATAAGGTGACGGACTTAACGATATAACGTTAAGAAGTGCGAGAAGCACAGAGTAATGAGAAAAGACATTAAGTATGTCTCAAAATCAAAGAGGAAATACCTTATAACTGGAATGAATACCCAGTGTAGATGGTACGGCGAAGGCCTAAAATGATTATATCAACGTTTGACAAACGGGAAAGAATTCCCTCAAGATACCTCACTAATGAGAATACCGAACTGACCAAGGAGGTAAGGAGAGGTACCAATGATCTACCCAATAACGGGAGACATTACAACCTAAACGGGATAGTTCAAGATATACATAACCACAAGGCGGGATAAGAAGCTGAACATACCCATGAGTTCAAGCCAGATGTGATGGCGTAACTCAGTAACACCCAGGAGCAATCCGTCAAGGGTGCCGGAATCAACAGTAGTTGAACGAAACATCGTGTTGAGAACACAAGTGTTAAAGCGAACACTCGGGTAGAACCCGAAAGGATCCCACGTAACATGGGATACCCTAGATTGCCAGAAGGCATGAATTAATATCAAGAAACTTATAGGGACTTCCATATACGGAAGCGTGATGTGACAACCATATCAAAAACCCAGTAAAACCTCATAACCATTTAATGGCATACGGAGAAGATGAAACCTGTATAAACAGCCCGCATGGAGCATGGCGAGGCAAGGTGGCTTGTAAGCCGGAAAAACCAACTACAATTCGTAGATCCAAACGTTGTAAAACCTATGCATAAAGGCATAAGAGGAATTGTGGAGAATGAACCACTTCCTTAGTGTGGGGACACCACTTGCTATTGTGGGGCCTAGGGAGCAGAAATTGCGTGAATCCTCCAGAGAAAGGCTACCACCTAAGTATGTAATGTAAAACCGCTGAAGCGGTGTAGTGAAACCTGAGCATGTGTATATTGCCAGGGAGTATATGAACACAAATAGTATGTGGAAAAGGCTTTGATAGCAATGGAAGGAAACCGAGAGAGCAATCGGTTAAGTAGTAAAACACTGTATGTGTGCAATATGAATTGCAGAGTAAACGATGCGCAGTAAGCGTAGAGAGTTTAGAGTAATACATCCTATTGAGCCAAGTGAATGGCAAGCCATAGTATAAATGGCGGGAGTACATGAGCGGAAGCTAAAGTAGTAGCGGATGCCATGTAAACAAATGTTGTTTAATGAGTAAGAA
Organism: Limonium bicolor; assembly: GCA_023374045.1. Taxonomy (NCBI): domain Eukaryota; kingdom Viridiplantae; phylum Streptophyta; class Magnoliopsida; order Caryophyllales; family Plumbaginaceae; genus Limonium; species Limonium bicolor. Next base: position 198,259,989 of record CM041779.1, on the reverse strand, counting down.
CATGGTACGCAGTAAGCGACCATTATAAGAGTATAATAAGATAATGATATGAAGCAGATGAGGAATTGTGGTAAAGGAGACATGATCATTCCTATCTCATGAGAGATTTACTGTCAAGGGTTTACGCTTCTGCACTCTGTATGACTGAGTGTTTTGGTATTGCACTTGTGCGGTAATGATCGAGTGGGAGAGCCAGGAATTGAGAAATGTCAACGAAGCCTGTTGAGTTTGAATCTAGAGAAATAACCGTGCGGCCTTTGGCCAAAGATGCACGAAGAACGTGGGCAGTAACCCACAGGTCCCAGGACCGATGAATGGTAAATGCAGAGTAGTATGAATGAGGAAATCTTGTACAGAAGCAAATAACAAACACGATTCAAAAAGCCTTTATTAAACGAGGAAGCACTACACACTGAGTAGTAGCTTGGCCTCAACCGACAGTAAGTCGGGAAAAGTATGTGAATAATCATGAAGGTATACAGAGTTATACAAAATAGATTTCCAAAGAACTGGAGAGAAAATCTATAACTCATCGAATTCGCATACGGTAAGAGATACCTAGCGACGATTGAGAACCTTTATTCCCAAGACACAGAGGGATAAAAGGGAGTGGATTAATACATTGAGAATACCAAAGGGCGAGTTAAGCTCTAGTTATCAGGTCACGCAGCAGAAGCTTGTGGACCGTAATTCAAAGTTAAGTATACATGGCAAACATGAGTAGATGGCTCATCATAAACGCCTTGAAGCCTTAGAGGCTAGAACCGAACCCGGTTATGAGTTAATTAACCGCATTGAAGTTAAAGTACTTCATGATACCAGAATGAGTGAACCAATGTTCAGTATAACATATGGTCTGTTACGCGGGCGTAACCCCTTTTAAGGGGGTAGGGCGACAAACCGCTTAGAGTATGTTTTACGTATAGGTGCGTAAACTACTATGTGCATGGCACAAAAGGAATTATTTTGAAGATTGGAACTCATGTTACATAAACATGTGTACCCATTCATAGTGTAAGTATGAGTACTGTGCATGAGAGATGCGAGTAATGTGTATAATATTTATGAAAAAGAGGAGTAGAGAAACTCCTAGGGAGTGAGAATCCCTATAGTATATGTCTAGTGAGATTAGACATGAGACATAATGAGTATGAATCGGTATGAAACCGATGTATAACCTAGTGGGAAGTGAGTTTCCCTGGGTGATTTTATTTGAGAATGATTGATGGAGTGAGTTCCATCCTTTGGAGTTGTATGTTGTATGTTTTAAATTGAGTAACAATTTGAGAAAACGAGTCATGAGTTGCTTAGGAAAAGTAAGCAAGCAAATTGATATTGACAAATAACCTAAGTTCTAGGGATTTGAAATAAGCTAAAAAGGGATTGTTTTATGAATATGAGTAAAAAGAGTAAAAGATAGAAAACGAAAATGTTTGACTATCTGATTGTTTAAAACTGACGTGGGAGGTGGAACTTGATCTGCTAGCGATCAAGGGAAACCGAACACAAATTGGGGTGTAAGGATAGTTCAACACTGATGCTGATCACATCAGGGTTGGATGATTCTTGAAGCTCTCTATAAGTGGCCACAAGTAATCACGCTAAGGAAAGATACAGCTACCATAAATCTGATTTGGAGTTGTGTGATGTTTTAAAAAGAATTTTCAAACAGATTTTGAAAAGGAATTTTCTTCAAGTATGAAGATGGAAACAAAAACTGGTTTTGAAACCGCTATCACCCGCCGATGGCTGAGCCTTAAGTCTTGATGACCGGTAGAACGGTGGGCGAGTATTAGTTTTGAAACCATTGCACCGTACGTGCGGCGGTCCTAAGTGACCGGTTGGGGCAGTGCCAGTGTGTGATTTTTCCAAAGGCAGCGGGACGGGGAGAGTACCCTGAGATGTTCCTGTGTTGAGTGAGTCAACCAGAGTGCCTGAGGATATGTATATGTGTAACGTTTTGATCAGAACCGAGGGGACCGTGGGCCAGAGAGAGTAAGTGCCCATTTGTCATGAAACGGCCGTGAACCAGAAAGAGTAAGTGTTCAACGTGACCGGTACCTGAGGGATCAGTAGTGTATTACTCGATATGGATTCGAGGACTGTAGTGCCTTCTTGTCTTCGGACCGATTCCATGGAGAGAGTAAAAAGAGTATTTTTGATTGCTATACAATGCTGTGATATATGTGTGGTATGTGTAGTGCGAAATGAGACTGACTTGTGGAGTCTGTAAGGTTATACATGTATTATAACCTTGGCATAGCGTGCCCATGAGAGTAACCATTTAGATCCACCAACTTTGAGGACAAAGTTCCTAAGGGGGGTAGATTTTAATACCCCGGACCAAAAATGGTGATTTAATTACTCTAATATGATTATTAAAGGCCTAATGGTGCCTAAAGTGTATTGGTAAAGAAAATAAAACCAAAAGAAAAGAGAAAACGCTTGAAAAGCGAAAAACGCTAAAATGCGCGTTAAATGAGTATATGAGATATATGATCTCGAGAGGGTCCGAGATGGATTCCTAAGGCTTAGTTAGGCCTAATAAGTATACGGGAATGATTCCCGAAGAAAACGGATCCAAATAACGGATTAAAACGCTAACGGAGTTTAAAAGCACGTTTTTCGAGAAAACCCGAAAACGTGACTTTAAGTGGTCAAATGGACCCGTAAAAATTATAGTTGATTGTATAACTATAATTAAGTATTAATGGAAGCTTAATAGCCATTAAAAAAAAGAAACGAGAAAAAAATCCGAAAAACGGGCCCGGTTAGTGAATAGAGCCAAACCGGGTAAAATAACGAGCGTTTTCTGTAAGAAAACGAAAAACGCTCTAGTTTAAATAGTGTGTGGGGCCGGTTTTTATTAGACTAGTCAGCCCTCTCTATTAGCTAATTAACAAAGAAAAAGAAGAGTTGAAAAGTCAAAAAGGGGAATAGTGAAAAGGTTACTTACTTACCTTTTCTTCTTCTCTTTCCTCATTTCCTTCTTCACATCTGAACTCCCTCATCTCTCTCATCCGTAGCTCCCCTCCTCCTTCCTCCTTAAGCGATTTTGAGCTGCAACAACAACAAACAATGGAGGTCCCCCTTTCTCTTCATGCTCAAGCTTTGTTTAAGCTCCAAACTCAAAAATAACCACATTATTTGTGATCCCTCATCACCCTCCTATCATCCTCTCTTTTCAAAACTCGAAAATGGTGAGTTTCATTTTCATGGGTGTTGCCCATTTGAGGAGAAAGCACATAATCTTGAAGCTTGAAGCTTCCTCTTTCACCCAAGGTAAAAATATCCAAGGAAAATGCATCTTTTATTCACCCTCTTGTGTTGGCCGATTTTGGCAAGTTGTAATGCCTTGGTTTTTTCCTTGTTTGAGCTATTCTCCAAGTCTTCAATGGTGGTTGAAGTTTCCCCTTTGATTCTTGATCGAAACCCCATCCTAGGGTTTCAAGGTAATCACCCATTTTAGAGCTTTAAGCATTTTAAATTAATGAGGTTAAGTGTTTTTACTTAAACTCATTCCTTGCTTTGAACATTGACATGGATGGGTAATTCCATGGTCTTGACCGGTTTTGGGAAGGAAGAGAAGAGGAGAAGAGTAATTTGAGGAAACTTAAGAGAGTTCAAGGTAAGAAACCAGCCCTTATGTATATCTATATGTATAGAATTGGGTTGGGTTAATAAATGTATGAACCCCACTAGGGTGTTGTAGAAATGAGCTTGTATGGAGATAATACAAGAGAGAAAACATTTGTGAAATAAGTGTTCATTAGTGTTATGCATTTTATGAATTAAGCATTGTGTTGTATTTAGAATTGATGAGTATTGGTGAACTTGTATGTGCTGGTAGAACCCATGATGGGTTTGGTTAGTTTTAGGTCGAATAAGGTGATGAGAAGAGTTTTGGGCAATGCTAGAGAAGTAGCCAGGTCATGGCAAAATTTGTGTAGGAATCTAAGTGGATTAAGTGTTGGTTTGGGTGGTGAATAGCCTAGGAGAGGCTAGGCATGTATGAAGATTGATTGGAGTTAGTAAACCACTTTGGGATGCTTGTGATAAGATAGAGATTGGTCCAAAATCTGTAGCAAAGAGATTGTTTAAATGCTTGAGGAGTTTCTAGAAACAAAGGAGATTTAAGGCTTTAAGAGTGAGTTTTGGAACTTGGTATGAGTTGTGCATTATCTTGGAAGATATGGAATGGTCAAAATGAAAGAGAACATAATGCAAAGTGTTGAGGAGAAGTTAGAAATGCACAAGTGTGCATTAGTGTAAAATGAGAATGAAAAAGTGTGAGATTGAGCAAGAACTTTAGTAAGGAATAAGCCAATGTTTTGAAGAGGTTTAGAGCATGTTTTATGATGATTAAACATGTGGAAAACTTATGGAATGATAAGGAAATGATTAGAGGTGATTTTAGGGGTTTAAAAGTGGTGAAAAACTGCAAATTTTGACAGTTCCAGGGGTTGTCCGGGTTTGCAATCGGAATGCAAACCCGGAACATAGCAAAAACATGGCAGAAGGTCATCCCAGGGCATGGTCCGGGTTGTAACCCCGGACACAAACCCGGAACACATGAAAAATACGACAGAAAGTGATTCCAGTGTTTGGTCCGGGTTTGTAACCCCGGACACAAACCCGGACCAAGGCCAGAAAATGTAACAGAATGTGTTTTCTGCATTCTAATGATGGGGAATTGAATGGTAATGATAATATAAGGTAGTAGGACATGAACAATGATGTTTAAAGGTCATTAGGAGTGTAACAAGTTTGATAAGTGAATGAGGAAGTTGTGAGTTTAAGCACATGAGTAAAACTAAGTTAAACGGGATAACGGGGTTAAGTACGGGAGTATTAGTTTTACATACCGTAATGCTTTTGGTGTTAATAAAACATTTGAATGTTATCAGTGGATCGTGTGTGAACCAAGCATGGTGAGATGACACGGTAAAAGTAAAAACCCCGGTGAAAGGTATGATTTTCTCATGCCCGTATGCTAACCGAGTTACTCTGATTTGTGTGTTTGTTGCCGGCTTAATCAAGATTAAAGCATGGAAATAATCCCTTGTTTGATTATGTATGCCTATGTATGTTGTATGAACTAACATACTGTACGCCGGTGTGGTCTAACATAGTGCATAGACCGACTCATAGAGAGTAGTGATTGACTAGAAACCCGTAGATCGGGTAGTCTCATGAACAATGGTAATATGCAAACACACCTATCGATTAAAGTATAACGATAACGCAAACATATGAACTCCCTATAACGTGAGGAGATGTACGGGTTGAGTAAATACCCGATAACGGTTAGAAAACCTTATTGAAACAATCACGGAATAAATATGAGTGGAGAGATAAATGAACCTCCATCGAGAGGATTGAAGTTAGTCCAAAAATGTGAACTTATAAGAAAGGTAAAAGAGACCTAAGGGACTATGTAACTCCCTTGAGACATGGTCGACCTCCAACATGAGGATTTTACCCGGTATAAGAAACTATCGAATGTACAAGCATATGATTGTGAGGGTAACCCTTAAACCTAAGATTACCCGAATTTAAGTAAAGTTCCCAAAGTCATAGAAACATCGAGAAGGATGCTTCTAACTAATATACATGATATTATTATAACTCCGAGAGAGGAGTGTATGGGAACGAGAGTAGTCCGAGAGTAGTCGGACCTAAGTAAAAGAGATAGGAACTAAGAGAGAGTTCTGTGAGCTAGTTGAACCTTCCCACCATGCTAGACCCAGAGTAGGTCGAAACCGGGGAAGTAAGACTATGCTAGAGAAGCCATGAGTTTTGGCCTAAGTATGTATTAAGAGTAACAAGTGTGACGTAGGAGACCTGTAGTGTCTCGGGAATCTACAAGAGCTTGAGTATAAATAACCCAAGAGTGTGTGAGATAATGAGTATAAATAACCCAAGAGTGTGGGTGAGATAATGAGTGTAAATAACCCAAGAGTATGGGTGAGATAATGAGAATAAGTAACCCGAGAGTGTGGGTGAGTATAGTACGAGTAACCCAAGAGAATGGGTGTGTATATGAATAAGTAACCCAGAGAGCGGGTGAGGTATTGAATAAGTAAACAAGGCATAGTGAGGAATAACCCTCATGCCTAAGAGTAACCAGTTACAACTAACAACATTGTTATGTTAGTTAGGAATCGTGTTCCGTGATTGGATGTAGATTCCTTGTGTAATATACATATATATTGTATTGCCATAATGCATGTTGTTTGATTAAAATGAACTCCATGTATATCCGACCCAAAGTAGTCGGCGTACCGCGGTTAGCACGCGGTATATGCGAATTTCATATTCAGCGTAAGCTGACCCCCTAGGGGGAACGTTTTTAGTGTGCAGGTACTTGAAGCTGACCACGTTCGAGAGAGTAGGACGGGGACTGCTATGAAGCATGGGTAGTTAGATAGTGATTACTAATGCATTTGAAAGAGGTTAAGTCCGAGTATGTTATCGGCATCCGTATATTGTAGACTCGGTATAGTAAAGAAAGGAATTGATATTGTGTTGTATGGAAGTACTCGGTTGTTCCGTTCATCAGACCGTTACTGTATGTAAGAAAGGCCTGGTTAGCCATATGGGTGGCTATTGGCGTTGTTTCACCCCTCGTTGTAATTAGAGCTCCGCTGCGTGAGTAAGAGTAATTGGTGACAATTTATGAGGTAATGACGAGCTTAACGTACGGGGGGTTACAAAAATGGTATCAAGCGAAGTATCGCTCTGATGACTGGAAATACCGAGCTTAGGATATACCGAGTTAGGAATTAGAGGCTTAGGGCTAAGGGTTGAGTGGTAGCGTGAGAGATGCGCTAGTTAGGTCCTGAGAACCGGAACCCCGGAGATGGATCCCGTTGGAATGACAATAACCGCACTTAAAGGCGGGAGATCGATAAATCCTGCTCAAAGGAGACCAGAATCTGTGGTAGCATGGGGCGACAGCTAGCAGTCGCGCGAACCCGGCTGACCAAGCAGCAGCAAGAAGCAAGGCACCAACCGTGCACACAAGGCGGATTTATGAGAAATAACAAAAGCCGAGACATGTGTCTACGGACCGCCATAGTTAAGTAATACCATCAACGGTATACCAATCAACTAAGAACCTAGTTGAGAGTAGGTACGCCCACCCTGCCACACACCGAAGAAAGTTGCAATACTTCACTGATATAGCCTAGACAGCTACGAGCACAACTATGGGACATACCCAAAAGGACTACTGAAGTAGTGCCTAAATGAGTTAAACCTCGGTAACCACAGTAAAGACGTGGGAACGAGCAACGAGGTAAAGCACAGAACTAAAGTGATTAAGGAACTCCGGAAGTGGAGAAGTACCTAAATGAATGACAGTCACGTCGAGATGAATGAGAAGCAGCTCTAAGGAGTATTATCCTAAAGGATCAAGGAATAGCCGACAAGGCTACCAAATGCAAGTGAACAATACCGTGACTGGTATGAGGTAACCTAAAAACCGCCTACCGCGCACTTGCCACGGCAAGTGCATTATAACGGGACTTTAAGAAGAGCTTGACAAGCGACCAATACTTAGCAAGTACCAAGATGGGAGAGAAGCCAATATGGTAAGACAAACCTTAAGAATGTGAAACGAAACCTTGAAAAGGCCTAACAGCCTAATCACTGTATAAAGAACGTACCGGTCAGCGAGAGGCTAGACCTGGTCAGAAGCAACCGGCATTGAAATGCCATGAAGATTTTACTTTCAAACCCAATTTTCCTTTCAAAACATTGAGTTTTCAAAAACCCCCAGATTTTTAACCTAAACCAGAGAACCACGGTAAGTTATCATAGGACGATATAAGAGGAGTTGGCAACAGAATACTTCACTTAGGCGTGACCGACACTACAAGTGTACACAAATGAGACATGGAACGACCGCACTCCAAAGGAGCTTGCGGGCCTGACAGACCAATTATGAGTTAGTTGGGTAAGTGGTAACGTATCAATAAGATACTCCATGTATGTATACTAGTAAAGTACGGAACACGGGAAGTAGCCCACTCCATACTACGGACGAAAGAGTCGATTCAAACCAAGACAGCTGGACACCTTGAATGATCGAAGAACACAGAGAAGCTTACCAAGCTAAAGAAGTCAAGAACCCAATAAGGTGACGGACTTAACGATATAACGTTAAGAAGTGCGAGAAGCACAGAGTAATGAGAAAAGACATTAAGTATGTCTCAAAAATCAAAGAGGAAATACCTTATAACTGGAATGAATACCCAGTGTAGATGGTACGGCGAAGGCCTAAAATGATTATATCAACGTTTGACAAACGGGAAAGAATTCCCTCAAGATACCTCACTAATGAGAATACCGAACTGACCAAGGAGGTAAGGAGAGGTACCAATGATCTACCCAATAACGGGAGACATTACAACCTAAACGGGATAGTTCAAGATATACATAACCACAAGGCGGGATAAGAAGCTGAACATACCCATGAGTTCAAGCCAGATGTGATGGCGTAACTCAGTAACACCCAGGAGCAATCCGTCAAGGGTGCCGGAATCAACAGTAGTTGAACGAAACATCGTGTTGAGAACACAAGTGTTAAAGCGAACACTCGGGTAGAACCCGAAAGGATCCCACGTAACATGGGATACCCTAGATTGCCAGAAGGCATGAATTAATATCAAGAAACTTATAGGGACTTCCATATACGGAAGCGTGATGTGACAACCATATCAAAAACCCAGTAAAACCTCATAACCATTTAATGGCATACGGAGAAGATGAAACCTGTATAAACAGCCCGCATGGAGCATGGCGAGGCAAGGTGGCTTGTAAGCCGGAAAAACCAACTACAATTCGTAGATCCAAACGTTGTAAAACCTATGCATAAAGGCATAAGAGGAATTGTGGAGAATGAACCACTTCCTTAGTGTGGGGACACCACTTGCTATTGTGGGGCCTAGGGAGCAGAAATTGCGTGAATCCTCCAGAGAAAGGCTACCACCTAAGTATGTAATGTAAAACCGCTGAAGCGGTGTAGTGAAACCTGAGCATGTGTATATTGCCAGGGAGTATATGAACACAAATAGTATGTGGAAAAGGCTTTGATAGCAATGGAAGGAAACCGAGAGAGCAATCGGTTAAGTAGTAAAACACTGTATGTGTGCAATATGAATTGCAGAGTAAACGATGCGCAGTAAGCGTAGAGTTTAGAGTAATACATCCTATTGAGCCAAGTGAATGGCAAGCCATAGTATAAATGGCGGGAGTACATGAGCGGAAGCTAAAGTAGTAGCGGATGCCATGTAAACAAATGTTGTTTAATGAGTAAGAACATGGTACGCAGTAAGCGACCATTATAAGAGTATAATAAGATAATGATATGAAGCAGATGAGGAATTGTGGTAAAGGAGACATGATCATTCCTATCTGAGAGATTTACTGTCAAGGGTTTACGCTTCTGCACTCTGTATGACTGAGTGTTTTGGTATTGCACTTGTGCGGTAATGATCGAGTGGGAGAGCCAGGAATTGAGAAATGTCAACGAAGCCTGTTGAGTTTGAATCTAGAGAAATAACCGTGCGGCCTTTGGCCAAAGATGCACGAAGAACGTGGGCAGTAACCACAGGTCCCAGGACCGATGAATGGTAAATGCAGAGTAGTATGAATGAGGAAATCTTGTACAGAAGCAAATAACAAACACGATTCAAAAAGCCTTATTAAACGAGGAAGCACTACACACTGAGTAGTAGCTTGGCCTCAACCGACAGTAAGTCGGGAAAAGTATGTGAATAATCATGAAGGTATACAGAGTTATACAAAATAGATTTCCAAAGAACTGGAGAGAAAATCTATAACTCATCGAATTCGCATACGGTAAGAGATACCTAGCGACGATTGAGAACCTTTATTCCCAAGACACAGAGGGATAAAAGGGAGTGGATTAATACATTGAGAATACCAAAGGGCGAGTTAAGCTCTAGTTATCAGGTCACGCAGCAGAAGCTTGTGGACCGTAATTCAAAGTTAAGTATACATGGCAAACATGAGTAGATGGCTCATCATAAACGCCTTGAAGCCTTAGAGGCTAGAACCGAACCCGGTTATGAGTTAATTAACCGCATTGAAGTTAAAGTACTCATATACCAGAATGAGTGAACCAATGTTCAGTATAACATATGGTCTGTTACGCGGGCGTAACCCCTTTTAAGGGGGTAGGGCGACAAACCGCTTAGAAGTATGTTTTACGTATAGGTGCGTAAACTACTATGTGCATGGCACAAAAGGAATTATTTTATTTGAAGATTGGAACTCATGTTACATAAACATGTGTACCCATTCATAGTGTAAGTATGAGTACTGTGCATGAGAGATGCGAGTAATGTGTATATAATATTTATGAAAAAGAGGAGTAGAGAAACTCCTAGGGAGTGAGAATCCCTATAGTATATGTCTAGTGAGATTAGACATGAGACATAATGAGTATGAATCGGTATGAAACCGATGTATAACCTAGTGGGAAGTGAGTTTCCCTGGGTGATTTTATTTGAGAATGATTGATGGAGTGAGTTCCATCCTTTGGAGTTGTATGTTGTATGTTTTAAATTGAGTAACAATTTGAGAAAACGAGTCATGAGTTGCTTAGGAAAAGTAAGCAAGCAAATTGATATTGACAAATAACCTAAGTTCTAGGGATTTGAAATAAGCTAAAAAGGGATTGTTTTATGAATATGAGTAAAAAGAGTAAAAGATAGAAAACGAAAATGTTTGACTATCTGATTGTTTAAAACTGACGTGGGAGGTGGAACTTGATCTGCTAGCGATCAAGGGAAACCGAACACAAATTGGGGTGTAAGGATAGTTCAACACTGATGCTGATCACATCAGGGTTGGATGATTCTTGAAGCTCTCTATAAGTGGCCACAAGTAATCACGCTAAGGAAAGATACAGCTACCATAAATCTGATTTGGAGTTGTGTGATGTTTTAAAAAGAATTTTCAAACAGATTTTGAAAAGGAATTTTCTTCAAGTATGAAGATGGAAACAAAAACTGGTTTTGAAACCGCTATCACCCGCCGATGGCTGAGCCTTAAGTCTTGATGACCGGTAGAACGGTGGGCGAGTATTAGTTTTGAAACCATTGCACCGTACGTGCGGCGGTCCTAAGTGACCGGTTGGGGCAGTGCCAGTGTGTGATTTTTCCAAAGGCAGCGGGACGGGAGAGTACCCTGAGATGTTCCTGTGTTGAGTGAGTCAACCAGAGTGCCTGAGGATATGTATGTGTAACGTTTTGATCAGAACCGAGGGGACCGTGGGCCAGAGAGAGTAAGTGCCCATTTGTCATGAAACGGCCGTGAACCAGAAAGAGTAAGTGTTCAACGTGACCGGTACCTGAGGGATCAGTAGTGTATTACTCGATATGGATTCGAGGACTGTAGTGCCTTCTTGTCTTCGGACCGATTCCATGGAGAGAGTAAAAAGAGTATTTTTGATTGCTATACATGCTGTGATATATGTGTGGTATGTGTAGTGCGAAATGAGACTGACTTGTGGAGTCTGTAAGGTTATACATGTATTATAACCTTGGCATAGCGTGCCCATGAGAGTAACCATTTAGATCCACCAACTTTGAGGACAAAGTTCCTAAGGGGGGTAGATTTTAATACCCCGGACCAAAAATGGTGATTTAATTACTCTAATATGATTATTAAAGGCCTAATGGTGCCTAAAGTGTATTGGTAAAGAAAATAAAACCAAAAGAAAAGAGAAAACGCTTGAAAAGCGAAAAACGCTAAAATGCGCGTTAAATGAGTATATGAGATATATGATCTCGAGAGGGTCCGAGATGGATTCCTAAGGCTTAGTTAGGCCTAATAAGTATACGGGAATGATTCCCGAAGAAAACGGATCCAAATAACGGATTAAAACGCTAACGGAGTTTTAAAAGCACGTTTTTCGAGAAAACCCGAAAACGTGACTTTAAGTGGTCAAATGGACCCGTAAAAATTATAGTTGATTGTATAACTATAATTAAGTATTAATGGAAGCTTAATAGCCATTAAAAATAAAGAAACGAGAAAAAAAATCCGAAAAACGGGCCCGGTTAGTGAATAGAGCCAAACCGGTAAAATAACGAGCGTTTTCTGTAAGAAAAAAAACGCTCTAGTTTAAATAGTGTGGGGGCCGGTTTTTATTAGACTAGTCAGCCCTCTCTATTAGCTAATTAACAAAGAAAAAGAAGAGTTGAAAAGTCAAAAAGGGGAATAGTGAAAGGTTACTTACTTACCTTCTTCTTCTCTTTCCTCATTTCCTTCTTCACATCTGAACTCCCTCATCTCTCTCATCCGTAGCTCCCCTCCTCCTTCCTCCTTAAGCGATTTGAGCTGAACAACAACAACAATGGAGGTCCCCCTTTCTCTTCAAAGCTTTGTTTAAGCTCCAAACTAAAAAATACCACCATATTTGTGATCCTCTCATCACCCTCTATCATCCTCTCTTTTCAAACTCGAAAATGGTGAGTTTCATTTTCATGGGTGTTGCCCATTTGAGGAGAAAAGCACATAATCTTGAAGCTTGAAGCTTCCTCTTTCACCCAAGGTAAAAATATCCAAGGAAAATGCATCTTTTATTCACCCTCTTGTGTTGGCCGATTTTGGCAAGTTGTAATGCCTTGGTTTTTCCTTGTTTGAGCTATTCTCCAAGTCTTCAATGGTGGTTGGAAGTTTCCCCTTTGATTCTTGATCGAAACCCCATCCTAGGGTTTCAAGGTAATCACCCATTTTAGAGCTTTAAGCATTTTAAATTAATGAGGTTAAGTGTTTTTACTTAAACTCATTTCTTGCTTTGAACATTGACATGGAGATGGGTAATTCCATGGTCTTTGACCGGTTTTGGAAGGAAGAGAAGAGGAGAAGAGGAGAAGAGTAATTTGAGGAAACTTAAGAGAGTTCAAGGTAAGAAACCAGCCCTTATGTATATTCTATATGTATTAGAATTTGGGTTGGGTTAATAAATGTATGAACCCCACTAGGGTGTTGTAGAAATGAGCTTGTATGGAGATAATACAAGAGAGAAAACATTTGTGAAATAAGTGTTCATTATGTGTTATGCATTTTATGAATTAAGCATTGTGTTGTATTTGTAGAATTGATGAGTATTGGTGAACTTGTATGTGCTGGTAGAACCCATGATGGGTTTGGTTAGTTTTAGGTCGAATAAGGTGATGAGAAGAGTTTTGGGCAATGCTAGAGAAGTAGCCAGGTCATGGCAAAATTTGTGTAGGAATCTAAGTGGATTAAGTGTTGGTTTGGGTGGGAATAGCCTAGGAGAGGCTAGGCATGTATGAAGATTGATTGGAGTTAGTAAACCACTTTGGGGATGCTTGTGATAAGATAGAAGATTGGTCCAAAATTGTAGCAAAGAGATTGTTTAAATGCTTGAGGAGTTTCTAGAAAACAAAGGAGATTTAAGGCTTTAAGAGTGAGTTTTGGAACTTGGTATGAGTTGTGCATTATCTTGGAAGATATGGAATGGTCAAAATGAAAGAGAACATAATGCAAGTGTTGAGGAGAAGTTAGAAATGCACAAGTGTGCATTAGTGTAAAATGAGAATGAAAAATGTGTGAGATTGAGCAAGAACTTTAGTAAGGAATAAGCCAATGTTTTGAAGAGGTTTAGAGCATGTTTTATGATGATTAAACATGTGGAAAACTTATGGAATGATAAGGAAATGATTAGAGGTGATTTAGGGGTTTAAAAGTGGTGAAAAACTGCAAATTTTGACAGTTCCAGGGGTTGTCCGGGTTTGCAATCGGAATGCAAACCCGGAACATAGCAAAAACATGGCAGAAGGTCATCCCAGGGCATGGTCCGGGTTTGTAACCCCGGACACAAACCCGGAACACATGAAAAATACGACAGAAAGTGATTCCAGTGTTTGGTCCGGGTTTGTAACCCCGGACACAAACCCGGACCAGGCCAGAAATGTAACAGAATGTGTTTTCTTGCATTCTAATGATGGGGAATTGAATGGTAATGATAATATAAGGTAGTTAGGACATGAACAATGATGTTTAAAGGTCATTAGGAGTGTAAACAAGTTTGATAAGTGAATGAGGAAGTTGTGAGTTTAAGAACACATGAGTAAAACTAAGTTAAACGGGATAACGGGGTTAAGTACGGGAGTATTAGTTTTACATACCGTAATGCTTTGGTGTTAATAAAACATTTGAATGTTATCAGTGGATCGTGTGTGAACCAAGCATGGTGAGATGACACGGTAAAAGTAAAAACCCCGGTGAAAGGTATGATTTTCTCATGCCCCGTATGCTAACCGAGTTACTCTGATTTGTGTGTTTGTGTGCCGGCTTAATCAAGATTAAAGCATGGAAATAATCCCTTGTTTGATTATGTATGCCTTATTGTATGTTGTATGAACTAACATACTTGTACGCCGGTGTGGTCTAACATAGTGCATAGACCGACTCATAGAGAGTAGTGATTGACTAGAAACCCGTAGATCGGGTAGTCTCATGAACAATGGTAATATGCAAACACACACAAGCTATCGATTAAAGTATAACGATAACGCAAACATATGAACTCCCTAGAACGTGAGGAGATGTACGGGTTGAGTAAATACCCGATAACGGTTAGAAAACCTTATTGAAACAATCCACGGAATAAATATGAGTGGAGAGATAAATGAACCTCCATCGAGAGGATTGAAGTTAGTCCAAAAATGTGAACTTATAAGAAAGGTAAAAGAGACCTAAGGGACTATGTAACTCCCTTGAGACATGGTCGACCTCCAACATGAGGATTTTACCCGGTATAAGAAACTATCCGAATGTACAAGCATATGATTGTGAGGGTAACCCTTAAACCTAAGATTACCCGAATTTAAGTAAAGTTCCCAAAGTCATTAGAAACATCGAGAAGGATGCTTCTAGACTAATATACATGATATTATTATAACTCCGAGAGAGGAGTGTATGGGAACGAGAGTAGTCCGAGAGTAGTCGGACCTAAGTAAAAGAGATAGGAACTAAGAGAGAGTTCTGTGAGCTAGTTGAACCTTCCCACCATGCTAGACCCAGAGTAGGGTCGAAACCGGGGAAGTAAGACTATGCTAGAGAGCCATGAGTTTTGGCCTAAGTATGTATTAAGAGTAACAAGTGTGACGTAGGAGACCTGTAGTGTCTCGGGAATCTACAAGAGCTTGAGTATAAATAACCCAAGAGTGTGGGTGAGATAATGAGTATAAATAACCCAAGAGTGTGGGTGAGATAATGAGTGTAAATAACCCAAGAGTATGGGTGAGATAATGAGAATAAGTAACCCGAGAGTGTGGGTGAGTATAGTACGAGTAACCCAAGAGAATGGGTGTGTATATGAATAAGTAACCCGAGAGAGCGGGTGAGGTATTGAATAAGTAAACAAGGCATAGTGAGGAATAACCCTCAATGCCTAAGAGTAACCAGTTACAACTAACAACATTGTTATGTTAGTTAGGAATCGTGTTCCGTGATTGGATGTAGATTCCTTGTGTAATATACATATATATTGTATTGCCATAATGCATGTTGTTTGATTAAAATGAACTCCATGTATATCCGACCCAAAGTAGTCGGCGTACCGCGGTTAGCACGCGGTATATGCGAATTTCATATTCAGCGTAAGCTGACCCCCTAGGGGGAACGTTTTTAGTGTGCAGGTACTTGAAGCTGACCACCGTTCGAGAGAGTAGGACGGGGACTGCTATGAAGCATGGGTAGTTAGATAGTGATTACTAATGCATTTGAAAGAGGTGTAAGTCCGAGTATGTTATCGGCATCCGTATATTGTAGACTCGGTATAGTAAAGAAAGGAATTGAGTATTGTGTTGTATGAAGTACTCGGTTGTTCCAGTTCATCAGACCGTTACTGTATGTAAGAAAGGCCTGGTTAGCCATATGGGTGGCTATTGGCGTTGTTTCACCCTCGTTGTAATTAGAGCTCCGCTGCGTGAGTAAGAGTAATTGGTGACAATTTATGAGGTAATGACGAGCTTAACGGTTGGGGTGTTACAAAAATGGTATCAGAGCGAAGTATCGCTCTGATGACTGGAAATACCGAGCTTAGGAGATACCGAGTTAGGAATTAGAGGCTTAGGGCTAAGGGTTGAGTGGTAGCGTGAGAGATGCGCTAGTTAGGTCCTGAGAACCGGAAACCCCGGAGATGGATCCCGTTGGAATGACAATAACCGCACTTAAAGGCGGGAGATCGATAAATCCTGCTCAAAGGAGACCAGAATCTGTGGTAGCATGGGGCGACATGCCTAGCAGTCGCGCGAACCCGGCTGACCAAGCAGCAGCAAGAAGCAAGGCACCAACCGTGCAACAAGGCGGATTTATGAGAAATAACAAAAGCCGAGACATGTGTCTACGGACCGCCATAGTTAAGTAATACCATCAACGGTATACCAATCAACTAAGAACCTAGTTGAGAGTAGGTACGCCCACCCTGCCACACCCGAAGAAGTTGCAATACTTCACTGATATAGCCTAGACAGCTACGAGCACAACTATGGGACATACCCAAAAAGGACTACTGAAGTAGTGCCTAAATGAGTTAAACCTCGGTAACCACAGTAAAGACGTGGGAACGAGCAACGAGGTAAAGCACAGAACTAAAGTGATTAAGGAACTCCGGAAGTGGAGAAGTACCTAAATGAATGACAGTCACGTCGAGATGAATGAGAAGCAGCTCTAAGGAGTAGTTATCCAACTAAAGGATCAAGGAATAGCCGACAAGGCTACCAAATGCAAGTGAACAATACCGTGACTGGTATGAGGTAACCTAAAAACCGCCTGTACCGCGCACTTGCCACGGCAAGTGCATTATTAACGGGACTTTAAGAAGAGCTTTGACAAGCGACCAATACTTAGCAAGTACCAAGATGGGAGAGAAGCCAATATGGTAAGACAAACCTTAAGAATTGTGAAACGAAACCTTGAAAAGGCCTAACAGCCTAATCACTGTATAAAGAACGTACCGGTCAGCGAGAGGCTAGACCTGGTCAGAAGCAACCGGCATTGAAATGCCATGAAGATTTTACTTTCAAACCCAATTTTCCTTTCAAAAACATTGAGTTTTCAAAAACCCCCAGATTTTTAACCTAAACCAGAGAACCACGGTAAGTTATCATAGGACGATATAAGAGGAGTTGGCAACAGAATACTTCACTTAGGCGTGACCGACACTACAAGTGTACACAAATGAGACATGGAACGACCGCACTCCAAAGGAGCTTGCGGGCCTGACAGACCAATTATGAGTTAGTTGGGTAAGTGGTAACGTATCAATAAGATACTCCATGTATGTATACTAGTAAAGTACGGAACACGGGAAGTAGCCCACTCCATACTACGGACGAAAGAGTCGATTCAAACCAAGACAGCTGGACACCTTGAATGATCGAAGAACACAGAGAAGCTTACCAAGCTAAAGAAGTCAAGAACCCAATAAGGTGACGGACTTAACGATATAACGTTAAGAAGTGCGAGAAGCACAGAGTAATGAGAAAAGACATTAAGTATGTCTCAAAAATCAAAGAGGAAATACCTTATAACTGGAATGAATACCCAGTGTAGATGGTACGGCGAAGGCCTAAAATGATTATATCAACGTTTGACAAACGGGAAAGAATTCCCTCAAGATACCTCACTAATGAGAATACCGAACTGACCAAGGAGGTAAGGAGAGGTACCAATGATCTACCCAATAACGGGAGACATTACAACCTAAACGGGATAGTTCAAGATATACATAACCACAAGGCGGGATAAGAAGCTGAACATACCCATGAGTTCAAGCCAGATGTGATGGCGTAACTCAGTAACACCCAGGAGCAATCCGTCAAGGGTGCCGGAATCAACAGTAGTTGAACGAAACATCGTGTTGAGAACACAAGTGTTAAAGCGAACACTCGGGTAGAACCCGAAAGGATCCCACGTAACATGGGATACCCTAGATTGCCAGAAGGCATGAATTAATATCAAGAAACTTATAGGGACTTCCATATACGGAAGCGTGATGTGACAACCATATCAAAAACCCAGTAAAACCTCATAACCATTTAATGGCATACGGAGAAGATGAAACCTGTATAAACAGCCCGCATGGAGCATGGCGAGGCAAGGTGGCTTGTAAGCCGGAAAAACCAACTACAATTCGTAGATCCAAACGTTGTAAAACCTATGCATAAAGGCATAAGAGGAATTGTGGAGAATGAACCACTTCCTTAGTGTGGGGACACCACTTGCTATTGTGGGGCCTAGGGAGCAGAAATTGCGTGAATCCTCCAGAGAAAGGCTACCACCTAAGTATGTAATGTAAAACCGCTGAAGCGGTGTAGTGAAACCTGAGCATGTGTATATTGCCAGGGAGTATATGAACACAAATAGTATGTGGAAAAGGCTTTGATAGCAATGGAAGGAAACCGAGAGAGCAATCGGTTAAGTAGTAAAACACTGTATGTGTGCAATATGAATTGCAGAGTAAACGATGCGCAGTAAGCGTAGAGAGTTTAGAGTAATACATCCTATTGAGCCAAGTGAATGGCAAGCCATAGTATAAATGGCGGGAGTACATGAGCGGAAGCTAAAGTAGTAGCGGATGCCATGTAAACAAATGTTGTTTAATGAGTAAGAACATGGTACGCAGTAAGCGACCATTATAAGAGTATAATAAGATAATGATATGAAGCAGATGAGGAATTGTGGTAAAGGAGACATGATCATTCCTATCTCATGAGAGATTTACTGTCAAGGGTTTACGCTTCTGCACTCTGTATGACTGAGTGTTTTGGTATTGCACTTGTGCGGTAATGATCGAGTGGGAGAGCCAGGAATTGAGAAATGTCAACGAAGCCTGTTGAGTTTGAATCTAGAGAAATAACCGTGCGGCCTTTGGCCAAAGATGCAGAAGAACGAGAACGTGGGCAGTAACCCACAGGTCCCAGGACCGATGAATGGTAAATGCAGAGTAGTATGAATGAGGAAATCTTGTACAGAAGCAAATAACAAACACGATTCAAAAAGCCTTTATTAAACGAGGAAGCACTACACACTGAGTAGTAGCTTGGCCTCAACCGACAGTAAGTCGGGAAAAGTATGTGAATAATCATGAAGGTATACAGAGTTATACAAAATAGATTTCCAAAGAACTGGAGAGAAAATCTATAACTCATCGAATTCGCATACGGTAAGAGATACCTAGCGACGATTGAGAACCTTTATTCCCAAGACACAGAGGGATAAAAGGGAGTGGATTAATACATTGAGAATACCAAAGGGCGAGTTAAGCTCTAGTTATCAGGTCACGCAGCAGAAGCTTGTGGACCGTAATTCAAAGTTAAGTATACATGGCAAACATGAGTAGATGGCTCATCATAAACGCCTTGAAGCCTTAGAGGCTAGAACCGAACCCGGTTATGAGTTAATTAACCGCATTGAAGTTAAAGTACTTCATGATACCAGAATGAGTGAACCAATGTTCAGTATAACATATGGTCTGTTACGCGGGCGTAACCCCTTTTAAGGGGGTAGGGCGACAAACCGCTTAGAGTATGTTTTACGTATAGGTGCGTAAACTACTATGTGCATGGCACAAAAGGAATTATTTTGAAGATTGGAACTCATGTTACATAAACATGTGTACCCATTCATAGTGTAAGTATGAGTACTGTGCATGAGAGATGCGAGTAATGTGTATAATATTTATGAAAAAGAGGAGTAGAGAAACTCCTAGGGAGTGAGAATCCCTATAGTATATGTCTAGTGAGATTAGACATGAGACATAATGAGTATGAATCGGTATGAAACCGATGTATAACCTAGTGGGAAGTGAGTTTCCCTGGGTGATTTTATTTGAGAATGATTGATGGAGTGAGTTCCATCCTTTGGAGTTGTATGTTGTATGTTTTAAATTGAGTAACAATTTGAGAAAACGAGTCATGAGTTGCTTAGGAAAAGTAAGCAAGCAAATTGATATTGACAAATAACCTAAGTTCTAGGGATTTGAAATAAGCTAAAAAGGGATTGTTTTATGAATATGAGTAAAAAGAGTAAAAGATAGAAAACGAAAATGTTTGACTATCTGATTGTTTAAAACTGACGTGGGAGGTGGAACTTGATCTGCTAGCGATCAAGGGAAACCGAACACAAATTGGGGTGTAAGGATAGTTCAACACTGATGCTGATCACATCAGGGTTGGATGATTCTTGAAGCTCTCTATAAGTGGCCACAAGTAATCACGCTAAGGAAAGATACAGCTACCATAAATCTGATTTGGAGTTGTGTGATGTTTTAAAAAGAATTTTCAAACAGATTTTGAAAAGGAATTTTCTTCAAGTATGAAGATGGAAACAAAAACTGGTTTTGAAACCGCTATCACCCGCCGATGGCTGAGCCTTAAGTCTTGATGACCGGTAGAACGGTGGGCGAGTATTAGTTTTGAAACCATTGCACCGTACGTGCGGCGGTCCTAAGTGACCGGTTGGGGCGGTGCCAGTGTGTGATTTTTCCAAAGGCAGCGGGACGGGGAGAGTACCCTGAGATGTTCCTGTGTTGAGTGAGTCAACCAGAGTGCCTGAGGATGTATATGTGTAACGTTTTGATCAGAACCGGGGACCGTGGGCCAGAGAGAGTAAGTGCCCATTTGTCATGAAACGGCCGTGAACCAGAAAGAGTAAGTGTTCAACGTGACCGGTACCTGAGGGATCAGTAGTGTATTACTCGATATGGATTCGAGGACTGTAGTGCCTTCTTGTCTTCGGACCGATTCCATGGAGAGAGTAAAAAGAGTATTTTTGATTGCTATACATGCTGTGATATATGTGTGGTATGTGTAGTGCGAAATGAGACTGACTTGTGGAGTCTGTAAGGTTATACATGTATTATAACCTTGGCATAGCGTGCCCATGAGAGTAACCATTTAGATCCACCAACTTTGAGGACAAAGTTCCTAAGGGGGGTAGATTTTAATACCCCGGACCAAAAAATGGTGATTTAATTACTCTAATATGATTATTAAAGGCCTAATGGTGCCTAAAGTGTATTGGTAAAGAAAATAAAACCAAAAGAAAAGAGAAAACGCTTGAAAAGCGAAAAACGCTAAAATGCGCGTTAAATGAGTATATGAGATATATGATCTCGAGAGGGTCCGAGATGGATTCCTAAGGCTTAGTTAGGCCTAATAAGTATACGGGAATGATTCCCGAAGAAAACGGATCCAAATAACGGATTAAAACGCTAACGGAGTTTAAAAGCACGTTTTTCGAGAAAACCCGAAAACGTGACTTTAAGTGGTCAAATGGACCCGTAAAAATTATAGTTGATTGTATAACTATAATTAAGTATTAATGGAAGCTTAATAGCCATTAAAAATAAAGAAACGAGAAAAAAATCCGAAAAACGGGCCCGGTTAGTGAATAGTGCCAAACCGGGTAAAATAACGAGCGTTTTCTGTAAGAAAACGAAAAACGCTCTAGTTTAAATAGTGTGTGGGGCCGGTTTTTATTAGACTAGTCAGCCCTCTCTATTAGCTAATTAACAAAGAAAAAGAAGAGTTGAAAAGTCAAAAAGGGGAATAGTGAAAAGGTTACTTACTTACCTTTTCTTCTTCTCTTTCCTCATTTCCTTCTTCACATCTGAACTCCCTCATCTCTCTCATCCGTAGCTCCCCTCCTCCTTCCTCCTTAAGCGATTTTGAGCTGCAACAACAACAACAATGGAGGTCCCCCTTTCTCTTCATGCTCAAGCTTTGTTTAAGCTCCAAACTCAAAAATAACCACATATTTGTGATCCTCTCATCACCCTCTATCATCCTCTCTTTTCAAAACTCGAAAATGGTGAGTTTCATTTTCATGGGTGTTGCCCATTTGAGGAGAAAAGCACATAATCTTGAAGCTTGAAGCTTCCTCTTTCACCCAAGGTAAAAATATCCAAGGAAAATGCATCTTTTATTCACCCTCTTGTGTTGGCCGATTTTGGCAAGTTGTAATGCCTTGGTTTTTCCTTGTTTGAGCTATTCTCCAAGTCTTCAATGGTGGTTGGAAGTTTCCCCTTTGATTCTTGATCGAAACCCCATCCTAGGGTTTCAAGGTAATCACCCATTTTAGAGCTTTAAGCATTTTAAATTAATGAGGTTAAGTGTTTTTACTTAAACTCATTTCTTGCTTTGAACATTGACATGGAGATGGGTAATTCCATGGTCTTTGACCGGTTTTGGAAGGAAGAGAAGAGGAGAAGAGTAATTTGAGGAAACTTAAGAGAGTTCAAGGTAAGAAACCAGCCCTTATGTATATTCTATATGTATTAGAATTTGGGTTGGGTTAATAAATGTATGAACCCCACTAGGGTGTTGTAGAAATGAGCTTGTATAGAGATAATACAAGAGAGAAAACATTT
The DNA here is from genome assembly GCA_023374045.1 of Limonium bicolor. Taxonomy (NCBI): domain Eukaryota; kingdom Viridiplantae; phylum Streptophyta; class Magnoliopsida; order Caryophyllales; family Plumbaginaceae; genus Limonium; species Limonium bicolor. The sequence continues at coordinate 198,237,545 of CM041779.1, read as the reverse complement.
GTGAAATAAGTGTTCATTATGTGTTATGCATTTTATGAATTAAGCATTGTGTTGTATTTGTAGAATTGATGAGTATTGGTGAACTTGTATGTGCTGGTAGAACCCATGATGGGTTTGGTTAGTTTTAGGTCGAATAAGGTGATGAGAAGAGTTTTGGGCAATGCTAGAGAAGTAGCCAGGTCATGGCAAAATTTGTGTAGGAATCTAAGTGGATTAAGTGTTGGTTTGGGTGGTGAATAGCCTAGGAGAGGCTAGGCATGTATGAAGATTGATTGGAGTTAGTAAACCACTTTGGGGATGCTTGTGATAAGATAGAAGATTGGTCCAAAATCTGTAGCAAAGAGATTGTTTAAATGCTTGAGGAGTTTCTAGAAAACAAAGGAGATTTAAGGCTTTAAGAGTGAGTTTTGGAACTTGGTATGAGTTGTGCATTATCTTGGAAGATATGGAATGGTCAAAATGAAAGAGAACATAATGCAAGTGTTGAGGAGAAGTTAGAAATGCACAAGTGTGCATTAGTGTAAAATGAGAATGAAAAATGTGTGAGATTGAGCAAGAACTTTAGTAAGGAATAAGCCAATGTTTTGAAGAGGTTTAGAGCATGTTTTATGATGATTAAACATGTGGAAAACTTATGGAATGATAAGGAAATGATTAGAGGTGATTTAGGGGTTTAAAAGTGGTGAAAAACTGCAAATTTTGACAGTTCCAGGGGTTGTCCGGGTTTGCAATCGGAATGCAAACCCGGAACATAGCAAAAACATGGCAGAAGGTCATCCCAGGGCATGGTCCGGGTTTGTAACCCCGGACACAAACCCGGAACACATGAAAAATACGACAGAAAGTGATTCCAGTGTTTGGTCCGGGTTTGTAACCCCGGACACAAACCCGGACCAGGCCAGAAATGTAACAGAATGTGTTTTCTTGCATTCTAATGATGGGGAATTGAATGGTAATGATAATATAAGGTAGTTAGGACATGAACAATGATGTTTAAAGGTCATTAGGAGTGTAAACAAGTTTGATAAGTGAATGAGGAAGTTGTGAGTTTAAGAACACATGAGTAAAACTAAGTTAAACGGGATAACGGGGTTAAGTACGGGAGTATTAGTTTTACATACCGTAATGCTTTGGTGTTAATAAAACATTTGAATGTTATCAGTGGATCGTGTGTGAACCAAGCATGGTGAGATGACACGGTAAAAGTAAAAACCCCGGTGAAAGGTATGATTTTCTCATGCCCCGTATGCTAACCGAGTTACTCTGATTTGTGTGTTTGTGTGCCGGCTTAATCAAGATTAAAGCATGGAAATAATCCCTTGTTTGATTATGTATGCCTTATTGTATGTTGTATGAACTAACATACTTGTACGCCGGTGTGGTCTAACATAGTGCATAGACCGACTCATAGAGAGTAGTGATTGACTAGAAACCCGTAGATCGGGTAGTCTCATGAACAATGGTAATATGCAAACACACAAGCTATCGATTAAAGTATAACGATAACGCAAACATATGAACTCCCTAGAACGTGAGGAGATGTACGGGTTGAGTAAATACCCGATAACGGTTAGAAAACCTTATTGAAACAATCCACGGAATAAATATGAGTGGAGAGATAAATGAACCTCCATCGAGAGGATTGAAGTTAGTCCAAAAATGTGAACTTATAAGAAAGGTAAAAGAGACCTAAGGGACTATGTAACTCCCTTGAGACATGGTCGACCTCCAATATGAGGATTTTACCCGGTATAAGAAACTATCCGAATGTACAAGCATATGATTGTGAGGGTAACCCTTAAACCTAAGATTACCCGAATTTAAGTAAAGTTCCCAAAGTCATTAGAAACATCGAGAAGGATGCTTCTAGACTAATATACATGATATTATTATAACTCCGAGAGAGGAGTGTATGGGAACGAGAGTAGTCCGAGAGTAGTCGGACCTAAGTAAAGAGATAGGAACTAAGAGAGTTCTGTGAGCTAGTTGAACCTTCCCACCATGCTAGACCCAGAGTAGGGTCGAAACCGGGGAAGTAAGACTATGCTAGAGAGCCATGAGTTTTGGCCTAAGTATGTATTAAGAGTAACAAGCGTGACGTAGGAGACCTGTAGTGTCTCGGGAATCTACAAGAGCTTGAGTATAAATAACCCAAGAGTGTGGGTGAGATAATGAGTATAAATAACCCAAGAGTGTGGGTGAGATAATGAGTGTAAATAACCCAAGAGTATGGGTGAGATAATGAGAATAAGTAACCCGAGAGTGTGGGTGAGTATAGTACGAGTAACCCAAGAGAATGGGTGTGTATATGAATAAGTAACCCGAGAGAGCGGGTGAGGTATTGAATAAGTAAACAAGGCATAGTGAGGAATAACCCTCAATGCCTAAGAGTAACCAGTTACAACTAACAACATTGTTATGTTAGTTAGGAATCGTGTTCCGTGATTGGATGTAGATTCCTTGTGTATATACATATATTGTATTGCCATGATGCATGTTGTTTGATTAAAATGAACTCCATGTATATCCGACCCAAAGTAGTCGGCGTACCGCGGTTAGCACGCGGTATATGCGAATTTCATATTCAGCGTAAGCTGACCCCCTAGGGGGAACGTTTTTAGTGTGCAGGTACTTGAACCTGACCACCGTTCGAGAGAGTAGGACGGGGACTGCTATGAAGCATGGGTAGTTAGATAGTGATTACTAATGCATTTGAAAGAGGTGTAAGTCCGAGTATGTTATCGGCATCCGTATATTGTAGACTCGGTATAGTAAAGAAAGGAATTGAGTATTGTGTTGTATGAAGTACTCGGTTGTTCCAGTTCATCAGACCGTTACGGTATGTAAGAAAGGCCTGGTTAGCCATATGGGTGGCTATTGGCGTTGTTTCACCCCTCGTTGTAATTAGAGCTCCGCTGCGTGAGTAAGAGTAATTGGTGACAATTTATGAGGTAATGACGAGCTTAACGGTTGGGGTGTTACAATATGCATGTTGTATGATAAAATCAACGCCATGTTATAACGACAAATAGTTGCGTGTATATGCATGTTGGTTGTTACCTAAAGTGAATTGTTCTCACTTTGCATGTGTTGTTATTGTTCTGCAATAATTTCTGTTATGTATATGCATGTTGTATGATAAAATCAACGCCATGTTATAGCGACAAATAGTTGCGTGTATCCCGGTAGTCAGCGGGCTGCACGTTAACCATGCCAGCAAAAGGTTGCTGACCCCCTTTGGGGGCTATGTTTATTTGCAGGATGAGGATCGAGGAGGCAGAATGGCTTTAGATCCTAGGTTGTTGATGTTTTGTTATTTTTGGATGTTGAACCCGAGTAGTGTTTGTACACTCGAGGTCGTTTACTTTTGATGGATGTAAAGCCCGTTTGTGATTTTGAATAGTTACACCTCGGTATATTGTCTCTCTTTTGGATAGGTGATTTTTGTAAGGTTGTAATTATGCTCGGGATTCGTGTGATCAGACCGATACATATTGTGTAACAGCCTAGTTAGCCACGTGGGTGGCTAACGGCGTGTAACACCGCCCCTTTTGGTATATGTTTAAGTAACGATTTCTGCTGCGATTATTGATTAAGTGTTAAGTTTATGGATGGGGTGTTACAGTCAGTCACAACAGCTGCACTTGACTGAGGGTTCATCATTGCACACATCTTCTCAAATTGTTTAGACATGCTATCCATTCTCGCAGCTAAAAGAGTGTTCGAATCTACCTCATAGATGCCAGTGGTCTTCCTTGGGGGAACCTCAGTAGATGCCCTAGTACCTCCCCACTGATTAGCTGAGTTGGAAAGAGTTTCCAATAGATCCTTTATTCTAGTGATTGGAAGCTTCATGAGACTTCCTCCTGCACAAGTATCCACCAAAAGACGGCTCTGGGGATCAAGATCTTTGTAGAAGGATTGTAGCACGACTTCCTCTCCCAGACCGTGGTGCGGTACTCTTCGAACAATTCCCTTGAATCTCTCCCAAGCCTCTGAAAGAGTCTCCCCACTGTATTGCTTGAAGTTGGTGATCTCACCTCTCATGGTCAGCATGCGAGATGGTGGGAAGTATTTTGCCAGGAATGTGTTTGCTAGCTCGGTCCAGGAGGTGATACTATTTGGAGATAGGGAGTTCAGCCACTCTGCAGCTCTGCCCCTGAGTGAAAAAGGAAACAGGGTTAGTCTGGCTACCTCCTGAGAAGCTGGTGTTGAACATGCTCCAACCAATCGCAGGAAGGAGGTAAGGTGAACATTTGGATCTTCAGTGACTGTTCCACTGAACTGCGGCGCATTGAGGACCATCGTGACATAATGGGTCTTGAATTGCCATTCTACCCATTCCGGCAGTGCAGTGATTACTATTGGTGATGTGAGTCCCTCCACATTCGGACGAGTGTAATCGTTCATCCTTCTTTCTCTGCTGATACCGTCCATATGATTTTCTTCTTCGGAATCAAAGGTATCTCCTGGTGAGTCCTTGAGAAACACCTCTGGTTCAACTGCAGGCTCCAGTACTAATCCCTGCCGACTTCTTCTTGTGAGTCTTTCTATCTCAGGTTCCAGATCAAATTCAGGAGTTCCTTCAGAACGAGTTTTAACCATAAACAAAAATAAGATAACTGACAGTAAAGTAGTTGTAAAAGTAAAATCAATCGGGTAAAATAAAAAATAATACTTAGAACCAAAAATAAGAAATAAATTGCACAAAGCTAAGAAAATAAACAAAGGAAAATAAAATAAAACAAAAACAAAAATAAATAAAACAAAACAAAACAAAATTAACAAAAAATAAAAATTAAACTAAGCAACCGTGCCTCCCCGGCAGCGGCGCCAAAAACTTGTTGGGGTAGAACCTAACGGTAAATTGTTGTTGGGGGGTTTAACCTAACGACAAGTGTACCGGTCGATTATAGCAAGTTTTAAATCTCGGAGTATTCCCTGAGTATCGAATCCAAGGAGGCAGCGGCTAGTTTAATTTCTACTTACACACAAAACAAGAATAATGTAAAAATAACAGGAAATTGGGGGGTTTTTGTATGTGATGGTGAATGTTGTAAAAGAGTTCAAAAAGCAATAAACAACAGGTAAATAATTGTTTTGATTTTGTTTGATAAAGGAAATTCCGGTTTACTACTTCTCTCTAGATTGCAATTTCTTCCCCTAAGTGATTTCTACAGTATTCTGAATAAAACCCTAGAATAAAGATAACTCGTATTCGGTCTCCCGCTCCACGAATTCTAATTAGCAAAGACCGAATCCTAACTCTCGTTATGAATCCACTGTTTACTAATTGCTTTAAGTGTAGTCTAGATTAATGGTCAGCTAGCGTTTAGAGGAATTACCATCTCTATACTAACTGGTTCTTTCCCTGTAGTCAATTGATAGCCACAGTTCTCACTTATAAGCTAACAAACTGATAAACTCAATTAATTGATCAGATTAACAAGTCTAGGAATTCATAAGGGAAAAGAACTTTATTCTATTGTACTGTAGAGAATCACAAAGGTTCAGAAATAATTATTCTAGAGATACATAGTAAACCAAAATTAAAATGACTACTCAGCCATAGACAAAATAACAATGCTCAATATAAACAGCATAAGGATAGAGGGATTTAGCAGAAAAACTGATTTTAGAAGCCGTGGTCGAGTCTGCAATTTCCACAAATGTCTGAGTCACGTCCGGCTGTCTAGGGTCGGACGTAGATCCGGACACGTTGTCCTGGTGCTGTCCGGATCCGGACGTCAATCCGGACGCGGGTAAATGAAGCGCTGCGAGCAGGTTTTGTCTGTGAGTGAGGGTGAAGGTTTACGGAGAAAATTTATGAATGGAGATGGATGGTTTATCGTGGAAGAGAGGGTGATATGTGGAGAGGAGGAAGAGAGGATTAGACTCTGAGAGTCTGGTACGAATTGAAATGAAAGGAGGAGGAGGGTTTATATAGGATTAGAAATGAAACATTCGTTAGTGGTGTGGTGAGTTATTGAGCATGGACACTGCTTAAATTAAGGAGGTATGGGCTCTGATAATTGCGCCGTCTGATAATTGCGTCGAAAGGCTAATTATCTGCGCAACGCATTTTTATTTTTCAGCTCTGTGTGACGTCCGGATCTGTGTCCGGATCCGGACGTGAGACAGCGGTTTTGGATCTGAATCTCGGAATATGTCCGGATCGCTGTCCGGATCCGGACAAGACACAGAATTCTCGTTTGGGTCACGTCCGGCTAACTTGACCCGGACACAGATCCGGACGTGAGACGTCCGGTTCTGCGTCCGGCCAGGTTGACCCGGACACGACCAATTTTTGTGTCTCTTTCCCTGATTTGTTCCCCGTTTGTTGCGTTGTAATCCTTATGATGTAAAGTCTTCATTTCCCTGGGTTTTTCCTATATTTAACATATAAAGTGCACCAGTTCATATCAAAACATCAATCTTAGGAAAAACACAGAATAAGTGGGAAACATTGCTTAAATTATAGCAGATTATAAGGTAATTAAGCCTTTAAAAGCCTATATGTTTCACACTTATCACACTCTCAGCTGGAATGGAGAAATGAAGGAGATAAGCTTAAATTGTCCTTAATGTCATTTTTTGCATTTTTTTATGTCATTATTGCTTTGATGACTCACCAATGACTAATTAGTGTTGATAATTGAAGGCTTAATCGGTGGAGACAAGGAGGAGGCAGCCGTCCATGATAGGAGAAGGTGGGTGAATAATTGGTGCTTATTTGATTCAAAAATGAAGTAATAATGCCATTTAATAAACTAGTCAAAAGGTGAGTCATTTCTTCTTGTCTTGTTCTTGCTTGGAGAACCATATAATGAGGAGGGAATGGAGTCTCCAAATCGGCTGGCTCACATGGGTGGGCAAGAGGTAAGTTCACTTTTGTGTTTAAATAAGTTAAAGTTTACTTTTTCCTTGTTTTATGTGAATGTAAGGTAGTATATTTAATTGTCACATGGGTATTGTCACATGGTCTGTTAGAAGACCTTATGAACCGATTTTAAGAGGTCCAATTCATGGTCAATGGTCAACATTGACCAACTTAGTCAATGTTGACCTAAACGGGCCCCACTTTAGGGTTTTATTAATATTTTAATATTAAATTTGTAAAAATTTGTAAATTTCTGGAATTAAATTCCTAACATGATATAATATGATATATTATCATATTTAAGGTAATTATAACCTTTTAGCCCATTTAAAACCAATTTAGAAGGCGATTTCACAAAAACGTGCTTTAAGGAGTTTTAGTGCACATTTTGTGTCGCAAGGTGTTTCTGAGCTTGGTTTTCTTTGACAACGGTTTTGTTGTGTCCCTTACATGATATTTGATCATGGTATCCAATTTTATATCATTTAGAGGTCATTAGACCTTTAAGGTATTCTTAGAGCACCTTTTTGCTCTACTTGACCTTGATGCATGAAAGTGCTTGTTCTTTGTGTTGGAGTGTTGTCCAACGGTTATAATATGTTTAGTATTATGTTAATAGACTTAGGACAAATTTTTAGGTCCTAAGAAGTTCATTTGGGTATTTATTTACCCTCACCAGTCAAAGGGTGCAACACCTTGCTTTGTGTTGACCACTATAGTTCTCAGTTGACTTTTAAGGCATGTTTAGGCCTTAATTAACGTAATTAAATATTTAATCCATGTTTAATAAGTTTGGGGTATTTCATTTATACAATGGTTCGCCATTTACTTGGCTGATTACAGAATATGCTATTCTTATGTCCCTGCACTCCTTGTGCATTGTTTACTTTACAATTCTCATTGTACACATACTGTGTTTATTTCTAAACCGATTACTCTTCGGTTTTCAACATTTGCTATAACAACTTCTTTCTTTATACTTATCTTTGGAATTCTCTATTTCTTCTTCACATTGTTCCATGGCAATAACACATGCCAAAACTTCAATATACTACTTTGTGGAATCCTCTTTCGGAAGGGTCCACATATTCCCCACTCCAGCGGTCTCGTGATAACGAGAGGTATACTTTACTCTAATCTGCTCATTACATTGAGTTCAAATCGAGTGGTTCGTTCCCCACTCTATTCATTTGCTTCAAATACTTTCTCTACTTTAACTGGTACCACTCCAGGAAATTCTTCTCCTGATTCAATGTAGGTTTTGCAACCGTTGAATCTGCGTAATGTAGTTGGTTCATGGCTTACAAGCCACGTTGCTTCAAGCTCTACTCTTTACAAGCTGTTTGTGCAAGTTTCTACTTCTCCACACAGCATCAAATGGTTAGGAGGTGGTACCGGGCTCCTTGATACGGTTGTCGCATCACACTTCCTTTCATGGGAGACCCTTTAGGCAATCTGATAATATTTAGTGCCTTTTAGGCAATTTCAGGTGCTTCCCGTTAATTGGATTCCCTTCAGTGTTTAGAACCGAGTATTCGCTTTAACACTTATGTTCTTATCACGATATTTCGTTCAACTATTGTTGTCTTAGACACCGTTCGAGGATTGCTCCTGGTGTTGCTATATTACGCCATAGCATCTGGCTAACATTTATGATTATATCCGGTTAGCTATCCGCATTGCAGTACCATATTCCGGACTGTCCCGTTCAGGGTTATAGCGTCTCCTGTTCTTAGGGTAGACCACTAACGTATTCTCCTTATGTTCTTGACTGGGTTTAACATCCTCTTCGGTGAAGTATGATATTTGTCATTGGTCTTTGTGGCTGTTCTGGAAATTCTATCCCGTTGGTTGGGCATTGGCGTGTCCATGCTAGGCGTTTGCCTTATTATACTAAGGCTGGATGTTCATTCTAGGTTCCATGCATTGCTTAGGAATTCTTGAGACATATCTAACGTCTTTGCTCAATAACTAGTGCTTCTCGCACTTCCCAGTTCTTAATCATTTCCTTAGATGATTTCTCTAATTCCTTTGTACTCGTTAGGTTACTACGTTCTTATTCTTGGTCGTTCAAGGTAATCCGTTGTTCTGGTCTAAACTTACTTGTCATCCATAGTACGGAGTTGACTACTTCCTGTGTTTCGTACACTACTTGTATACATATGTGGGGTGCCTTATTGATACATTACTACTTACCCGACTAACCTATAAGTAGATCTGTCAGGCCCGCAAGCTCCTATCGGAGTGCGGTCGTCCCACATTTCATTTTCGGTACACTAGTAATGCTCGTCACACGCCTAGGTGAAGTATTCTATTGTCAACTCCTCTTATATCGTCCTATGATATCTTGATGTGGTTCTTCTAGGTTTGGTTTTAAAAATTTAAGGTTTTTGAAAAAAAAAATATTTGAGTTTGAAGAAAAATTTGGGTTTTGAAAGTAAAATCTTCATGGCAATTCTATGCCGGGTGGTTCTGACCGAGTCTAGCTTCTCATTGAATGGTAAATTCTTTAATACAATGGTTAGGCCGTTAGGCCCTTCCAAGGTTTCATTTTGAAGTCCTTAGGGTTTATGATCCTATATTTGCTTCATTCGCCATCTTGGTTCTTCACTAAGTACTTGTTGCTTGTTAGTAGTTTCTCTTAATAGTCCTGTTCTCACTGCACTTGCCGTGGCAAGTGCGTGATACAAGTGGTTTTTGGGTTTACCTATACCAGTTACGGTATTGTTTCCATGCGTATTCAGTAGCCTTACTGGCTCTTCCTTTGATTCCTTAGTTGATAATCAATCTTTTGAGTAACTTCTCCTTAGTCTTGACATGATAGTCCTTAATCCGGGTGCTTATCCAATCCTTGGAGACCCCTAATCACATGGTTCTGCGTCGTTCCTTGGTGCTCGTCCCCACCCATTTACCGTGGTAACCGAGACTTAACTGGTTTAGGCACTACTTCTGTAGTTTTATCGGGGTGTATCCCGTAAATATTCTCATTGCTTTCTGAGCTATGTCAGCCAGGTATTGTAACCTCTTCGGCGTTATGGGTTTGGATTTAACCACTCCTGACTATTTCCTTAGTCGTTTGGCATACTGTTGGTGGTATTATCTAGCTATTACTGTCTCGTAGACTCATGTCTCGGGTTTCATTACTGCTCCTTTTTCCCGCTTCGTTGCATGGTTAGTGCTTTACTTCTTGCTGCTGCTTGGCCAGCCAGGTTCTCACGAACGCTAAGCATGTCGCCCTATGCTACCGTAAATTTTGGTATCCTTTGGACAGAATTTCTCAATCTCCCGCCATTAAGTGTGGTTATTGTTGTTCACACGGGAACCATCTCCGGGATTCCACTTCTTGGAATCTACCGTATGACAAATTCTAAGCTCCTTTAGGAATATTGTCTAACTGCCAGATCAGGTGAACCCGAGTAAGAGAGGTCTTTCCATCTCTCTAGTATTCTTTCCTGAGTTACAAACTAGGGGTTATGGAGGGCGGGTTTGGTATTGTAGGTATCCAGAACATACTAGGAGTTCCTATCTAGCGTATCTCTCATGCTATCACTCAACCCTTAGCCCTAAGTCTCTAATTCCTAACTCGGAATTTCCTAAACTCGGTATTTCCAATCATCAGAGCGATACTTCGCACGGATACCACTTTTTGTAACACCCCTACTGCTAATCCCGTTATTAACGCACAATTACCTTTTAAATCAATACACTTGCAGCTGATAATCTAATACAACCGGTGGGTGGAATAGCCACCCACGTGGCTAACAAGGCCTAACTCAATACAGCATCGGTCTGATGGACCGGAATAACCGAGTACTTTAATCAAATACAATTCATTCCATAACTAACTAAGTCTCATAATGCAATCCTCAACTACTACCGAGTCTAATACATAACGGAAGCCGAAAACACTTTTGGTCTTACTCCTCGTTCAAATACATAAGTAAGTTAAAATCTAACTACCCATGCTTAGCCACCATCCCTGTCCTACTCTCGAACGGTAACATCGTCGGTGTACCTGAAAAAGAATGGGTGGCCCCAAAGGGGCTCAGAACCTTTACTGGTATGGAAGTCGTGCAACCCGCTACTATCGGGCCACACTCAACTAATTCTCATCTTAACATGCGAATGATTTTATTTAAATCAAAACATGAAATGCAATAACATACAATTTGCTCGCATACATACAAGTATTCAACTAAGAGTACAATCACAACAAGCACATTAAGTTAGTTAGTTTACATGTCTTACTCTTTGGACTTGAGGGTTTCTACCTCAACAACGCCTCATTCTAATTGTTCAATGTCTTATCTGTTCTCTTTGGATACCTTACTTGTTCTCTTAGTTCTATAGACATACATGCCTCAATCTTACTTGCTTAAGTACTCTTCTCTTAATTAATACTTAAGCCAATACACATGGCCTCCGGGCAGAGTCATACACAAGGCTCACCGCCGGGCTTTCAAGCCTAGTCTTACTTCCCTGGTTTCGACCCTAATCTGGGTCTAGCATGGTGAGAAGGCTCAACTAGTAATTGAAACTCTCTCTTAGTTTCTACTTCATTCACATAGGTCCGAATCTCTCTCGGACTTCTCACATTCCCAAATACTCCTCTCTCGGAGTTATAGTATAATTATGTATATTAGTCTAGAAGCATCACTCTCGATGTCTTCTAATATCTTAGGGAATTATCTTGTATTCATGTATTCTCAGATTTAATGGTTGCCCCAACGTTTTGAATACTTATACGTTCGGTTCGTTTTCTCATACCAGGTCGAATCCTCATATAGGAGGTCGACTATCTCTCAAGGGAGTTTGGTGGTCCCTTATATCTCTTTTACTTTCTCATTAGTTCATATCTTTAAACTATCTTTGTTCTCTTAATAAGGGTTTTTTGTACCTTTCCACTACTAATTGTTTCGTGGTTAGGTTCGTCTCATTTCTCTAACCGTTAACGGGGTTTACTAATCCCGTACTTCTCTCTCACGTTCTAGTGAGTTCATACATTTGCCTTAACGTTATTCTCTAATCGATAGTTTTCATGTGTTTCCCACGTTACATTGTTTTACGGAACGACTCTTTTCTATGAGTTACTAACCATACGGTAATTAATTACGTTTCGGTCTACAACACTATGTTAGACCACACAACCACACAAGGGAGGTTAGCAGATGCAACAAGCATCAAGATAAATATCAAGTGCGACAAATCATTTTCGTGCTTTTATCTTGTTAAGTCAGCACACAAGCACATAGCACACAAGCCGAGAGGACTCGACAGGACATAAGTTGCAAAAAATCCATATCTTTCACCACGGAATTACTCTACTTTGTCATCTCACGTTCCTCGGGTTATTCTCGAACCACTGATAACATTTCAAGTGGTTTTATTAACATTAAGGCAGTATAGTATGTAAAACTAATACTCCTATAGTTAACCCCGTTATCTCGTTAATTTTAGTTTTGCTCAAGTGTACCTAAGTCCTCGACTTTCTCATTCACTTCTCAACTTGTTTACACTTCTAATGGCCTTTACATACCACCAAACAAGTCCTAATCATCAACTAATACCATCCTCAATCAATTCCCCATCTTTAAAACACTATAAAACACTTTCTGTTACAATTTTGGTCTGGTCCGGGTTTGAGCCCGGGGTTACAAACCTGGATCAAGCTCCAGATTTAGTTTCTGCCAAGTTTTACATAGGTCCGGGTTTGTGTCCAGGGTTACAAACCCGGACCACCCCCTGGGTTGACTTTCTCCCTAAATTTTGAGGTGGTCCGCGTTTGTGTACCGATTTACAAACCCGGACCAGCCCTCGAACTGTCAAATTTTACAGTTTTTGATCTCCTTTCAACCCCTATTTCATACCAACCTCCTCAAATCATTGGTCAAATCTTCTACTCATTTCTTGATCAATCACCCAAATGGTCATTCTCACATTTTGCACTTTGCACACTAATGCATTTCTAAACTTTCTCTTGACAGCTTACCTCTTGTTCTCACTCATTTTGACCATTCCACATCCTTTCTAACCATTTGAAAATTCATTACTCAAGTTCACTCACCATTTCCAAGGTCATACAATCTAGTTCTTTTCTACCTCTTCCAAGGCACTAAACATCAATTTGTTACAGATTTTTGTACCGTTCAATATGATCCTTTAATCAACATCTTAGAGTGATTAACTAGCCCAATTCCATCCTTGTAACCACCTAGGTTCTCCAATTCATAAGGTTACCTAAAAAGCTCTATTTCTACCAAAATTTCACCATAACTTCGTTACTAATCTAGGATGTCCCAAATGCATCATTTCTCAATTCCTAATTAATTCACTAGCCCCATCCATAATGGATCCTACCAGCACACAAGGATTCATTCAAATCTCATCAAGAATTCATCAATCTCAATATAATGCAATATCTTAACCACTTGGCTCCAAGGCCATTAAATCACAAATAAATTCACAATGGCACTAAGAGAATCGCGATTCCCTCTTAAGTCATCCAGACACATTTCCAACTAGATTTTGGTTTATTCTTTTAATTTCAGATCCTAAAATTTCTAAAGCATTAAAATGGTAATTAAGGTAAGCTATTTACCTTAAGCTTCCAAGTTTACCTTTCTCTTCTCCTCTTCTCTTGTTCTCTTTCATTATCAGTCATGGGGTAAACCATTGCCAACCTCTAGACCAATAATAATGAAATGAGAACTAAATGGACACTCAGGCTCATGAATTAATCTAGAACAAGGAAGGTGCTTAAAGCACAAATTAGGGCATTACCTTTGGAAGTTCTAGAATAGGTTTTCAACCTTGAATAAAAGGAAGGTTCTAATCCACCATTGGAGACTTGAACCAATGCTCCAAAACAAGAAAAAAGCAAGACATTAAGAGGGGCAAAATCGGCTAGGTAAGGAACATGGGGAAAAATGGAATTTCTTTGGATTTTCTTACCTTAAAACAAAGAGGAGAGGTTGTAGCTCAAGAAACTCTATATTTCTCTTAAAACGGGCTACACCCATGGAATTCAACTTCAACCATTTGAGATTTTGAAAAGAGGGAAATGTAGCTCTTGGTGAGAGGAACACAAATGTGTATTTATTTTTGGATTTGAGCTTGGAGTTGGCTTGGGCATGAGGTGGAAGAGGGCTTCCATGGAGGGGCTGGAAAATCACCTGAAATGGAGAAAGGAAGGATGGAGAATATGGTGGGGAAGAAGAAAGGAAGGAGAGAGAAGAGGGAAATGGGAGAAGAGAGGGGAAAAGCGCGTTTCTACCTTTTTCCCTTTTTTGACTTTTCTTCTTCTTCTTTCTAGCTAGTTTATTAAGTGAGAGGGGTGGGCTGATTTATTTAACAAAAACCGGCCCCCTATGAACACATAAGTTGGGGCATTTTTTGTCTTTTACAAGAAACGCTCGTTAATTTACCAGGTTTGGCACTATTCACTAACCGGGTCCGTTTTCTGGAATTTTCTCGTTTCTTTAATTTTAATGGTTTTAAGCTTCTATTAATGTTTAATTATAGTTATATATTCAACTATAATTTTAACGGGTGTGCTTGACCGCTTAAAGTCACGTTTTCGGGTTTTGTCGAAAAACGTGCTTTAAGGCTCGTTTGCGTTTTTAACCTATTATATGGGTCCGTTTTCTTCGGAAATTGTTTCCACATATTATTTAGGCGTCATTAAGCCTTAGGAATCCATCTAGTACCCTAACCGAGGTCATATATCTCCCATGGTTGCGTAACGCTCATTTTTATGTTTTATGCTTTTTAAGCGTTTTCTCTTTTCTTTTGGCTTTATTTTCTTCACCAATATTCTGTAGGCACTATTATACCCTTAGATACCATATTATAATTATTTAATCACCATATTTAGGTTTGGGGTATTTCAAGAAGGGAGCATTTAAAATTTTCAAGAGAAGAAAAAGTAAGAATACTCCCAAGAATCCGCTTAGGGTGCGTACAAGTCCAACCCCACACTTGAGTTCAGCTAAGCGACAAAGTAAGCAAATTGAGAAATAAAGCCAGGAGAACTCAAGAGGAACCAGACAAAATCATTAGTAGAAAAATAAGAGCCAAGGCTCTTGTAGTAAGCATAGCATCAGCCAACACACCACAAATTAATAAGTTAAGAGCAAAATAAACAACTAAACTAAGAAAGTGAAAAGTGAAACAAACGGGTGGGTTTCCTCCCACCAAGCTGCCCGGAGTTAGAGTCTCTTGCTAGACTTCACAAGATAGCGTCAAGGAGGGCCGCCACAACTGCTAGCAAGGGCTTTCTTCAGTCAGAAATGCCATTGCAAGCGTAGCTTCTTTGATGTTTTAGAGGGAGGTGTTGGAGTAACATCAGAAACAACAGTAGAAATAGAAGTAGTACAAGAAGAACTCTCAATCAAGGATACTCCAGGTGCAAGAGGCTGAGAAATAGCAGAGCCAAGGTACTTCTTCAAACGAGCACCATTCACCTTGAAGACCTCTTCAGACTTGTTCTCTAGCTCGTAGGCGCCATAGGAAGTGACTCCCACAACATTAAATGGGCCAGCCCAGTAGGACTTCAGCTTTCCAGGAAAGAGATGAATTCTAGAGTTATATAAGAGAACCAAGTCACCAACCTTAAAATCTCTCCGTAGGATCATCTGGTCATGAATCCTCTTAGAACGCCCCTTGTAGATCACGGAGCTATCATAAGCTTGCTCCCTTAACTCCTCTAGTTTAGAAAATTTAAACTTTCACTACTCACCAGCAGTATTCTGATCAAAATTCAGGGCTTTGAGAGCCCAATAAGCTTGATGCTCTAACTCAACTAGGAGATGGCAAGACTTCCCATACACCAGCTGAAATACCCCAAACCTAAGTATGATAAGTAAACATCAAACTATGATTTAATAAGGCTAAATCATGCCTTAGAAACATTGGTAGACAATTTAAACCGAAGAAAACACAAGGAAACACCATAAGAGCAATTTAAGCAAAAACATGCTTTAAGCTTGGAGTAGCTTGGATTAGCACCCAAATATTATGCTAAGACCTTATTAACGTGCTAATGGACATGTTAAATCAATTACCAAAGAAAACCAAGCTCAAAAACGAGTTAAAACACAAATTGTGCTTTAAGACTTCTTAAAGCACATATTTTAAAAATTGTCTTGGAAATGAGTTTTGAGTGGCTAGTTGACCAAGATTACACCTTAATCAACATTTGTACTACTTAGTATCACATTAGGAAGCCTAAAAAATGAGAAACCAAAAATTTCACAAATTTGAGCACTAATTATGAATAGTACCCAAATAGTGCCCAAATATGCCTTAAGTCAACTTTAATTGGTCAATGGTCAAATTAAGTCCATAAATATCTTATTAAAGAAGGGGAGGACGGTTTTAAGGCTGGTGAGACACCACCATATGTCAGCCATGTTAGAAACTAAGAAGGAAAACAAGAAAATGACTATTACCTTTTTAAAGGAAAATATCTTCTTATACCTTCTTTCACTCCTCTCTTCTTCATTTCCCACCTTCCCCACCATGTTCTTCTTCTCCTCTCTACTCCAAAAACCGTCCAAGCTACAGCCATGGCACCTCCATCTTCATTTGCTCACCAAATACTCATTTAGCTCCAAATCAAAAAGTAAGAATAGATTACTTTTAGTTAGAGCAAGCTCTTTCATTCTATCTTTTCAAATCTTCAAACGCTCAAGCTTGGTGCCATGTAGAAACTCCATTGAAGGGGAAAATTCAGTTTGAAGAGCTCCTTTGCTTCTTTTTTCGTTCAAGGTAAGGAAAGTGAAAGAAAAATCAAGTTTCCTTCACTTTTATGCATTACCGAAATTGTCTTCTCATGGTCTTGTTTTACTCCTTAAACTAGCTCTTTTTTCAATCTCCAAGACTAGAAGTCTTGCCTTGCTTCATTCTCAGCCCATTCCAAATTTCAAAGGTAAACATCCATTTAGTGCATTAAGCAATTCTGTAACCTAGAAAATGATCTTAAGTTAAGGTGCAATATTTGCACTTATCCATTATTTGAATGTGGATTAGAGCATTGGCAAGAGAGTAAAGCCCTTGGCCAATTTCTATCAAGAAACCAAAGAGGAAATTGAGAGGAAAGCTTGAAAAACAAGGTAAATGTCTTACCTCAAGGTGCTTCAGTGTTTAAGGGGTGGTATGTTCGATAAGTACTAAATGTAGCTTAAAGCCTACTTATGTAATGAGTTTATAACCTAGGCAAAAAGAATTTGACAAAGCTTGTGAACTTGTGACAAGAGCAATGGGAAATGAGTTAGTAAGACAAGCTTAAGGTGATTTAAGAGCATTATAACTACTATGAGATTGATGGGTTGTAATTGCAGGTTGAAGGCTATTATATGGAAGTGCAGTGTTTTAATTCATGCCTTTAAGGGCCTAGAGCCATGTCATTTAAGAGCCTTAGTGCTTGCAATTTATTATTGCACTATATTGAGTAGGTTATGAATGGTTTGGATTTGGTGAGAAATATCATTAGAAAAGGATTTAATAGGTGTGTGTTGATTAGAGGAGAAAAACTATGCAAATGGGCATGATAAGATACTAGAGGAGTTATGGCGAAATTGGAGTAGAAAACAAAGTGTTTTAGTGGTTGTTGTGCATTTAAGTGACCAAGGATTTGCTAGGAATCATTAAAAGAAATTTGAGGGGAAATAAGTTAACAACTGTGTTCTTGAGGATTAGAATGACCTAGAGTTGTCTAGGAGGAATTAGGGGTTAGGTGGGTGTATTAAACACACCAAAATCATGTTATGAGGATGTTGAGACTTGTTCAATAATCTATAGGAAATGATGTATAATACCTTGTGATGATTTATGTATGGTCTAGTTTGTGTAACCTTGATGGTAATGAGTGGATATGGGTGATGGAGGTGAAAACTGTAAGGAAATGTAGTAAGTTGTCAAGGGGATGACTAGGAATGTATAAGAGTGTATAATCATGAGAATGGTGAGTAAATTGAGTAAAGGAGATGGAAATGTTTAAGGAGGGTGTAGCATGGTCAAGGTATATGAAGAACAATGTTAGGGTGTTAAGAGGATGGAAAGAAATGTATAGGTATGTTCAAGAGTTTAGGGGTGATGATTAACAATTGGAAAGGGGAGAAAATTGTGCATGGAGATGCAAGATAACCTTGGGAAGTTTAACAAAGGAAGGATGGATGAATAATTGTAACACCCCATCCAAAGCCAATCGTGGTTATCGCAAAACTGAACGCTTAATCGAATTCGTCGCAGCGGAAATAACAAACACCTGGACCTTGCCACGGTCTGATCGTTAGAACATACCGGCCTTATAATATTACAACACTTATCCAAAATGAACAACCGACCAATCACCACCAACCAAAATACCACCAACAAACCGAGTATAAACTAAGTCATAATCACAACCTTACATCAGTTTCAATATAAACAGACGGGAGCACAAACGCAACCCGTACTCAAAATAAACAACCCATCCTAAGTCTAACCGCTCCTACTCTCGTGGTCCGTCTTCATGGGCCTCTTACCTGCAAGTGTAAAAACAGCCCCCAAAGGGGGTCAGCACGAATGCTGGTACTCCCTCTCATGGCCCCCAAGCTAACGGGGCTACGACGACTAATTGTCGATAGCATGGAAATTGATTACATACACAAGCATGATATGAAGTGCAATAAACAACAATCCACAGATGAACATGCTTAGTTCACAAACAATGAATGACACGGCGTTCCCTTATCAAGTGGGTTAGTAACCCCCTCCTTAGTCCTGATTTCCTTAACCTCAGTTCCTTACCTTACCTTAATCTTAACCTCAACTTATTCTCAGTATACAAACCGTTCCTGAAAGGGAATGGTTGTAGCTTAATTTCAAACCTGGGATTTAGGTGATCCCACCACACCATCTTAATGCCACCTACCCTGGACGGGAGTCCAGCGTAGCTGAGCCGGCAACCGGCCCTAGGCTACAAGTCCGAAGACAAGTCCTTAAGCGGAGGGCGGAGTCAGTCCCGGGTTTCCTCACTCAAGTTCCAGTTAGTAAAAATCTTAAACACCATGTATTAGTTAAACCTTAACGGGTATTAACCAACAATCACCAATACTTAACTCTTATTCTTAACTAAGTAAGTACTAAACTCGGTTAGTAGCATTCTCAAGTCTCGTGGGTTAGTGTAAAGAAAACACATACACAACGAGAACAAATATAACCGGTTGCATGCTTTATCTTGTCTTAGTCATAGCAAGTAAACAGATAGCACACAAGCCGAGGGACACCTCGTTAGCAAGCAGGTCACAAGAAAGATTGTACCGTTCACCGTCGATCGTTGTTCGTTAAACTTCTCCGGGGCCCCAATTCACAAACCTAAAACATTGATTCATCCTTAGGCCATTAGTTATTCGCACCTTACTTAACTCACTTAGTCCCTAAAGATTATCATTGGATATCCTCTTAAATCCTTGCCACTTAACCTTATAAACTTAACTTAAAACATTAAGGTTCTTACTTAACTTAACTTAATCCCTTAAGTTCTTAGGGTCCTAATCATTACTACCCTACCAAAGGCATACCTTATTACCAATTATCATCCTTAGAATTCAAGATTTCTTTTTTTTTTTAAGTGTTAAGGGTCGTCCGACCCACCGTCCGACCCACCAACTGGGACGGACCCTTCCAGTAACTTTCAGGTTTGAAAAACTCCACTTGTCCGACCCACGTCCGACCCAACCAACTGGGTCGGACCATTCCAGAAATTTTCCATCTTCTAAACCTCATCTGTCCGACCCATGTCCGACCCAACCAACTGGGTCAGACCATTCCAGAAACTTTCTCATCCTTTAAAACACACCCGTCTGACCCATGTCCGACCCAAATCCTCTGGGTCGGACCGTTCCAGAACCATTCACTGGCATTTAACAGAGGCCGTCCGACCCAAACTTGGGTCGGACCCCTGGGTCGGACGCCACCAGAACATGCCCAAACATTGTCAAATCTTCACTAAACTTTTCCTCAAGCCTTCCAATGTGTTCTAACATCATTTAGACCCTTAAACCCACCTTAAACCATCTTCCAAACTCATTAAAACCCTTCAAAGATCATTCCAATCCTTTACTCAATTCTTACAACAACTACACTAACACTTATCACTTCTCTTCCTACATTTCAACATCCCTTTCACCTAGAACTTCTACTAGCCAAAAGTTCCCTCCTTAAGAACTTGACCACACATATACACTACTTTCCACCCCTATTACATTTTCCAAGCCTTCCTTAAACTCTAAACTCTAGTTTCTACCTAAACCATCTAAAAGTTTTATGCCCTTTTTCATCAAACTTACTAAAGTTTCCTAGCTTCTTTTATCAACATTTACCTAAGTCCTAAATACCCAAGTACATTCTTTTGATTCCTAAATCCTTCATGATCATGTCTAGGTCATTATAACTCATTACACACCTTAAACTCACCCTTTTTCATCAAGACAACCTTTAGAACTTCCTAGTACTTCCTTAGTCATGATATCTCCTTAGAACATCTCAAACACTTAGGTTCTCCTCTAAATTTTTGCCATGGGTTCTCTAGTATATAGTTACATCCAAACTCTTGGCTTTTCACCATCAAACAACCAATATCACTCAAATTCTCATCACAACACCTTAACACACAATTTACACCAAAACTACACCACATCATTACATAGTGTATAAACTTAAATGCTTGGCACTTAGGCCCTTAAATGACAATAATCTTAACCACTGAATTTCCACATATATTTGCCTTTAACCTGCGAGTACACACAACAAGGCTCCCATTGAAATAAAATGCTTCTTGTAATTCACCTTGATATTCTTAACTATCTCTTTTCTCATTGGCTCCTTAATCACAAGTTCACAAACATGATCATTGTTTCTCCTAGGTCATACATAGCCCTTTTCTAATGTAAACTCTACACTAAGCTCATCACATATCTAAATCCCATTCCCTTAAACAATAAAACACCTTAAGGTAAGTAATTTACCTTATTCTTTCACAAGCTCATAAACTTTCCTCCTTAGGTTTTTCCTTGAGCAATCTCGGTCACCAATATATCTCCTTGCCAATGTTCTAACCAATATCCAATGACTCTCCAATGAGTACTAGATAATACATTAACCCTAAGGAACAAACCCTAGGTCAAAATGTGCTTTAAGGTATTAAGGTGATTGTTTTACCTTGGTTTCTCAAGACAAGCTTGGATATGAAGCAAGGACCTCCTCAATCCTTTGAAGAGTAGAAAACAAGCTAGAACAAGGCATTAAAATGAAGCCTCATGAGCATGTATTTTCGGTTATGAAGAAAAATGATGGAAACCTAGATTTTCTTACACTTTCTTTACCTTAAGAGAATGGAGATGCCAATGGAGTCTCCAAACTTGAGTTTCCTCCTCTAATGGTGGTTTGGCTTGGCACCAAATCAAAGCTCTTGAAGTTTTGAAAAGATAGAAAGAGAGAGGTTGAGCTAACTAAGAGGAATATGTAATTTATTTTGGTTTTGGAGCTAAAATGAGCAAGATGTGTGCAAGGGAAGGTGGAGCTAGCATGGGGCTGCTCTTCACGTCAATGGAGAAGGGAGAGAGCAAGATAAACCGTGGGAACAAGAGAGAATGAAGAGATGAGGAGAGAGGTGATTAAAGGTAAGATATTTATCTTGTAAAGTAAATAGTAGTTTTGCTTTATATTTATTTGTTTACTTAATAACTAATAAAGGTGGTGACTCACCTTGTAAAAACCGGCCCCCATTAAGTAACAAGGGGTACTTAAGTCTTTGTTGACCAAATATCTCACTTATATTGACTTATGTTATAAACTAGCTTAATTAAATTACTATTCACAAAACAAGGCACATTGTTGTGAAATTTTTGATTTCCCAGTGATTTAGACATCCTAATGTGATACTAATTAGTACACATGTTAATTAAAGAGTAATGATGGACATTTAGCCATTCAAAACCCATTTACAAGACAATTTTTCAAAAATGTGCTTTAAGACTCCTTAAAGCACATTTTGTGTTTTAACTTGTTTTCAAGCTTGGTTTTCTTTGGTAATTGATTTAAAATGACCATTAGGATATTACTAAGGTCTTAGAACAATATTTGGGTAGTCACGCAAGTCTGTCCAAGCTTAGAGCAGGTTTTTGCTTAAACTGCTCTTTTGGTGTTTCCTTATGTTTTCTTTGATTAGAAATGTTTCTTAATGTTTTTAAGGCATTATTTAGCCTCCTTATAACTTAGTTTATCCTTTAAACACCATATATAAGTTTGGGGTATTTCAATCTACCCCCCTTAAAAGAACTTTGTCCCCAAAGTTCACATATATGCTTAACCATTCACGGTACTCAATTCCCTTAATCTTAACACCACATCTTATATTCACATTCACCCATCTCAAGACTCGAAGGTCAATCTCAAATACAATACATCAGTATTATACATAACTCAAACTTAACACCAAAGTGTAGCAACTTACACAAATTCACATCTTAAACAACCAAACAAACGACAACAAGTTTGTTTCCTAACACAAAAGCGATGAAGCTCTACCCCCCTTAAAAAGGGGTACGCCCCGTACCCTATACAGACAATCTAGTCCGTAAACAAAGCAGGGTACTTCGCCCTCATCTTATCCTCTAATTCCCACGTGGCCTCTTCGACATCCTGGTTAGACCAGAGAACCTTCACCAGTCGCACTGACTTATGGCGAGTGTCCCTAGTCTTACTGTCCAAGATTCTCTGAGGAGTTTCCACGGGTCTCATATTCGGTTCTAATGTCAACCTCTCAGGTTCTAACACATGGGAGGGGTGGTGCATGTATTTCTTTAGCTGTGAAACGTGAAAAACATCATGCACTTTACCCAGTTCAGCAGGTAAATTCAACCTGTAAACAACCGGGCCCACCCGCTCCGTAATCTCATAAGGGCCAACAAACTTCGGGCTTAATTTGCCCTTCTGCCCAAACCTGAATACACCCTTCATTGGTGAAACTCGCAGAAACACCTGGTCGCCCACTGTGAACTCCAGGTCCCATCGTCGAACATCAGCATACGACTTCTGCCTATCTTGAGCAGCTTTCACGTTCTCCCTGATTTGCTGAACTTCAGCCTTAACTTGCTCTAAGTACTCTGGTCCTATAATGACCGTCTCACTCGACTCATCCCAGCAGAGCGGTGTACGACATGGTCTACCGTACAACGCTTGAAAAGGTGCCATCTTGATCGAAGCGTGATAGCTGTTGTTGTATGAAAACTCGATCAGATGTAGTCTGTCAATCCAACTGCCCTGGAAGTCTAAGGCACATGCTCTCAGCATGTCCTCGAGTGTCTGAATGGTACGCTCAGTCTAACCATCTGTCTGAGGATGGAACGCGGTACTCAACTTCAGTTCTGTACCCAACGCTTCTCTAGTAGCTCTCCAGTACCTCGAAAGGAATCTGGTATCTCTGCCTGACACTATGGTCTTTGGTATCCCGTGATGTCTCATTATTTCTTTCTCAAACAACTCAGCTAATTTGGTCACCTTCCACGTATCCTTCATCGGTATGAATCGGGCTACTTTGGTAAGGCGATCCACCACCACCCATATCATGTTGAGACCTCCCCTAGCAGGTGGAAGTCCAACTACAAAGTCCATGGAGATATCATGGAACTTCCATTCCGGAACTGGCATCGATTGTACCATTCCGCCCGGTCGTCGGTGCTCAAATTTTACCTTCTGGCATGTGAGACACCTCAAGACGAACTCGGTAACATCTGTCTTCATTCCCGACCACCAGAAGTATCTCTTCATGTCTTTATACATCTTAGAGGCTCCCGGATGGATGGAAACTGAAGAATAGTGTGATTCCCTAAGTATACGGTCTTTCAGATCCGTGTTGCCCCATGGTATGCATAACCGGCCCTTAAGTCTGATCAGATCATCATCATGAAGTCTGAAGTCGTATTTCTGACTCTCAAAGGTACCATCAGTCAGCTTCTGTCTGACCTCTCTCATGTACTCATCTGACCTCTGAGCCTCTCGCACCTCATCAACCAAGCTGGAGAAAGAAACTAGCGAATGGAGTGAGTGTGCTCGACGGCTCAGGGCGTCTACTACAACATTGGCCTTCCCCTCTTTGTATTGATGGTCAATGTCATAGTCTTTTAAGAACTCTAACCATCTCCTCTGTCTGAGATTCAACTCCTTCTGAGTAAATATGTATCTTAAGCTCTTATGATCGGTGTAGATCGTCACACTAACCCCGTATAAGTAGTGGTGTCATATCTTCAAAGCGAAGACTACAGCTCCCAACTCTAAATCATGTGTGGGGTAGTTCTCCTCATGTTTCTTCAACTGGCGTGAGGCATATGCCACCACCTTGCCATGTTGCATGAGTACGCAACCCAGCCCTCTGCTGGATGCATCACAATAAACCTCAAAGCCCTTTGTACCGTCTGGAATGGTCAGAACCGGTGCAGTGGTCAGTGAGTCCTTCGGGCTCTGAAATGATTTCTCACAGGCAGTCGTCCACAAGAACGGTGCATCTTTCTTCATCAGACTGGTCATCGGCTTCGCGACCTTGCTGAAATCCCTAACAAATCTCCTGTAGTAACCTGCCAGATCGAGGAAGCTCCGGATGTCGGTAACAGTCTTCGGTCTTGGCCAAGTACGTACGACATCAATCTTTACTGGATCCACTGAGATCCCAGCATCCGAGATGACATGACCTAGGAAAGAGACCTGGTCAAGCCAAAACTCACATTTGGAGAACTTAGCATATAGCTGGTTCTCCCTCAATATTTCCAATACTCTCCTCAGATGTTACTCATGTTCAACCCTAGATTTCGAGTATATCAAAATGTCATCAATAAACACCACAACCGACTTGTCCAGCTGCTCCCGGAACAAGCGGTTCATCAGATCCATAAACTTCGCCGGTGCATTCGACAAACCGAACGGAATCACTGTAAACTCATAGTGGTCGTATCGTGTCCGGAATGCCGTCTTCTCAATGTCTCCCTCCTTAATGGCTATCTGATGATACCCTGATCTCAGATCAATCTTGGAGAACACAGATGCTCCCTTCAACTGATCGAACAGATCGTCAATGTAGGGTAGTGGGTACTTATTCTTCACTGTTACTGCATTCAGCTCTCTGTAGTCGATGCAGAGGCGGAGACTACCATCCTTTTTCTTCACGAAGAGGACTGGCGCTCCTCATGGTGACACACTTGGTCTTATAAATCCCTTATCTAACAAGTCTTTCAACTGTTCTTTTAATTCATTCATTTCTGCCGGAGCCATGCGGTATGGTGCCTTGGCTATAGGTCTGGTACTAGGTAGTAGCTCAATGGTGAACTCTACCTCCCGAGTGGGTGGCATGCCGGGCAGTTCCTGTGGAAATAGGTCGGGGAACTCCGACACTACCGGTAAGTCGGGGTCGAACTCGGGGTCTCTCTCTATGTCCTGTACATAGCAGAGGTACACTACTTCCTTTCTCCTTAATTCCTAATACATTGCCCTGGCGGTGATGATCTTAGTCGAAGGCTCTCTGGGCCTCTGGCGGTATGATATTGTTACCCCAGACGGACTCCTGAGCAGCAATCTATGCTCGGTGTAGAGGATACGTCCCTTGTGCCGCTCCAACCAGTTCATCCCGAAGATAACATCAAATCCTAGCTCACTGAACTCAATAAAACTGACTGGAAAGTCTTCTCCCTTAATTCTTGCAGTGGCTCCTCTGTAGTAACGAGTGCAACGAACCTTCTCCTTAGACGGGAGCGTAACCGTGAAGTCGGGTAGCTCATCAGCGTCTAGCCCCAACCTGCTCGCGAAAGATGCCGAGACAAAGGTATGCGAGGCCCCTGAGTCGAAGAGAACTGATGCCTCAATCCCATTAATCGGAAAGGTGCTGGTGAGGATAGTACCGCTAGCGTCAGCCTGTGCCTCTGTAAGTATGCTTAGCGCACCTTCCGTACCGAGTCCATAACCTAATTGTATTCACAAGTTTCATGAGTATTGATGGTATAACAAGAGTCGTAACAATTTATATGAACAACACTGTTATTTTATTTATAACCATCCTGTTTACAACATGTGCTTCAATCTTACATCTTATTCCTCATCTCATTCTAACATTACATGACTAATATTGTCTAAAGGTTAGGTTTAATCTCCCAGGTCTCATATGCGTCGCATTGATTACTGCTGATGGTGTTGTATTCAACTTGATTCTCTTAATCCCATGGTATAACATCCTTGATTCTCCTCCCATAACTAATACATCTCCAGACTTAAGTACCAACTTATTCGCACGGTCCGCACGCTTCTGCTCGCCATATAAAAACTCTGCATCATCCCCAATGGACCAAGACACTACGGGTATCCCTCTTTCGAGAGACTCCATTGTCTCGTCCTTATCCTGATGTAGTCCAAGTCGCCCATCCTTCTCGTAGAAGTTCACAATGCAAATGTCTGCTTGAATGTCTGGAATCGGTTCAGCTTCCAATTGCTGAGCGATTTCCACGACTTGTGTAATAACTGGATGGAACTCTTCGGGTATCCCCGATGGTGAGACTCTATCTTGCATCCTCGTGGTTTGGTAGTTCTTGGCATACGGATTCCAATCCTTGCCTAAGCTCATCATTTTTAATCTCATCTTTGCTCCCCCTGGGTACCCCGGTGTGTAAAAACCTCCCGGTCCCATTCCTAGTTGACTACATTTCCTGATGATGGCTATTTGTGCTTCGGGTGTCAGGTATCCCCTCAATAAAATCATACCTGGGCGGATAACCTGACATTGTTCGGTTGGAAAGTCTATGGTTTCGATGTCGGTGTGCTCCGGGTTAGGTGCAAATGGTATTGGATAGCAGATGTTGAAGCTTCCTAAAGTGGTAGTAGGTTATATCTTAATTAAGTTCTAATCTCATCTCATTCTTACTTAACTCAGTTATTCACCAAACATGCATGATAATGCGGTAAGCAGGCAATTTTATTACTAAGTGGTTATAGCGGTACCTGGCCTCGATGAGGGTTCAGGCTCATCGTCCCGGTCCACCAAGTGTAGTGTGGGTCCCGACTTCTGGGTCACCCGTGGGTTCTTGTCTGCAGCTTGCTGCACCTTCCTCTGACCGTCAGATCCAGCTCCCTGATCGGTCTTGCCCTTGCCACTGGTATCGGGCCTATAGGCTCTGCTAGCGGGGTTGCGGTAACACTCATATGCTCGGTGTCCGTATACCCCACAGTAGTTGCACTCCACCTTGTTCCCCTTGCAATCGAGCCTGGGGTGGTCCCTGTGACACCACCTACAGATGTAGCGTCGCTGGTAGCCACCACCGGCTCCCTTCTCAGTCTCAGATCCTGATCATTCACAATATCAATACTCATATCTCAAACGGTTACTAATTGTTTCTTAACTCACTGAATACCAATCCCTTACCCTTTGGCGCCCTAGAGCGCAGGGGTGTAGCTGCATAAGCATACGTCAACTTCAATGGCTCTTCCGGAGCCTTCTCCTTTTCCTCCTTCCCCTTTTGGTTCTGATTTTTCTGGGCCTGAGGCTGGTACTTCTGTTTCTTGTACCCTCCTTGCCCTTGGCTCTCCGTGCTCTTACCAGCACTCTTCCTCTTAGCATTCTCCTCATCCCTCAGCTGGACGGTTATTTCAACCTTAGCAGCGGCATGATAGCACTCCTGCTTCCCATAATAATAGTCACTCTTATTCCTCATAATATAAATCTTACTCATTTACTTACTCGAATCTCAATTATTCTCATTACCTGCAAGGTAGTGTAGCTTGTCGGCCCCATGCCGTAGCGGAGTCGATGGCTAAGCCCGCCATAGAAGCGGTCCACCAGGATCTGGTCTGAATATCCAAGACCTGGCAGAAGACAGAGCAAGGCGGTGAACTCTGAGTAATACTCGTCCACCGTCATCTTGTCGGTCTGCTTAAGCGCATCCAACTGCAAGCGCTTCTTCGTCTGGACATGGGCGGGGTAGTACTTTGCTCATAGCAAGGCGGTGTACTGCTCCCAGCCGAACTCTGGATTGGCCACATGCTCGGCCCTCACCAACTTCCACCAATCGCCTGCCGCCCCCTTCAGATAGAAAGCAGCCAGACACACCTTGATCCCAGCAGGGACATCAAGGGTCTCAAAGGCGGTCTCCAGCTCGGAGATGTACGCCTCAAGCTTGGCGTGATCGATCTCCCCCTTAAAGTGTGCGGGTTGAAGGTCTGCAAGACTCTTCACCCAATTTGGTTCCCTGGGTTATGGCGGTGGAGGTGGTGCACCCACACCGGGCTGATAGCCCATGTGCCCTAATGCGGCAGCCACGATCTCGGCGATCGTCTGCCCTCCTGGTATCCCTGAAGCATCATCGCCCTAGCCACGACCTCGGCCTCCTCTAGGACGTCCTGCCATCTGAACAAGCATAACTCACATTAGATTTGCATCCACCACTGTTTCGGTTAACGAATTTATAACGTCCGTAGACGGTAAAGACAATCCACACTTATTAGTGGTCATCTGACTCTACTCACTCTAACTTCTCACACCCTTCACCCATCACTTATTCCTTAACTTATATCCTAACTCGGTGGTTTCTTATGTCCGGTATTTCTTGATCAGAGCGTAACTACGCTCTGATACCACTTTTTGTAACACCCCATCCAAAGCCAATCGTGGTTATCGCAAAACTGAACGCTTAATCGAATTCGTCGCAGCGGAAATAACAAACACCTGGACCTTGCCACGGTCTGATCGTTAGAACATACCGGCCTTATAATATTACAACACTTATCCAAAATGAACAACCGACCAATCACCACCAACCAAAATACCACCAACCAACCGAGTATAAGTACTAAGTCATAATCACAACCTTACATCAGTTTCAATATAAACAGACGGGAGCACAAATGCAACCTGTACTCAAAATAAACAACCCATCCTAAGTCTAACCGCTCCTACTCTCATGGTGCGTCTTCATGGGCCTCTTACCTGCAAGTGTAAAAACAGCCCCCAAAGGGGGTCAGCACGAATGCTGGTACTCCCTCTCATGGCCCCCAAGCTAACGGGGCTACGACGACTAATTGTCAATAGCATGGAAATTGATTACATACACAAGCATGATATGAAGTGCAATAAACAACAATCCACAGATGAACATGCTTAGTTCACAAACAATGAACGACATGGCGTTCCCTTATCAAGTGGGTTAGTAACCCCCTCCTTAGTCCTGATTTCCTTAACCTCAGTTCCTTACCTTACCTTAATCTTAACCTCAACTTATTCTTAGTATACAAACCGTTCCTGTAAGGGAATGGCTGTAGCTTAATTTCAAACCTGGGATTTAGGTGATCCCACCGCACCATCTTAATGCCACCTACCCTGGACGGGAGTCCAGCGTAGTGATAAGCGAGAAATACATCTACTTTTAGGGCTTTAATTCTTCCTATTTTCATAGCAATTTGTGTCGTATTTCTCACTTATCATATGATTTTCCTAGATTTATGTTTTAATATGAATTGATATATTTTATGTATTAAATGTAGGAAAAAGCCATGTAAATGGATAGTTTATCTCATGAGCTTTCCAACGCAACAAACGGCGAGTAAAACGGACTTATAACGAAGGATCTGGAGCCGGTTGAAGATTGTAGTAATAATTATAATATACGGCTATATATATATAGTCCGCTTGGCGGACAAGCTGTGTGAGTACCGCCTGAATTGAAGCGGACTAGAGACAGCAGCAGCGACCGCCTCCTTTGGCGCGGACATCACACAAGCGCAGACACAAGGCGAGTCCGCCTGTTCTCGCGCGGACAAGAGAGGACAGAGGAGTCCGCCTCCTTTCGAGCGGACACGACACAGAGGCAACCGCCTCATTAGGCGCGGACAGCAGCAGGCGGACAGCACCAGGGGCGCATGAACTGAAGCGGACGTGACTAAAATGCGAACAGTCTTCTCCCTTTGCGGCGCCGCACTCGAACTGCTCTTCATTAATACCGACGGCGCCCACCTTAATTTGTGCACGCGTGACGCCGGCTTTGTCTGTCTGCAATCAATTCTCTGGCTGCAAATCTTCGCGGATCTGCTCAATCAACTCCAACGCCATCTACTCACCTACTGCACCGTCCCTCCGTTGTTTGCTTCTCATTTCTGCCGCCTATAAAAACCGACGCCCATTTCCATTCAAAGGCATCCCTTCTTTAAATCCAAAGCCAGTTCATCATCAATTCACAACAGCTCACCACACCCATCCATCACACAGAGGCCTCGTGCCTCTCCACATCCATTTCTATTCTCCCCATTTTCTCCATTTTTATTTGTTTTTCCACCACACCACATCACTGCCATTAATTAGTATTATTATTACGGACGACGTGGATGCAGAGGCAGAGCTAGGATTCAGAGTCAACTTGCTAGCTGGAGTTTTCTCTACCCTTTCTCTTATTTTGTTAAAACGTTGCTTTTATATATAGTTATGTTTAATTAATAAAAGCCCTCCCAGGTTTGGGATGCGAGCCTATTTTATATAATTATGTTATGTTAAGCTTTCCACTAAGATTTTATCTAAAGTAATAGTTTAATTCTTGTCCTTCATCTGCTTTAATTCTCTGATCAATTATTAAAGCAATATTTGTAGTTTTCTAATCAACACGCAAGAGCTGAGATAGTAAACAAGACATAGGAATTAAACCTGATTAACAGCTAGAAGCCTGATCCGGCCTATAGGTTAATTAGTCTCAAATAGAAGCTGTTCTTTATGCGATTGGTTGTGTCCGGATTAGAGCATTAGTCTGCTGCTAGTTCTAGCAACTGGTTAGGGTTCATTAGATTTAGTCGTCAACGAATTATTTATAGTTTCTGAGTTTATTACTTGAGTGGTGAAGTTTATTCTAATATAATTGATAAAATAGGTGAGCAGAACTAACCCGGGATGCTTTCTTAAAAGACAAAAATATTGTTTTTATTATTTTGTTTTTGTTCAGGTTAGGGTTTTCGATTATTTCTTCTCCTTAAAAAAATTGATAAAATCTATTTACTAGAAGTCTCAGTAAATTTAATTCACTGTCAGTTATCCACAGCAAGGTCCCCAAGAGTACGACAACCCCACGAATCCACTATCCCGCAAAACGATTAGGTATACTGCCTAAGTGGTAGAAGTAGTCACATATTTCTCCAACAAGTTTTTGGCGCCGTTGCCGGGGACCTCCAGCACGGTTAATTGATAATTTTTAAATTTTATTGAGATTTCTATTTTTATTTACTTTTATTTTATTTTTATTTTACTTACAAAAAAAAATTAATTATATATATTCCTTGTATCTCTGTTTTATTTTTGTTTTTGTTTCTTTTCTATTTTTATTTTCTATTCTACTTGGTATTTTTGTTTTTGTTTTTGTAGGTTAATTACTGATAATGGAGAGCAGCCACGATGAGGTGAGAAGATTGTTGATCAATCTGGAATGGACACGAATGCAAGAGGAAATATCCTCATATCAAAGATTGGTCAAGGATTATCAACCACCTCAACCATCAAATCGAGAGCCGTATTGGTGGGAAGTCAACCAGGCTAACGCACAATACAACGAAGCTCGGTTGGGGTATTACTACTTCAATCAGAACGAGCAGCAATCTACACAAGGGCCAGATGAATTCCTCCCAAGTATGGTCGTGCCACCAGAAGAAATTCCAGTGGTGACTCCAAGGAGTGAAGAGCAAACTGAGCCAGATATTCACGACGTAGCAAGTTCTGATGAGGAGATAAAGAAACTTCTCAGTACATTTTTCTCCGACGCCGAGTTAGAACAAATGTCTGAGAGTTACAATCTTCCTCCATCTCCATCCCCAACACAAGAGGAGCAATTAAAATATGAAGCTAAGTTGTCTGAGCCGGTCTGCGAGGTTGAGGAAGGTGATCCTATTGAGCCTCACCTACCGGAAGAGGAAATTTACATCCTCGAATCTGAGGAAGGAACACCACTACCACCGGTCTCTCATCAACTCCCATCGTGCCTCCATAAGCCTCAACAGCAAGAGGAGGATGTTTACATCCTTCAATTTGAGGAAGAAAAGTCATCACCACCTGGTCACCTGTTACAACTACGTTACCGGCAGTACCTCCTCAAACACCAGGTTTTGTGGAGTATTCATTTTCCTATTTTATTTGCCGAAGTAACGTTTTGTTTTGATCTAGGTGGTTTGCTTTTTATTACTAACTTCGTTTTCCTGGCGAAGATATTATCTACTTTTATTTTTGATCCAGGATAACGAAGCGATAGTCTAGCCAAAGACTAAAACTACGGGCAGCTTACTGGGAGGCAACCAAGTGGTTAAGTTTTATTATCTTATTATCTTTATTTTATATATTTTATTTTTCTTAGTATCCTATTTTTGTTTTATATTTTATTATTTATACTATCCTATGTGATTTTTCAAAAAAAAAAATTTAAATGCAAGAAGGGAGCATATGGTTTTATTTTAATTTTGTCTATGATTTTATTTTAATTTTAATTTTTTCTTTTTCTCAAGAAGTGACAATGGAATCTGTGCTTTAATGCAACGCTTTTTAGCGTTTATTTTTGGGTAGTGTGTGCAGGTGAAATTCTTATCATGGTATCTGAAGAACTCCAAGGCTGGACACTTGCTTGAACGCAAGTGTGAGGAACGCTACTACCCCCATTGTTCGCACTTAAGTGTGAGGAAGGACACCCTCCTCAATCTACGATATCAGGGGAGTCTCAGTTTCTTTATTTTAAATGTTTGTGTCCAGTCTATCACGCTTAATGATTATTATTATATCAGTCCATGATTGTCCTGAATGAAAATCTTCATGAGTCTGGCATATTTTGAAAGGTCTTTTCTTGATTATTTTATGAACAATGAGGACATTGCTCCTCTTAAGTGTGAGGAAGTTTCGACCTTTCCCTGAAAATATGCCAATTGCACTTAATGCCACACATGTTTTTAATTGTCCTCTTGCATTGAGGGAATCATTGCTCTGAGTGCTTATAAATGTTGAATTCTTGGGTGAAAATTTTTGCATAAATTTTGAAGTGAAGCCAGGTGACCACCTCAAGAATCTTTCTGCTTTAGGTTGTTTGTATATATAGTTTTATTCAAATGAATCTGTTTTCCCAAAATTTGGTGGATTAAGTTGATTGGGGAAACTGAATTAGTTTATCTTGGGATTTTGGAAATGATATGAAAGTTTGGAATGAAAGGATAAGGCAAGGTACTCCGCTGATAAAAAATTTTCCTAACAAAAGCAGGCCTCGTCTATCCGGTTATTAAGTCCTAGGGGTGCCTTAACACCTATCTACCTAAGGTCTCGTGATATGGGATAGTTGGCCCAACACCGTTACAAGGATAGAGAGAAAAGTCTGGGTTACGAAAAAACTCTGCAATTCGCAATTATTCAATTGTGTTGTATATATTTCTTGAAGAAGAATGTTTTTGCATACGAAAAGAGTTAATTGCAGTTTAATTTTTGTTTTGGATCATGAGTATGTGGTGTTGAAAGGTATCGTGGAATAAGGCGTTACTTCACACTCCTTGTCATCCAAAGGTTAAAGGGAAGAAATGGTGGAAGATCCCAAGTTAATCTACATTCAGATTTTGTAGTCTAACTTATCCATGCTTTAAAAAATTATTCTTTTTCACTGTTTGTGAAAACCTACAACCAGGAGCAGAACTATTCTTTTGATTGTCACTTTGCTTGCTCTGTTTTGCGTCTGTTTAATCCTGAGGTTTGACACTACGGCCTTAGAGATATATTTATTTGCTTGAGGACAAGCAAAAGCTAAGTGTGAGGAAGTTTGATAAGCGATAAATACATCTACTTTTAGGGCTTTAATTCTTCCTATTTTCATAGCAATTTGTGTCGTATTTCTCACTTATCATATGATTTTCCTAGATTTATGTTTTAATATGAATTGATATATTTTATGTATTAAATGTAGGAAAAAGCCATGTAAATGGATAGTTTATCTCATGAGCTTTGCAACGCAACAAACGGCGAGTAAAACGGACTTATAACGAAGGATCTGGAGCCGGTTGAAGATTGTAGTAATAATTATAATATATGGCTATATATATATATAGTCCGCTGGGCGGACAAGCTGTGTGAGTACCGCCTGAATTGAAGCGGACTAGAGACAGCAGCAGCGACCGCCTCCTTTGGCGCGGACATCACACAAGCGCAGACACAAGGCGAGTCCGCCTGTTCTCGCGCGGACAAGAGAGGACAGAGGAGTCCGCCTCCTTTCGAGCGGACACGACACAGAGGCAACCGCCTCATTAGGCGCGGACAGCACCAGGCGCGCATGAACTGAAGCGGACGTGACTAAAATGCGAACAGTCTACTCCCTTCGCGGCGCCGCACTCGAACTGCTCTTCATTAATACCGACGGCGCCCACCTTAATTTGTGCACGCGTGACGCCGGCTTTGTCTGTCTGCAATCAATTCTCTGGCTGCAAATCTTCGCGGATCTGCTCAATCAACTCCAACGCCATCTACTCACCTACTGCACCGTCCCTCCGTTGTTTGCTTCTCATTTCTGCCGCCTATAAAAACCGACGCCCATCTCCATTCAAAGGCATCCCTTCTTTAAATCCAAAGCCAGTTCATCATCAGTTCACAACAGCTCACCACACCCATCCATCACACAGAGGCCTCGTGCCTCTCCACATCCATTTCTATTCTCCCCATTTTCTCCATTTTTATTTGTTTTTCCACCACACCACATCACTGCCATTAATTAGTATTATTATTACAGACGACGTGGATGCAGAGGCGGAGCTAGGATTCAGAGTCAACTTGCTAGCTGGAGTTTTCTCTACCCTTTCTCTTATTTTGTTAAAACGTTGCTTTTATATATAGTTATGTTTAATTAATAAAAGCCCTCCCAGGTTTGGGATGCGAGCCTATTTTATATAATTATGTTATGTTAAGCTTTCCACTAAGATTTTATCTAAAGTAATAGTTTAATTCTTGTCCTTCATCTGCTTTAATTCTCTGATCAATTATTAAAGCAATATTTGTAGTTTTCTAATCAACACGCGAGAGCTGAGATAGTAAACAAGACATAGGAATTAAACCTGATTAACAGCTAGAAGCCTGATCCGGCCTATAGGTTAATTAGTCTCAAATAGAAGCTGTTCTTTATGCGATTGGTTGTGTCCGGATTAGAGCATTAGTCTGCTGCTAGTTCTAGCAACTGGTTAGGGTTCGTTAGATTTAGTTGTCAACGAATTATTTATAGTTTCTGAGTTTATTACTTGAGTGGTGAAGTTTATACTAATATAATTGATAAAATAGGTGAGCAGAACTAACCCGGGATGCTTTCTTAAAAGACAAAAATATTGTTTTTATTATTTTGTTTTTGTTCAGGTTAGGGTTTTCGATTATTTCTTCTCCTTAAAAAAATTGATAAAATCTATTTACTAGAAGTCTCAGTAAATTTAATTCACTGTCAGTTATCCACAGCGAGGTCCCCAAGAGTACGACAACCCCACGAATTCACTATCCCGCAAAACGATTAGGTACACTGCCTAAGTGGTAGAAGTAGTCACATATTTCTCCAACACGTAGCTGAGCCGGCAACCGGCCCTAGGCTACAAGTCCGAAGACAAGTCCTAAAGCGGAGGGCGGATCTGATTCAGATACCGTCCCCCTTTCCTTAGCATGCATGACCGGAGTCAGTCCCGGGTTTCCTCACTCAAGTTCCAGTTAGTAAAAATCTTAAACACCATGTATTAGTTAAACCTTAACAGGTATTAACCAACAATAACCAATACTTAACTCTTATTCTTAACTCAGTAAGTACTAAACTCGGTTAGTAGCATTCTGAAGTCTCGTGGGTTAGTGTAAAGAAAACACATACACAACGAGAACAAATATAACCGGTTGCATGCTTTATCTTGTCTTAGTCATAGCAAGTAAACAGATAGCACACAAGCCGAGGGACACCTCGTTAGCAAGCAGGTCACAAGAAAGATTGTACCGTTCACCGTCGATCGTTGTTCGTTAAACTTCTCCGGGGCCCCAATTCACAAACCTAAAACATTGATTCATCCTTAGGCCATTAGTTATTCGCACCTTACTTAAGTCACTTAGTCCCTAAAGATTATCATTGGATATCCTCTTAAATCCTTGCCACTTAACCTTATAAACTTAACTTAAAACATTAAGGTTCTTACTTATTTTTAGGGTCATAATCATTACTACCCTACCAAAGGCATACCTTATTACCAATTATCATCCTTAGAATTCAAGATTTCTTTTTTTTTAAGTGTTAAGGGTCGTCCGACCCACCAACTGGGTCGGACCCTTCCAGTAACTTTCGGGTTTGAAAAACTCCACTTGTTCGACCCACGTCCGACCCAACCAACTGGGTCGGACCATTCCAGAAATTTTCCGTCTTCTAAACCTCATCTGTCCGACCCATGTCCGACCCAACCAACTGGGTCGGACCATTCTAGAAACTTTCTCATCCTTTAAAACACACCCGTCCGACCCATGTCCGACCCAAATCCTCTAGGTCGGACCGTTCCAGAACCATTCACTGGCGTTTAACAGAGGTCGTTCGACCCAAACTTGGGTCGGACCCCTGGGTCGGACGCCACCAGAACATGCCCAAACATTGTCAAATCTTCACTAAACTTTTCCTCAAGCCTTCCAATGTGTTCTAACATCATTTAGACCCTTAAACCCACCTTAAACCATCTTCCAAACTCATTAAAACAACCTTCAAAGATCATTCCAATCCTTTACTCAATTCTTACAACAACTACTGACACTTAACACTTATCTCTTTCCTACATTTCGACATCCCTTTCACCTAGAACTTCTACTAGCCAAAAGTTCCCTCCTTAAGAACTTGACCACACATATACACTACTTTCCACCCCTATTACATTTTCCAAGCCTTCCTTAAACTCTAAACTCTAGTTTCTACCTAAACCATCTAAAAGTTTTATGCCCTTTTTCATCAAACTTACTAAAGTTTCCTAGCTTCTTTTATCAACATTTACCTAAGTCCTAAATACCCAAGTACATTCTTTTGATTCCTAAATCCTTCATGATCATGTCTAGGTCATTATAACTCATTACACACCTTAAACTCACCCTTTTTAATCAAGACAACCTTTAGAACTTCCTAGTACTTCCTTAGTCATGAAATCTCCTTAGAACATCTCAAACACTTAGGTTCTCCTCTAAATTTTTGCCATGGGTTCTCTAGTATATAGGTACATCCAAACACTTGGCTTTTCACCATCAAACAACAAATATCACTCAAATTCTCATCACAACACCTTAACACACAACTTACACCAAAACTACACCACATCATTACATAGTGTATAAACTTAAATGCTTGGCACTTAGGCCTTTAAATGACAATAATCTTAACCACTGAATTTCCACATATATTTGCCTTTAACCTGCGAGTACACACAACAAGGCTCCCATTGAAATAAAATGCTTCTTGTAATTCACCTTGATATTCTTAAATTATCTCTTTTCTCATTGGCTCCTTAATCACAAGTTCACAAACATGATCATTGTTTCTCCTAGGTCATATATAGCCCTTTTCTAATGTAAACTCTACACTAAGCTCATCACATATCTAAATCCCATTACCTTAAACAATAAAACACCTTAAGGTAAGTAATTTACCTTATTCTTTCACAAGCTCACAAACTTTCCTCCTTAGGTTTTTCCTTGAGCAATCTCGGTCACCAATATATATCTCCTTGCCAATGTTCTAACCAATATCCAATGACTCCAATGAGTACTAGATAACACATTAACCCTAAGGAACAAACCCTAGTCAAATGTTGCTTTAAGGTATTAAGGTGATTGTTTTACCTTGGTTTCTCAAGACAAGCTTGGATATAAAGCAAGAAGGACCTCCTCAATCCTTTGAAGAGTATAAAACAAGCTAGAACAAGGCATTAAAATGAAGCCTCATGAGCATGTATTTTCGGTTATGAAGAAAAATGATGGAAACCTAGATTTTCTTACACTTTCTTTACCTTAAGAGAATGGAGAAGCCAATGGAGTCTCCAAACTTGAGTTTCCTCCTCCTCTAATGGTGGTTTGGCTTGGCACCAAATCAAAGCTCTTGAAGTTTTGAAAAGATAGAAAGAGAGAGCTTGAGCTAACTAAGAGGAATATGTAATTTGTTTTGGTTTTGGAGCTAAAATGAGCAAGATGTGTGCAAGGTAAGGTGGAGCTAGCATGGGGCTGCTCTTCACGTCAATGGAGAAGGGAGAGAGCAAGAGAAACCATGGGAACAAGAGAGAATGAAGAGATGAGGAAAGAGGTGATTAAAGGTAAGATTTATCTTGTAAGTAATAGTAGTTTTTTGCTTTATAATTATTTGTTTACTTAATAACTAATAAAGGTGGTGACTCACCTTGTAAAAACCGGCCCCCATTAAGTAAATTACTATTCACAAAACAAGGCACATTGTTGTGAAATTTTGATTTCCCATTGATTTAGACTTCCTAATGTGATACTAATTAGTACACATGTTAATTAAAGAGTAATGATGGACATTTAGCCATTCAAATCCCATTTACAAGACAATTTTTCAAAAATGTGCTTTAAGACTCCTTAAAGCACATTTTGTGTTTTAACTTGTTTTCAAGCTTGGTTTTCTTTGGTAATTGATTTAAAATGACCCTAAAGAATATTACTAAGGTCTTAGAACAATATTTGGGTACTCACCCAAGTCTCTCCAAGCTTAGAGCACGTTTTTGCTTAAACTGCTCTTTTGGTGCTTCCTTATGTTTTCTTTGATTAGAAATGTTTCTTAATGTTTCTAAGGCATTATTTAGCCTCCTTATAACTTAGTTTATCCTTTAAACACCATATCTAAGTTTGGGGTATTTCAATAATGATGTTTGAGGAGTAGTTATATTGGTTGAAAGGAAACACTTTGGTTAGTTGAAGTTTAGGCAAAATTTACATGTTGGAAATGTAAGGAAATAAGGTATAAGTGTTAAGAATTTAGTAAGAACTTGAGTAAATGATCAAGGAATTTGGAGGGAGTTGATCCATGAGTTAGGAGGATTTTAAGTGCTAAAATGGTGTTAGAACATGTGTGAATACATGGGGGAAAGATTAGAAGAAGATTGGACAAAAGAACAAGTGGAGAATGAAGTTCAAAACTGTAAAATTTACCAGTTTAAAGTGTGGTCCGGGACTTGGTCCTTGGATAAAGTCTCGGACCAGCACTAAAAACCTGCCGAGAATCTACTTCAGAGGTGGTTCGGGACCTAGGCCAGGTACAAAGACCCAGACCACCCCATAAATATGGCCGAGAGTATATCAAACACATTGGTCCGGGACCTTAGGTCCGGACCATGTCCTGGACCAGGCTAATTTACAAAGAAAATGTGATTTTTAGATGGTGAATGGAGGGGGCTTGTTGGGTAATGCTATTATATGGTTGTTAACAGTTGTTTGGTGGAGTTTTAAGATCATTAGAGGTGTGAACAAGTAAGGAGTATAATGAGAGGTAATTAACTTTTATGATTAAGCTTGAACTACAATGAACAGATAGTTATTAGTTGGAAATTGTTAGTGATGATACGAGTTAGGTTAATTGATAGAAA
Organism: Limonium bicolor; assembly: GCA_023374045.1. NCBI lineage: Eukaryota > Viridiplantae > Streptophyta > Magnoliopsida > Caryophyllales > Plumbaginaceae > Limonium > Limonium bicolor. The sequence goes on along the minus strand of CM041779.1, from coordinate 198,198,031 downwards.
TTAACCACCCGATTCGATCAATGTTTTAGGGTTTGAGAATTTGGACTACGGAGGAGAATAGACAACTGACGCCAACGGTGAACGGTATGGTTTTATTGTAGCCTACTTGTTAACGAGGTGTCCCTCGGCTTGTGTACTATTTGTTTGTGTGTGCCTACTAAACAAGATAAAGCATGCAACCGGAATATTACGTTTGTTGTGTGATTGTGATGCACTAACACAACTTACCTTGAGAACTTACTAACAATGTTTAGTAAAGAATTGTGTAAGAATATGGAACACTCCCAAATACTGTTTTCTTAGTAACCGAAAGAGGTTAACTAACAAACATTGACTTTGAGGCTTCTACTAATTAGAACTTGGGGGGAGTGAGGAATCCGGAATGGTACCGGCACAAGTGTTTAGGGGGAGTGCAGACGTGTAATCGTGAATGGTTAGAACTGGTGAAATTAAAAGTAAAGAAAAGAAATTAAAACTCAAAATAACCGTCGGGCTGCAAACAAATCCCGGTCGTTGTAGTATAGTAAAGTGTAAGCGACCGGATATCGAACCATGGGACTTATAGTGAAATAAGTAGTACCTAAGCTTGTCACAAAAGGGGGTAGTTAATTGACTTGTTTCTGAAAAATAAATAACAGATTAATTTAGTGAATTGAAGATAAATTAAACGAACTCCGGGTTTAGGTTATTATGATCTGATTAGTTACGCTATCTCTACCGGTTTAATAAAATAATTTGGCAAGATTCCTGTTATTATCTTAAGGTCCGATGAAAACTCATAAGAACTCGTTTACCTGAAAATGCAAGGTCCGATGAAAACTCAAGCAAAATGCGTGTAAACGGCAGAGGAGTATGAGGAATTTTATTCTTGCAACTTGTACTAACTTATCTGATGAAAATAAGTTCCTACAGTTTTACGGCTTAATTAACCTATCTGTTTGTCACCGATCAGATTAAAACAGATTTAGTAAGGCTTTTTAATAAATCGATGAAATTTATTAAAAAGGGAGAGAGATAAACTTTAATCGTAACAAGCTGAATTTATTTTAACCGGTAGAAATATTGCATAATTAATACAAATACATAATTAAACCTTCACCCGAAGTAAATCCTCCTTAGCCTGACATATTAACTGGTAATAAGTCAGACAGAGGTTGGACGTAATAATAATACGGAGGTGTGGATGGTGAATGGAGAAATGAAGAGAACGAAGAGTGGAGCGAGTACGTAGGATATTGTATGTGGAATGAGTGATTTGGAGTGTTTTGGTTCTGGGGACTGAATGAAGTGTTGTGGTGTACGGGAGAGAATTAATGGAAGCGAATGGTAATTGTGGTGAGCGATGGTCTGATTTTCTGGTTTTCTCCGTACGTCCGTTTAAGGTTGAAGGTGCTGTGTTTATATAGAGGAGGAGGATAAGGTTAGAGGCAGATCTGGAGTGGAAGGAGATTGATTGCAGGGGACAGAGCTGGAGACAGACGCGTGAGGAAAATAAGGTAGGCGCCATCTGATATTAATGGAGAAGTCTGCTTCGCCGCGAAGGAAGAAGAAAACTGTCGCGTTGAATTTAGTCATGTCCGCCTGTCTGTCCGCCTGATATTACGCGGACACAAGTGTTGTCCGCCAATCTGTCCGCCTAAATCCATGCGGACATCAATGGAGTCCGCTACTTGTCAGTCACCTTGTCCTGTCCGCCTTAATGTCCGCCTTAATCCATGCGGTCACCTTGTGTGTGTCCGCCTATCTGTCCTCGTTTGTTTCATGCGGACACAAGTTCTGTCCGCCTAAGCCCTGCGAGTCTTGTCCGCCTTGTTCAATGAGGACACAAACGTGGACAATTTTCGACTTATTTTCTTCTACGAACTTTGACCGGCTCTAGATTCTTCGTTTGGACTCCGTTTTCTGAGCCGTTTACGTTTATGCGTTCGTTTCTTCGTCTACTTTACTCCCAGCTTGGTTTTCCTCATGTTTAAACAATAAATTTGTGAGATAACAATAAAACATAAACTAGAGGAAAACTAACCGAAGTGGAGAAATGAGCAAGAAAAGTGCTAATATATATATGAAATACACCTATAAACATGCTCATTTGGACACTTATCACACCCCCACACTTATCTTTTTGCTTGTCCTCAAGCAAAACCACGTACCCAAGTAAGTAGGAATGCTCAATACTAACAAATATTATTATGAAGGGTAGGATAAAGAGGTGAACAGTTCATGATCTTTTTAACTTTTGAGGAGTGTGAAAATCAACTGCTGGTGGCATAGGTGTGCTCAGGGTAAAAATAAAATATAGAGTTTCGGGGTATGATCCAAGGTACTTCAATGTTTCTTTTTTTAGGTGACTCTGAGAACTTTTACCATGGCCAACTTCTCTCAAGAATGGGCATTGAGGAGAAAACAAAAGGAAAAAGATTCATGCATTTGTTTCACTTTTGCATAAGGGAAGAGAAAATGTAGGCATATCACGCCTTTGTATTCAAGAACACTCAACTCTCTTTTTTTGGTTACCAATGGTGTCTCGCAAGTCCCTTATTTTTTGTATTCTTCTTTCTTTTTTTAAAAAAACAGAGAAGCACCCCTTAGCAATCCCTAAGAGAGAAGACAGAAAGAAACCCTGAGCAATAAAATCCAACCATTTGCAGATTATTTGGTCACACCGCATAAAAAAATGCTCCTCAAAAGTAATCAAATGAAAATTTTTAAATTTGTACCATTTATCCCACAATTCATAATAGTATTTGTTTTTAAAGAGAACAACCTACATTAGCAGGGTACATAATTTTAATTTTTGAACAAATGCAAGATAAGCAAAGAGATTTAAACATTTTAGCACAAAATGCCCTGAAAAGGCTCTTCCCCCACACTTAAGCTCAAGCAATGCCCTCATTGCGTAGATGGAAAAAATTAACAGGGCATGCAATTAATAAAGGAAAGAGTGTACTCCCCAGATTTCGTAGAGTGTGTAGAGCTCCCCCACACTTGAGTGCAGCTGTGGAATGTCATGAAATGAACCTGTAAGAATATTCTACACAGCCAGAAGAACTCAAGTACCTGCATTTTATTATAACATATAAAGGGAAATATAGTACAAAAAGGAAAACAACATTAAATTAAAGGAAAGACAAAAGATAGATAGTTTGCCTCCCACCAAGCTGCCCGGGTTTAACGTCTCTAGCTAGACGTATTTGACCAAGCTTTAGGTTGGAGAAGAGTTTGAGGGCGAGGTATCTGAACTGCTGGTGTTAGGAAGTTTGTACACTTTTGTAAACTTATGATGTAGAGGTGTTGTCTGCTGTTCCTTTGGGGTGGAGGCTTCCTCGTATTCCTGTAAGAAAGAAATTGCGAACAGAGCATTATTATTTTCAAGAATTCCGGCATACCTTTTTAGACGGGATCCATTGACTTTGAAGCATTCTCCTTTTTGATTCTGGAGTTCGTAAACACCAAAAGGAGTGGTTCCAACAACTTGGAATGGGCCAGTCCAGTGAGATTTGAGTTTTCCAGGAAATATTCTCAATCTGGAATTATAAAGGCACCCCGTCGCCAACCTTAAAGTCGCGTTTGTGGATCATTTGGTCATGATGTTTCTTTGTGCGCTCCTTGTATATTGTCGCACTACGGTATGCCTGATCTCTTAACTCCTCGAGTTCAGAGAGTTGAAACTTCCGCTTTTCTCCCGCGGCTTCTAGATCGAAGTTTAGGGCCTTGAGTGCCCAATATGCCTTATGTTCCAGCTCTACAGGCAGGTGGCATGATTTCCCATAAACAAGCTTAAAAGGAGACATCCTGATGGGAGTCTTGAATGCGTTGCGGTAAGCTCAAAGCGCATCATCTAATTTAAGTGCCCAATCCTTTTGTGATGAGTTAACCGTTTTCTGGCGAATCCATTTTAACTCATGGTTCGAAACTTCTGCTTGGCCGTTTGTCTGGGGGTGATAAGGTAGAGCAACCTTATGATGTACCCCGTACCTACCCATAAGAGCTTCAAATCAACGGTTGCAGAAGTGAGATCCTCCGTCACTGATAATAATTCTAGGCACGCCAAAACGGGTAAAGATGTGCTTCTTAAGGAATCTGGTTACGGTCTTTGCATTAGCATGATGACAGGGTATGGCTTCTACCCATTTCGACACGTAATCCACTGCCACTAAAACATATTGGTGGCCCTGTGAGGAAGGGAACGGTCCCATAAAATCAATGCCCCAACAATCAAAGAGCTCCACTTCTAGTATTCCCTGTTGTGGCATTTCATGTCTCCTAGATGTGTTACCCATTCTCTGACAATTATCACATTGTTTGTAGAATTGGTAAACATCCTTGTGAAGTGTTGGCCAATAAAATCCTGAGGCCAGGATCTTAGCAGCGGTCCTTATGGGTCCATGGTGACCTTCGGCTTCCCGTGAGTGACAAAAATGTATGACGCTTTTAACCTCATCTTCAGGGAGACACCGGCGAATCAACCCATCAGCACAGACTCGGAACAAATACGGATCTTCCCAGAAATAATGCTTTGAGTCAGAAAGAAATTTCTTCTTCTGGGAGTAAGATAGATCATAGGGTATTGTTCCAGAGACTAGATAATTGGCCAGGTCCGCATACCATGGCTCTTGTACTTTGGTGATAGAAAAAACAGTCTCATCGGGGAAGAATTCGTTGATTGGCACACTATCAGTAGGAGTGACTAACCGGGAGAGATTGTCAGCGACGACATTTAATTTCCCGCTCTTGTCTTTGACCTCTATGTCAAACTCCTGTAGTAGAAGAATCCAGCGCAACAAGCGAGGCTTGGCTTCTTGTTTTGCAAATAGGTATTTGAGAGCGGAGTGGTCTGTGTGCACTATGACTTTGCTTCCCCATAAGTACGACCTGAACTTATCAAGGGAGAATACTATAGCCAGAAGCTCTTTTTCAGTGGTCGTATAGTTCTTCTGGGCGTCGTTTAGTGTCCTGCTGGCATAAGCAATCACTCTTAGAATCTTCTCTTTTTTCTGGCATAGAGCTGCCCCCACTGCGTAGTCACTTGCATCACACATGATCTCAAACGGGAGAGACCAGTCGGGTGATATGACAACAGGTGCAGATGCCAGTTTTTGTGTTATTGTTTTGAAAGTAGCTGAACACCTTTCATCAAAATGAAACGGGGCGTCTTTCTGTAGCAGGTCGGTCAATGGTTTAGTGATTTTTGAGAAGTTTTGTATAAACCGCCAATAGAATCCTGCATGCCCGAGAAACGCTCGAATGTCTTTAACAGTAGTTGGTGCCAGTAATTTCTCGATAACCTCTACCTTGGCCTTATCCACCTCTATTCCTTCTACTGATATTTTATGTCCAAGGACAATCCCGTCCTTGACCATAAAATGACATTTTTCCCAGTTTAAAATGAGATTTGTATCCTCACACTGTCCTAGGATCAAATCAAGTTGTGCTAAGCATTTATCGAAACTAGAGCCATAGACTGAGAAGTCATCCATGAATACTTCTATGCTCTGTTCGATGAAATCAGCGAATATAGCTTGCATGCATCGCTGAAAGGTAGCAGGGGAATTGCATAGTCCGAAGGGCATTCGTCTGTACGCAAAGGTGCCGTATGGACAAGTGAAAGTGGTCTTGTCCTGGTCCTCTGGTGCGATTGGTATTTGGAAGTACCTTGAGAACCCATCTAAAAAGCAGTAGTACTCTTGCCCTGCTAGTCTCTCTAACATCTGATCGATAAAGGGGAGAGGAAAGTGATCCTTCCTGGTTGCCAAGTTTAAGCGCCGATAGTCGATACACATGCGCCAACCTGTGATTTTTCTTTGAGGGATAGCCTCTCCCTTATCATTTACAACTGCCTCGATGCCCCCCTTCGTCGGGACAACTTGTACAGGGCTTACCCGTGGACTATCAGAGATAGGATAAATGATGTTTGCATCTAGGAGTTTCAGAACCTCCTTTTTAGCTACCTCCTTGAGGTTAGGGTTTAGCCGGCATTGGGATTGCCTGATAGACTTGAAGTTTTCCTCCATATAGATGTGGTGTGTGCAATAGGAGGGGTCAATTCCTTTTAAATCAGCAATAGTCCACCCGATCGCTATTTTTTATTTTTCTTTAATACCTCGAGTAGCCTTGTTTCCTCCCCGGAATTCAGAGAAGAGGAAATAATGACAGGCAAATGGTCATCTTCAGCTAAGAAGGCATACTTGAGTTTAGAAGGTAGCTCTTTAAGCTCGTGCTCTGGTGGTTGTGCTATTGATGGAATTGATTTTTGAGGTTTCCTGTTGAGTTCTTCGATTGGTGGCCGGTAGGCTTGATAACCAGTTTTTCCTTTTTCTACATACGCCAGCATGGCGTTAACTTCCGGATCCTCCACCTTTTCTTCTAGAGAAGTAAATAATACTTTCTCTAGCGGTTCAGTTTCAGCTTTCGGGATGGAAGATAGGGAATGCATGTCCTCATCTGTAGAAAAATCGCCTTCCTCCTCATCATCATCTGTTAATCCCACTATCTTAGCATGAGGAGAAAAGTTAGAGCTTTTCTTCATCATTTTCTGCATGTCGAATTCGATCGTTTCGTCCTCGTACCGCAGAGTGATTTTCCCATCGTGGACATCAATGATGGCTTTGGCAGTACTTAGAAACGGTCGACCTAGAATCAGGGGAACCTCAACATCGTCATCCATTTCTAGAATGACGAAGTCAGCTGGAAAGATAAAGCGAGAAACTCCAACTACCAGATCTCGGACTATGCCCATGGGCTTGATCTCTGATCTTTCTGCTAGTTGGAGTTTGAAAGGAACCGGTTGCATTTCTCCTCCTTTTACTTTCAAGAAGGTGGCGTAGGGCATGATATTAATGCTGGCTCCCAGGTCGCACAAACCGCTTCCACAGTCCACTCCTCCTATAAAACACGGGATTACGGGATTTCCCGGATCAGTTTGTTTGGGAGGGAGTGCTCGAAGAAGGGCAGCAGAGCATTCCTCGGTGAGGTGCACTGTTTCTTTTCCAGGTTTCTTCTTCTTCTTTGTTAAGAGATCCTTTAGGAATTTGGCGTAGTTAGGCATCTCTTGCAAGGCATCAATTAGAGGGATGTCGAGGGTTAGCTTCTTGAAAATGCTCAAGAATTTGGAGAACTGCTCATCTAGGTGTTTCTTTTTCATCCTGTTGGGAAACGGGAGTTCACTATTTTTAGGAGTGGAAGATGGAATGTCGATGGTAACTCGAGATGGAGGTGGAGTTTCAGGAGTAGGAACTTGGATTTCTGAGGGAGGTGAGGCTGGATTGGTTGTGTCTTCATCATTGATGTAGGCCTCTTGATGATTTTCTTTTTCTTTTCCTTTTCTGGTGGCGAGTTCCCTTCCACTCCTTAAGGAGACTGCACATAAGTTTGTTGATTGAAATGTGCCATCGTCTATAAGGATTGAATTTGCTTGCTCTTTTGGATTAGGGTTAGTCTGTGAAGGGAATTGACCAGGTGGTCTTTGTTGGGTGAGTAACTGTTGAATCTGAGATTGCAAGGATTTTTGGTCTTTGCGCAGAGCTGCGACCTCCACTTGCGTGTCTCGGGACTTACCCATCATAGCTTTAAACATCTCTTGCATTTGAGACATTTCAGACTCAAGATTCGAAGGAGGTTGAGCTGGTCGACTTGAAGAAGCTTCATTGCCATAAGGCTGTTGTTGATATTGCCTTTGGCCTCCTTGGAAATTGGACTGAGGTCTGTAATTTTGAGATGGTTGTAGTGTATGTGGGTTTTGGATATTGTCGGTGTTTGAGTAGCGAAGGTTGGATTGCATGTTACGTTGCCAAGGTTGTCTGTATCCTGAATTGTTGGTGAGATAGTTTGCCTCCTCTGCTGCTTTTAATTCTTGTAGCTGGGGGCATTGTTCATAGTCATGAGGCCCACCACATTGTGTACAAGAAATAACAGGAGATGATTGGGACAGAGGTGCATAGCCTGGAGGGATTGTAGATGATCGGGAAATCATCGACTTAGCTTGCTGTGGATAGGAGTTCATAGCCATCTGCTCAACCACTTTCTGCAGAGTACTTACTTTTGTTGCCTGCTGAGCATTGCTTTCCATGAGTTTCTCATGGCTTTTCATCAGCTGGTCAAACTTGTTATCACTTTCCCCAACATGGTATAAACCTGGAGTACCGCTCCTTGATCCACCGGAGGCCCAGTCTCTGATTTCTTCACAGAGAGACTCCATGCTATTCAGAAATTGTGCTCCTGGCTTTTTCAGAATGTCAGCCCCTAACGAGGACAGTACCATTGTTCTGCACGGACCGATCAAGCCTTTGTAGGACAATTGTGATACTTGTTCTTTCGTCAGACCATGGTGAGGACAAGTAAGTAGTAGTCCTTTGAAACGGTCCCAAGTTTCACAAATATTCTCCGACCCTGGTTGCTTGAAATTATAGATTTCAGCAATCATCTCCAATGTTCGGGTCGGGGGAAGGAAATTGTCGTAGAACTTGGTGGCCATGTCATCCCAAGTACCAATGGTACTTGGTGTCAGGCTATGGTACCACTTGCTCGCACTTCCCGTCAGGCTGTGAGGGAATAATGACAATCTTGCATACTGGAGTACTGCGTCGGTTGCAGTTAAACTGTTGGCATGCTGCAAGAACTTTGTAACATGTAACAGGGCTTCGTCTGGATTGGAACCATCAAACATGCCCAACTCCTTTTGTAACACCCCATCCAACAACAAACACACTTAACAACAAACTGCAGCGGAATACAAACTTCAACACATTACTTAACTTCTTGGTGTTACACGCCGTTAACCACCCACGTGGCTAACAAGGCTAATACATATACATTGTACCGGTCTGATGGGCTAAATTCCCGAGCGACTACACATTACTATCCCTTTCCATTAACAACAACGACAACATACACCTTTCAACTATACCGAGTATTTATAAACTGATGCCGATACAATTTCGGTCTTACTACACCTACTGTATATATACACTTAAATGATTACCCATGTACAATGTTACCCCGTCCTACTCTCGAACGGCTTCCAGCTCTTGTACCTGAAAATAGGAAAGAAGAGAAAAGGGTGGCCCCCAAGGGCTCAGCACCTTGCTGGTATGGTAATCCCGCAGCCCACATACTACGGGCCACGCACAACTAATTGTCGTCTTAACATGCAGTGGATTATATTTAAATCATGCATGAAACATAAACACAACAACACTTAACATTTCGCCTCAATGGCTAACAATCGGATAATACATCCATCTTAATAAGTCACCCATGGTATTCATCATCCCTAGAGTGTTTCCTCCAATGGAGCTACTTCCTTAAATCGACGACACATACCCTTAAATCGGGGTTATCCGTAAACGCCTCCGATCACAACTGGGAATCATATCCATGATCCACACAATACATTATAAAACATATAACATACACTACATACAACACCTAACAACACTTTGCACGTTTCCACGTACACACATATACCGCAATGGATATTGCATCCAAACAAAAACACATACAACAACGGGAATGGTTCGCTTAGGAACCGACCCAAACATGTTTACACATGGTGAGCCTAGAGAATGTTGCCAGTCTCAGAAGCTGTTATACAATAACAACAACACTCATTACCGTCCTAATAGTTAGACGAGTAACTTAAGTTAAGGCGGTTGGGTTTGGAGGCCCGAACACACCACACAAACACATGTTCCCCCTAAACCGATCATAAGTCAGAATAGCTAAGCTTTTGGAGTAAGCTAATGGAGATCATAACCCGTGAGGGAAACAACCATAACAAAGAGAAGGGTAAGGCTACAAAGGATACCTCTCCCAAACAACGCGCGACCGGCCAAACCGGATTCCTCACCACTGTTAGTACATACTTACTTTAGATATTAGTTAGAACCTCACTATGGAGTCTATCACATCTACACATCATACAGTATTACAACTGTGTTAGACACACAAGGGAGATCCCTACATTCACATACACATAACACACAGGTTAACACACGCATAGCGTGGTTAGTACGCCCCATGGTTCGGGTCGTTTACTCCGAATACCGAACTCTCATGTGATCCTAGACTCAGTTAACTAAGGTTAACTCTGCCGAGGTTAAATGGTTATCGGAGTTGAACACGCCACATATATGGAATTACTGTAAACTCATTACAGTTGTATCTTACAACGTGGCAAACATACAGAAAAACACATTGGCATACAAGCCGGTGTAATCGTAGGACACAGGTTGCAAGAAAAACCATACCTGTCACCGGAGTCCACTTAATCACGTCCATTATGTACCTCGAGCAGTTCTCGAACAACTGTTAACATCACATGTGTTTTCATTAACATCGGGGGTTTGCTTGATTATTTAATGTCAATGCTTAGTTCTTCCCCGTTAACTTAGTTACCAACTTAACATTTTTAACTGTTTTACTCTCACATTTTAATACAACTTTTAACCCACACGAATTGTCATTAAAACTCACCTAACATGTCCTTAACTCCTTATAATCATTACCTACCAATCCCCATCATCACATAACATTTCATAACCTGAAAACCATGTTTTTGGTCCGACCGACCCACCGTCCGACCCACAGCCGGGTCGGTCCATTACAGAACCCTTTACTTCCTTATATCATGCCCGTCCGACCCACGTCCGACTCACTCGACTGGGTCGGACCATGTGTGAACATTTTCTTCCTTGAAACTTGACCGACCGACCCATGTCCGACCACCCTTTTGGGTCGGACCATTACCGAACACTTTCCTAACATCTAACAGAGGCTCGACCGACCCAAAACTGGGTCGGACCCTGGGTCGGTCGCCTTCTAAACTTACCCAAACTTTGCCAAATCTTCACCAAACTTCTCCTAAGGCCTCTTAATGTGTTCTAACATCATTTGGCACTTCAAACACACCCTTAAGATATTCTTAAACACTCACAAAACTATTTTTTCCTAATTCTTAAACCTTTATTATATCTCCACAAAATTCCTAACACTTACAATGTTTTCTCCTTATGATTCCTAGGTGGCATTTCACCTATAATGACCACAATACCAAGGTGTTTCCTCTACACCTTATCATCATCTCCAACTTCTTTTCTTACTAAACTAAATCTCCTTTTTCACATCTTACTTAATCAACACTTATTCCTTGGATATCAACCTTACCTAACCTTAAACAAAACTCCTCCAAGACTTAAATACATCCCCAAAAACACACATTGAATTCCTAGAACTTCCAAGATAACACCTAAATCCTTGCATCACTCTAAATACCTTAATACATGTTTTTCTCAAGAAAACATCAATCACCTTTAACACTTCCTAGTTCACCAAAACTTCCTTAAAACACTTAGAACTTTTACACATCTTCCCAATTTGGCCATAGCTTCTCTAGTATATACCCACATCCAAACACTTAGGTTTTTACCTTATTCACTCAAAAACACCTAAATCCATCAAACACATTTTTATACACCAACTTCACACATTTTGCACTACATCACAATATAGTGCATAACTTAAATGTTGGACTTAGGCCCTTAAATAAACATGGCTCTTAGGCCCTTAAATTGCATAAATCTTAAACACTGAATTTCCCACATAAGTAATGCCTTGACCTGCAAATACACCCAACAATACATATGCCCTTAATAAACTCCTTGAGAGCATTTCTCTAGGTCATTCACCATTGGCTCCTTAGGTATTTTCCATAAGAAACACAAGCTCATTTCTTCTAAGGCTTTTAAACTACTCATGGAGATAGCTTGTTACCTCTTTCCCTCACAAACTCCTTTCTTGTTTCCTTACAAACGGTGGGGTACTGATCCTTGCCAACTACCAAACATTGTACAAATAATAGAGATGAGTATTCAAGCATTATGCTTCATCTATTATAAACCCTAGTTACACATATTGTTTTAACACATTAAGGTAATTGTTTTACCTTGGAATTGGAAGAGAACTTGAATAAGTATCAAGAGAGGACTCTCCTAGCCCTTGGAAGATTCAAATGAAGCTTAAAACAAGTAAGATAAATACACATGGTGAGGTGAATTTTCGGACAACACAAAACATGAAGGAAACTTGATTTTCTTTGAGTTTCTTACCTTGAAGCAAAGGAGAGCATGAATATGTGAAAAGATGAGCTCAAGCTCCTTCAATGGTGAAAACTCCATGGCACCGAAATGGGGCTCTTGAAGTTTTGAGAAGATAGGAATGAAGAGCTTGATGAGAGGAAGAGAATGGGGGTGTTGTTTTTGATTGATTAAGTGAGTCATGAGATATTGACCATGGAAGGTGGAGCTTTGGTGAGCACTATTCCAAACCGTGAATGGAAGAAGAAGAGAGGTTGAAGAAACCTTTCAACCGTGGGAAATGAAGAAGGAAGGGAAGAATGAGATTGGGTTTGCTTTTGAAGATATTTATAACTTTAAAGCAAATAGTAACCATTAGTCATCACTTATTACTTAATAAACTTACATGTGTGGTGACTCACACTTGAAAAACCGGCCCCAATTTAATAGAAGGGTAATATAGTCTTTATTGACTCATTTAATTACTTATAACATTATATGTTACAAACTAGTTTATTAAAATTACTATTCACAAACTAAGGCACATAGAAGTGAAATTTTTGATTTCCCACTAATATGGCCACCCAAATGTGATACTATATAGTACACATGTTAATTAAAGAGTAATGATGGACATTTAGCCATTCAAAACTCATTTACAAGACAATTTTTCAAAAACGTGCTTTAGATCTCCTAAAGCACTTTGTGTTTAACTTGTTTTCAAGCTTGGTTTTCTTGGTAATTGATTTAATATGTTCATTAACATATTTATAAAGTATAGGTATGACCATTAGGCTTATACACATTTATCCAAGCTTAGAGCACATTTTGCTCTTATTGACTTTAAGGTATTTTCTTGTGTTTTATTTGGTTTAACTGTCCACCAAAGTTTCCTAAGGACTATTTTAGCCTTATTAAATCATAATTAAATGTTATCAAGTTGGTAGGCTCTTTGGGTCCTAACCAAGTTCACTCATAGCTTAGAGCAGTTTTTGCTCAAACTGTGTCTTAGTGCTTTATTGCACTTTATTATGGTTTAAATTGTTCACTGATGTTACTAAGGCACTTTTTAGCCTTTACATACCATAATTGATATTTAAACACATATCAAGGTTTGGGGTATTTCAATCTACCCCCTTAAAGAACTTCGTCCTCGAAGTTCACACTTTCCACACATAATTAGATTAGAACACAGTAGTCACTTGAAATAACTTCCATAACCAAACACCCTTTACATCACAACCTCGGACTTAATGGTCCGGGCAACACATTCACATCACACATAACAGAAACATATCCACATGATAACCTCGGACTTTATGGTCCGGGTATCTTAACAACACTTACACATACATAACACCCCTTTGACTCACTGGTCTTGGGTAACATAACAACATTTTGGACACATAGGTTCCCACCACATAACAGTCTTCAGACACTTAGGTCTGTGTAACAAACACATTTAGACTCATAGGCCTCATAGCATACACTTTTAGGAAATCCAAGTCAGAACAACATTCATTACACATACCACACAACATGTCAGAGCATGTATAGCAATCAAAAATATCCTTGATATACACTGTGATCCCGCAGAACCGGTCGCGATGGACACCTTCCGTCCCTTGTCCTTGGGAGATCAAAACAATCACTTAAGTTTAAAATTTCCTTGAGAGGTTAAGTAAGAGAACTTTAATTATGTAAAGTACTATCAACGTTTTATAAATACCAATTGAAAGTCCTTTTGAAAGCACACACAACTCCAAGTCCAACTTAAGCTCTTGCTTCTTCTTAGCGTGGTTATTTGTGACCACTTATAGGGAGTTTCAAGAGTCATCCAACCTGATGTGATCAGCATCAGTGTTGAACTATCCTTCCACCCCAATTTGTGTTCGGCTTCCCTTGATCACATGCAAATCAAGTTCCACCTCCACTTCATTTTCAAGCATCAATTTAAATCACTCATTTCCAATTTCTATCTTTTAAATCATTCTAGTCATGATCATAACATCTCCAAGGGATAGGACTTCGTCTATCAGTTATTTCCATTCACTTAAATGTTGTTACCTAGGGAATCTCATTCTCACTAGGTTCTATGTCAGTTTCGTATTCTTTCATGAATCACTATATAGTATATATATACATATATTTTATCAAAATACAACACACCTGGTTTTACATTACCCCACGTCGGGGCTTTGTTCCCCCGGGAGTTTCTATACTCCCCACACTTGTACTATCACACACAACTGTTAACAAACACACACACTTATCACAATGGTATTCGCATCTTTGTGCGCAATTACCACAATTAAACCATGAATGAATGGTGTATGTTTACGTAACACAACAACACCAATCAAAAACAATAATATAATTTTGTGCTATGCAATATAAGTCACATACACTACGTACACTGTACGGTAATATACACTAAGTGGTTTTGCGCTCTACCCCCCTTAAAAGGGATTACGCCCACGTAATCAATCACTAAACATTTGCTTAAAATGTTCTGCCGTCGTGTGTTTTAACTTCCACGCGGTCTATTACACAATGGATTCTGATTAGAGGATCTTAACCATATTGGCGGTTTAGTTCCTAAACCAAGAATTCTCATTGGAGTTTGTTTAAACTCTAGTTGGTTTCGATTCTGGCCTGTTAGGCTTCTAGGCGTTAATAATTAGCCATCCACTCATATTCGTTATTCACGTTGTACATTTGAATCACTGGTTCACTAGTTTCTGCTGCGAAACTCTAATAACTGTAGAGCTTAATTGCTCCCTTTTGTTATTCTTACTGTGTTGTACATCCCCAATTGTCACCTTCGTCTTGGTAACAATGGTTTCTCAACCGACGCGTGGTATCTCTTACCGTTAGCGAATTCGGTGAGTTATACAATTTTCCATCCACTTCCATAAGAATTTACTGCGTATACAACTATGTATTTCACAATGATTGACTTGTTTCATTCCGACTTACTGTCGGTTGAGTTTGAGCTACTACCTAGTGTGTAGTGCTCTCTCAGCTATTTACAACCTTTGTGGTATATTCCATACCGATATTTGGCAGCTAGTGCTACTGTAGTCTCTTACTGTTAATCATATCTCCACGTTTGGTTTTGTACAAGTACTTTTTATTGGTGCGGCCTTGCATTTCCTATGCATCGGCCATTATAACATTATTTGTCCACAATCAACATGTTTTCAATTCCTAGCTATCTCATTCGATCATTACTGCACAAGTGCAATACCAAAACACTCAGTCATACAGAGTGCAGAGGCGTAAACTCTTGACAGTAGATCCCTTATGCGATTCGCCATGGAATTCACACTGAGTTCCTCATCACACAGTACCTACCACTGGCTTATTGCTCAGTTTGTTTAACATCACTTATCTTGCATCTCCATTGAGTTTAACTCATAACTGGTCTTACTTGTTACATTATCGTTTAACAACATTTATACAACGGTCGCTTGTTGCGCACCGTGCTCTTACTCCCTGTATAACATCAGCTTATATCGTATCTACTGTCACCTCAACTTCCACACATAAACTTACATTATTCACATTATGGTTCATCCCTCATTTGGATGAGCATCGATCATTCGAGTCACAAACCGGCATTATTCAGCTCGGTGTTTCACTTTATACACACATGCTATCAAGCTAACTGCTCTTTTTCAGTAATAACGTCGTCCATCCTTAACATATTTCTTGAACTTGATTCACATAACTACTGATCCTGCGGTTTCAGGATATCGAGAGGTGTCCCCACTCTTAATGCAGTGGTTTGTTTACCACTCTATCCACTTATATCACATAAACTTCTGCAATCAATTGAATTTATATAACATATCTTGCCTATGGCTTATGAGCCTTGTTTGCCTTGAGCTGAGCTCATTGTAGGCTGTCCACACACATGTACTTCTCTGTACAATATCACATGGTTAGAGGTTGTATTGGGCTCCATGACAAGGTCGTTGCACCACGTTTCCTTTCGTGGGATGCCCTTTAGGATTGTCAGCCCGTTTTCCTGACAATTTCTGTCTAAACTGGGTGTTAATTTCAGCCCCTGTGTTTCTGTCATGTCATTTTGTTCAACAATTGTTGATGCGAACACCCCTCAAGGATTGCTCCTGGGTGTTGCTAAGTTATGCTTTTACATTTAGTTCACACTTATTGATATATTGAGTTAGCCACGCCGTTTGCATTCTTAATTGGCTTATTATCTTCTTCTGTGAAGATCAACATTTCCTGGTAGTGTAGGTACTTATTCTGGGAGTTCATCCCGTTCATTGCACATTAATGTGTCCACATTAGGCATCTGCTTGCCATGTACAGGCTGGGTCACCATTCCAGCTATAATATTCATCCCTAAGGATCCTTAAGACATATGTGATGTCTTTACATAACAGTTTGTGCCCTTCGCACCTCCTAACTCTTAAACATTTCCTTGAGAGGAATTCACTAACCGTAGTATAATCTCGTTAACTTATCTGAGTTGCTTAACTTCAACCATTCCTTGTAATTTCTAGCTCTCGTTTGATTTATACTGCTGACCGTAGACGGAGTCGACTACTTCCCGTGTTTCGGACTCCACTCGTACACATATATGGGGTATCATACTGATACATTGCTACTTACCCAACTAACCTATAAGTAGGTCTGTCAGGCCCACATGCTCCTATCGGAGTGCGGTCGTCCCACAACACAGTTGGTACACTCGTAGTGTCCGTCACACGCCTAGGTGAAGTATTCTGTTGTCAACTCCCTTATATTGTCCCGTGACAGTGTTCATTCCTTGCTTCTCGAACTTAATCGAGGGAAAGTTTATCCATTGTTGTATCCTTGTCAACTGTCCTTGGTCTTACTGGTTTGGTTTAAAAGAAGGTTGGAAAGAAGTGTTGGTTTGAAAAGAAATCTGGTTTTAAAAAGAAAAAAGGGTTTGTATAAATCTGGGTTGAAAGAAAAATTTTCATGATTTCACAACATCTTCTTACCTTAGCCAAGTCTAGCTTCTTGCTGACTGGTGTACTTCCAATTGCAGAGGTTAGGCTAACAGGCCCTTCCACTATTATGACAATCACATCTAACTTCATGGTACCTTTCCAGGTACTTTGTAGTGGTTATGGATTTCCCAAACAGCCCTATTATAGCAGCACTTGCTATGGCAAGTGCGCCATGCTAACTGGCTATCGGTTTAACACATACCGGTTGTGGTATTGTTTTTATCCGTACTGTCATCAGTGGCCTTGTTGGCCCTCACTGATCTTACTGTCTTGATAATAATTTCTCTAGGTGACTTCTCACTGTCCTCATATGATAATCATTAACTAGGGTGTTTCCCATTCTGGGAGACCCCTTTGTCTTAGTATTGTATTCACTTTGTAGCCCGTTCCACGTATTTGTCGTGGTTACTGAGACTTGTCTCTTGTTTGGGCACTACGTTGTAGTTCCTTTGTCGGTTGGTATACTGTTGGTGTATTGTTTATCAACTGTGGTCCCGTAGACACTTGTCTCGGTTTTATTAATCCACTTCTTGCCTGTTGCACGGTTAGTGCGTTGCAAGCTGGTTACTCTCGACTGCTTTGCATGTCGACCCAGGTTGCCGGAATTTCTATTCTCTTATACACAAAATCCTTCATTCATTGCTATGAAATGCGGTTAACATTGTCCAGATGGAGACCGTCTCCGGGATTCCCAGTTTTCGGGATCTACCGTATGACAGGTTCTCCGTACCCTAAAGGTATACAATAACAGCCAGATCGGGTATTCCCGAGTAAGAGAGGACTTCCATCTCTCTGGCGTTCTTTCCCCAAGTTATATACAGGGATTGTGGAGGGTGGGATGGATATTATAGGTTTCCAGTATTCACTGGTAGTTCCTAACTAGCGTATTTCTCACGCTATCACTCAACCCTTAACCCCAGGTACTTAAATCCTAACTCGGTACTTCCTAAGCTCGGTAATTCAGTCATCAGAGCGATACTTCGCTCTGATACCACTTTTTGTAACACCCCATCCAACAACAAACACACTTAACAACAAACTGCAGCGGAATACAAACTTCAACACATTACTTAACTTCTTGGTGTTACACGCCGTTAACCACCCACGTGGCTAACAAGGCTAATACATATACATTGTACCGGTCTGATGGGCTAAATTCCCGAGCGACTACACATTACTATCCCTTTCCATTAACAACAACGACAACATACACCTTTCAACTATACCGAGTATTTATAAACTGATGCCGATAA
Organism: Limonium bicolor; assembly: GCA_023374045.1. NCBI lineage: Eukaryota > Viridiplantae > Streptophyta > Magnoliopsida > Caryophyllales > Plumbaginaceae > Limonium > Limonium bicolor. The sequence continues at coordinate 198,179,701 of CM041779.1, read as the reverse complement.
CAATTTCGGTCTTACTACACCTACTGTATATATACACTTAAATGATTACCCATGTACAATGTCTACCCCGTCCTACTCTCGAACGGCTTCCAGCTCTCTGTACCTGAAATAGGAAAAGAAGAGAAAGGGTGGCCCCCAAGGGGCTCAGCACCTTTGCTGGTATGGTAATCCCGCAGCCCACATACTACCGGGCCACGCACAACTAATTGTCGTCTTAACATGCAGTTGATTATATTTAAATCATGCATGTAACAATAAACACACAACACTTAACATTTCGCCTCAATGGCTCAACAATCGGATAATACATCCTACTTAATAAGTCACCCATGGTATTCATCATCCCTAGAGTGTTTCTCCTCCAATGGAGCTACTTCCTTAATAGACGACACATACCCTTAAATCGGGTTATCCTTAAACGCCTCCTATCACAACTGGGAATCATATCCATGATCACACAATCTACATTATACAACATAAACATACACTACATACAACACCTAACAACACTTTGCACGTTTCCACGTACACAACATAATACCGCAATGGATATTGCATCACAACAAAACACATAACACAACGGGAATGGTTCGCTTAGGAACCGACCCAAACATTGTTTACACACTGGTGAGCCTAGAGAATGTTGCCAGTCTCATGATAAGCTCGTTATACAATAACAACAACACTCATTACCGTCCTAATAGTTGGACGAGTAACTTAAGTTAAGGCGGTTCGGGTTTGGAGGCCCGAACACACCACACAAACACATGTTCCCCCTAAACCGATCATAAGTCAGAATAGCTAAGCTTTGGAGTAAGCTAATGGGAGATCATAACCCGTGAGGGAAACAACCATAACAAAGAGAAGGGTAAGGCTACAAAGGATACCCTCTCCCAAACAACGCGCGACCGGCCAAACCGGATTCCTCACCACTGTTAGTACATACTTACTTTAGATATTAGTTAGAACCTCACTATGGAGTCTATCACATCTACACATCATACAGTATTACAACTGTGTTAGACACACAAGGGAGATCCCTACATTCACATACACATAACACACAGTTAACACACGCATAGCCGTGGTTAGTACGCCCCATGGTTCGGGTCGTTTACTCCGAATACCGAACTTTCATGTGATCCTAGACTCAGTTAACTAAGGTTAACTCTGCCGAGGTTAAATGGTATCGGAGTTGAACACGCCACATATATGAATTACTGTAAACTCATTACATGTTTTATCTTACAACGTGGCAAACATACAGAAAAACACATTGGCATACAAGCCGGTGTAATCCGGTAGGACACAGGTTGCAAGAAAACCATACCTGTCACCGGAGTCCACTTAATCACGTCCATTTATGTACCTCGAGCAGTTCTCGAACAACTGTTAACATCACATGTGTTTTCATTAACATCGGGGTTTGCTTGATTATTTAATGTCAATGCTTAGTTCTTTCCCCGTTAACTTAGTTACATAACTTAACATTTTTAACTTGTTTTACTCTCACATTTTAATACAACTTTTAACCCACTTAATTGTCATTAAAACTCACCTAACATGTCCTTAACCTCCTTATAACATCATTACCTACCAATCCCCATCATCACATAACATTTCATAACCTGAAACCATGTTTTTGGTCCGACCGACCCACCGTCCGACCCACAGCTGGGTCGGTCCATTACAGAACCCTTTTACTTCCTTATAATCATGCCCGTCCGACCCACGTCCGACTCACTCGACTGGGTCGGACCATGTGCGAACATTTTCTTCCTTTGAAACTTGACCGACCGACCCATGTCCGACCCACCCTTTTGGGTCGGACCATTACCGAACACTTTCCTAACATCTAACAGAGGCTCGACCGACCCAAAACTGGGTCGGACCCCTGGGTCGGTCGCCTTCTAAACTTACCCAAACTTTGCCAAATCTTCACCAAACTTCTCCTAAGGCCTCTTAATGTGTTCTAACATCATTTGGCACTTCAAACACACCCTTAAGATATTCTTAAACACTCACAAAACTATTTTTTCCTAATTCCTTAAACCTTTACTTATATCTCCACAAAATTCCTAACACTTACAATGTTTTCTCCTTATGATTCCTAGGTGGCATTTCACCTATAATGACCACAATACCAAGGTGTTTCCTCTACACCTTATCATCATCTCTCAAACTTCTTTTCTTACTAACTAAATCTCCTTTTTCACATCTTACTTAATCAACACTTATTCCTTGGATATCAACCTTACCTAAACCTTAAACAAACTCCTCCAAGACTTAAATACATCCCCAAAACACACATTGAATTCCTAGAACTTCCAAGATAACACCTAAATCCTTGCATCACTCTAAATCACCTTAATACATGTTTTCTTCTCAAGTAAACATTCAATCACCTTTAACACTTCCTAGTTCACCAAAACTTCCTTAAAACACTTAGAACTTCTTACACATCTTCCCAAATTTGGCCATAGCTTCTCTAGTATATACCCACATCCAAACACTTAGGTTTTTACCTTATTTCACTCAAGAACACCTAAAATCCATCAAACACATTTTATACACCAACTTCACACATTTTGCACTACATCACAATATAGTGCATAACTTAAATTGTTTGGCACTTAGGCCCTTAAATAACATGGCTCTTAGGCCCTTAAATTGCATAAATCTTAAACACTGAATTTCCCACATAAGTAATGCCTTTGACCTGCAAATACACCCAACAATACATATGCCCTTAATAAACTCCTTGAGAGCATTTCTCTAGGTCATTCACCATTGGCTCCTTAGGTATTTTCCATAAGAAACACAAGCTCATTTCTTCTAAGGCTTTTAAACTACATGGAGATAGCTTGTTTACCTCTTTCCCTCACAAACTCCTTTCTTGTTTCCTTACAAACCGGTGGGGTACTTGATTCCTTGCCAACTACCAAACATTGTACAAATAATAGAATGAGTATTCAAGCATTATGCTTCATCTCATTATAAACCCTAGTTACACATATTGTTTTAACACATTAAGGTAATTGTTTTACCTTGGAATTGGAAGAGAACTTGAATAAGTATCAAGAGAGGACTCCTCCTAGCCCTTGGAAGATTCAAATGAAGCTAAAACAAGTAAGATAAATACACCATGGTGAGGTGAATTTTCGGACAACACAAAACATGAAGGAAACTTGATTTTTCTTTGAGTTTCCTTACCTTGAAGCAAAGGAGAGCATGAATATGTGAAAAGATGAGCTCAAGCTCCTTCAATGGTGAAACTCCATGGCACCGAAATGGGGCTCTTGAAGTTTTGAGAAGATAGGAATGAAGAGCTTGATGAGAGGAAGAGAATGGTGGTGTTTGTTTTTGATTTGATTAAGTGAGTCATGAGATATTGACCATGGAAGGTGGAGCTTTGGTGAGCACTATTCCAAACCGTGAATGGAAGAAGAAGAGAGGTTGAAGAAACCTTTCAACCGTGGGAAATGAAGAAGGAAGGGAAGAATGAGATTGGTTTTGCTTTTTGAAGATATTTATAACTTAAAGCAAATAGTAACCATTAGTCATCACTTATTACTTAATAAACTTACATGTGTGGTGACTCACACCTTGAAAAACCGGCCCCAATTTTAATAGAAGGGTAATATAGTCTTTATTGACTCATTTAATTACTTATAACATTATATGTTACAAACTAGTTTATTAAAATTACTATTCACAAACTAAGGCACATAGAAGTGAAATTTTTGATTTCCCACTAATATGGCCACCCAAATGTGATACTATATAGTACACATGTTAATTAAAGAGTAATGATGGACATTTAGCCATTCAAAACTCATTTACAAGACAATTTTTCAAAAACGTGCTTTAAGACTCCTTAAAGCACATTTTGTGTTTTAACTTGTTTTCAAGCTTGGTTTTCTTTGGTAATTGATTTAATATGTTCATTAACATATTTATAAAGTATAGGTATGACCATTAGGTCTTATACATATTTATCCCAAGCTTAGAGCACATTTTTGCTCTTATTGACTTTAAGGTATTTTCTTGTGTTTTATTTGGTTTAACTGTCCACCAAAGTTTCCTAAGGACTTATTTAGCCTTATTAAATCATAATTAAATGTTATCAAGTCTTGGTAGGCTCTTTGGGTCCTAACCAAGTTCACTCATAGCTTAGAGCATGTTTTTGCTCAAACTGTGTCTTAGTGCTTTATTGCACTTTATTATGGTTTAAATTGTTCACTGATGTTACTAAGGCACTTTTTAGCCTTTACATACCATAATTTGATATTTAAACCACATATCAAGGTTTGGGGTATTTCACCTTTACACATCGGATTTGATGATATGGCTTCAGCTTCTGCCACTCATCGTATTTAGATGGGCTAAGGTGAGGAAGGATGATAGCAGGCTGTTGTCCTTGATTAGACGGCCTGTTAATGTTTCGAACTGTCGCTGGTGTAGATGCCATGTCAGATTCCGGGTCAGATTCTATCACTGTGGTGGTATTGTATTGTTGAGTTCGTCTCTGCCTTAGACTGCGCAGAAAGGTTCTCTCGATCTCTGGATTGTAACCAACCGTGTGATTATTAATATTTTCTGGGTAGCCGTGTGACCTGGGAAAAGGCATTCACCACTCAAAACAGAGAAAATAAACTCGTTATGTGTTAGAATAAATAAAAATGTTAGGAATTAGTTGACAGAAATTATAAGTTAGTAGTTAGAGACAATGGAAATTAAAATGATAGAAAATTAAATGACAGAAATTATAAGTTAGTAGTTAGAGACAATGGAAATTAAAAGTTAGTATACTGGAAATTTAAATGTTAAGGACAATGAAATTTAAATGTTAAGGACAATGGAAATTAAATGTTAAGGACAATGGAAATTAAATGACAATAATATTAAGAAGTCAGTAATTAGATGTCAGAAGTCAGATGTCCGTAGTCAGATGTCCAAAGTCAGGTGTCCAATTAATATTAACAGATTATTATAATATAACAGGTGAATTATCCGGGGCTTAGGGACTAGAATAAATCAAGTCCCCGGCAACGGCGCCATTTTGCAGACGTGTAATCGTGAGTGGTTAGAACTGGTGAAATTAAAAGTAAAGAAAAGAAATTAAAACTCAAAATAACCGTTGGGCTGTAAACAAATCCCGGTCGTTATAGTATAGTAAAGTGTAAGCGACCAGATATCGAACCGTGGGACTTATAGTGAAATAAGTAGTACCTAAGCTTGTCACAAAAGGGGGTAGTTAATTGACTTGTTTCTGAAAAGTAAATAACAGATTAATTTAGTGAATTGAAGATAAATTAAACGGAACTCCGGGTTTAGGTTATTATGATCTGATTAGTTATGCTATCTCTACCGGTTTAATAAAATAATTTGGCAAGATTCCTGTTATTATCTTAAGGTCCGATGAAAACTCATAAGAACTCGTTTACCTGAAAATGCAAGGTCCGATGAAAACTCAAGCAAAATGCGTGTAAACGGCAGAGGAGTATGAGGAATTTTATTCTTGCAACTTGTACTAACTTATCCGATGAAAATAAGTTCCTACAGTTTTACAGCTTAATTAACCTATCTGTTTGTCACCGATCAGATTAAAAACAGATTTAGTAAGGCTTTTTAATAAATTGATGAAATTTATTAAAAAGGGAGAGAGATAAACTTTAATCGTAACAAACTGAATTTATTTTAACCGGTAGAAATATTGCATAATTAATACAAATACATAATTAAACCTTCACCCGGAGTAAATCCTCCTTAGCCTGACATATTAACTGGTAATAAGTCAGACAGAGGTTGGACGTAATAATAATACGGAGGTGTGGATGGTGAATGGAGAAATGAAGAGAACGAAAAATGGAGCGAGTACATAGGGTATTGTATGTGGAATGAGTGATTTGGAGTGTTTTGGTTCTGGGGACTGAATGATGTGTTGTGGTGTACGGGAGAGAATTAATGGAAGCGAATGGTAATTGTGGTGAGCGATGGTCTGATTTTCTGGTTTTCTCCGTACGTCCGTTTAAGGTTGAAGGTGCTGTGTTTATATAGAGGAGGAGGATAAGGTTAGAGGCAGATCTGGAGTGGAAGGAGATTGATTGCAGATTGATTGCTCATTGATTGCAGGGGACAGAGCTGGAGACAGACGTGTGAGGAAAATAAGGTAGGCGCCGTCTGATATTAATGGAGAAGTCTGCTGCGCCGCGAAGGAAGAAGAAAACTGTCACGTTGAATTTAGTCACGTCCGCCTATCTGTCCGCCTGATATTACGCGGACGTCTCATACTCTCGCCCGCGGTCTCTCCATCTCTTGTCCGCCTTGTTGTCCGCCTCAGTTCATGCGGACACAAGTGTTGTCCGCCAATCTATCTGCCTAAATTCATGCGGACATCAATGGAGTCCGCTACTTGTCGGTCACCTTGTCCTGTCCGCCTTAATGTCCGCCTTAATCCATGCGGTCACCTTGTGTGTGTCCGCCTATCTGTCCTCGTTTGTTTCATGCGGACACAAGTTCTGTCCGCCTAAGCCCTGCGAGTCTTGTCCGCCTTGTTCAATGAGGACACAAACGTGGACAGTTTTCGACTTATTTTCTTCTACGAACTTTGACCGGCTCTAGATTCTTCGTTTGGACTCCGTTTTCTGAGCCGATTGCGTCTATGCGTTCGTCTCTTCGTCTACTTTACTCCCAGCTTGGTTTTCCTCATGTTTAAACAATAAATTTGTGAGATAACAATAAAACATAAACTAGAGGAAAAACTAATCGAAGTGGGGAAATGAGCAAGAAAAAGTGCTAATATAATATATGAAATACACCTATAAATCATGCTCATTTGGACACTTATCAGGGAGGTCGGTATCCTTATCAGGTCCCGACTTCCAAATATGACTTGTCATTGGACTCGTCACCTAGAGTCGACATATAGACTCGATCACCTCGATTTCTGTTCGAGGTGGGAAGCATTACTGAGATGGTGTGGTGGGATCTACCTAAATCCCAACTAATTCTAACAAATATTGTTTATGTAAACCAATGGAGCTGATAACTCATTGGTTAGGGTTACTTTGACCCGACAAGATAAACAATGAATTAAGGAACAACCAATTTCAATTAAAGAACGGTTGGTATATTGAGACTGAGATGAAGATTAAGACTGAGGTAAGATAAGAATGGACTGAGATTCAGAGGAATAATAACTTAAGAAGTTAAATGATTAACTCACTAATTAAGGGAACAATTTTAAGTCGTTCATTGTGTGTGAACCATTTTTGTTCATATGTGGCTTGTTGTTTATTGCACTTCTTACTTATGTTGTGTCTAATCAACTTCATGCTATCGACAATTAGTCGTCGTAGCCCCGTTAGCTTGGGGGCTATAACAGAATCGTACCAGCAAAGGTGCTGACCCCCTCGAGGGCTGCTATTTAAATTTTGCAAGTGAAATTCAAGAGATGACCGTCCTGAGAGTAGGCTCTGGTAGAATTACTACGGGTTGTTTTCTTTTTTGTTATACGAGTTGTGCATGTACACTCATTTAGTAAACGGTATGAGATGTAGTATGATGTATAGGATATGAGATACTCGGATTAAGAAAATGTAATTGGTCAAGATTTAGTATACACTAAGGTTCGGTATATTCGGGTCCATCAGACTGTAGCTAGATCTTGGAGTATTTAGTAAGCCTAGTTAGTCACGTGGGTGACTAACGGCGGTAACACCAATTGTTGTAAGAATTCCGCTACCATGTCGATATATGAGAATGGAGGTTTATGAGTTACTGTCAGTTTGTGAATGGGGGTGTTACAAAAAGTGGTATCAGAGAGTAGTTACGCTCTGATGACAGGAATTACCGAACTTAAGAGGATACCGAGTTGGAGTTTGAGTTATGGGTTAAGGGTTGAGAGTTAGAGTGTGAGGTGCTTTAGTTAGGACTTCCCGGTGTTTACTGGATATCTATAGTACCTAGACCCGCCCTCCACTCCCCTAGCCTTAAGATATGGGGAACAAACGCCAGAGAGAAGGAAGCCTTCCTTTACTCGGGGAAACCCGATCTGGCAGTTGGCTAACAGTAGGCAAAACGAGAAACACATCGTTATACAACAGTTTACGAAAACTTGGGGGTTTTAATTGGAGAGCAATGATGAAACAGGCACTACCAACAGAATTCTACAAGTAATAGAACGGTGATTACCGGCAACATGGGTCGACATGCTACGCAGTCGAGATACCCCGCCTTACCAATGATAAGTAAAGCACTAGAGTGCAATGGAGGGAAAAGACAAAAGACAGAATACCGGACAGAAGTCTGGAGGAGCATAACAGCGGACAATACCGCGCAGGAGAATAAAGACAACCGGAAGGTCCATTATGAAAACAGGGAACTCCAAACCCCGTACAACTTGTAAACTTACGAGGACTTGATGAACATAGCGCAGGCGATGATAAAAATGCATACAAACTGTATACCGGAATAGGACTACGAAGTAGTGCCTAAAAGAGAATCAGTACATAGTAACCACGACAAATGCGTGGAAACGGGAGCGAGGATCAAGACATAAGTAAATAACAAGGGTTTCCTCAGGAAAAGAAACGCCCTAATAAGTTACTGTACTGTCAAAACAACCCGGAAACTGCTTGATGGTCAGTTATCCAAAACAAGAGGACATCGAAGGAGTCCCGAGGACTACCAATTACATTGAGATTAAGAGAAAGTACCACTACTGACGTATACGGTACCGATAGCCCATCTTGCATGGTGCACTTGCCATAGCAAGTGCTGCCACGATGAAGCTATACGGGAAGCCATCATGGCAAGATAGCAGAGTACTACAGATATAACGTATACTAATACCGGATTGCAAATCAATAAGAGCTGGAGAATGAGACCTCGGAAAGGCCTGACGGCTTGACCATGATGAGCTAAGTCGACACACGAGTCAGTTGGGAGCTGAACTTGGATAGAATACTTAACGATATGAGTTTTAGCAACGGTACAACCTACTACAACAACAACCCACAGTACGGGTAAGAACACCAATCCCGAACCTCGAAGAGAGGAACCTAAAAGATCGCTCAGTAATCCGAACAAAAACGCTACGTAAGTAATAACATACAAGGAATGTATTACGGGATACAATGGAGACTGTCGACCCAACGACTTCCAACAAGAACGGGATGGAATTCCCGGGATGACCACTAAGAACACCAATAACAAGCATTCTTCATTGAAGATGTTAGTAAACCCCGGAAACTGGGATAGAGGAAACGAACTTAAGCTATAACCTACTAAGGATTAACGACATACAATCTCGACAGAGGGAAGCTGCGAGGAGTACACCACGGAGTGGCATAGCCAAGTAGAACAGAACTCATAAATGACGGTTAGTAATGTTGCTTACCTCATTAACACCCAAATATAACTAATCATTGACAGGTGGCATAGTCAACAAATGTTAAACGAAGCATTGAGATGGAAGCGCATGATGACCAGGTTAAATATCCAACTTAGACACCGTAAGACAGATGCCTAATACGAATCTAACCTTAATTGCTTAAAGATATAAGTCCATTAGAACGACGGTATCATCATAGACATTGATTAATCTCAGATCACCCGAATGGATTTCTATAGTAGGGAGCAGAATGCAGCAACTTACCACGAAACCCGGTATTACATTTAATATGTAACCTAACGGTGGATAGTGTTCAAAGAACTCGAAACGTATAGAGATAGCCTATGGATGAGTAAGAGTACAATAGTGAACCGAGCACCGGCTCCCACTCAATGACATTAAGCACTAAGAGCCTACGAGCCAAGGATGTTAACCACATCAGAGACCGAGGCACATGAAGGCATAAGAGGACTTATTTGAGCTATGGACGCACTACAATTCGTAGATATGAACGGTTACAAAACCTATAACTTCGATTGTTGAAGAATTGCCAAAAAAGGGCACCAATGAGGATATCGAGATACTACCAACAACAAGGGCGGAGAACAAACCACTCCTTTTAGGGTGGGGATACCTCTCCTTGATGTGAGGCCTTGAGTGGGAATAAACCCCTCAAAAAGGGCTTTCACTTATTAGAGATAAAATACTTTTGTTAGAGGATGGAAACTATAAACCTTGAGATTACCTTAGAACATTCCAGTTATACATATATAATAAGAAAGGCTGCATAGACAGACCTTGTATCCGACACCCAGGATTAGGAATCAGTAATCATCAGAGTTAAACGTTGTGAGTGCACAATATGGCACGTCAATTGACCGACGCTCTAGAGCACATGCCTCAATGGATAAGTTTTTCAGTAACCAGTAAATTTCTTGGTACATAACATCATGAAGGATGGAAGAATGTCAGAGAGATTAACCTAATTGCGAACGAGATTGAAGCAAAACACCTTCTTATTAAGAGATGAAAATTTTACAACACGGTACGACAACCGCCATACACCAAAATTAGAGAACTCCTAGTGTGTTTACACCAGGAAGGGATTGAATATAAGATAAGACATTAAAATAAATGATTAAGTAGTTGCACCATCAATGGGCAATAGAATAAAGGCAAGCTACCACGGTAGCAGAAGCCATAGAACAGTACTGGTATAAGAGGATTAAGTCATGGTGCGAAGTAAAGCGACCATCATATATAAACCGTCAAATACTGACACAAAGGCAATTAGATCTATGAGCTAAGACTGATATAAGTAAGTAAGATGGTAGACGAACTGTGTATTAACGCCAATAATTTAGACCAGGTGATGAAAGATTCATAGGAAGCACCCTGTCCATTCCTTAAGGAACTGGAAGTGCATTCCTAGTAGATCATTATCAGAAACAAGATGATAGGCTCGATAGGAAGAGACCTCAGTTACTAAAGGATCAAGTCCGTACTAAATACAGAAAGGAGCTAGAACATGCCATATCTAAGAACATGGTAGATGGATTTCCCTTGATTAAGTTCAAGAAGAACAATAAGTGTTATCATGTAACGATGAAAGAGAAGATTGACAACAGAATATTTCGTAATTAGCAATAGCTAAACATGTGACAGACACTACGAGTCTACTAAAATGAGTTATGTGACGACTGCACTCCAAAGGGGCTTGCAGGCCTGACAGACTCATTTATGAGTTAGTCGGGTAAGTAGTAATGTACCAATAAGGTACCCCATGCATGTAAACGAGTAGTGTAAGGAACACGGGAAGTAGTCGACTCCGTACCACGGTCAATGACGCAAGATCAGATAAGAGCAGCTACTACCACAAACAGTTGGAGAGAAGGAACCAACCACATAAAGGAATCAGAGAACTCATTTCTGACAGAAAATAATTAAGAAATATGAAGTGCGAAGAGCATGGATTATTAAGTGCAGACATAGGACATGTCTTAAGAAGTTAAAAGATAAAACTATAAAGCGCAATATGCACTAAACAGTAGTTTCAGATTAAGAATCATCCTCAGACCAAAGGTCAGTTGGAAAGAACGATTTAGACACTTGAGAGAACGCTAAGAGTATGAACATTAGATCTTCAGAGAGAATGCATAGACAAGCTACAACTCATTAAGGCCATGTATAAATAAAGATAACACGTGTCCATTGAGAGACCTTTAGTACTAAATTATAAGCATGCAGGAGAAGGATATACAGTACTATAAAGGATAAGAAAGGCAAACTAAGCCTAAGGTTATTAGGGTCGCGCAGCGAAAGCTAGCAGATCGGTACTTTAAAAGGTTAGACATACCTGATGAACAAGGAAAAAGAATGATGTACCACACATCTTCCAATTGAACAAATATACGACTTATCAACTGAATGCTTTAGAACCTTTGAGGTAAGACCAAACTAAGTTAAGAAAATGGTATAAGTACCATTAAGGATCCTCGATACAGAGACTAAGCCAGTAACATGGTTGATACCCTTTGATCGAATCATAAGTGAGGTAGATGACATGGAAGCTAGAATGCTTGGTGAGAATTATAACATCTTGAACCTAAATTCAAGGATGATAACATGATGATTACGTGGGCGTAATCCATTTTAAGGATGGTAGAGCAAAAACCGCTTAGCGTATGTTTATGTACTGAGTACGTAAACTACGGTGTGCATAGCACAAAAGAATTTGAGAATTTGTTTTACATATACATATGTATATATTCTGAGATTAATTATGGTTATTGCGCATAGAAGATGCGAATACCGTACATATTAAGTACCTATCTTGTTAGCTCCGGTGTGTGTACAAGTTTAGAGAATTAGTGAAAAGAATTAAAGAGACTTAAGGAATATATGAGATATGAGTCGGTATGAAACTATGTGTGAGATAAGAATAAGATAACACTATGAGGTATTATTTGATCTGAGTATGTAACACCCCTACTATTAATACAATCATTACCGTCCAATCTCCTTACGCATCAGATACATGCAGCGGATACATACTTACATACAATGGGTGATACAATGCCGTTAGTCACCCACGTGACTAACAAGGCTACTACTTCTACATACAGCATCGGTCAGATGGACCGGAATCCCGAGTACTACACATCTCTAATACATACTCCATTCATCGATCAAATACAACAATGCTCCGTTCAATACTTACTCCTCCATAATTCATACAATACAATACACTTAACCGAGTCTACTAGAATCCTTATACAATTATAATGTCTCTTCCAAGTTCATACATACTCACTAAGAGACTACTTACTACCCGTTCCTCACAAGCTACTTGCTTCTAAATACAAGGGTGTGCCTCCGGTCTCTTACCTTGACCACATTCGCTTCGGGTACCTGCACACTAAAAACGTTCCCCCTAGGGGGTCAGCTTTCGCTGCGCATGATAACCGCATACCCCGCGTACTAGTGAGGGTACGCCGACCACTTGGTCGAATACATACAGTTCATTTTCATTCAAACATACATGCATACATGCTCTTGTACACGGTACAATAATACTTACGCAAGCATACATACATTCATACACTTAATTACATACAAGGAATACAATACAAATCAACCATCCATACTTACCTTCACCGGAATGCGCATACACAATACATACACAATACTTACACAGTACACCATACTTGTTAGCTCCATTTGTCCACCCGGGTTAATCGGGTGGAGATTACTCTTTTACTCGATCCACAGTACTTACGCATACATACTCATACTCATACATACTTACTGATCCATACTTACTTACATACTTACTCTTACTCATGTTAAGTCGTCGGGACCTCCGGCCCTAGGGACTACTCCGTCCCACCTCCGGGATTTACTTGACTCACCAATCCGGGATGCTACCCATTTAAGGGATTTGGGCCACAGACCAGTTTAAGAGTCAGGAATTGCAGCCAACCTCTTGTGACTCCGCATCCTCACGCGTGGCCGAAGCTATATCAGACTTCTACTAATTCCAGTTTACTCACTTAAGTTAGGAGTTAGGTAGTTAGGAATTAGCAGAAGTCATTCATACAAGCCACATACACAAATACATTGCTCAATACTCATTTATACAAGATACAATACAATACTTAAGTACAATACAAGATTCGAATACCATTCATCATCATTCATAAATTTCATGAATTATACAAACTAGTGTTCAAGACAATAATATCAAGAACAACATAAGTCAAGCACAGGTAAGTGCAATATAGTCCGATTCATGCATTTATCTTATTTAGGTGATCAAATAAGCACACAAATCGGGGTAACCAGATTAGGATACAGGGCATGAAGAAATCATACCTTTCACCGTTGACTTTGGAATCACCAACTCCCTTCGGTGTTCAACTATTCGGATCCTATCACATACATACATTTGGATGGTTAATTATCCATAATTAACCTTACTGATTACTTTCCTAAAGTTTCCTAGCTTATACTTACTAACTCTTTGTTACTTAAATACATTTACTTAAGTTACTTACTTACAATTATTTTCTAAGCTTGTTTATAGCCTTAATGACCATTAAACATCATTAATCATGTCTTAATTAACTTATAATATCATTACCCATCCTTACCCAAGCTTAAAAACACATTCTGTACAAGTTTTAGGTTGGTCCGGGTTAGTGTCCGGGTCTACAAACCCGGACCAACACGCTGGGGCAGTCCTCGGGAAAGATTCTTGCATGGTCCGGGTTTACACCCTTATATACAAACCCGGACCATCTGTTTGGACAGGTTACGGGTGAGTTTTTGACATCGTCCGGGTTTGTGTGCTACTTTGCAAACCCGGACCACTTGTCTTAGTATGTTACAGGTGTGTTTTTGGGGTGGTCCGGGTTAGTGTCTTGGTTTGTAAACCCGGACCATCCCTCTGTAAAACTTTCTGTCATTTTTTCATGCTAGTCCGGGTTTGTGTGCTGGTTTGCAAACCCGGACTAGTTACAGTATTGCCATTTATGTAAGTTCTTGAACTTGTTTCAATTCCAAACTTCTTCCAATCTCTCCCCCAATATTCCCACATATAATCTAGCATATTTTAGCATTGTTTAAGCACTTTAAACTAGCCTAATCCACCTTTAACAAAATCTGTTACATTACACACCGATCTACCTGTTTTCTCTTCCTGTTACAATTTTCCTTCCATTGATGCTACAGATTTTCCTTTTCTTCTTCCCACTAACTCAATGACTCTGGCACTAGCCTAACTTAGTTTGACAATTCTAAATCCACCATTTACAACTCTACTCAACTACACTCTTTCTTCCTGTTACAAACCAAAGTGAACATCACATTTTTCTTCTCTGTACACTCCTTTGGTCTCTCTTTACTAACAGTACACAAGGCTCTAAATTCCTAACCCAATTTTGGCAGAGGTTCCCTACATTACTAAGTGTTCTCACCACATAATTTTGCACCCTCCATACATTCACAACCTGTTCAACCTATGCATTATTCTCACACAACGTACTAATACTCACTGCACACTTACCATTTACACTTAACAATTTATTACTTGTTTTCAAAGGCTTCAAACTACAATTACCATCCACATTAATATACCCATACTCTTCCTACTGTTACGGTGATTTCTAAACCATTGTTAAACAATATACTTATACGTATACATACATTAAAACTGTACAGAGACTTCTCTTTACCTTGGGTTTCCTTGATTCCTTTTTCTTTCCCTCCTTCTCCTTTCTTGATCCTCTTTCCTTCTTTGTTTTTCTTGGTTTATTTAAACCAAGCTACACCATGTAACCAAGCACACACATACACACCAAAACTAGTGAATGTTCTATCTCACGTATTAAACCCTAACTTTGTGAGAAACCATTTAAACCACTTAGTAGGTCTTACCTTGAGCTTCTAATGGAGTTTTTGAGTAGAAAATGACAAGGCTTCAACTCCTCTTTGAAATGCCAAAATCGGCTAACAATGGCATAATAATACTCACGTGAGTTTTGGATTTGCAAGGGAAAATGGAAAAGAGTGAAGCTTTGGTCTTTTTCTTACCTTAGAACATGAAGAAGATGATAGGTCTTCTAATGGTGCTCTTTAAGCTCTTAACCGATAATACCCTCAAAAATAAAGTTGGTGGTTTTAGATTTTTGAAGGGTGGAGAATGATCTCCTTGACGATACGAATTCAACGGTATGGTTTTTGTAGCATTTGGTGGTGGTTTGAGGTTTCAAAAGGGGAGAAGAAGATGGCTCTGTGGGTGGCTGCTTCAAATCGCCATGGCTAACAAAGAGGAAGAAGAGAGTGCTGGGCAGAAAAATAAAACGTGAAGGAGAGTTGTGAGGGAGGAGAGAGATTACCTTCTTGCTTTTTATTTATTTTGTCCTTTTGCAAATAAGGAGGGAATTAAGAGAGGGGTATGGGCTAATAAGTCATCCGGCTGCACACCCTCCTCACATGGGTTTTTAAAACATTATTTGCAATAGTGGACACACTAACTTATTTTAATTACACTCTCACCCCACAACTTCCCGTTTTTGACAGTTTTTACTATTTTCTCGTTTTATTGATTTTATTGGTCCAAGACCTTCACTAATATTTATTAATGACTATTTAGTTGACTAAAATTGTTACGAGTCTATTTGACCCGCTTAAAGTCACGTTTTCCCGGTTACCTCGAAAAACGCGTTTTAATGTTCGTTTGTGTTTTTAATCCATTTTAAGGATCCGTTTTCTTCGGGATTTGTTCCCTAATATTATTTAGGTCTTATTAAGCCCTTAGAATCCATATAATGCGTTAACCGAGGCCTCATACCTCCTATGGTTATTTAACGCTTATTTAGCGTTTTTCGCTTTTTAAGCATTTCTTCATTTCTTTTGGATTTATTTTTCCTTACCAATATTACTTAGGCGTCATTAGGCCCTTAAATACGTATTAGATAAATTTTAATCCCTATATTTATGTTCGGGGTATTTCAAAGTATGAGGTAGGAAATAGTAATGCTATGGGGTAAGAATTGGTATGGAATAAATATAGAACTTAGTAAGAATTAAAGTTCTTAGGTAATTACTAAGAGGTGAACTGAGAATGATCGATGGACTGAGTCCACGTTTCGAGATGTATTGATTATGATTAGAATCACTAAAAAGATAGAAAATTCGAAATGAGTGAATTATTTGATGTTTGAAAATGACGCGGGAGGTGGAACTTGATTTTCTAGGGATCAAGGGAAACCGAACATAAATTGGGGTGGAAGGATAGTTCAACACTAATGCTGATCACATAAGGGTCGAATGATTCCTGAAACTCCCTACAAGCGGTCACAATTAAATCACGTTAAGAATAGAGGCATTAGAATAAAATGGAATTGGATTGAATGTATTTTCAAATAGAGGGAATTATTCCTCACTTGACCTCGTAAAAAGGATTTCCTTTTTACTGAGTCTCGCCCATGAAGTCAAGGATGCATGAGCCTTTTTCTTCAGACCGGTGACATGGGGAGAATAGAGTAGTTTTATATTCTTGCTCATGAAGTCGAGGACGAATGTGCCTTTGTCTTCGGACCGGTGACATGAGAGAATACGACAAAGTATATGACTGTTTTAATCTTCCAAAGGAACGCGAACCAGAGAGCGTAAGTATCCAATAGTCGGTAGCTGCGGGCGATATTTTGCATCACTTGCTCATGAAGCCGAGGACTTGTGAGCCTTCGTCTTCTGACCGGTGACATGAGGAGGATGCAACAAAAGGAATTTTGAGTGCTATACATGATGAAGCATGTTGTGTATTGACTAAGTATATAATTATGATGAGACTAACGAGTTTGTAAGTTTGGATATACAAGCATGATCTATATGAGCTATGATATAAGGTTAAAGGTGGTTGTGAATGAGATACAATGCATGAGAACTTTGGGGACAAAGTTCATTTAAGGGGGGTAGATTGAAATACCCCAAACCTAATTATGATAAGTAAACATCAAATTATGATGTAATAAGGCTAAAGAATGCCTTATAAACATTGGTAGACAATTTAAGCCGAAGAAAACACAAGGAAACACCATAAGAGCAATTTAAGCAAAAACATGTTTTAAGCTTGGGGTAGCTTGGATTAGCACCCAAATATTATTCTAAGACCTTATTAACGTGATAATGGACATGTTAAATCAATTACCAAAGAAAACGAAGCTAAAAAACGAGTTAAAACACAAATTGTGCTTTAAGACTTCTTAAAGCACATTTTTGAAAAATTGTCTTGCAAATGAGTTTTGAGTGGCTAGTTGACCAAGACTACACCTTAACCAACATATTTACTACTTAGTACCACATTAGGAAGCCTAAATCAATGAGAAACCAAAAATGTCACAAATTTGTGCACTAATAAGCCTTAAGTCAACTTTAATTGGTCAATGGTCAAATTAACTCCATAAAT
The DNA here is from genome assembly GCA_023374045.1 of Limonium bicolor. NCBI lineage: Eukaryota > Viridiplantae > Streptophyta > Magnoliopsida > Caryophyllales > Plumbaginaceae > Limonium > Limonium bicolor. The sequence continues at coordinate 198,161,834 of CM041779.1, read as the reverse complement.
ATCTTATTAAAGAAGGGGGGAAGGTTTTAAGGCTGGTGAGTCACCACCATATGTCAGCCATGTTAGAAAATAAGAAGGAAAAGAAAAAAATGACTATTACCTTTTTAATTGCAAATATCTTCTTATACCTTCTCTCTCTCCTCTCTTCTTCATTTCCCACCTTCCCCACCGTGTTCCTCTTCTCCTCTATGCTCCAAAAACCGTCCAAGCTACAGCCATGGCACCTCCATCTTCAATTGCTCACCAAATACTCATTTTAGCTCTAAATCAAAAAGTAAGCATAGATTACTCTTAGTTAGAGCAAACTATTTCATTCTATCTTTTCAAATCTTCAAAAGCTAAAGTTTTGTGCCATGGAGAAACTCCATTGAAGGGGGAAAATTCAGTTTGAAGAGCTCCTTTGCTTCTTCTTTCATTCAAGGTAAGGAAAGTGAAAGAAAAATCAAGTTTCCATCACTTTTATGCATTACTAGTAATTGTCTTCTCATGGAGTCTTGTTTTACTCCTTGAACTATCTTTGTTTCAATCTCCAAATACTAGAAGAAGTCTTGCCTTGCTTCATTATCAAAGCCCATTCCAAATTTCAAAGGTAAACATCCATTTAGTGCATTAAGCAATTCATGTAAACCTAGGAAATGATTCCTTAAGTTAAGGTGCAATATTTAGCACTTATTACATTATTTTAATGTGGATTATAACACTGGCAAGAGAATTAAAGCCCTTGGCCGATTTTCCATCAAGAAAACCAAAGTAGAAAATTGAGAGGAAAGCTTGAAAAACAAGGTAAATGTCTTACCTCAAGGTGGTTTAGAGTTTAAGGGGTGGTATTTAGATAGGTACTAAATGTAGCTTAAAGCTTACATTATGTAATGGGTTATATAACCTAGGAAAAAGAATTAAAACAAGCTTGTGAACTTGTGACTAAGGAGCAAATGGGAAATGAGTTAGTAAGATAAGCTTAAGGTGGATTTTAAGAGCATTATAACTACTATGAGATTGATGGGTGTAATTGCAGGATGAAGGCTATTATATGTGGGAAATTTAGTGTTTAAATTCTTGCCATTTAAGGGCCTAAGAGCCATGTCATTTAAGAGCCTTAGTGCTATGCAATTTAAGATTATTGCACTATATTGAGTTGGTTATGAATGGTTTGGATTTGGTGAGAAATATCATTAAGAAAGGATTTAATAGGTGTGTGTTGATTAGAGGAGAAAAACTATGCAAATGGGCATGATAAGATGCTAGAGGTGTTATGGCGAAATTGGAGTAGAAAACAAAGTGTTTTAGTGGTTGTTGTGAATTTAAGTTACCAAGGATTTGCTAGGAATCATTAAAAGAAATTTGATGGGAAATAAGTTAACAACGGTGTTCTTGAGGATTTGAATGACCTAGAGTTGTCTAGGAGGAATTAGGGGTTAGGTGGGTGTATTAACCACACAATAATCATAGTATGAGGAATGTTGAGACTTGTGCAAAAATTTATAGGAAATGATGTATAATACCTTGTGATGATTTATGTATGGTCTAGTTTGTGTAACCTTGATGGTAATGAGTGGATTTGGGTGATGGAGATGAAAACCGTAAGGGAATGTAGTAAGTTGTCAAGGGGATGACTAGGGATGTATAAGAGTGTATAATCATGAGAATGGTGAGTAAATTGAGTAAAGAAGATGGAAATGTCTTAGGAGGGTGTAGCATGGTCAAGGTATATGAAGAACAATGTTAGGGTGCTAAGAGGATGGAAAGAAATGTATAGGTATGTTCAAGAGTTTAGGGGTGATGAGTAACAAATGGAAAGGAGAGAATATTGTGCATGGAGATGCAAGATAACCTTGGGAAGTTTAGCAAAGGAAAGATGGATGAATAATGATGTTTGAGGAGTAGTTATATTGGTTGAAACGAAAAACTTTGGTTAGTTGAAGTTTAGGCAAAATTCACATGTTGGAAGTGTAAGGAAATAAGTTATAAGTGTTAAGAATTTAGTAAGAACTTGAGTTAATGATCAAGGAATTTGGACGGAGTTGATCCATGAGTTAGGAGGATTTTAAGTGCTAAAATGGTGTTAGAACATGTGTGAATACATGGGTGAAAGATTAGAAGAAGATTGGATAAAAGAACAAGTGGAGAATGAAGTTCAAAACTGTAAAATTTAACAGTTTAAAGTGTGGTCCGGCACTTGGTCCTTGGATAAAGTCCCGGACCAGCACTAAAAACCTGCCGAGAATCTACTTCAGAGGTTGTCCGGGACCTAGGCCAGGTACAAAGACCCGGTCCACCCCATAAATATGGCCGAGAGTATATCAGACACATTGGTCCAGACCATGTCCCAGACCAGGCTAATTTACAAAGAAAATGTGATTTTTAGATGGTGAATGGAGGGGGCTTGTTGGGTAATGCTATTATATAGTTGTTAAGAGTTGTTTGGTGGAGTTTTAAGGTCATGAGAGGTGTGAACAAGTAGGGAGTATAATGAGAAGCGATTAACTTTTATGATTAAGCTTGAACTACAATGTACAAGTAGTTATTAGTTGGACATCGTTAGTGATGATATGAGTTAGGTTAATTGAAAGAAATTAACCACCCGATTTGATCAATGTTTTAGGGTTTGAGAATTTGGACTCCGGAGGAGAATAGATAGCCGACGCCAACGGTGAACGGTATGGTTTTCTTGTAGCCTGCTTGCTAACGAGGTGTCCCTCGGCTTGTGTGCTATTTGTTTGTGTGTGCCGACTAAACAAGATAAATCATGCAACCGGAATATTATGTTTGTTGTGTGATTGTGATGCACTAACACAACTTACCTTGAGAACTTACTAACAATGTTTAGTAAAGAATTGTGTAAGAATAAGGAACACTCCCAAATACTATTTTCTTAGTAACCGAAAGAGGTTAACTGACAAACATTGACTTTGAGGATTCTGCTAATTAGAACTTGGGGGGAGTGAGGAATCCGGAATGGTATCGTGTAACACCCCAACTGCTAATCTCATCATTACCTCTTAAACTGTTACAATTTACCATTAAGCTCGCAGCGGAATTCAAATACAACAGAGGGTGATACAACGCCGTTAGCCACCCTCGTGGCTAACCAGGCCTGACTCACATACAGTAACGGTCTGATGGACTGGAACAACCGAGTACTTCATACAAATACCATAATCATTTCACTTCTTTACTATACCGAGTCTACATTATACGGATGCCGATAACATACTCGGACTTACACCTTATTCAAACGCATAAGTAATTACAATCTAACTACCCATGCTCACAGCAGTCCCCGTCCTACTCTCTCGAACGGTGGCCAGCTTCAAGTACCTGCACACTAAAAACGTTCCCCCTAGGGGGTCAGCTTTCGCTGCGCATGAAATTCGCATATACCGCGTGCTAACCGCGGTACGCCGACTACTTTGGGTCGGATATACATGGAGTTCATTTTAATCAAACAACATGCATCATGGCAATACAATATATATGTATATCACACAAGGAATCTACATCCAATCACGGAACACGATTCCTAACTAACATAACAATGTTGTTAGTGGTAACTGGTTACTCTTAGGCATTGAGGGTTGTTCCTCACTATGCCTTGTTTACTTATTCGATACCTCACCCGCTCTCTCGGGTTACTTATTCGTATACACACCCATTCTCTTGGGCTACTCATTCTTACACTTACCCATTCTCTCGGGTTACACATTCATATACTCACCCCTTTCTCTCGGGTTATTTATACTCATTATCTCACCCGCACTCTCGGGTTATTCATACTCAAGCTCTTGTAGATTCTCGAGACACTACAGGTCTCCTACATCACGCTTGTTACTCTCTTTACATACTTAAGCCAAAACTCATGGCTCTCTAGCATAGTCTTACTTCCCCGGTTTCGACCCTACTCTGGGTCTAGCATGGTGGGAAGGTTCAACTAGCTCACGGAACTCTCTCTTAGTTCCTATCTCTTTTACTTAGGTCCGACTACTCTCGGACTACTCTCGTTCCCATACACTCCTCACTCGGAGTTATAATAATATCATGTATATTAGTCTAGAAGCATCATTCTCGATGTCTCTAATGACTTTGGGAACTTTACTTAAATTCGGGTAATCTTAGGTTTAAGTGTTACCCTCACAATCATATGCTTATACATTCGGATATTTTCTTATACCGGGTAAAATCCTCATATAAGAGGTCGACCGTATCTCAAGGGAGTCACATAGTCCCTTAGGTCTCTTTTACCTTTCTTATATGTTTACATTATTGGCCTAACTTCAATCCTCTCGATGGAGGTTGTTTATCTCTCCACTCATATTTATTTCGTGGATTGTTTCAATAAGGTTCTCCAACCGTTATCGGGTATATACTCAACCCGTACATCTCCTCACATTTTAGGGAGTTCATATGTTTGTGTTATCGTTATACTTTAATCGATAGCTTGTGTGTGTTTGCATAATACCATTGGTTATGTGACTACCCGTTCAACGGGTTTCTAGTCAATCAGTACTCACTAAGAGTCGGTCTATGCACTAAGTTAGACCACACCGGCATACAAGTATGTTAGCTCATTCAACATACATCATGGCATACATAATCAAACAAGGGATTATTTTCATGCTTTATCTTGATTAAGCCGGCACACAAACACACAAATCAGAGTAACTCGGTTAGCATACGGGGCATGAGAAAATCATACCTTTCACCGGGGTTTTTACTTTTACCGTGTCATCTCACCAAGCTCGGGTCACGCACGGTTCTCTGATAATGTTTCAACATTATTATTAATACTAATATCATACGGAACATAATAAAATGTTACTCCCGCAGTTACCCCGTTATCCCGTTATCTCGGTTTCACCTTTGTTACTTTAAGCTCTCACTTCTCAAGCGCCTCTAACACTTTCTAACACTTCTTAGGGCCTTTACATGTCACCAAACAAGGCCTTAACATCTTATAACATCATTAACATTCAAACCCCCATCATTAGCAACCTTTAAAACACTCACGGGGCAATTCTGGGGGTGGTCCGGGACTTGGTCCTTACCCTAAGTCCCGGACCAATACTCGTCACAACTCTCGGGTGGAATTTCAACACTGGTCCGGGACCTTGTCCTGGAGTATAGTCCCGGACCAAAGCTGGGGTGTGCTCTCGGCATAAAAACAGGGGGTGGTCCGGGTCCTTGTCCATGGACTAGGTCCCGGACCCTGCTAAAACCTGCAACATACATTATTTTTCACCCCCATTTCAACCCTTAATCCACACTCAATCTTTCCCTAATCTTTCCACAAGATTTCTACATGTTTAATCACCATTAATCATGCTCTAAACCCCTTCAAATCATGGGTTAAACTCTTACTCAAATTCTTGCCCAAAATCACAATTTTGCATTCTCCTTTTGCACTAATGCACACTTGTGCATTTTTCTAACCTCTCTTGATACTTACATTATTGTTCTCTCTTCATTTAACCATTCCAAAACTTCCAAAATAATGCACACCTCATACCAAGTTCCATGACTCACTCTCAAAGCCTTAAATCTTCTTTGTTTTCTAGAAACTCCTAAGGCACTAAACCACTCTTTTGCTACAGATTTTTGCATCATTTTCCTCCCTTGAACAAGCCTTCCTAAAGTGGTTAACTAACTCAAATAAGTCTCCATCCACACCTAGTTTCTCTAGGTCATTCCTCTCACACAACAATGCTCAAACCACTCAAATTTCTACACAAATTTTGCCATAACTTGGCCACTTTTCTAACTTTGCCCAAAACTCATTTCTTCACATGAATCATCCTAAAACTAGCCAAACCACAAGGGTTCTATCAGCACTCAATATTTTCCTCATTAATCAAGCAAAACTCATTAAGCACCATAAAGCATAATTCATCATATATATAGCTCCCAAAACAAGCATTAACTCACAAAGGTTTTCTCACTTGCATTATTTCTATGCAAGCACCTTATCACCACAACTCAAGTGGGGTTCATTCATTTTATTAACCCTTCCAAATCCTAATACATATAGGATACCACTAAGATAGGTTTCTTACCTTAAATTTTCTTAAGTTTCCTTTTATTTCTCTTCTCCTCTTCTCCCCTCTTCTTCCTTCAAAATCGGCCAAGGCAATTCATTTGCCCATTTCTCTAGCCACATTCAAATTGCAAAATAAGCACCAAGGAGCTCCCTTAGGCTCACCAAATAAACTAAAATTCACAAGGATGCTTAAAGCACCAAATTAGGTTTTACCTTTGGAATTTCTTGAATGGTTTTCAACTCTTGAATCTTAAGAGGGACTCCCACCACCATTAAAGCTTGGAGAATATCTCAAACAAGGAAGAAAAGCTAGTCATTACCAAAAGCCAAAATCGGCCAAGGTGAGAAAATGGAGAAACATGACTTTTTCATGGATATTTTTACCTTGCTAGAAAGGGGAAGCTTCAAGCTTCAAGATTATGTGTTTTTCTCCTCAAATGGGCAACAACCATGAAAATGAAACTCAACCTTTTTGAGTTTTGAAAAGAGGGAAGTGTAGGGTTTGATGAGAGGAGTTCAAATATACAATTATTTTTCAATTCGGAGCAAGGATGAAGCTTGGGCAAGGAGAAGAAGGTGGAGAAGCCATGTGTGGAGCTTCCATGTCGCACAGCACACAGAGAGGGAGGAAAGAATCGTGAAGAAGGGGAAAGAGAGAAAGAAGAAAAGAGAATGGGAGGAAAGAGAGAGAGAGGAAATTATTTTATGCTTTTTGCTTTTACTTTTCTCTCTCCTCCTTTTCTTTCTTTCTTACTTATTTACTAGCTTAGAGTGTGTGTGTGAGTGGGTGACTCACCAATAAAACCGGCCCCCACAATATTAGAGAGCTGGAGCGTTTTTCGTTTTCTGACAGAAAACGCTCGTTATTTTACCCGGTTTGGCACTATTCACTAACCGGGCCCGTTTTTCGGATTTTTCTCGTTTCTTTTTTTTAATGGCTATTAAGCTTCCATTAATACTTAATTATAGTTATATAATCAACTATAATTTTTACGGGTCCATTTGACCACTTAAAGTCACGTTTTCGGGTTTTCTCGAAAAACGTGCTTTAAAACTCCGTTAGCGTTTTAATCCATTATTTGGATCCGTTTTCTTCGGGAATCATTCCCGTACACTTATTAGGCCTAACTAAGCCTTAGGAATCCATCTCGGACCCTCTCGAGATCATATATCTCATATACTCATTTAACGCGCATTTTAGCGTTTTTCGCTTTTCAAGCGTTTTCTCTTTTCTTTTGGTTTTATTTCTTTTACCAATACACTTTAGGCACCATTAGGCCTTTTATAATCATATTAGAGTAATTTAATCGCCATTTTTAGATCCGGGGTATTAAAATCTACCCCCCTTAGGAACTTTGTCCTCAAAGTTGGTGAATCTAGATGGTTACTCTCAAGGCATACAATGCCAAGGTTATAGTACATGTATAACCCTACTGACTCCACAAGTCAGTCTCATTTCATACTACACATACCACGCACATATCACAGCATGTATAGCAATCAAAATACTCTTTTTACTCTCTCCATGGAATCGGTCCGAAGACAAGAAGGCACTACAGTCCTCGAATCCATGTTGAGTGATATACTACTGATCCCTCAGGTACCGGTCACGTTGAACACTTACTCTTTCTGGTTCACGGCCGTTTCATGACAAATGGGCACTTACTCTCTCTGGCCCACGGTCCCTTCGGTTCTGATCAAAACGTTACACATATACATATCCTCAGGCACTCTGGTTGACTCACTCAACACAGGAACATCTCAGGGTACTCTCCCCGTCCCGCTGCCTTTGGAAAAATCACACACTGACACCGCCCCAACCGGTCACTTAGGACCGCCGCACGTACGGTGCAATGGTTTCAAAACTAATACACGCCCACCGTTCTACCCGGTCATCAAGACTTAAGGCTCAGCCATCGACGGGTGATAGCGGTTTCAAAACCAGTTTTCGTTTCCATCTTCATACTTGAAGAAAATTTTTTCAAAATCTATTTGAAAATTCTTTTTAAAACATCACACAACTCCAAATCAGATTTATGGTAGCTGTATCTTTCTTAGCGTGATTACTTGTGACCACTATAGGGAGCTTCAGGAATCATCTAACCCTGATGTGATCAGCATCAGTGTTGAACTATCCTTCCACCCCAATTTGTGTTCGGTTTCCCTTGATCGCTAGCAGATCAAGTTCCACCTCCCACGTCAGTTTCAAACAATCAGATAGTCAAACATTTTTTTTCTATCTTTTACTCTTTCTAGTCGTATTCACGAAACAATCGTTTCAATTTATCTTTATAGACTTAGTCATCCATTATTCTCATTTTTCACTACCTTGCCTAGGTATTCCATACTTGTGGCTTCTTTCTCAAATTATTGCTCATTTAAACACACATACAACTCCAAAGGATGGAACTCACTCCATCATCATTCTCAAATAAAATCACCTAGGGAACTCACTCCCTCTTAGGTTACACATCGGTTTCATGCCGATTCATACTCATCATAACTCATGTCTAATCTCACTAGACATATACTATAGGGATTCTCATTCCCCAGGAGTTCTCTACTCCTCTTTTCATATATATTACATTCTCATTACTTGCATCTCTCATGCACAATACTCATACTTACACGATGAATGGGTAGACATGTTTACGTAACATGAGTTCCAATCATCAAAATAATTTCTTTTGTGCTATGCACATAGTAGTTTACGCACCAATACGTAAAACATACTCTAAGCGGTTTCTCGCCCTACCCCCCTTAAAAGGGGTTACGCCCGCGTAACCAACCATATGTTATCACTGAACATTGGTTCATTAATGCGAGTATTATGAAGTGTTTTAACTTCAGTACGGTTAATTAACTCATAACCGGGTTCGGTTCTAGCCTCTAAGGCTTCAAGGGGTTTATGACATAGGTATACTTAACCCGGAATCACGGTCCACAAGCTTCTGCTGCGTGACCTGATAACTAGAGCTTAATTCGCTCTTTGGTATTCTCAATGTGTTTCAATCGTCGCTTGGTATCTCTTACCGTATGCGAATTCGATGAATTTTAGATTGTCTCTCCAGTTCTCTGGGAATCTGCTTCGTATAACACTGTATACCTTTGTGATTATTCACTCATTTTTTCCGACTTGTTGTCGGTTGAGGTCAAGCTACTACTTAGCATGCAGTGCTTCCTCGTTTAATAGTGGCTCATGGATTATGTTTGTTTCTTGGTTCTGTGCCAGAGTTCTTCATTCATACTACTCTGCATTTTTCCATATCGATCCTGGGCCCTGTGGGTTACTGCCCACGTTCTTTGTGCATCTTTGGCCAATGGCCGCACGGTTATCTCTCTAGATTCTCACTCAACAGGCTTCGTTGACATTTCTCAATTCCTGGCTCTCACTTGATCATTACCGCACAAGTGCAATACCAAAACACTCAGTCATACAGAGTGCAGAAGCGTAAACCCTTGACAGTAAATCTCTCATGAGATAGGAATGATCATGTCTCTTTAACACATTTTCTCATCAACTCTAATCACTATCTGAATATACTTTTACAATGGTCGCTCACTGCGCACCTTGGTCTTTCTCATTTCTATGGCATCCGCTACTACTTTAGCTTCCGCCCAGGTGTTCTCGCCATTTACACGATGGCTTGCCATTCATTGGCTCAATATACACTTATATCTATAACTCTCCACTCTATCGCTTCTGCGCATCGTTTACTCAGCAATTCATACTGCACACATACTGGTTTACTACTCAACCGTTTACTTTATCGGTTTTCCTTTTTACTGCTATCAAGGTTCCTCTTTACACACTACTATAGTTCGTATACTCATTGGCAATATACACATGCTCAAGTTTTGCTACACCGCTCTAGCGGTTTCGCATTACATACTTAGGTGGTAGCCTTTCTCTGGAGGATTCACGCAAATGCCGCTCCATAGGCCCCATAATCACAAGTGGTATACCCACTCTAAGGTAGTGGTTCATTCACCACTGTTCCTCTTATGCCTTTATGCATATGTTTTACAATGTTTGGATCTACGTATTGTAGTTGGTTTTATCGGCTTACAAGCCACATTGCCTCGCCATGCTCCTTGCGGGCTGTTTATACAGGTTTCCGCTTCTCCGTATACCATTAAATGGTTTGGAGGTATTACTGGGTTTTCCGATAAGGTTGTCTCAACACTCTTCCATACATGGAAGGCCCTTTAAGTAACTTGATAGTTGTTTATGCCCTCTGGCAATCTAGGGTATCCCGTGTTACGAGGGATCCCTTCGGGTTCTACCCGAGTGTTTGCTTAAACACTTATGTTCTCAACACGATGTTTCGTTCAACTACTGTTGATTCCAGCACCCTTCTCGGATTGCTCCTGGGTGTTACTGAGTAATGCCATTACATCTGGCTTGTACTTATGGCTATGTTCGGTTGCGACTTCGCCTTGCGGCTATGTCCTTGACTATCCCGTTTAGGGTTGTAATGTCTCCCATTATTGGGTAGATCCTTGGTACCTTCTAATACCTACTAGGTCTGGTCATTATTCTCTTCAGTGAGGTATAAGGTGGGAATTCTATCCCATTCATCAAATATTAATATATTCATTTTAGGCATTCGCCGTAGTATTTACACTGGTATTCACCCAGTTATTAGGTATTTCCTGAGACATATCCAATGTCTGTGTTTAATACTCTGTGCCTCTCGCGTTTATTAACGCTATGTTCTTAGATCCATCATCTTACTGGATTCTTGACTCCCTTAACTTGGTAAGCTTCCTTGTATTCTTCGATCATTCGAGATATCCAACTGTTTTGGTTTGGATTGGCTCTTTCGTCCGTAGTATGGAGTGGGCTACTTCCCGTGTTCCGTACTCTACTTGTATACATACATGGAGTATCTTATTGATACGTTACCACTTACCCAACTAACTCATAATTGGTCTGTCAGGCCCGCAAGCTCCTTTGGAGTGCGGTCGTTCCATGTCTCATTTGTGTACACTTGTAGTGTCGGTCACGCCTAAGTGAAGTATTCTGTTGCCAACTCCTCTTATATGGTCCTATAATGACTTACCGTGATTCTCTGATTGGGTTTAAAAATTCGGGGGTTTTTGGAAAATTTCATGTTTGAAAGAAAATTCGGGTTTTAAAAATAAGCTCTTCATGGCATTTCAATGCCGGCTGATTCTTATCCAGTCCAGCTTCTTGCTGGCCGGTATGTTCTTTATACAGTGACTAGGCTGTTAGGCCTTTTCAAGGTTTCATTTCAGAATTCTTAAGGTTCGAGTTGCTATATTGGCTTCATTCGCCATTCTGGTACTTTGCTAAGTACTGATAGCTTGTCAAAGCTCTTCTTATTGGTCCCGCTATTACTGCACTTGCCTTGGCAAGTGCGCGGTACTGGCGGTTTTTGGGTTAACTCATACCGGTCACGGTATTGTTCACATTATATTTGGTAGCCTCGTTGGCTCTTCCTTGATCCCCTAGTTGGATAACTGCTCCTTGGAGCTGCTTCTCATTCCTCTTGACATGACTGTCATTCATTTAGGTATATCCCGTAGTTATGCTCGTAGCTGTCTAAGCTATATCAGTTAAGTATTGCAACCTCTTGGGTGTGGCAGGGTGGGTGCATCTACCTTTGAGTAGATTCTCAGTCAATATGTATACCATGGAGGGTATTAGTTAACTATGGCGGTCCGTAGACATGTGTCCCGGTTTTTGTTATTATCATTGAGTCCGCCTTGTTGCACGGTTGGTGCTTTCTTTTTGCTGTTGCTCGGCCAGCTAGGTTCTCGCGACTGTTAAGCATGTCGCCCCAAGCTGCCGCAGATTCTGGTTCTCTTGGATTAGGATTTCTCAATCTTCCGCCATTAAGTGCGGTTATTGTCGTTCCAGCGGGATCCGTCTCCGGGCTTTCCGGTTCTCAGGACTTACCGCATGACAGGTTCTGGTTCATATTGAGATATTTAGTAACTGCCAGATTGGGCTTCCCCGTCTCTCTGGCGTTCTTTCCCAGGCTTTTAATGCGGGGGTTGTGGAGGGCGGGTCTGGTATTGTAGGTATCCAGATCACACTGGAAGTTCCTAACTAGCGCATCTCTCACGCTACCTCTCAACCCATAGCCCTAAGTCTCTAATTCCTAACTCGGTATTACCTAAGCTCGGTATTTCCAGCCATCAGAGCGATACTTCGCTCTGATACCATTTTTGTAACACCCCAACTGCTAATCTCATCATTACCTCTTAAACTGTTACAATTTACCATTAAGCTCGCAGCGGAATTCAAATACAACAGAGGGTGATACAACGCCGTTAGCCACCCTCGTGGCTAACCAGGCCTGACTCACATACAGTAACGGTCTGATGGACTGGAACAACCGAGTACTTCATACAAATACCATAATCATTTCACTTCTTTACTATACCGAGTCTACATATACGGATGCCGATAACATACTCGGACTTACACCTTATTCAAACGCATAAGTAATTACAATCTAACTACCCATGCTCACAGCAGTCCCCGTCCTACTCTCTCGAACGGTGGCCAGCTTCAAGTACCTGCACACTAAAAACGTTCCCCCTAGGGGGTCAGCTTTCGCTGCGCATGAAATTCGCATATACCGCGTGCTAACCGCGGTACGCCGACTACTTTGGGTCGGATATACATGGAGTTCATTTTAATCAAACAACATGCATCATGGCAATACAATATATATGTATATCACACAAGGAATCTACATCCAATCACGGAACACGATTCCTAACTAACATAACAATGTTGTTAGTGGTAACTGGTTACTCTTAGGCATTGAGGGTTGTTCCTCACTATGCCTTGTTTACTTATTCGATACCTCACCCGCTCTCTCGGGTTACTTATTCGTATACACACCCATTCTCTTGGGCTACTCATTCTTACACTTACCCATTCTCTCGGGTTACACATTCATATACTCACCCCTTTCTCTCGGGTTATTTATACTCATTATCTCACCCGCACTCTCGGGTTATTCATACTCAAGCTCTTGTAGATTCTCGAGACACTACAGGTCTCCTACATCACGCTTGTTACTCTCTTTACATACTTAAGCCAAAACTCATGGCTCTCTAGCATAGTTACTTCCCCGGTTTCGACCCTACTCTGGGTCTAGCATGGTGGGAAGGTTCAACTAGCTCACGGAACTCTCTCTTAGTTCCTATCTCTTTTACTTAGGTCCGACTACTCTCGGACTACTCTCGTTCCCATACATCCTCACTCGGAGTTATAATAATATCATGTATATTAGTCTAGAAGCATCATTCTCGATGTCTCTAATGACTTTGGGAACTTACTTAAATTCGGGTAATCTTAGGTTTAAGTGTTACCCTCACAATCATATGCTTATACATTCGGATATTTTCTTATACCGGGTAAAATCCTCATATAAGAGGTCGACCGTATCTCAAGGGAGTCACATAGTCCCTTAGGGTCTCTTTTACCTTTCTTATATGTTTACATTATTGGCCTAACTTCAATCCTCTCGATGGAGGTTGTTTATCTCTCCACTCATATTTATTTCGTGGATTGTTTCAATAAGGTTCTCCAACCGTTATCGGGTATATACTCAACCCGTACATCTCCTCACATTTTAGGGAGTTCATATGTTTGTGTTATCGTTATACTTTAATCGATAGCTTGTGTGTGTTTGCATAATACCATTGGTTATGTGACTACCCGTTCAACGGGTTTCTAGTCAATCAGTACTCACTAAGAGTCGGTCTATGCACTAAGTTAGACCACACCGGCATACAAGTATGTTAGCTCATTCAACATACATCAAGGCATACATAATCAAACAAGGGATTATTTTCATGCTTTATTCTTGATTAAGCCGGCACACAAACACACAAATCAGAGTAACTCGGTTAGCATACGGGGCATGAGAAAATCATACCTTTCACCGGGGTTTTTACTTTTACCGTGTCATCTCACCAAGCTCGGGTCACGCACGGTTCTCTGATAATGTTTCAACATTATTATTAATACTAATATCATACGGAACATAATAAAATGTTACTCCCGCAGTTACCCCGTTATCCCGTTATCTCGGTTTCACCTTTGTTACTTTAAGCTCTCACTTCTCAAGCGCCTCTAACACTTTCTAACACTTCTTAGGGCCTTACATGTCACCAAACAAGGCCTTAACATCTTATAACATCATTAACATTCAAACCCCATCATTAGCAACCTTTAAAACACTCACGGGGCAATTCTGGGGGTGGTCCGGGACTTGGTCCTTACCCTAAGTCCCGGACCAATACTCGTCACAACTCTCGGGTGGAATTTCAACACTGGTCCGGGACCTTGTCTGGAGTATAGTCCCGGACCAAAGCTGGGGGTGTGCTCTCGGCATAAAAACAGGGGGTGGTCCGGGTCCTTGTCCATGGACTAGGTCCCGGACCCTGCTAAAACCTACAACATACATTATTTTTCACCCCCATTTCAACCCTTAATCCACACTCAATCTTTCCCTAATCTTTCCACAAGATTTCTACATGTTTAATCACCATTAATCATGCTCTAAACCCCTTCAAATCATGGGTTAAACTCTACTCAAATTCTTGCCCAAAATCACAATTTTGCATTCTCCTTTGCACTAATGCACACTTGTGCATTTTTCTAACCTCTCTTGATACTTACATTATTGTTCTCTCTTCATTTAACCATTCCAAAACTTCCAAAATAATGCACACCTCATACCAAGTTCCATGACTCACTCTCAAAGCCTTAAATCTTCTTTGTTTTCTAGAAACTCCTAAGGCACTAAACCACTCTTTTGCTACAGATTTTTGCATCATTTTCCTCCCTTGAACAAGCCTTCCTAAAGTGGTTAACTAACTCAAATAAGTCTCCATCCACACCTAGTTTCTCTAGGTCATTCCTCTCACACAACAATGCTCAAACCACTCAAATTTCTACACAAATTTTGCCATAACTTGGCCACTTTTCTAACTTTGCCCAAAACTCATTTCTTCACATGAATCATCCTAAAACTAGCCAAACCACAAGGGTTCTATCAGCACTCAATATTTTTCCTCATTAATCAAGCAAAACTCATTAAGCACCATCAAGCATAATTCATCATATATATAGCTCCCAAAACAAGCATTAACTCACAAAGGTTTTCTCACTTGCATTATTTCTATGCAAGCACCTTATCACCACAACTCAAGTGGGGTTCATTCATTTTATTAACCCTTCCAAATCCTAATACATATAGGATACCACTAAGATAGGTTTCTTACCTTAAATTTTCTTAAGTTTCCCTTTTATTTCTCTTCTCCTCTTCTCCCCTCTTCTTCCTTCAAAATCGGCCAAGGCAATTCATTTGCCATTTCTCTAGCCACATTCAAATTGCAAAATAAGCACCAAGGAGCTCCCTTAGGCTCACCAAATAAACTAAAATTCACAAGGATGCTTAAAGCACCAAATTAGGTTTTACCTTTGGAATTTCTTGAATGGTTTTCAACTCTTGAATCTTAAGAGGGACTCCCACCACCATTAAAGCTTGGAGAATATCTCAAACAAGGAAGAAAAGCTAGTCATTACCAAAAGCCAAAATCGGCCAAGGTGAGAAAATGGAGAAACATGACTTT
Organism: Limonium bicolor; assembly: GCA_023374045.1. Classification (NCBI taxonomy): domain Eukaryota; kingdom Viridiplantae; phylum Streptophyta; class Magnoliopsida; order Caryophyllales; family Plumbaginaceae; genus Limonium; species Limonium bicolor. The sequence continues at coordinate 198,146,176 of CM041779.1, read as the reverse complement.
TTCATGGATATTTTTACCTTGCTAGAAAGGGGAAGCTTCAAGCTTCAAGATTATGTGTTTTTTCTCCTCAAATGGGCAACAACCATGAAAATGAAACTCAACCTTTTTGAGTTTTGAAAAGAGGGAAGTGTAGGGTTTGATGAGAGGAGTTCAAATATACAATTATTTTTCAATTCGGAGCAAGGATGAAGCTTGGGCAAGGAGAAGAAGGTGGAGAAGCCATGTGTGGAGCTTCCATGTCGCACAGCACACGAGAGGGAGGAAAGAAATCGTGAAGAAGGGGAAAGAGAGAAAGAAGAGAAATGGGAGGAAAGAGAGAGAGAGGAAATTATTTTATGCTTTTTGCTTTTACTTTTCTCTCTCCTCCTTTTCTTTCTTTCTTACTTATTTACTAGCTTAGAGTGTGTGTGAGTGGGTGACTCACCAATAAAACCGGCCCCCACAATATTAGAGAGCTGGAGCGTTTTTCGTTTTCTGACAGAAAACGCTCGTTATTTTACCCGTTTGGCACTATTCACTAACCGGGCCCGTTTTTTGGATTTTTCTCGTTTCTTTGTTTTTAATGGCTATTAAGCTTCCATTAATACTTAATTATAGTTATATAATCAACTATAATTTTTACGGGTCCATTTGACCACTTAAAGTCACGTTTTCGGGTTTTCTCGAAAAACGTGCTTTAAAACTCCGTTAGCGTTTTAATCCATTATTTGGATCCGTTTTCTTCGGGAATCATTCCCGTACACTTATTAGGCCTAACTAAGCCTTAGGAATCCATCTGGACCCTCTCGAGATCATATATCTCATATACTCATTTAACGCGCATTTTAGCGTTTTTCGCTTTTCAAGCGTTTTCTCTTTTCTTTTGGTTTTATTTCTTTTACCAATACACTTTAGGCACCATTAGGCCTTTTATAATCATATTAGAGTAATTTAATCGCCATTTTTAGATCCGGGGTATTAAATATCGGCACATGTGTTTAGGGGGAGGTCGGTATCCTTATCAGGTCCCGACTTCCAAATATGACTTGTGTTCGGACTCGTCGCCTAGAGTCGACATATAGACTCGGTCACCTTGATTTCTTTTCGAGGCGGGAGGCATTACTGAGATGGTGTGGTGGGATCTACCTAAATCTCAACTAATTCTAGCAAATATTGTTTATGTAAACCAATGGAGCTGATAACTCATTGGTTAGGGTTACTTTGACCCGACAAGATAAACAATGAATTAAGGAACAACCAATTCTAATTAAAGAACGGTTGGTATATTGAGGTTGAGATGAAGATTAAGACTGAGGTAAGATAAGAATGGACTGAGATTCAGAGGAATAATAACTTAAGGAGTTAAATGATTAACTCACTAATTAAGGGAACGCTTTTAAGTCGTTCATTGTGTGTGAACCATGTTTGTTCATATGTGGCTTGTTGTTTATTGCACTTCTTACTTATGTTGTGTCTAATCAACTTCATGCTATTAACAATTAGTCATCGTAGCCCCGTTAGCTTGGGGGCTATAAGAGAATCGTACCAGCAAAGGTGTTGACCCCCTCGGGGGCTGCTGTTTGAATTTTGTAGGTGAAAGTCAGGAGACGACGGTCCTGAGAGTAGGATCGGGTAGAATTACTATGGGTTGTTTTCCTTTTTGTTATACGAGTTGTGCATGTGCACTCGTTTAGTAAACGTTATGAGATGTAGTATGATGTATAGGATATTTGATACTCGTTTTAAGAAAATGTAATTGGTTAAGATTTAGTATGCACAAAGGTTCGGTATATTCGGGTCCATCAGACCGTAGCTAGATATTGGAGTATTTAGTAAGCCTAGTTAGTCACGTGGGTGACTAACGGCGGTAGCACCAATTGTTGTAAGAATTCCGCTGCCATGTTGATATATGAGAATCGAGGTTTATGAGTTACTGTCAGTTTGTGAATGGGGGTGTTACACCAGCTTAAAATGAGACTTGCCAATGGGAGTCATGAATGTAGTTCTGTAAGCCCACAGAGCATCATGAAGCTTGACAGACGAATCCTTCCTTAAGGAATTGACTATCTTTTAAAAAATCCATTTTAGCTTTCGGTTACTCACTTCTACTTGAGCATTAGTTTGGGGATGATAAGGCAAAGCAACTTTATGTGTCACCCCATACTTAGACATCAAGGAATCAAAGGCCCGATTGCAGAAATGAGAACCACCATCACTGATGATAGCTCTGGGCACATCAAATCTTCTAAAGATGTTTTTCTTCAAAAATTTAACCACAGTTTTAGCGTCATCAGAAGGGCAGGGAATTGGTTTGACCCACTTGGAAACATAATCTACAACAACAAGGATTTATTCGTTTCCATGAGAAGAAGGAAATGGGCCAGCGATGTCAATACCCCAGACATAAAATAATTCAACATCAATAATTCCCTTCTGAGGCATCTCATGCCTTCTTGAAATGTTCCCCATCCTCTGACAATTATCGCAGTGAGAGCAGAAGCGGTGAGCATCCTTGTGTAGAGTGGGCCAGTAGAAACCACACTCTAACACCTTAGTAGCTGTCCTAGTAGGACCATGGTGACCACCTGCCTCTAGAGAATGGCAGAACTCAATCACACTGTCAACTTCTTCATCGGGAAGACACCTCCTAATCAAACCATTAGTGCACACCCTAAAGAGATAAGTGAAATACCCCGAACTTAAATATGGTGATTATATTAATCTAATATAGTATTTAAGGGCCTAATAGCGCCTAAGTAATTTTGGTAAGGAAAATAAATCCAAAAGAAATGAGAAGAACGCTTAGAAAGCGGAAAACGCTAAAATAAGCGTTAAATAACCATAGGAGGTACGAGAACTCGGTTATAGTATCGTAAGGATTCCTAAGGCTTATTCATGCCTAATTAGTATACGGGAATAATTCCCGAAGAAAACGGATCCAAGAAATGTATTAAAACGCTAAAAGAGCCTTAGCACACGTTTTTCGAGGAAACCCAAAAACATGATTTTAAGTGGTCAAACGAACCCGTAAAATTATAAATCATTAAACAATAATTATTAAGCCTTTATGGAAACTTAATAACAAATAAAAATAAAGAAACGAGAAAATTCCGGAAAACGGCCCGGTTAGTGAATAGTATCAAAACCGGGTAAAATAACGAGTGTTTTCTGTAAAAGGCGAAAAACGCTCCAGCTAGTATAACAGTGGGGGCCGGTTTTTACTGGTATAAACAGCTCACTCTCACACACACAAGTAACAAATAAGTAAATCAAAAAGTAGAAAAAGTACAAAAGTGAAGTAACCCCCTCTCACCTCTCATTCTCACTTTTCCCTCTTCTCTCTCGCTCCCATTTCTCCCTCTCTTACCGTCACCCTCCTCCCTCCTTTGAGTTGGGTGATTTTTGAGAAGCTCCACACCTCCCATGGCTTCTCTTCATTCTTCCTCATGCTCTAGCTCCATTTGAGACTTGAAATGTAAAATAAACACATATTTGAACTCCCCTCATCCTCCTCTACATTTCTCTCTCTTTTTCAAAATCCGAAAATGAACAATTTCATCTCCATGGGTTTTCCCCCATTTGAAGAGAAAAGCACACCATTGTGGAGCTTGGAGTCTCCTCTTTCCAACAAGGTAAAAATCTCCATGAAAGACCTCACTTTTCTCCATCTCTTGGTATGGCTGATTTTTGTCTCTCTCTCTCTTACCTTGTTTTTCCTCTTGTTTTGGAGCTTTGCTTCAACCCTCCAATGGTGGTGAGAACACCTTCTTTAACCAAGGGCTAAAACCCCTCCTAACAACTCCAAGGTAAACCCTAGAAATCTGTTTTGAATATCTCAATGGATTAGTACGAATCTAAGGGTTAGTGTATTGATTATACTTGTCTTTGTGTAATTGGGTGATGGGAATGGAGTTTGGCGACTCCACTCCCCACAAAACCGATTTATACTCCTCAGGTCTCCCATACATAGTCATTCCTCATACTACTACCAATCGGGGTTCTCATTCTCCTGGAGTTTCTCTACTCCTTTTCCTATACTTGCTTCTCAAATAACCACAATTACACGATTTGTGAATACAAATGTTTATGTAACATAAGTATGAACCATAAAAACGAATTCTCTTGCGCTATGCGCATTGTAGTTTACGCACCTATCACGTGAAACATACATTTCGCGGTTTTCGCTCTACCCCCCTTAAAAGGGATTACGCCCACGTAATCTACCATGTGTCATCATTGGACATTGGTCGAAGGCATTCAGCCGTTATGGAGTGGTTCAGCTTCCATGCGGTCTATTATACAATGTTCCTTGATCAACGGGTCTTAACCGTATTACCGGTTAGTCCCTGCATCAAGAATTTTCATCGGAGTTTATTTAACTCTTGACCGGGTTCTGTTCTAGGTGTATTTCACTTAGAATTCTGGGCCCACTAGCTTCTGCTGCGCGACCCTGATAGCTTGGGTTATTCGCCCTTCTTGTTATCTTAAATGTGCTATACAACACCTTTTATCCTTCTTATTGTGGGAATAAGGTTTATTGACCAAGTGTGGTGTTCTCTTACCGTGCTCGAACTTGATGAGTTGTAGATTCATAACCAGCTCTCTGGCAATCTATATACATACTGTTGTGTTTGTAGTGATCATTCACTTGGTTTCTCCGAGTTATTGTCGGTTGAGGTTAAGTCACTACTTAGTTGTAGTGCTTCCTCTGTTGTTAGTAGCTTCTGAATTACACCAGTTTCTCTGGTTCATTACAAGTGTTCTTTACTTGTATGACCTTGCATTTTCCATGCGTCGGTCCTTGTGACTTTCTTAAGTCTCCTTTCGCTTTTATTCCAATGGAATTCACATCTTTGATTGTTGGTGTGTTTTCACACTCTTCGTGCTCTTTGGCCTTAGGCCGCACAGTTTGTTTCCAAGCTTTTGCTCAACTAGCTTACGCCATGTTTACTTGTGAAAGGAAGGATTCACCACGATTTACATTTCCTCATATTCCTAGCTATCCCACTCGATCATTAACTGCACAAGTGCAGTACCAAAACACTCAGTCATACAGAGTGCAGAGGCGTGAACTCTTGGCAGTAAGTCTCTTATGAGGTCGCAATAGGACTGATCGTTACTCTTTCAGGTGGTGCTTCATCATTTGGTACAGACTTCTGGCTTGTTGCCCGGTATGTCTACCATTTTGTATTAAAAACTGCATAGTACTGGGTGATTATTCGCATACGTTGGTCGCCTACTACGCACCATGTTCTTACTGATTCCACAGTATTGGTTTACATGGCATCCACTGTTGCTAGCTTCAGCTCATGTATTTCTATCATTTATACAATGGTTCCCCATATATTTGGCAAGTACGGAATATGGTATTACTTTATTTTTCTGAGCTCTCTGAGCATTATTGGTTTTATAACCGGTTACTCCTTGGTTGTCAACAATTGCTGTTGAAGCTTATTTCACATTGCTTGACAATAGTTGTATGCTCAAGCTTGACTACACTAGTAGTTCTGAAAGAAATATATTTCCCGACAGTTACTGGTGGTATCCCCTTCTTGGGATCCATGTGTTCCACTATTGTGGTCTCACATTTATGAGGGGCATCCTCAATCATTGGTTGTTACTCTTTTATCGGTGTCTTCCTTGACCACTTTCCGTATAGCTCACATTGGTTTTGCAACCGTTGGGTTATGTGGTAACAGTTTCATGGCCTACTAGCCATGTTGCCTAGAGCTCTGCTCATCATAGGTCGTTCCCAAATGGTTACTTCTCTATAAGCCATCACTGGGCTTGGAAGTGATACTGGGCTCCCTAATAAGATCGCCACTTCACGCTTCTGTTCGTTGGAGACCCTTTTTGTATCTTGGTATTGATCGATACCATTTATTGATTTGGGGTATCCCCTGTCAAGTGGGATCCCTTCGGTGTTCTAACCATATGTCTGTTTCAATTGTGGTGTTCTTACCACGATATCTCATTCAACTGTGTTGACTTGATACCCTTCACGGATTGCTCCTAGGTAGTACCGATTATATGGTAGCATCTGGCTGACATTTATGAGTATGTTCAGTTTGTTATCCCACCTTGCGGTTCTGGATCTGAGTTATCCGTTGAGGGTTATGGTGTTATAACCCAAGATTTGGTTATATTTTATTTCGTCACAAGTGGCCTTACACTATTGTATTTTGGATTTAGGACATGGACGTCCTTCTGATTAAAGACATGGGTAGAAGGGTCTTTCTTCCTTTCCATTTAAAATCTGGTGAGAATAACCTCTTATTATATTAAATTCTTTCCTTCTAAATTACTCTCACTTCTAATCACGTTCTCACGATCTCATTTACGCTCCTCTTCTCGCTCAGTTGGTAACCCTCAAACCTCTCTCTCTTCTCTCTCTCAAAATCCCGTTATGTTCAATCCCTTCAAGTTTGGCTGATTGTGGTGCACCCTCGAGTTCTACTGAAGGATTCTGCTCTACTGCGAGATTCGGTTTGGGTTAAGGTAATCAACGTTGTTCATTCTTCGATTCTGAGATTGGAATGTTCTCCTTGTCTGAATCCTTCTTCTACAATCTGTTTAGGAATCCGATTGTGTTCCGTTTCCCCGTCGATTTCCTCTGCTGTTGGTCTCCTCTACGTTCGTGGTCGAATTCAGGTATGAATTGTGGGTTCATCTGCGTTGACAGTTTCTGATTTGAGAGTGAGTTCTGATTACGGTGTTCTTCGGTTTGTTCTTTGATTGCTGTCGAATTCAGAGTTTGGGAATTGCGTTGCCTGACTGCGTTTGGATTAGTGCTGTAGTTTGGACTCTGCTGTTCAGATTGGAACTCCGTCTCTGCTAATTCGAGGTAGGTGGCTGATGGATTCGATTAGTGTGTTCGGCCTTGGGGAGTTTCATTCCGATTCTGCAATTGATTGTGTTCTGTCTTGGTATGGTGATTGCAACTGTCTGTTTGATGACGTTTTAATGCCACAAACCCCCAAGGTTGTTTTCTACAATTGTATGATGTTTTGACATGTTTTAATGCCTCGATTGTGTAAAAATCGCCTCTGTTCTCTGTGTTTTTCGGCGTGTCCGAACTTCTGTCCGACCGTTGAAGTTCGGACATGCCCTTCTGCGCTTTATTCTCTGAAGTTTTCGCTGTGTCCGAACTTCCGTCCGAGCTTTGAAGTTCGGACACAGCCTTCTGCATTCTCTGTTTTTGGCTTCGACTCGTGTCCGAACGTTGATGTCCGGACACAAGTTCGGACTTTGCGCGTGTCTGATTTCCGAAGAACGTCCGAACATCTGTCCGACCTTTGATGTTCGGACACCTCTGTCTCTACTACTGTTTTAATGTTCGACCTGTGTCCGAACTTCGTAGTTCGGACACATGTTCGGACATCTGTCTGATTTCGACTTCTGAGTCTCGACTTGTGTCCGAACATTGATGTCCGGACACAAGTTCGGACTGGTACTGTTTTGACCATAACTTGCTCGTTTGAGCTCTGTTTTGACTTCCGTTTGCGGGGTTGGATTCCCCTTCTGATTTCCAAGCCATCTATGTGCTTTCTGGTGCCTTTGGTGCACATATGCTTATCTGTATTTAAGCTTCTGTTTTGGGACCTAGTTATCTCTGTGTCTGCCTTTGGATGGCTGGTTTCGCTGTCTCGTAGCGCGCTATGTAGGATCCTTCTGTTCACGGGTGATGTTCCCCGTTCTGTTCACGGGTGTTCACCTGTTCTGTTTACGAGTGAGGTTTCCTCGTTCTGTTCATGAGCTGGTTGCTCGTTCTGTCTGTATGCGGTGATCGCTAGTGTGGCACTCTGTTTTATGCTTCTGTCTGCTTCTGACTCTGTTTAGTCCTCTATTGTATGGACTTCTGTTCTGTTTTTGACATGCTTATGGGTTCCTTTGACTCCTTCTAATTTGTCAACATTCTATAAATGTTTTGAGCATGCTGGTTGATGAAGTTTGTCATCTACTGGGCATAGTTGTGTGCTCATTCCCCTACTTTATCTAACATTGCAGATTGATCAGCGAGGGTCACTTTGCAGCTCTGGAGTTTAGTTCATTTTGTTATTTGTTCGTTGAGACTTGTATTTGAATTTGAGCCTTTGGGCCTCTTCCGTTATTTGTTTTGGTGGGTTTTGTAATAACTTTTGGGATGTTCCACATCTTTTGGTATACTTTATGCAAGTATTCGTTTGGGCCTTATTTGATTATCTGTTTAAGTCTGTTTATTAGAGCCTTGCGTTATTATGTAATAATACGTGGCGTGTAATACCCCTAACTCCTAGGCCAGTGTTTGGGGGTGTTACATTTAGTGGTATCAGAGCTCTGGGTTCTAATCTGCTGGGATTTTAAGTTAGCCAGTCAGTCAGAAATGTCAGTGCTAGTGTCTGAGTTTAACTGCTTGTTGTTGGACTTTCAGAATGCCGCCAAGAAGGGCTCCAGGAAATGTTGCTGAGGCTGTTCAACAGTTCATGACGCAGCTCATGCAGACCATGGCTGCAGGGGGTGGACCAGCTGGAGGAGGACCAGCTGGCGGAGCAGGCCCAGCTGGGGCGGATGCTGGAGGGAGAAATGTGAAGGCGCTTCAGGAGTTCATGAAGCTGAAGTCGCCATCGTTCGATGGGGCAGGAGACCCCCAGGAGGCCAGTCACTGGCTGTCAGAGGTGGAGGATTTGCTGCGTGTGATGGGCTCTGAGGAGGAGCAGAAGGTCGACTTTGCTACTTTCCTTTTTAAGGCCGAAGCCAAGGAGTGGTGGAGATCGGTGATGGGGAGATTCCCACAGCCTTGGACGTGGGAGTAGTTCACTGGGGAGTTCAATAAGCAGTTCTACCCCGATGTGTATAAGGACCAGCGTATCTTGGAGTATAACCGACTTCGCCAGGGGCGCGATATGAGTGTGGAGGAGTACGTCAGGAAGTTCATCAGCCTGTCGAAGTTTGCACCTGAGCCTGACGAGCATAGGAAGGCCAGGAAGTTTGAGAGTGGCTTGAGGCCTGATATCCGTTCTGCTGTGACGCCTCTGCGTCATAAGACCTTCAGGGACGTAGCTGATGTCGCCCTGTTGGTAGAGGCTGACTTGAGAGGTCGCCAGTCTAGAGGGAAGGACCAGAAGAGGAAGCAGAGGTCCGACGAGAGCGACAGGAGGGATCAGTCTGCTTCTCAGAAGAAGCAGTCTATTGGAGACCGAGCTGGAGACCACTCTAGGGACCGTTCACGAGATAGAGGTGGTTCGTCTTCGTCCGCTCCTGCTCCGAAGTGCCAGGTCTGTGGCAAGTTTCACAGAGGTCAGGACTACTACAGGAAGTTTAGAGCCTGCTTCAAGTGTGGGTCCATGGGACATAGGATAGCTGACTGCCCTCAGGCCGAGAGGAGCAGAGGTAGTTCTGGAGGTAGAGCTGGTGAGTTGGCTTCAGGGTCTAGAGATCGAGACCGGGCTGAGCAGAAGAAGCCCCAGGGCCAGGCCAGAGTGTACGCGATGGCTGGAGAGAGAGACCGATCGACTGACAGAGTTGTCACAGGTATTCTCCAGCTGTCTTCTCGTTCTGTTTTCTGCTTGTTTGACTCTGGAGCCACCCACTCTTTTATTTCTGCTGAGTTAGTGGGTGAGCTCGGTTTGCCTGTTGTGCCTCTGGGTGTTGAGCTGTGTGTGCATAGTCCATTAGTTAGAGACTCTTCTATGCTTTTGAACTTTGTTTGTAAAGATAGTCCTGTGTTAGTCAGAGATAGGACTCTGTGTGCTAATCTCATCCCTATGGAGATGACTACTTTTGATGTGATTTTGGGCATGGATTGGCTTGCTGCGCACCATGCCCACATTGATTGTGCTGCTTCGAGAGTGACCTTTGAGGAGCCGGGTCAGCCCCGTCTAGTTGTAGCAGGGAATGGACTCCCGTGCTCGCCGCCAGTGATTTCAGCCACGCAGGCGTTTCGTTTTCTGAGGAAAGGATGCCAGGGATATCTCTGCTACATCCCTGAGGTTCGCAAGGATGCGAAGTTGGAGGAGATTCCAGTAGTCAGAGACTTCCCAGACGTGTTCCAGGATGATGTGCCTGGGCTTCCCCCTGTCAGAGAGGTGGAGTTCTCGATCGAGCTCGCACCTGAGACTCAGCCGATTTCTAAGGCCCCATACCGGATGGCGCCTGCTGAGCTCAAGGAGTTGAAGGTCCAGTTGCAGGAGCTGCTGGATAAGGGCTTCATCCGCCCTAGTGTGTCGCCTTGGGGAGCGCCAGTGTTATTCGTTAAGAAGAAGGACGGTAGCATGCGTTTGTGCATTGACTACAGGGAGCTCAATAAGGTTACCATTAAGAATATGTATCCTCTCCCGCGCATTGATGACTTGTTCGACCAGTTAGCAGGAGCTAAGGTGTTTTCAAAGATCGATCTGAGGTCCGGTTATCATCAGCTGAGGATTAAGGCAGACGATGTGCCTAAGTCCGCCTTCAGGACTCGTTATGGACACTACGAGTTCCTAGTGATGCCATTCGGTCTGACGAATGCGCCTTCTGTATTTATGGACATGATGAACCGGGTGTTCAAACCCTTTTTGGATCAGTTCGTTGTGGTATTTATAGATGACATCTTGGTGTATTCCAAGAGTGCTGAGGAGCACGAGGAGCATTTGAGGACTGTTCTCCAGACTCTGAGGGAGAAGGAGTTGTACGCGAAGCTGAAGAAGTGTGAGTTCTGGCTGGATCAGGTGGTATTCCTGGGACATGTGGTCTCTAAGGATGGTATCTCCGTGGATCCGGAGAAGATTAGGGCTATTACTGAGTGGGCCAGGCCTACTAATATTGGAGAGATACGTAGCTTCCTTGGATTAGCGGGCTACTATCGTAAGTTTGTGGAGGGCTTCTCCAAGCTAGTGATCCCTTTGACTCGTCTGCTGCAGAAGGATGTGAAGTTTGAGTGGAGCGAGGCATGTGAGCTGTGTTTTCAGGAGCTGCAGAGGAGGTTGACGTCTGTGCCGATTCTGACCCTTCCAGAGGGTAATGAGGGTCTAGAGGTTTTCTGTGATGCGTCCCATAAGGGACTTGGGTGTGTGCTGATGCAGCATGGGAAGGTAGTAGCATATGGCTCTCGTCAGTTGAAGCCATATGAGAAGAACTATCCGACCCACGACCTGGAGTTAGCTGCTGTTGTGTTTGCCTTGAAGATTTGGAGGCACTATCTGTATGGAGCAGCGTGCAAGGTGTATACGGACCACAAGAGCCTCAAGTATCTGTTCACTCAGAAGGAGTTGAACTTGAGGCAGAGGAGGTGGCTGGAGCTGCTACATGATTATGACTTAGAGATCCTCTACCATCCTGGTAGGGCGAATGTGGTTGCTGATGCGCTCAGTAGGAGGAGTCCGTCTGGGACCGTCTGTGCTTTGTCTGGTGTGCAGAGGTCTGCTCTTGAGTTGCAGCGTATGGGTATCTGGGTCGTTCGTCCAGAGAGGTCTGGGATGTTGGCAGCGTTGCAGCTTCAGCCTACCTTGATCGACCGGATCAAGGCCAGTCAGGAGCTCGACGTCGGGTTGAGTAAGATCAGAGAGGGTTTGTCGGTTGGTCAGGAGTCCGAGTTCAGAGTTTCAGAGGATGGTTGTCTGAGTTTCAGAGACCGTGTCTGTGTGCCTGCAGATGACGCCTTGAGGCGGGAGATTATGCAGGAGGCTCATGGAGCTCCATACTCGGTACACCCAGGAGGTGTGAAGATGTACCGGGACCTACGCGAGACATTCTGGTGGAGCAATATGAAGAGGGACATCTCCGACTTTGTATCCAGATGTAGGACCTGTCAGCAGGTCAAAGCTGAGCATCAGAGGCCAGCTGGTTTCCTTCAGCCTCATCCCGTTCCGGAGTGGAAGTGGGAGAGCGTCGGTATGGACTTCGTTATGGGGCTGCCTAAGACTCTGAGGGGTTTTGATGCAGTTTGGGTGATAGTGGACAGACTCACGAAGAGCGCTCACTTCCTGCCTGTCAGGAAGACCTTCAGTTTGCATCACTTGGCTCAGCTATATATAGATGAGATAGTGCGTCTGCATGGAGTTCCTGCTTCGATTGTGTCTGACCGAGATCCGCGCTTCGTTTCCAGATTTTGGGAGAGTTTGCATCAGGCTTTAGGGACGAAGTTGTCTTTCAGTTCAGCTTATCATCCTCAGTCCGATGGTCAGACCGAGAGGACGAATCAGGTCCTTGAGGACATGCTCAGGGCATGTGTGTTGGACTTCAGGGGCAGCTGTGATCAGCACGTTGCATTGATAGAGTTCGCTTATAATAATAGCTTCCAGACCAGTATCGGGATGGCTCCGTTTGAGGCCTTGTATGGTAGGAGATGCAGGTCACCCATCTGTTGGGACGACCTGAAGGAGAGAGTCGTGATTGGTCCAGACTTGGTTCAGGATGCTGTGGGCAAAATTCAGTCTATTAGAGAGCGCTTGCTTGTGGCTCAGAGTCGTCAAAAGAGTTACACCGATCAGAGGAGACGACCTCTAGAGTTTGAGGTGGGCAACCATGTGTATCTGAAGGTTTCTCCAGTTCGGGGAGTTGTCTGGTTTGGGAAGAGAGGCAAGCTTAGCCCTCGCTTTGTGGGTCCTTTTGAGATCCTGGAGAGGATCAGACCGGTTGCCTACCGTCTAGCTTTGCCACCGTCGTTGGCTGGTGTTCACTGTGTGTTCCATGTGTCTATGCTGAGGAAGTATATTCCGGACCCGTCGCATGTGATCGACTTCAGTCCGCTTCAGTTGAGGGAGGACTTCACGTTCGAGGCGGTTCCTTCGAGGATCCTAGCCCGAGATGTTCGCAAGCTCAGGAGTAAGACCATGCCCTTGGTGAAGGTGTAGTGGTCGGGTCAGTCAGAGGAAGAGGCAACCTGGGAGGTCGAAAGCGAAGTTCGTGCAAAATTTCTCGCCCTTTTCGAGCAGTAGGTATGTTTTAATTTCGAGGACGAAATTCTTTTAAGGGGGAGGTGATGTTATAACCCATGATTTGGTTATATTTTATTTCGTCACAAGTGGCCTTACAATATTGTATTTTGGATTTAGGACATGGACGTCCTTCTGATTAAAGACATGGGTAGAAGGGTCTTTCTTCCTTTCCATTTAAAATCTGGTGAGAATAACCTCTTATTATTTTAAATTCTTTCCTTCTTAATTACTCTCACTTCTAATCACGTTCTCACGATCTCATTTACGCTCATCTTCTCGCTCAGTTGGAAACCCTCAAACCTTTCTCTCTTCTCTCTCTCAAAATCCCGTTCTATTCAATCCCTTCAAGTTTGGCTGATTGTGGTGCACCCTCGAGTTCTACTGAAGGATTCTGCTCTACTGCGAGATTCGGTTTGGGTTAAGGTAATCAACGTTGTTCATTCTTCGATTCTGAGATTGGAATGTTCTCCTTGTCTGAATCCTTCCTCTACAATCTGTTTAGGAATCCGATTGTGTTCCGTTTCCCCGTCGATTTCCTCTGCTGTTGGTCTCCTCTGCGTTCGTGGTCGAATTCAGGTATGAATTGTGGGTTCGTCTGCGTTGACAGTTTCTGATTTGAGAGTGAGTTCTGATTACGGTGTGTTCTTCGGTTTGTTCTTTGATTGCTGTCGAATTCAGAGTTTGGGAATTGTGTTGCCTGACTGCGTTTGGATTAGTGCTGTGGTTTGGACTCTGCTGTTCAGATTGGAACTCTGTCTCTGCTAATTCGAGGTAGGTGGCTGATGGATTCGATTAGTGTGTTCGGCCTTGGGGAGTTTCGTTCCGATTCTGCAATTGATTGTGTTCTGTCTTGGTATGGTGATTGCAACTGTCTGTTTGATGACGTTTTAATGCCACAAACCCCCAAGGTTGTTTTCTACAATTGTATGATGTTTTCACAGTGTTTTAATGCCTTGGATTGTGTAAAAATCGCCTCTGTTCTCTGTGTTTTTCGGCGTGTCCGAACTTCTGTCCGACCGTTAAAGTTCGGACATGCCCTTCTGCGCTTTAGTTCTCTGAAGTTTTCGCTGTGTCCGAACTTCCGTCCGAGCTTTGAAGTTCGGACACAGCCTTCTGCATTCTCTGTTTTTGGCTTCGACTCGTGTCCGAACGTTGATGTCCGGACACAAGTTCGGACTTTGCGCGTGTCTGATTTCCGAAGAACGTCCGAACATTTGTCCGACCTTTGATGTTCGGACACCTCTGTCTCTACTACTGTTTTAATGTTCGACCTGTGTCCGAACTTCGTAGTTCGGACACATGTTCGGACATCTGTCTGATTTCGACTTCTGAGTCTCGACTTGTGTCCGAACATGGATGTCCGGACACAAGTTCGGACTCGGTACTGTTTTGACCATAACTTGCTCGTTTGAGCTCTGTTTTGACTTCCGTTTGCGGGGTTGGATTTCCCTTCTGATTTCCAAGCCATCTATGTGCTTTCTGGTGCCTTTGGTGCACATATGCTTTTCTGTATTTAAGCTTCTGTTTTGGGACCTAGTTATCTCTGTGCCTGAGCCTTTGGATGGCTGGTTACGCTGTCTCGTAGCGCGCTATGTAGGATCCTTTTGTTCACGGGTGATGTTCCCCGTTCTATTCACGGGTGTCTACATCTGTTCTATTTACGAGTGAGGTTTCCTCGTTCTGTTCACGAGCTGGTTGCTCGTTCTGTCTGTATGCGGTGATCGCTAGTGTCCCACTCTGTTTTCTGCTTCTGACTCTGTTTAGTCCTCTATTGTATGGACTTCTGTTCTGTTTTTGACATGCTTATGGGTTCCTTTGACTCCTTCTGATGTGTCAACATTCTATAAATGTTTTGAGCATGCTGGTTGATGAAGTTTTTCATCTACTGGGCATAGTTGTGTGCTCATTCCCCTACTTTATCTAACATTGCAGATTGATCAGCGAGGGTCACTTTGCAGCTCTGGAGTTTAGTTCATTTTGTTATTTGTTCGTTGAGACTTGTATTTGAATTTGAGCCTTTGGGCCTCTTCCTTTAGCTTTCGCTTTTGGATATTTGTTTTGGTGGGTTCTGTAATAACTTTTGGGATGTTCCACATCTCTTTGGTAACGCTTTTATGCAAGTATTCGTTTGGGCCTTATTTGATTATCTGTTTAAGTCTGTTTATTAGAGCCTTGCGTTATTATGTAATAATATGCGGCGTGTAATACCCCTAACTCCTAGGCCAGTGTTTGAGGGTGTTACATTTAGTGTCTCCCGTTCTTAGGGTAGATCACTGGTGTTTTTCCTTATGTTATAACGGATTTGATATTCCTTCCGGCGATGAATGGTATTTCCGGTACCTTGCCACATCACCCTGTGTGTTTGTGGTAGTTGTTCTGGGAATCTCATCCCGTTCATTGAACACTGATGTGTTAATGTTAGGCATTTGCCTTACTGTGTTTAGACTGGGTATTCCTTCCAGTCATCACGTTTTACTTTAATATATTAAAGACAGGTCCAATGTCTTTATTCAGTTGTTGGTGCTTCTCGCACCTTTAACTCTCAATCATCTTCCTATAGTAGGTTCTTGACTCCTTAGCTGGTAAGCTTATCTGAGTTCCCTTTGCTCGTTTGGGGTATCCAACTGTTCTGTTTTGAATTTGCTTATGGTCCGTAGAACAGAGTTGACTACTTCCCATGTTTCGTACACTACATGTATACATACGTGGGGTACCGTCTTGGCACGTTACCACTTACCTAACTACATGTCAGGCCCGCAAGCTCCTTCGGAGTGCGGTTGTCCCACCTCCCGTATTTGGGTACACTCGTAGTGTTCGTCACACGCCTAGGTGAAGTATTCTATTGTCAACTCCTCTTGTATCATTCTATGATACTCACCGTAATTCCGTCTGTTTGGTTTTAAAAAAATCCAAGGTTTAAAAGAAGGGTTCGTAGCTTGAAAGAAAAGTTTTGGGTTTTGAAATAACGGTTCGGTGTTAAAAGAAATTCTTCATGGCGTTGCCATGATTCAGGTCCTGACCAAGTTCAGCTTCTTGCTGACCGGTATACTCTTAATACAATGGTCGGGCTGTTAGGCCTTTCCGTGGTTTCGTTATGTAAATACTTAGGATTGGTGATCCTATATTTGCTCCATTCGTCATAGCGGTACTTTAGCAAGTATTTGCAGGTTGTTAAAAGTCTTCCAACCGTCTTGTAGTTGCTGCACTTGCCCTGGGCAAGTGCGCGGGTAGGTTGTTTTTCGGTTAACGTATACCGATTGCGGTATCGTTTCCATCCCTAATTGGTGGTTTTGTTGGATCTTCCTTTGATCTTTTGATATTGGTGATCCATCTCCTGGGTCGCTTCTCAGTATACTTGACATGGTTGTCGTCAGTCCGGGTGTCTCACACCTTAACTGTGGTTAACGAGACTTGGCTTATCCTTAGGAACCATTTTGTGGTCCTATAGGTGTAAGTTCTATGAATACTTTCATAGCTATCCAAACCATGTTTGTTCGGTTATTATTGCCTCTTGGCTTGTAGGTTTGGTATTAATCCAATATCGACTAGTTCCTTAGTCGGTTTGTATACCGTTATCGGTATTATCAAACATTACAGTCCATAGACTCTCTTGTCTCGGGCTTGCTACTCTATCTTCCTTGTTTCATTGCGCGTTTGTGCTTCTCTTCTTGCTGGCTACTCATGGTTCTCGCGACTGCGAAGCATGTCGCGCCATGGTGCCATAAATTCCACTATCCTTTATTTAGGATCTTCAATCCTCCGCCATTATGTGCGGTCATCATCATTCAACGGGAACCGTCTTCGGGACTTCCAGTTCTTGGACTCTGCCGTATGACAGGTTCTTTTTCTAATAAGGTTGTTCTTACAGCTGCCAGATCGGGTGTTACCCGAGTGTGAGAGGTCTTTCCATCTCTCTAGCGTTATTCTCCCAACTTATTACCGTGGGTTGCGGAGGGCGGGGTATGGTTGTTGTAGGTTTCCGGTTCACGCGGAAGTTCCTAACTAGCGTACCTCACACGCCAACACTCAACCCTTAGCCCTAAGTCTCTACTTCCTAACTCGGTATTTACCTAAACTCGGTATTTCATCCATCAGAGCGATACTTCGCTCTGATACCACTTTTTGGACAGACCCACCGTCTGAAATCGAAAGCTACTGGAATGGTCCGACCCAGAGGTGTATGGGTCGGACGGAACAGTTCTGGGTTGGACGGGGCATTTTCAAAAGACGGAAAACTTACTAGAATGGTCCGACCCAGAGCTTGGGTCAGACGGTGGGTCGGATGGCCCTAACTTATAAAAAAAACAGTAGTAATATAGTAATCATATGTATGTATGTATGTAGGTAAGTACATAAATAAAGGACCTTAGTAATATACCATTAATGTGACAACAATGGTAAGGAAGTAAGTATGGGAGTAGGAAAACAAGTATGAAAAGTAATTAAGTAGGTTGAGAGTATGAGAACATTAAGTATACCGGGATAACGGGGTAAGTACGGGAATAGTAATTATTTGTGTATCGAAAGAGTATAGTAATAATAATAATGTTGGAACATTATCAGTGGAACAAGTGTGAACCAAGGAACGAGGGAACACACGGTAGAGCTAACTCCGGTGAAAGGTATGATTTCCTCATGCCCCGTATGCTAACCGAGTTACGTTGATTTGTGTGCTGTATGCCGGCTAATCAAGACTAAAGCATGAAAACGGTTTATTGCCTTTCGTTGTATGTCTTGTTGTATGTTGATTGAGCTAACCTTTCTTGATTGATCGTGTGGCCTCACTTAGTGCGTAGACCGACTCATAGATGAGTCTTATTGTGTATCGACTCGTAGTAAGAGTCATGTGTGAACCAATGGAACCGTAGCAACGCACTAAACCAACGAACCAATAAACGATAACGTAAACCAATGAACTCACTAGAATGTGAGAGAGTGTACGGGAGTAATAACCTTCCGATAACGGTAGGAGAAACGAAATGAATAATCCACAAACAAAAAGTAGTGGAAGTATATAAGTAACCTCTATTAGAGGAATTATTCTTGGTGCAAGAGATGAACCATGAGAGTAGTAAAGAATGATGAGGGATCTCCAAACCCCTTAGTAATTAGTCGACCCATTATGAGAGGGCCCGACTGATGTAAGTATGTCCCAAACATGAGAGTATTCGATACGTTGGGGAAACCCTTAAATCTGAGGATACTAGTCGGTTGTAATTCCCTAAGCTAGTGGAGGTTATCAAGAGAGATACTTCTAGGCTAACCCACGAGATGTATTATGCTCTGAGAGAAGAGTGTTGGGAATTTGAGTAGTCCGGTACAAACGGGCATTTGAGTATTTGAGGAGCTAAGCGTATAGCCCTCGTATTGTAGGTCCGGTGGCGAGTCTTGTGTATGACTCCGCCCAGAGGCCAAAGTAATGAGTAATGAGTATTGCGTATGTATGAGTAAAGTAATGAGTACTGAGTAAGAAGTGAGTACGAGTATGTAATGAGTACCGTGTACTGAGTATGTATGAGTGAGTTTGAGTATTGAGTACATATGAGTAGGTATGTAGTATTGAGCAGTGAGTATGCACAAGTTTAGTAACGAGTACAGAGTAAGGACCGTGTACGAGTAAGGTATTGAACATGGAGTGATGAGTATACAAGAGTAAGGATTGAGTACGAGTAGAGTAGAGAATATCGAACACAGTATGAACAGGGTAGTGAGTAACGCAACGAAAAGAGTAATGAATAAATAACTAGTATGAACGGTTGACCATCGAATTATCTTCCTTAGTAAGTATTGAACCTTGTATGTGTATGTAGGTATTGTGATTGTATTGTTGTAGCATGAGTATGTATGTATGCATGTAAAATGAACTCCATGTATATCCGACCCAAAGTAGTCAGCGTACCGCGGTTAGCACGCGGTATATGCGGATTTCATATGCAGCGTAAGCTGACCCCCTAGGGGGACCGTTTTTAGTGTGCAGGTACCCGAAGCTGATCACCGTTCGAGAGAGTAGGACGGGGACTGCTACGTAAGCATGGGTAGTTGTATAGTAGGGATTGGCACTTGTATTGTAATGCAAGTTGGGAAGCTTGAACTGTATCGGTAATTTAAGGATTGTTGTATACTCCGTATAGTATTGTATTGGAGTTTTATCGAATTATGGATAGGTATGCAAGGGAAAGTAATGTATTGTGTAGAGCACTCGGTATGTTCATATTCATCAAACCGATAGTATGTAGTATTGTAATCCGCCTTGTTAGTCACGTGGGTGACTAACGGCATTGTACACCCGCCGTTGAGTAAGTATTATCCGCTGCGAAGGTAAGTATTTGTACAGTAATGACGGTATTAGCGGTAGGGGTGTTACAGAGTATAAATCGGTATGGAACCGACATATGTAATGAGTATAAATCGGTGTACAACCGATGTATTTTATGAGTACAAATTGGAGTATAGTAAATTAATGGGACATGATACCCACGAATTTTGTAAGTATAATAGTCGGAGAAGATGTAGTAATGATTGATGAGATGATTAGTAAGTAAGTAAGCGAATCATATAAATTGGAAAATGTATGTGTATGATTATGAGTAGCAAGATTAAAAAGATAGAAAACGAAATGATGTTTGACGAGCTGTCTGTTTGTATTGAGGTGGGAAGTGGAACTTGATTTGCTAGTGATCAAGGGAAGCCGAACAAATTGGGGTGGAAGGATAATTCAACACCAATGCTGATCACATTGGGGTTGAAGGACTCTGGAAGCTCCCTTAAGTGGCCACAATAATAACACTAGTAATAGGAATAATCATCATAAATTGAAATTGGGAGATGTATGCAAAGTTTTCAAAATGAATTTCCAAACTAATTGGTATAACGTTTTCTTCAAACAATTGAGAATGAGGATCGGTTTTAAAACCGCTCCCACGGGCGCTAGTGGATCTTCCATGCCTAGGCACGGGTATCCGGTCGAAACCATAGGAGGTGAAGCTAGTTTTGAGTCTGTGGAAGTGTAGAGTAGTTTGAAACCACTACACCGGTTGTACGGTAACAGTGTGTGTTTTGTATTTTTCCAAGGGCACTGGGGCAGCGTAGTCCCGAGTAAGTATGCGTAAGTATGAGTAAGTATGAGTAAAGTAAGTATGAGTAACTGCCTGAGGATCTCTATATGTGCAAATGAATTTGATCAGAACCAAAGGACCGTGGAGCCAGAAAGTGTAAGTGCTCAAGTCATGACGGCCGTGAACCAGAAAGCGTAAGTGTTCAAACGTGACCGGTACCTGAGGGATCACTCGCCATTGGGGGAGGATTGTACCTAATTGTCTGCGGATGGACCCCCTTGGAGAGAAGTAAAACGGATATTTTTGATTGCTATGCATGCAGTGACATACTGTTTGGATATGTAGTATGCATCATGTCAGACATTTGGAGTTTGACAAGCTATATGTAGAGGTCATAACCTTAGCATAGAGTATATGTACGAGTAACAGTATTAGATTCACCAACTTTGAGGGCAAAGTTCTTTAAGGGGGGTAGATTGAAATACCCCGAACTTAAATATGGTGATTATTATTCTAATATAGTATTTAAGGGCCTAATAGCGCCTAAGTAATTTGGTAAGGAAAATAAATCCAAAAGAAATGAGAAGAACGCTTAGAAAGCGGAAAACGCTAAAATAAGCGTTAAATAACCATAGGAGGTACGAGACCTCGGTTATAGTATCGTAAGGATTCCTAAGGCTTATTCATGCCTAATTAGTATACGGGAATAATTCCCGAAGAAAACGGATCCAAGAAATGTATTAAAACGCTAAAAGAGCCTTAGCGCACGTTTCTCGAGGAAACCCAAAAACGTGATTTTAAGTGGTCAAACGAACCCGTAAAATTATAAATCATTAAACAATAATTATTAAGCCTTTATGGAAACTTAATAACAAATAAAAATAAAGAAACGAGAAAATTCCGGAAAACGGCCCGGTTAGTGAATAGTATCAAAACCGGGTAAAATAACGAGTGTTTTCTGTAAAAGGCGAAAAACGCTCCAGCTAGTATAACAGTGGGGGCCGGTTTTTACTGGTATAAACAGCTCACTCTCACACACACAAATAACAAATAATCAAAAAGTAGAAAAAGTACAAAAGTGAAGTAACCCTCTCTCACCTCTCATTCTCACTTTTCCCTCTTCTCTCTCTCTCTCCCATTTCTCCCTCTCTTACCGTCACCCTCCTCCCTCCTTTGAGCTGGGCGATTTTTGAGAAGCTCCACACCTCCCATGGATTCTCTTCATTCTTCCTCATGCTCTAGCTCCATTTGAGCTTGAAATGTAAAATAAAACACATATTTGAACTCCCCTCATCCTCCTCTACATTTCTATCTTTTCAAAATCCGAAAATGAACAATTTCATCTCCATGGGTTTTCCCCATTTGAAGAGAAAAGCACACCATTGTGGAGCTTGGAGTCTCCTCTTTCCAACAAGGTAAAAATCTCCATGTAAGACCTCACTTTTCTCCATCTCTTGGTATGGCCGATTTTTGTCTCTCTCTCTCTTACCTTGTTTTTCCTCTTGTTTTGGAGCTTTGCTTCAACCCTCCAATGGTGGTGAGAACACCTTCTTGAACCAAGGGCTAAAACCCCTCCTAAAACACTCCAAAGGTAAACCCTAGAAATCTTGTTTTGAATATCTCAATGGATTAGTATGAATCTAAGGGTTAGTGTATTGATTATACTTGTCTTTGTGTAATTGGGTGATGGGAATGGAGTTTGGCAACTCCACTCCCCACAAAACCGATTTGGACAAGAAAGAGAGAAGGAGGAGAAATGGAAAAGAAATGAAGGAATCAAAAGCTCAAGGTAAGAGCTCCTTCTTAATGCTTAATTTAATGCATTAGTGTAATGGGAATGGGTAAACAAATAAAAGAACATAAACCATTGTATTAGAATTGTAATCGTGAAAGTTGGGTATTTGTGAACAAGTATGTGGATAGTAGGCCCTAGAGCCAAGGAATTGTGTATGTGTATCGATATGGTGTTTTGAGGAGTTTATGATGTATTAAGATTTGCTTGTATTGCTGGTAGGACCCTTGTATGGGTGTGGCTAGAATAGGAATGATTTTGGTGGAAATAGGTATATGTGGATAAGTGAGGATTGTAGGTGAACTATGACAAAATTTTGGTAGGAATATGTACATTTGTGAATGACTTGGTGAATGGGAGAACCAAGGTATGTATTGGGGATAATGGAGATGTTTAATGATCATGGAGTAGTGGTCGTAATATAAGAAGGAAAAGATAAAAAATTTGTAGCAAGAAGTATAGTGAAACATTGTAGAAACTAGAGAGAAACTAGTGTCCAATATTTAGTAAATTGATGTAGAACTTGGGCATTGATAGTGTAGATGCTTTGAAATGAATTGGCATTGTAAGGTGAGGTAATTAGGATGCTAGGAATGGCAATGATTGAGGAAGTATTGGATGGGAGAATTGAATTATAAAATCTGTAGCACAAGTGTAACAAAAACTGTTACAAGTGTTGAAGAGAGTGAGGAGAAATTGTGTATAAGGATTTAGAAGTGAGTAAGGTATTTGGGGGATGAACCAAGGCAATTTTGAGGGCCTAAGTAGTGTTAAAATATGTGGGATTAAGTGTAGGAACAATGGGGAAGTAATGGGTAAGGAGAGGACTGAAAACAGAAATGAAAACTGAAGTACTGGGCCGGACCGAACTTGCAAGGTCGGTCGAGCCCAGATTTACAAAGGGCGGAAACCTTCTGGAATGGACCGACCTTGGGACCGGACATGCAAGGTCGGTCGGCCAGAAGAATTTCCCGTAATGCAACCTACTGGAATGGACCGACCTTGCGACCGGACTTGCAAGGTCGGTCGACTCAAAAATTTTCCGTCTTGTAAGCTACTGGAATGGACCGACCTTGTGACCGGACTTGCAAGGTCGGTCGGGCTAAAATTTTCCGTTAAGTAACTCACTGGAATGGACCGACCTTGGGACCGGACTTGCAAGGTCGGTCGGCCCTGTAATTTTCCAGTGTAATTCCTTACTGACTTCGACCGACCTTGGGACCGACCCTGGGTAAGGTCGGTTGAGTAAAAAAAAAAATATAATATATGATTAGAGTTGTCATATGTATATAAGTATATGCCTATACACATAGGTATATGTAAATGTAGTAACACAACATTAATGGAAAGAAAGGATGAGGAAATGCACATGTGAGTAAGGAAACAAGTTAAGGAAGTTGTAAGTATAAGAACATTAAGTGTACCGGGATAACGGGGTAAGTAAGGGAGTAGTAATTACTTGAATATCGTATGAGCATAGTATTAATAACAATGTTGAAAACATTATCAGTGGAACAAGTGTGAACCAAGGAACAAGGGAACACATGGTAAAGCTAACTTCGGTGAAAGGTATGATTTCCTCATGCCCCGTATGCTAACCGAGTTACGTTGATTTGTGTGCTGTATGCCGGCTAATCAAGACTAAAGCATGAAAACGGTTTATTGCCTTTCATTATATGTCTTGCTGTATGTTGATTGAGCTAACCTTCTTGATTGATTGTGTGGCTTTACTTAGTGCGTAGACCGACTCATAGACGAGTCTTATAGTGTATTGACTCGTAGTGAGAGTCATGTGTGAACTAATGGAACCGTAGCAACGCACTAAACCAACGAACCAATAAACGATAACGTAAACCAATGAACTCACTAGAATGTGAGAGAGTGTACGGGAGTAATAACCTTCCGATAACGGTAGGAGAAACAAAATGAATAATCCACAAACAAAAGTAGTGGAAGTACATAAGTAACCTATATTAGAGGAATTAATCTTGGTGCAAAACATGAACCATGAGAGTAGTAAAGAATGATGAGGGATCTCCAAACCCCTTAGTAATTAGTCGACCCATTATGAGAGGACCCGACTGATGTAAGTATGTCCCGAACATGAGAGTATTCGATACGTTCGGGAAACCCTTAAATCTGAGGATACTAGTCGGTTGTAATTCCCTAAGCTGGTGGAGGTTATCAAGAGAGATACTTCTAGGCTAAACCATGAGATTGTATTGTAGGTCCGGTGGCGAGTCTTGTGTATGACTCCGCCCAGAGGCCAAGTAATGAGTATTGAGTATTGCGTACGTATGAGTAAAGTAATGAGTATTGAGTAAGAAGCGAGTATGAGTATGTAACGAGTACCAAGTATCGAGTATGTATAAGAAAGCAGTGAGTACTGAGTACATATGAGTAAGTATGGAGAAGTGAGTGGTGAGTATGCACAAGTATAGTAACGAGTATGGAGTAAGGATCATGTACGAGTAAGGTATTGAACATGGAATGAAGAGTATGCCAGAGTAAGGAGTAGGTATGAGTAGAGTAGCGAATATCGAACACAGTACGAGGAGTAATGAATGAATAACAAATACGATTGGTCGACTATCGATTGTCTTCCTTAGTAATTATTGAACTTGTATGTGTATGTAGGTATTGTGGAGTGTATTGTTGTAGCATGAGTATGTATGTATGCATGTAAAATGAACTCCATGTATATCTGACCCAAAGTAGTCGGCGTACCGCGGTTAGCACGCGGTATATGCGGATTTCATATGCAGCGTAAGCTGACCCCCTAGGGGGACCGTTTTTAGTGTGCAGGTACTCGAAGATGACCACCGTTCGAGAGAGTAGGACGGGGACTGCTACGTAAGCATGGGTAGTTGTATAGTAAGGATTGGTACTTGTATTGTAATGCAAACATGGAAGCTTAGACTGTATCGGTAAGTTAAGGATTGTAGTATACTCGGTATAGTAATGTATTGACGTTGTAATTGAATTATGGGTAAGTAAACAATGGGAAGTATTGTATTGTGTAGAGTACTCGGTATGTTCATATTCATCAGACCGATAGTATGTAGTATTGTAACTCGCCTTGTTAGTCACGTGGGTGACTAACGGCATTGTACACCCGCCGTTGAGTAAGTAATATCCGCTGTGAAAGTAAGTATGGTACGGTAATGACGGTATTAGCGGTAGGGGTGTTACAAAAAGGGTCCTCCCAAACATAATGACAGGCTTCAGAAAGAAACTTCTTCCTTTGGTTATAGCTTAAATCGTGGGGAATCAAACTAGAGGCAAGATAGTTGGCTAGGTCAGCATACCATGGCTCTTTAACTTCCCAAATTACGAAGACTGTTTCATTAGGGAAAAATTCATTTATGGGGACCCAGTCGTCTGGAGTCTCAAGCCTAGACAGATGATTTGTAACTCCATTCTGCTTCCCTTTCTTATCAACAACTTCCAAGTCGAATTCTTGGAGAAGCAAGATCCATCTCAGGAGTCGAGGCTTAGAATCATTCTTTTGGAATAGGTACTTCAAAGCAAAGTGATTAAGACCTGCACTTATCAAGTGCAAATACCACAACAAGTAGCTCCTTTCCAGTAGTGGTGTAATTCTTTTGGGCTTCAGATAGAGTCTTACTTGCATAAGTGATAACCTTCAGAATTTTGTCCTTCCTCTAACATAGTGCAGTACCAACAGCATAATCACTGTCATCTGTCATGATCTCAAAAGGAAGAGATCAATCAGGAGGAACCACAATAGGAGTAGAAATGAGCTTACTCTTGATAGTTTGAAAGGCTTTCAAACACTCATCTGAGAACTGAAATTTCACATCTTTCTACAGAAGATCAGACAAGGGCTTGGCAATTTTGGAAAAGTCTTGGATGAACCTCCTATAGAACCCTGCATGACCCAAAAAAGATCTAACACCATTAACTGAAGTGGGAGGAGACAACTTCTCAGTGACCTCCACATTAGCCTTATCCACTTTAATACCATCTTTAAAGACCATGTGACCAAGCACAGAACCTTCTTGTACCACGAAATGGCACTTCTCCCAATTCAAAACTAGATGGGTCTCCTCACACTGGCCAAGTATCTGATCTAGCTAATCAAGACAGACATCAAAACTCTGGCCATACACAAGAAAAGTCATCCATGAAAACATCTATTTCAATAAAATCATTAAAGATCGCCATCATACAACACTAAAATATGGCTGGAGCATTATAAAGGCCAAATGGCATCCTCCTATATGCAAAAGTACCATAAGGACAGGTGAAGGTGGTCTTCTCCTGGTCCCCAGGCGTAATGAGGAACTGAAAATAACCACTATATCCATGAAGGAAGCAATTGAACTCTTTCCCAGCTAACCGCTCCAACATTTGATTAATAAATGGTAGCGGGAAGTGATCCTGCCTTGTGGCATCATTCAAGCACAGATAATTGATGCACATCCTCCAACCGGTGGAGAAATACCCCGAACCTAAGTGTGGTGATAAAACTATTCTAATATGGTATTTGAGGGCCTATTAGTGCCTAAATAATTTTGGTGAAGAAAATAAAGGCAAAAGAAAAGAGAAAACGTTTAAAAACGAAAAACGCAAAAATGAGCGTTATGTGACCATAAGAAGAATACGACCTCGGTTAGGGTCCTAGATGGATTCCAAAGGCTTAGTTAGGCGTAATTAATATACGGGAATGATTTCCAAAGAAAACGGATCCAAATAATGGATTAAAACGCTAACAGTCTTAAAGCACGTTTTTCGAGAAAACCTGAAAACATGAATTTAAGTGGTCAAACAGCCCATAAAAATTATGGTTGACTATATAACTATAATTGAACATTAATGGAAGCTTAAGAACCATTAAAATTAAAGAAACGAGAAAAATCTGGAAAACAGGCCCGGTTAGTGAATAGTGCCAAACCAGGTAAATTAACGAGTGTTTTATGTAAAAGACAAAAAACGCTCCAGCTCTTGTGTACATAGGGGACCGGTTTTAACTAAATAAATCAGCCCCTCTCACTCTTGACTAGCTAGTTATTTAAATAAGCTAAAAAGTAAAAAGAGAAAAGTACAAAAAGGTAAAGCAAACCTCTCTCCTGTCATTCCCTCTTCTCTCTCCTTCCCTTTTCTTCTTTCTACCGTGAGAGCTCCCCTTCCCCCTTCCTCTGGCGATTTTGAGCTGCAACAAAGAGCTCCCATCGCTTCCTCACTTCCTCATCATGCCCAAGCACCATTTAAGCTCTAAATAAAAAATAAATTGCATATTTGAACTCCCCTCACCAAGCTCTACATTCCTCTCTTTTCAAAATCCGAAAATGATGAAGTTCATCTCCATTGCTATATCCCATTTGAAGATAAAACTACATATTCTTGAAGCTTGGAGTCCCCACTTCATTTTAAGGTTAGAAAAGTTACAAAAATCCATCATTTGCCCCACTTTTCTTTTCAGCCGATTTTGGCACCTCATGGTGGGTGTTTGTTGTCTTTTTTTGAGCTATTCTCCAAGCCTCCAATGGTGGACTAGAGCTCCTCCTTTGATTTATGGCAAAAACCCATTTCTAGGGTTTCAAAGGTAAAGCCAATCTTAGTGTTTTAAGCATTTCCTAGTAATCTTGAGTTAATTAATGTGTTATGATCTTTGCTTAACCTCATTTCCTTATTTAAAGTTGGGCTGGAGCATTGGCAATTGCATTGCCCTTGACCGGTCTTGGAAATCAAGAGAGAAGAGGAGAAGATGAGAATTTAAAAGAGGATTTGAATATTCAAGGTAAGAAAATCTAGCTTAACTACTATCTTGATGTTTTAGAATTTTTGGGAATGGGAAATAAAATATGAAACCAAATCTAGAGCAAAATTATGTCTGGAGAAAGTTAGAGAGAATTGTGAACTTGTTGTTTGAATTATGAATTGAGGGCCTTGGAGCCAAGAGACTTGAGATCTATGTTCATATTGATGTTTGGTGAATTTTTGATTGAACTTATGTGCTGGTAGGACCCTTTGATGGGTGTGGTTAGTTTTGGATGAATTTAGGTGATAAATGATGAATTGGGAGATGTTAGAATTGTAGGTAAGTTATGGCAAAGTTTTGGTAGAAATTATGATGTTTTAAGATATGTCATTACTGAGGAGTGACCTATGATTAGCTAGGTGTATGTAGGGATTGATTTGGTTGAAGTAAACACCCATAGAGGGTGAGTGAAGGGTTGGAAATGATAGAAGAAAAATATGTAGCAAAACAGTGTTTTAGTGCCTTGAATTTTAGGAAAGAGTTAGTGTGCATAATATTGGGAATGAATGATGATCTTGGGTGTAGTTATTGCAAATGGTTATAAAGGATTTACAATGGTCAAAATGGGTGAGAACAATAGGTGGGCTGTCAAGAGAAGTTTAGAAATTCACTAGTGTGCATAAGTGAAAAAATGAGGATTGAAGTTGCAGAAATTGAGCAAGGATTTGGGTAAAGAATTTGAGTAATGATTTGAGGAGGTTTAGAGCATGATTAAGGAGTGTTTTAGGGTGCTTAAACTTGTAGAAAACATGTGGAAATGATTAGGAAAAGATTGGGTGAGAATTGAGGTGAATTTGGAGTCCAAAGTGAGTAAATAAAATGCGTACTGGGCTGGACCGACCTTAGGACCGACCTTGGTAGGGTCGGTCGGCTGGTAAATTGCAAATCCGGAGTATTCTAACTTCGACCGACCTTGGCAAGGTCGGTCGGGCTAAAATTT
The DNA here is from genome assembly GCA_023374045.1 of Limonium bicolor. Taxonomy (NCBI): domain Eukaryota; kingdom Viridiplantae; phylum Streptophyta; class Magnoliopsida; order Caryophyllales; family Plumbaginaceae; genus Limonium; species Limonium bicolor. The sequence continues at coordinate 198,117,729 of CM041779.1, read as the reverse complement.
TCAAATCCATAAGTCTTCTGTCCCCGACCGACCTTGCAAGGGAGGTCGGGCAAAAAAAATTTAATTTTAAAAATTAATTATATATGATAATATATATTATATATATTATATATATATACACATACGTATATATGTATAAGTGAGGCATTAGTGCTAGACTAATGAAGGTAATAAAGTTAAGCACACTTGAGTAAAACCAAGAATAATGGGATAACGGGGTTAAGTACGAAAGTAAGAGTAGTTAGTTACCGTATGATCTTGATGCTCATAGAAACATTTGGAATATGATCAGTGGATCGAGTAAGACCGAGGAATGTGAGGTGACAAGGTAGAATGAATCCATGGTGAAAGGTATGATTTTCTCATGCCTTGTATGCTAACCTGGCTACACTGATTTGTGTGCTTGTTTGCTTGTGTGCCGACTTAATCAAGATATAAGCATGAAAATGAGTTACTGCTTGATTATGTATCTTGATGCTTGATGTATGAACTAACCATACTTGAGTGATTGCTTGATCTAACTTAGTGTTGGAGACCGACTCATAGATGAGTCTTGTTTGTTTAGTGACTCGTAGACAGAGTCGTTTCGCAAAATAACGAAACGTGGAAACACACAAAAACTATTAAATCAAGAATAACGATAATTCAAACATACAAACTCACTAGAATGTGAGAGAGTTGTACGGGGTTAGTAAACTCCCGATAACGGTTAGAGAACCAAGTTGAATTAATCCATAAAACAAATGATAGTGGAAGATGTAAAGAAACCTCTATTAAGAGATTAATAACGGTACAACCCTTGAACTTGAGAGAAGTAAGGAATGCCAAGGAACCAACAAACTCCCTTAGGATATAGTCGACCCACAATATGAGGGTCCGAGCTAATTGAGAAAATGGTCTGAAGCCACAAGTGTTCAAAAGATAAGGAAACCCTTAAATTTGAGAATACTAAAGATTGAGAAATTCCCTAAGTTACTAGATGATATCAAGAGAGATACTTCTAGGCTAATCTATGAGATTATGAAATAACTCCAAGAGAGGAGTTTAGGGAATTTGAGTAGTCCGGTAGAGAAACGAACATCAGAGGAGTTGAGGAGCTAAGTAGGTAGTTCCGTTTGATAGTCGAACCTTCCCACTATGGTAGACCCAGAGTAGGGTCGAAACCGGGGAAGTAAGACTTGTAGTTGAAAGCCCGGTGGTGAGTCTTGTGTATGAATCTGCCCGAAGGTCATGAGTAATGACTTAAAAGAGATCCCTTGAGAACTTAAGATTTGAGAATTGATAAAAGATTTAAAAATTGAATTTGTGAGTAAGAGAATTTGAGAAGAGTAACCCAAGAGAATGGGTAAGATAATAATTAAGTGACCAAGGCATAGTGAGGTAGAACCATCAAGGCCTAGAGTAAGTTAACACTAACTAACAAACTTGTTGTGTTAGTAGTTATTGCATTCCTTGTTTGAATACTTCTTTATGCGAGTATGTCTATTAAAAATGAATCACATGTTCTCGACCAAATAGTCAGCGTACCCCCGTTAGCGCGCGGGGTATGCGAATTTTATATGCAGTAATTTGCTGAACCCCTTGGGGCACTGTTTTTATTTTCCAGGTACATTGGAGCCGTCTACCGTCCTAGTGTAGGGCGGGGTTGCTATGTATGCATGCGTAGTTGTTTAGGAAGTTGTATTTGCTTGTATTGAGAATTGTAGAGACCCAACATAGCATTGATTAAGGTTTGTATTTGTAATTGTTGAGTACTCGGTTTATTTATCCATCAGATTGATACTGTAGTTGGATGTTTGTATTGGATTTGGCCTTGTTAGTCACGTGGGTGACTAATGACATTGTATCACCCATCGTATGGAGAAGGAATTTCACTGCTTTAGTATTGGTATTTGAGAAGAATTAGGGGATAACGAATTGATTAGCGGTAGGGGTGTTACAAAAAGTGGTATCAGAGCGTCGCTCTGATGTCTGAAATACCAAGTTTAGGAAAATACCGAGTTAGGAACTAAAGACTTAGGGCTAAGGGTTGAGTGTTAGCGTGTGAGGTACGGTAGTTAGGAACTTTCGGGAGAACCGGAAACCTACAATAACCATACCCGCCCTTCGTACCCCACGTTCTAAAGTGGGGACAAGAACACCAGGGAGATGGAAAGACCTCTCACACTTGGGTAAAACCCGATCTGGCAGTTGTAAAATAAACCTTGTAGGAAGAAGGAACCTGTCATACGGTAGATTCCAAGAACCGGAAATCCCGGAGACGGTTCCATTAGAATGATAATAACCGCACTTAATGACGGAAGACTGGGGAATCCTAACCATAGGATAATTAAATTATGGCACCATGGGGCGACATGCTTCGCAGTCGCGAGAACCATGCGTAGCTGGCAAGAAAGGAAGCACAACCGCACAATGAAGCAAAAAAGGCAGAGTAACGAGACACGAGACAAGGGAGTCTGCGGACTGCCAACCCTTGGTAGTACCACAAATGGAATACTAACCCAATAAGAAAGTAGTCAAAGTTGGACAACTCCAAACCTACAACGCCAGGAGACCGTAGTACCCGAATAACATAGTTCAGACAACTATGAAGACATTCAGGAAACTTACACCAACAGGACTACAACGTAGATCTTAAGGATTAGTCAAGCCTCAGTAACCACCATAAAGGTGTGGGAACAAGCAATGAAGCAAAGTGCACGGAGAACCCCAAGGATTGGGAAAGCACCCAAGTTAACGACAACTATTTCTAGAACACTGAGAAGTTGCTTAGGAGATTGATCACAAAGATCAAAGGATCAAAGGAAGATCTAATGAAACCACCAAAAACGGATGCGAACAATACCATAACCGGCATATGTTAACCCGAAAAACAACCTACCTGCGTGCTTGCCATGGTAAGTGCAGCAACAACAAGGCAGTTTGGAAAACTTTTAATGACCAACAAGTACTTACTAAAAGTACCACTATGACGGTTGAAGCAAATACAGGATCGCCAATCCTAGCACTCGAAGAATGAAATCTTAGAAGGGCCTAATGGCCTGACCATCGTGCTAACGAACATACCAGTCAGTGGGAAGCTAGATTTGGTCAAGACCCAAACATGGTAATACCATGAAAAATTTTCATTCCAAACTCAAAACTTTTCTTTCAAACCCCAATATTTCTTTTAAAACCTCAGATTTTAAAACCAAACCAGAGGAATTACGGTAAGTTATCATAGAATGATTCAAGAGGAGTTGACATTAGAATACTTCACCTAGGAGTGTGACGAGCACTACGAGTGTACCCAAAAATGGGATGTGGGACGACTGCACTCCGAAAGAGCTTGCGGGCCTGACAGACCATTTGTGAGTTAGTTAGGCAAGTGGTAACGTACCAGTAAGATACCCCACATATGTATACAAGTAGTGTACGACACACGGGAAGTAGTTGATGCCATTCTACTGACCATAAGTAAATTCAAGATAGAACGGGGGAATACCTCGAACGAGCGAAGAAACTCAGATAAGCTATAAAGCTAAGTGAATCAAGACTCACTCCAGGAGGAAGATTAAGAGTTAAGAAGTGCGAGAAGCACTAACAACTTAGTAAAGACATTGGATATGTCTCGAGAATATTAAAGCAAGGCTTGATAGCCAGAATGAATACCCGGTCTAAACCCGGTAAGGCAAATACCTAGCATCAACACGTTAATGTCAAGAGACAAGGTAAGATACCCAGAGTGATCACATAAGGTACCGGAGAATACCATTCATCACCGAAGAGGATATCAAACCGAACAAAAACATAAGGAAGTATCCTTGGTCTACCCTAAGAACGGAAGACATTATAACCCTAAACGGGACAACTTGAAATCCAGAACCGCAATGTGGAGTAGATTGGACATACTCATAAGTTAGCCAAAGGTAATGGCATAACTTGATATCACCCAAGAGCAATCCTTGAAGGGTGTCGAACGAATGCCATGATAAAAGCACAAGAATTGGGACGAACACTCGGTAAGAACACCGAAGGGATCCCACTTGACAAGGGATACCCTAAATTGACAATTGGCACTGATAGTATTAAATACCTAAAGGGCCATTAATAATGGAAGCGTGAGGCAATGACTTTATCATGGAGCCCGATAATACCTCTAAGCCGTTTGATGGCATACGGGGAAGCAATACTTGTGAACAGCCTAAGATGATCTAGGCAATGTGGCATGTAAGCCGTCAGACCACTACGATACATAGACCTAACGGTCACAAAACCTAATGAGAACCATATGGAAGTTGCCATGAACGACACCAGTGAAGATTGTTAATAACCAACGAACGGGAATACCACTCGTTATCGTAGGACCGCAAGAGCGGCGAACCAATAGATTCCAAAGAAGAGGATGCCATCAGTAAACGTCTGAAAATATATCTCTTTCTAAACTACTAATGTAGTTATGCTTGAGCTTACAATCATCGGCAAGCAACATGAAACAAGCTGTATAGCAATTGCTGAAAACCGAAGAGTAGTCGGTAAGAAGAAACACTGTATATGCGTAACGTGAAGTGTAAAGTAAATAACGCTCAAGGAGCTCAGAGACATAAAAGAAACTCATATTCTATAATCAGGTAAGAAAAAGGCGAACCATAGTATAACTGGTGGAAATGCATGAGCAGAAGCTAGTAACAGCGGATGCCATGGAAAGCAAAGTCATAAGTAAATACGAACATGGTGCGCAGCGAGCGACCAATGTATCCCAATAATCACACAATGATATGGAGTTGTTAAATAAGAGATGGTGGATAGTCCCGGAAACAAGCCAGAAGTCAGTACCACGTAATAAAATACCTCATAGAGGAGGCAATGCCCATTCCCAATGCAATTGCATAAGGAACTGGAATTAAATCCTTGATGAATCAAATTGGTAAGTGAAGTTATACACTTCGGGACAGGAGTACCCAACTGATTGGTAATCAACCGTACTGGATACGGAAGCATTGTAAACACCACAATGAACATGGCATAAGCCAGTTAAGCGAGAGCAAAGATACGAACCGTGCGGCCTTTGGCCAAAGAAGCACGAAGAAGTTTGGACACACCACTAATCACAAGAAGTGAATTCAACCGGAACAAAAGCGGCAGGAAGCCCATGAACATTTAGAAGACCGATGCATAGGATATGCATGGTCATACAAGAACACTTGTACAACATCAGATAAGTGGGCATAATTCATAAGCCACTAACAACAGAGGAAGCACTACATAATAAGTAGTGGCTCGACCTCAACCCACAACACGTCGGAAGAATCAAGTGAATGATTTCAAAACTACACAATAGTATGTACATAAGTTTCATAGAGCTGAATAAAAAAATTTATAACCCATTGAATCAGCGTACGGTAAGAAATACCACACATGATTGAGAAACCTTATTTCCAAGATAAAAAGGATAAAAAGGTGATATGTAACACATTAAGGATAACGAGAAGGGTGAACAAACCCCAAGTTATCGGGGTCGCGTAGCAGAAACTAGTGGGCCCAGAATTCTAAGGTTTAATATACCTAGTGAATAAATGGCAATGATTAAGGCCTTGAAGCCTCTTAGGCTAGAACCGAACCAAGTTAGGAGTTAAACAAACTCCAATGAGAACCCTTGGTGCAGGGACTAAACCGGTAAATTGGTCAAGACCCTTTGACCAAAGGCCATTGTATAATAGATCGCATGGAAGCTGAACCACTGCATGACGGCTGAACACCTTAGACCAATGTCCAATGTTGACACATGGTAGATTACATGGGCGTAATCCCTTTTATGGGGGGTAGATCGAAAACCGCAAAGTGTATGTTTTGTGTAATGAGTGCGTAAACTACAATGCGCATAGTGTAAAAGAATTTGCTTCGATGATTTGTACCTATGTTACATAAGCATATGTACTCCAGGAGAACTAAAATCCTTATGATATTGTCTATTTGAGATTAGACATGAGATATGATTAGTATGAATCGGTATGAAACCGGTGTAGAACCTAGTTGGAATTGAGTTCCCTAGATGATTGATGGAGTGAGTTCCATCCTTTGGAGTTGTGAGATGTATGCTATGTTTGAGTAAATAATTGATAAAACGAGTTTCATAAGTATTGATTCCTAGGAAGAAAAATTATTAGTTGGAAGTAAATTGAGAATGATGGATGACCTAAGCTCTAGGATTTGAAGATAAATCGAAATGGATGGTTTCTGACTATGACTAGAAAGATTAAAAGATAGAAAATGAAAATGATTGACTATTTGATTGTTTGAATTGGGGTGGGAGTTGGAACTTGATTTGCTAGCGATCAAGGGAAACCAAACACAAATTGGGCTGGAAGGATAGTTCAACACCGATGCTGATCACATTGGGGTTGAATGATTCTTGAAGCTCCCTATAAGTGGTCACAAGTAATCACGCTAGGAATAAGTGCATTTGATATAATTGGATTTTGGAGATGTATTTTGTTTTCAAAAGAATTTCCAACAGATATGAAAAAGGATTTTCCTTCAAACTCGAGAGTGAGTAACGGTTTTGAAACTACACCGGACGAGCAACGGTCCTAAGTTGACCGGTAGGACGGTGGGAGTGTGTATTAGTTTTAAAACCATTGCACCGGACGAGCAACGGTCCTAAGTTGACTGGTAGGACGATGGCAATGGATGTATTTTCCAAGGGCAACGGGATATGAGTAGTCCTGTGTCAATGTGGAAGAGCTAGAGTGCCTGAGGATATTTAGAGATGCAAATGTTTTGATCAGAACCAAAGGGACCGGGGGCCAGAGAGAGTAAGTGCCCATTTGTCATGAAACAGCCGTGAACCAGAAAGCGTAAGTGTTCAACGTGACCGGTACCTGAGGGATCGGTAGTGTATTACTCAATATGGGACTCGAGGATTATAGTGCCTTCTTGTCTTCGGACCAACCCCTTGAAGAGAATACAAAAGTATTTTTGATTGCTATACATGCTGTGATATGTGTGTGGTATGTGTAGCATATATAGAGACAAACCTATGAGTCAGTGAGGTTATATAGAGGTTTTAAACTTATCGTAGAATACCTATGAGATTAACAATCTATGATTCACCAACTTTGAGGCCAACGTTCTTTAAGGGGGGTAGATTGAAATACCTCAAACCTAAGTATGGTGATAAAACTATTCTAATACGGTATTTGAGGGCCTATTAGTGCCTAAAGAATTTTGGTGAAGAAAATAAAGCCAAAAGAAAAGAGAAAACGCTTAAAAAGCGAAAAACGCAAAAATGAGCGTTATGTGACCATAGGAGGAATATGACCTCAGTTAGGGTCTTAGATGGATTCCGAAGGCTTAGTTAGGCCTAATTAATATACGGGAATAATTCCCGAAGAAAACGGATCCAAATAATGGATTAAAATGCTAAAGAAGTCTTAAAGCATGTTTTTCTAGAAAACCCGAAAACATGAATTTAAGTGGTCAAACAGACCCGTAAAAATTATGGTTGACTATATAACTATAATTAAATATTAATGGAATCTTAAGAACCATAAAATTAATGAAACGAGAAAAATCTAGAAAACGGACCCGGTTAGTGAATAGTGCCAAACCGGGTAAATTAACGAGCGTTTTCTGTAAAAGACAAAAAATGCTCCAGCTCTTGTGTACATAACGGACCGGTTTTAACTAAATAAATCAGCCCATCTCACTCTTGACTAGCTAGTTATTTAAACAAGCTAAAAAGTAAAAAGAGAAAAGTACAAAAAGGTAAATTAAACCTCTCTCCTCTCATTCCCTTTTCTCTCTCCTTCCCTTTTCTTCTTTCTACCATGAGAGCTCCCCTTTCCCCTACCTCTGGTGATTTTGAGCTGTAACAAAGAGCTCCCACGGCTTCCTCACTTCCTCTTCATGCCCAAGCTCCATTTAAGGTCCAAATCAAAAATAAATTGCATATTTGAACTCCCCTCACCAAGCTCTACATTCCTCTCTTTTCAAAATTTGAAAATGATGAAGTTCATCTCCATGGGTATATCCCATTTGAAGAGAAAACTACATAATCTTGAAGCTTGGAGTCCGCTCTTCATTTTAAGGTAAGAAAAGTTACAAAAATCCATCATTTGCCCCACTTTTCTTTTCAGCCGATTTTGGCTCCTCATGGTGGGTGTTTGTTGTCTTTTTTTGTGCTATTCTCCAAGACTCCAATGGTTGATTAGAGATTCTCCTTTGATTTATGGCAAGAACCCATTTCTAGGGTTTCAAAGGTAATGAAAATCTTAGTGTTTTAAGCATTTCCTAGTAATCTTGAGTTAATTAATGAGTTATGAACCTTGCTTAATCTCATTTCCTTATTTAATGTTGGGCTGGAGCATTGGCAATTGCATTGCCGTTGACCGGTTTTGGAAATCAAGAGAGAGGAGGAGAAGAGGAGAATTTAAAAGAGGATTTGAATATTCAAGGTAAGATAATCTACCTTAACTACTATCTTGATGTTTTAGAATTTTTGGGAATGGGAAATAAAATATGAAACCAAATCTGGAGCAAAATTATGTTTTGAGAAAGTTAGAGAGAATTGTGAACTTGTTGATTGAATTATGAATTGAGGGCCTTGGAGCCAAGATACTTGAGATCTATGTTCATATTTATGTTTGGTGAATTTTTTATTGAACTTATGTGCTGGTAGGACCCTTGGATGGGTGTAGTTAGTTTTGGATGAATTTAGGTGATAAATGATGAATTAGGAGATGTTAGAATTGTAGGTAAGTTATGGCAAAATTTTGATAGGAATTATGGTATTATAAGAGATGTCATGAGTGAGGAGTGACCTAGGGTTAACTAGGTGTATGTAGGGATTGATTTGGTTGAAGTAAACACCCATAGAGGGTGAGTGAAGGCTTGGAAATGATAGAAGAAAAATCTGTAGCAAAATAGTGTTTTAGTGCCTTGAATTTTAGGAAAGATTTAGTGTGCATAACCTTGGAAATGAATGATGAACTTGGGTGTAGTTATTGCAAATGGTTATAAAGGATTTGGAATGGTCAAAATGGATGAGAACAAGAGGTAGGCTGTCTAGAGAAGTTTAGAAATTTAATAGTGTGCATAAGTGCAAAAATGAGGATTGAAGTTGTAGAAATTGAGCAAGGATTTGGGTAAAGAATTTGAGTAATAATTTGAGGAGGTTTAGAGCATGATTAAGGAGTGTTTTAGGGTGCTTAAACATGCAGAAAACATGCGGAAATGATTAAGAAAAGATTGGGTGAGAATTGAGGTGAATTTAGAGTCCAAAGTGAGTAAATAAAATGGGTACTGGGCTGGACCAACCTTAGGACCGACCTTGGTAGGGTCGGTCGGCTTGTAAATTGCAAATCCGGAGTGTTCTGACTTTGACTGACCTTGGGACCGACCTTGGCAAGGTCGGTCGGGCTAAAATTTTCAAATCTGGAAGTCTTCTGACTCCGACCGAGGTCGGGCAAACAAAAAAATTTAATTTTAAAAAATAATTATATATGTATACATACATATATATACACATACGTATATATATGTATAAGTGAGGCATTAGTGCTAGAGTAATTAAGGTAATAAAGTTAAGCACACTTGAGTAAAACCAAGAATAATGGGATAACGTGGTTAAGTACGGAAGTAAGAGTAGTTAGTTACCTTATGATCTTGATGCTCATAGAAACATTTGGAATACGATCAGTGGATCGAGTAAGACCGAGGAACGTGAGGTGACACGGTAGAATGAATCCATGGTGAAAGGTATGATTTTCTCATGCCCTGTATGCTAACCTGGCTACACTAATTTGTGTGCTTGTTTGCTTGTGTGCCGACTTATTCAAGATATAAGCATGAAAATGAATTATTACTTGATTGTGTATCTTGATGCTTGATGTATGAACTAACCATACTTGAGTGATTGCTTGATCTAACTTAGTGTTGGAGACCGACTCATAGATGTGTCTTGTTTGTTTAGTGACTCGTAGAAAGAGTCGTTTTGCTAAATAACGAAACATGGAAACACACGAAAACTATTAAATCAATAATAACAATAATGCAAACATACGAACTCACTAGAATGTGAGAGAGTTGTACGGGGATAATCCACAAAACAAATGATAGTGGAAGATGTAACGAAACCTCTATTAAGAGATTAATGAAGGTACAACCCTTGAACTTGAGAGAAGTAAGGAATGATAAGGGACCAACAAACTCCCTTAGGATATAGTCGACCCACAATATGAGGGTCCGACCTAATTGAGAAAATGGTCTGAAACCACGTGTTCAAAAGATAAGGAAACCCTTAAATTTGAGAAAACTAAACATTGAGAAATTCCCTAAGTTACTAGGTGATATCAAGAGAGATACTCCTAGGCTAATCTATGAGATTATGAAATAACTCCGAGAGAGGAGTTTGGGGAATTTGAGTAGTCCAGTAGAGAAACGGACAGTAGAGGAGTCGAGGAGCTAAGTAGGTAGTTCCGTTTGATAGTCGAACCTTCCCACCATGCTAGACCTAGAGTAGGGTCGAAACCGGGGAAGTAACACTAGTAGTTGAAAGCCCGGTGGTGAGTCTTATGTATGACTCTACTCGGAGGTCATGAGTAATGACTTAAAAGAGCTCCCTTGAGAACATAAGATTTGAGAATTGATAAAATATTTAAGACTTGAATTTGAGAGTAAGAGAATTTGAGAAGAGTAACCCAAGAGAATGGGTAAGATAATAATTAAGTGACCAAGGCATAGTGAGGTAGAACCCTCAAGGCCTAGAGTAAGTTAACACTAACTAACAAACTTGTTGTGTTAGTAGTTATTGCATTCCTTGTTTGAATACTTCTGTATGCGAGTATGTCTATTGAATTAAAAATGAATCGCATATTCTCGGCCAAATAGTCGGCGTACCCCCGTTAGCACGCGGGGTATGTGAATTTCTTATGTAGCAATTTGCTAAGCCCTTTGGGGTACTGTTTTTATTTTCCAAGTACATTGGAGTCGTCTACCGTCCAAGTGTAGGGCGGGGTTGCTATATAAGCATGCGTAGTTGTCTAAGAAGTTGTATTTGCTTGTATTGAGAATTGTAGAGACTCGGCATAGCATTGATTAAGGTTTGTATTTGTAATTGTTGAGTATTCGGTTTATTTATCCATCAGACCGATATTGTAGATGGATGTTTGTATTGGATTTGGCCTTGTTAGTCATGTGGGTGACTAACGGCATTGTATCACCCACCGTATGGAGAAGGAATCCCGCTGCTTTAGTATTGGAGTTTGAGACGAATTATAGGATAATGAATTGATTAGCGGTAGGGGTGTTACAAGTGGGCTGCCTCTGGGGCACCAATTTGCCTTTCTCATTGGGCACTACAACTATTCCCCCTTTATTGGGAACTACTTGCACAGGAGAAACCCTGTAACACCCCCAACACTGGCCTAGGAGTTAGGGATGTTACACGCCGCATATTAACTTAATAACGCAAGGCTCTAATGATCAAACGCAAACAACAAAATAAAGGCCCAAAACAGAATACTTATATAAAAGTATAGTCAAAGTGATGTTGAAACATCCCAAAAGTTAATACAAAACCCACAAGCGAAACAAAAGCGGAAGCTAACTTCAGAGGCCCGAAGGCTACAAGTCAAAGACAAATGTCTTAAAGAACTGAATAAATCAATAACTAAACTCCAGATGCTGAACAAAGTGATCCTCGCTGATCAATCTGCAATGTTAGAATAAGTAGGGGAATGAGCACACAACTATGCCTAGTAGATGACTAACTTCATCAACCAGCATGCTCAAAACATTTATAGAATATTATCAAATCAGAGTAAGACAAAAGGAAACCAGGTCATAAATCAGAAGCAGAAGTCCAACCATGAAAGGGACTAAACAGAATTAGTAACAGACGGATTCAGAAAATAGAGGGGGACACTAGTTGATCGCAGCATACAGACATAACGAGTAAACAACTCATGAACAGAACGAGGAAACCTCAATCGTAAACAAAACAGGTGGAACACCTGTGAATAGAACAGGGAACATCACCCGTGAAACAGAAGGATATCCTACATAGCGCGCTACGAGACAGCTAAACCAGGGAATCCAACCCCGCAAACAGAAGTCACAGAATTCAGAAGCTTGTTGAAGGCTTTCAAATCAAAGAAAACATAATCATGTGCTCAAACATATATAAACAGATAGTATTTGAAAAGAGGAATCCAACACCGTAAATGGCACTCAAAACGGAGCTCAAACGAGCGAGTTAAGGCGAAAACAGTCTGTTGTCCGAACTTGTGTCCGAGTGTCTAAGTTCAGACGCAAGTCGAATTAAAATAGGTCGGCAAATTCACAGTGTCTGAACTTCAATGTTCGGAATGAAGTTCAGACAGTTTCCAAAAAAAACCCGTGGTGAAGTTTGAACGTTGAAGTTCGGTTTATTTCAGAAAACAGAGGGTGTCCGAACTTCAAAGTTCGGACTGAAGTTCGGACAGCCCGAAAAATGCAATTTCCAGAGCTGAATAGAAACGAACAGAAACACCAAAACACATCCAAATCGACACACGCTTTCAGAAAACAACCTTGTGGGTTTAATCCATTGAAAAGGCATTAAATCAGACATATATCACGCACAACACGAAGTCAATTTATCGAGTTAAATTGCAGAAACCAAAGTCCCCAAGGCAGAACACACAAGCTGAATTCGAGAGCCACCTACCTCGTTACAGCCGAAATTCCTCTATCTGATGCAAAATGATCCGAAATACAGACACAACAGCAGCAACGCAGTCCAACAACGCAACCCCAATCACGCTGAACAAAAATATTCACGTAAACAACCCGAACTCAGAACGTAGAACCCCCAATTCGTAAAACAAAACTGTCCAACAACGGAATACAACGCATACCTGAAACTCACTGACACGAACATAACAGCAGTCCACAGCAGAGGAGAGATCAACAGAGACAACAGAGGATTACTGATTCCCTAATCAGATTGGAGGAGAGAGTTAGGGATTGGAGAAGTTCTCCAAACTGAATTGCATAATTAACGAGCGATACACAAACCTGACTGCGAATGGGAACATGTAACACCCCAACCCGAAATCCAATAAACTGAACGGCGATCACTCCCAAATAAAATACAACTGCAGCGGAAATAAATACAACAACCGGGCGGTATTACAATGCCGTTGGCCACCCTTGTGACCAACAAGGCTAAGTCCAAATACAATCTCCAAAAGTCACGGTCTGAATACGAATACAATCCGAGATACTAGGAATCAAACTCGAATGTAAAATACTTAAGTAAAACAAATGTCTAAAGGAAGACACCCATACCTTGAATCTACCCCACCTACACTCGGTGTGGTAATCTTCTTAACTTCAGGTACCTTAAAAATGGGGGTGCCCCCAAAGGGGCTCAGCAAACAATGCTGGTATGGAAAACGTGCAGCCCATCGTCTACCGGGCCACACCAACTACTTTGTCAAATACATGCAGTTCATTTTTATAAAGCTGTAAACAAACATAGTAGGATAATAACAAGTATCCATACAAGGACAATAATGTCACATAGAACAAGACACAGAAGGTCGTGTTAGCTGAACTGAAATTCTTTAATGATAGTCGGTCCACACAATGGGACTGACAGGTATAACTGAATATCTTAAATAGTGGAGGTATAGTGACCTCGTTAAGATTGAAAGGTTGGGTATAAAAACCCCAGGAGATAACTTAGTTAAACCCTGAACTGAGAGGCGTGGGAAATAGAATCCCACTAGAGGAATGAAGTCTTCCTCAAACTGAATGGCATTAGAAACCCGGAAGGAATAGAGTCTTCCTCCCAACTAAAAGTTCCGTCGCGACGTAGATAGGAGACGACCTGAGACAGGTACAGCTCCTGTAGCATGCATGGCCAGATCCAACTGGGCTCCTCGTTCTCGTAGTATAAAGTTGTTAAGTGTCATATAAAGACGTTAAACAAGAACACAATGTGTATTGTCAATTATCACGTTTAGGATAATGACGTTTGTTATAAAGTGAAGTTAGTGAGAGACTTGAGTACAAGTCCTCGGTATACTGAAGCGCAGGTATTTAATCCACTGGTATAGTAGTGTTTGTATGCGTGGGACATACACGTTGTAGTCAGCAACATTCACGCACATAAAATAATACAACAGCGCCCAAGAGTAAAACAACAGTTTACATTAATTATCTTGGTCGTTATTTCAAAACAACAGATAGCACACAAGCCGGTGTAATCCGGTAGAAAACAGGTTGCAAGAATCCCATACCGTTCACCGTAGTTTGCAGTTGATTATACCCTGGTCAACGTCTGGTCAAACAAAGTCCTAGAATAGGATTAACTGAGAGGGTTAATTTATGTTACCCTTATATAATAATCTTATTGGAACTTTCAACAAATCTCGTATTTGTCATTTCATGTGAGGTTTATTTCTTTTAATCACCTCCTGATTTAATGTATAACTTATTTGTTATTCCTTTTTGATCTATTTATAAATCCTTTAATGTACATATATGTATTCATATATTCATGTACTATATTTGTTGTTTATTTTAATTGTCTAAGTGACATAACAACTTATAATTTTCTTAACTATATTTAAATGTCTTACAATGACATAATATTCTTATAATCTCATTATCCTCCTTTTTGTCATGAATAATATTTATTGTTCCCCTTTAACTTCCTTATAACTATATAAGTCATAGTTCTAATTCCATAATTCCTTTAATTAAATTTCTTTCTTCTAATTCCTCAAAATATCCATATAGGACTTATATTTATTTAAATCTAAATTATTACCCTTATATTTCGGTTATTTACAAAACAACCACATTAATTCATAAACTTTATATTTGAATTCTAATCTCATTATATTATAGAGTTTTAACTTCTTATTTAGCTAAATTACATAGTCACACTAATATTTTGGTATATAGCTTTTAAGTACTATAACTTTCAAAAATAACTACTTAGCCCCTTCAATTCTCGGCAATAATAATTTATTTCCTATAATTACAATTTAACCACAAAATCTTATTAACTTTACATAATGCCTTATAAACTATAGTTTTAATTTAATTCTCCATAAATGCCGAATATATATATATAAATTCTTAAATTACCAAACTAACCCCAAAGTAATTCGGCTTTGTCATTTATTCTTCCTTAATTACATTTTCACCCCAAAACTTAATAATAGTTACTTAATAACTTATAAACTAAAGTCTAAATATTTATTTCCTCAAAATTTTGAAAGTGAGCCTAATAAATCTCTTAATTATGAATTCGCCCACTAATAAGTTCTAAACTTTCATAACAACTTTTATAAATTACATAATAGCCCAAAACTTTATAAAATGCTATTTTAACACTTGTTTAAATTATCTAAAATTCATGAACTTAATTCCTAACCTTATATTATTTCATAATTACACCAAATACCCCTTTAGCTCTCGGCTTTCACAATAAATCCACTAAACTTTGTAAAAATTACATTTAAACCACATAACTTAATTAATTAGCCATTTAAGCACTAATAAAATATTTTTAACTCTCCAAACTTTATAATATAAGTTTATATACCTAAGTAGGTCATTAAAACCTATTTATCAATTAGAGCATTCGGCCATAAATATTTAGTGACCATATAGTATATAAAAGTGGATTTATATGTCATAATAATTATACATAAATTCATAGGAGTCATATAACTCATGTATAAACTATTGTAATGTCTTATATAAATTCTTAGCTCAAAATAAAGTATTTTTGCCCTTGATATTTCGGCCTTAATTAATTTGTAACATAAATAAATTCTATGACACAAAAATGTGTCTTAAGGTAAATATTTTCTATATATGTTATAGATTATATTTTTGGCATATAAAACCATATCATTTCGGTATTAATTAACCTAGGAGGTATACATAATTTTTGTAGAATTTTTAGAAGCTTAACAAAGCTTATAACATAGAGATTTACTTAGTAAACTTACTTCTTAACAAAGGTGGTTAAGTGCTTGAACTCCTCTTGAATCTCCAAGCTTCCTCCAAGGTAATATTGAAGCTCCACTTCGGTTATATGCAAGTGGTGAAGGAGTTTTAGGAGTTAGATCTTGAATAAAGATCTTAAGTAGATTTGTAAGTAGTTTTACAAGAATTTACCTTAGGCTTTTCTCCTTATAATTTCGGCTCACTAATGGTGGATGAAAAACAAGTTTTCCTTCATGAAAATAAGGAAGGAAAGAGCCTTAGAAGAAGAAGAACTTGGTTACACATAAAAATGCGCTTTAAGGATTTACAAGCATTAAAACTACCTTAAGGTAACCTTGAGATGCTCCTTGGTTTAATTTTGGTTTGGACAACCTCCTTGGAGAACTAATTGATGTCGAACACTTGTTGTTAAGCTAGGAAGAGTTTTGCTTCAAGGCTTGCCAAGAAATGCTAGGAAATTACCTTAAAGATGAAGATAGAAGTTAAAACTCCATTAATGGACTTAAGAGCTTCAAAGGAAGAAGATGAAGCTAGAAGAGAGAGTTAGGAACCTTACCAATTCGTGAATGAAGAGTGCAAGGAGGGAAATGAGACTAAGCTCACGTATAGGTAAGAGAATGCAATTTGGAAATGATTTTTGTTTATAAATTTTTAATGTCATTTGACTATTCTTTTCCTTAGTTTATTGCATGAGTTATTGGCTCAATAAATGCCTCCTTTCCAGCATGAAAACCGGCATGTGGTGTGACTAAGCAAGAGTTGGAAAGACAATAATGTTGGCTAGAAGACAAGGTAAGAAAAGGTAAGGATATTCCTTTGATTTTTCAATGTTAAATGACTTGTCTTCTTCTTCATGTAGGTGCACGATTTCAAGGGTTGAATGGGGGTCTCCATCGGTGTTGAAGAGCCAAGGAAGAGCTAAGGAAGAGCTAAGGAAGGTCACATGCTTAAGAAATCAAAAGGCAAAAAGAAAAGGAATCTACTTTTTGCTTTTAGTATTTGTTTTTGTCTAGCCAACTTGGCCATGTTCTCTAGCATAATTTCGACAGCTCTCTGGTCAAATGAGTCACACATTTCTTTGCCATTAAGTATTATAGCACATGGGATGATGAGTCATTATGTTTTAAGCCTTTTTTAAACTTTAAAGGCAAATTTTATACTAGTTTTTGCTCTCAAAATAGGCCCCTATAGAGAGCCTTGTTGACTAGTCACACCAACTGATTTAGAAGGTCATTTTAACCCTATTTAAGATTACCAATTCGTGGCATGTCAAAAACTACAAGGTAATTGCGTAAACGCATTTTTGTGACACCCGAAGGTGTGTTTTTGTGCTCTGAGGAAATTTTGGGAAACCAATTGCTTTTATGAGTTCCAAGTGTTTGTAAACACTTATTATAGTAAATAAACATATACTAAGATGTTACATTGGATTATATGGGGTTACATCCACCCGTGACATAATTTACGGGCCATCGGGACACACCCGGGCAAAAAGGAGCGCTAAGAAATCCTCCTGTTGTTTTTGCTGAATTTTGAGAAACCACTTCGTGGGTTCTCTTTATAATGGTTAATAAAGATGTTAGGAACTCAAGGAATTAATTTTATAGGAGTTCGTGCCACCTCGGCACTCCTCCGGACTTTTCGTGCTTTAAGGAGCGGGCGTGAGCACTCCCGAGCGTTTTGCGTTTTTGACTGAATTTAGCTTAGGGAATATATTTGTATATTCATATAATAATTGTATGACCATTTGGTTTGAATATTAGAGGGTCATACAAGGTCATGTTTGACCATATGCTTCTAAGGCGTTTTAGCGTTTATGGAGAAACGACTATTTTTACGTAACGTTTTCATGCATGGGTTTGCATGCGTACGTGAAATGATTCATATTTGGATTATATTCCAATAAATAATGATTTAATAATATTATTTAGATTTGGGGTATTTCAGAACAGCAAGACGATGGAAGAATTCGTAGTAGCACTCGAGTCTCCAATCAGTAGAACTTGGTAGATTAGTGATGTAGATGAGAGCGTTGAGAGAGAGAAGGAAGAAGAACGTCTCGAGAGTTAAGCGACTAATCGTGAATGAACGTGGTGATCAGAATTGCAAAATTGAGAATTATTAATATCACCCAAATATTAATAATATTCCCTTACCAGAAAAATTGAAACGAAAAGGACCACCTCACCCTTGTCTTTAATCAAAAGGACTTCCACATCCTGAATCCAGAATGAAACAACGTAAAATAAGTTGTGACGAAATTAAATTGTAACAGAATCTTGGGTTATAACATCACCTCCCCCTAAAAGAATTTCGTCCTCGAAATTAAAACGTACCTACTGCTCGAAAAGGGCGGGAAACTTGGGTCGCACTTCACTCTCGAACTCCCAAGTCGCTTCCTGCTCTGACTGACCCGACCACTGGATCTTGACCATAGGCATGGTCTTACTCCGGAGCTTACGAACAGCTCGAGCCAAAATCTTTAGAGGCACTGCTTCATAATAGAAGTCCTCTCTAAGCTGAAGCGGACCGAACTCTATGACATCCGACGGATCCGGAATATACTTCCTCAGCATAGACACGTGGAAGACACTGTGAACTCCCGCCAACGACGGTGGCAATGCTAAACGATAGGCAAGCGGTCCGATCCTCTCTAAGATCTCAAAAGGACCCACAAAACGAGGGCTAAGCTTGCCTCTCTTCCCAAACCTCACAACACCTCGGACTGGGGAGACCTTCAAATAAACGTGATCGCCCACCTCAAACTCTAGGGGTCGTCTCCTCTGATCGGCGTAGCTCTTCTGACGACTCTGAGCCACAAGCAGGCACTCTCTGATAGTTTGTATCTTCCCCACAGCATCCTGGACCAGGTCTGGTCCGACTACGGCCCTCTCCTTCAGATCATCCCAACAGATGGGTGATCTACATCTCCTGCCATACAAGGCCTCGAACGGGGCCATCCCGATGCTAGCCTGGAAGCTATTATTATAGGTGAACTCTATCAAGGCAACATGCTGGTCCCAGCTGCCTCCAAAGTCAAGCACACATGCTCTGAGCATGTCCTCAAGGACCTAATTCGTCCTATCTGTCTGCCCATCTGACTGAGGATGATAACCTGAACTGAAAGACAACTTCGTCCCCAAAGCCTGATGCAAACTCTACCAGAATCTAGACACGAACCTCGGCTCTTTGTCAGACACAATAGTAGCAGGAACTCCATGAAGGTGTACGATCTCGTCCATATTTAACTGAGCCAGGCGATGCAAACTGTAGGTCTTCCTGACTGGCAAGAAATGGGCACTCTTCGTGAGCCTATCCACAATTACCCATACGGCGTCGAAACCTCTCGGAGTCTTAGGTAGACCCATGACAAAATCCATGCCGACACTCTCACATTTCCACTCCGGAACTGGAAGAGGCTGAAGCAGACCTTCTGGTCTCTAATGCTCCGCCTTGACCTTCTGGCAGGTCTGGCATCTGGACACAAAATCAGATATATCTCTCTTCATATTGTTCCACCAAAAGGTCTCTCGAAGGTCTCGGTACATCTTCACACCTCCTGGGTGTACCGAGTACGGAGCTCCATGAGCCTCCTGCATGATCTCTCGCCTCAAGGCATCATCTGCAGGCACACAGACACGGTCCCTGAATCTCTGATAGCCGTCCTCTGAAATTCTGAACTCAGACTCCTGACCGGAAGTAATACTCTCTCTGATCTTACCCAAACCGGCGTCGAGCTCCTGGCTGGCCTTGATCCGGTCGACCAAGGTAGGCTGAATCTGCCACCCTGCTAACATCCCAGACCTCTCTGGACGGACGACCCAGATACCCATACGCTGCAACTCGAGAGCAGACCTTTGCACACCAGACATGGCATAAACAGCTCCAGACGGACCCCTGATCCTACTGAGCGCATCAGCAACTACATTCGCTCTACCCGGATGGTAGAGGATCTCCAAATCATAATCGTGCAGCAACTCCAGCCACCTCCTCTGCCTCAAGTTCAACTCCTTCTGAGTGAACAAGTACTTGAGGATCTTGTGGTCCGTATATACCTTGCACGATGCCCCGTAAAGGTAGTGCCTCCATATCTTTAGGGCAAATACAACAACCGCTAACTCTAGATCATGGGTTGGGTAATTCCTCTCATATGGCTTCAACTGACGAGAGCCATATGCCACTACCTTCCCCTGCTGCATCAGAACGCACCCAAGTCCCTTATGGGACGCATCATAGAAAACCTCAAGTCCGTCAGTACCCTCTGGAAGGGTCAGAATCGGTGCAGTAGTCAACCTCTTCTTCAGCTCCTGGAAACACTGCTCACAGGCCTCGCTCCACTCAAACTTCACATCCTTCTACAGCAGACGAGTCAAAGGGATCACTAGCTTGGAGAAGCCCTCCACAAACTTACGATAATAGCCCCCTAATCCAAGGAAGCTACAAATATCTCCAACATCAGTGGACCTGGCCCACTCTGTAATGGCTCTAATCTTCTCCGGGTCCACGGAGATACCATCCTTGGAGACATGTCCCCAGAACACCACCTGATCCAACCAGAACTCGCACTTCTTCAGCTTTGCGTACAGTTCCTTCTCCCTCAGAGTCTGAAGAACAGTCCTCAGATGCTCCTTGTGCTCCATAACACTCTTGGAATACACCAAGATGTCATCAATAAACACCACCACGAACTGGTCTATAAATGGCTTGAACACACAGTTCATCATGTCCATAAATATAGAAGGCGCATTCGTCAGACTGAATGGCATCACTAGGAACTCGTAGTGTCCATAACGAGTCCTGAAAGCAAACTTAGGCACATCATCTGCCTTAATCCTCAGCTGATGGTAACCAGACCTCAGATCGATCTTAGAAAACACCTTAGCTCCAGCTAGCTGATCAAATAAGTCATCAATGCGTGGGAGAGGATACCGGTTCTTGATGGTAACCTTGTTGAGCTCCCTATAGTCAATGCATAAACGTATGCTACCGTCCTTTTTCTTGACAAATAACACTGGTGCTCCCCAAGGCGACACACTCGGGCGAATGAAGCCCTTATCCAATAGCTCCTACAACTGAACCTTCAGCTCCTTAAGCTTAGCAGGCGCCATCTAGTATGGGGCCTTAGAAATCGGCTGAGTCTTAGGTGCGAGCTCGATCGAGAACTCCACCTCTCTGATAGGGGGAACACCAGGTACGTCATCCTGGAACACGTTGGGGTAGTCTCTAACCACTGGTATGTCCTCCAACTTTGCATCCTTGCGAACCTCAGGGATGTAGCACATATATCCCTGACAACCCTTCCTCAAATGGCGAAACGCCTGCATAGCTGAAATGACTGGCGGCGAGCAAGGGAGTCCATTCCCTACTACAGTCAAACGAGGCTGGCCCGGCTCCTCGAATGTAACTCTCGAAGCGGCACAATCAATGTGGGCATGGTGCGCAGCAAGCCAATCCATGCCCAGAATCACATCAAAGGTAGTCATCTCCATCGGGATGAGATTAGCACGCAGAATCCTATCCTTTACTAGCACAGGACTATCTTTACACACAGAGTTCAGAAGCACATTCAAATTCCTAGCCAAAGGACTATGCACACACAATTCCACACTCAAGGGAACAACAGGAAAACCGAGCTCACCCACCAACTCAGTAGAAATAAAAGAGTGGGTGGCTCCTGAGTCAAACAAATAGAAAACAGAACGATCAGACAGCTGGAGAATACCTGTGACAACTCTGTTAGTGGATTGGTCTCTCTCTCCAGCCATCGCATAGACTCAGGCCTGGCCCTGGGGCTTCCTCTGCTCGGGCCAGTCTCGATCTCTGGACTCTGAAGCAAATCCTCCAGTCCCACCTCCTGAGCTGCCTCTGCTCCTCTCTGCCTGAGGACAGTCAGCAATCCTGTGGTCCAAGGAGCCGCACTTGAAGTAGGCTCCTGACTTCTTGTAGCAGTCCCTACCTCGATGGAACTTGCCACACACCTAGCACTTAGGAGTAGACGATGATGACGATGACCCTCCTCTGTCTCTCGAACCCTGACGGTCCCCAGATCGGTCTCCAGTAGACTGCTTCTTCTGAGAAGCAGACTGATCTCTCCTGTCAGTGTCGTCGGACCTCTACTTCCTCTTCTGATCCTTCCCAGACTGGCGCCCCTTCAAATCGGCCTCCACCAATAGGGCAACATCAGCTACGTCCCTGAAGGTCTTGTGACGCAGCGGCGTCACAGCAGAACGGATGTCGGGCCTCAGACCACTCTCAAACTTTCTGGCCTTCCTATGCTCATCCGGCTCAGGAGCGAACTAGGAGAGACTGATGAACTTGCGCACATACTCCTCCACGCTCATGTCCCGACCCTGGCGCAACCGGTTATACTCTAGAATGCGCTGGTCCTTGTAAACATCGGGGTAGAACTGTTTGTTGAACTCCCCTATGAACTGATCCCACGTCCATGGTTATGGGAACATCCCCATAACAGACCTCCACCACTCCTTGGCTTCGGCCTTGAATAGGAAGGTGGCGAAGTCCACCTTCTGGTTCTCCTCGGATCCCATAACGCGTAGTAGATCCTCCACCTCTAAGAGCCAATGGCTGGCCTCCTGCGGGTCTCCCGTCCCATAAAATGCTGGAGGCTTCAGCTTCATGAATTCCTGATGCGCCTTTACGTTCCTTTCTCCAGCATCAGCCCCAGATGGGCCTGGTCCGCCAACTGGTCCTCCTCTAGCTGGTCCACCCCCTGCAACCATCGTCTGCATGAGCGGCGTCATGAACTGTTGAACAGCATCAACAACATTTCCTGGAGCTCTTCTTGGTGGCATTCTGAAAGTCCAACAGCAGGTAATTACACTCAGACACTAGTACTGACGTTTCTGACATATTGGCTTACTTAAAATCCCAGCAGATTAGAACCTAGAGCTCTGATACCACTAAATGTAACACCCCCAACACTGGCCTAGGAGTTAGGGATGTTATACGCCGCGTATTAACTAAAAAACGCAAGGCTCTAATGATCGAACGCAAACAACAAAATAAAGGCCCACAGAATACTTATATAAAAGTATAGTCAAATTGATGTTGAAACATCCCAAAAGTTAATACAAAACCCACAAGCGAAACAAAAGCGGAAGCTAACTTCAGAGGCCCGAAGGCTACAAGTCAAATACAACTGTCTTAAAGAACTGAATAAATCAATGACTAAACTCCAGATGCTGAACAAAGTGATCCTCGTTGATCAATCTGCAATGTTAGAATAAGTAGGGGAATGAGCACACAACTATGCCCAGTAGATGACTAACTTCATCAACCAGCATGCTCAAAACATTTATAGAATATTTTCAAGTCAGAGTAAGACAGAAGGAAACCATGTCATAAATCAGAAGCAGAAGTCCAACCATGAAAGGGACTAAACAGAATTAGTAACAGACGGATTCAAAAAACAGAGGGGGACACTAGTTGATCACAACATATAGACATAACGAGTAAATAACTCGTGAACAGAACGAGGAAACCTCACTCGTAAATAGAACACGTGGAACACCTGTGAACAGAACGGGGAACATCACCCGTGAAACAGAAGGAATCTAACCCCGCAGATAGAAGTCATAGAATTCAGAAGCTTGTTGAAGGCTTTCAAATCAAAGAACACATAATCATGTGCTCAAACATATATAAACATATAATATTTGAAAAGAGGAATCCAACGCCGTAAACGGCACTCAAAACGGAGCTCAAACGAGCGAGTTAAGGCGAAAACAGTGTGTTGTCCGAACCTGTGTCCGAGCGTCTAAGTTCGGACGCAAGTCGAATTAAAACAGGTCGACAAATTCACAGTGTCCGAACTTCAATGTTCGGACTGAAGTTTGGACAGTTTCCGAAAAAAAACCTGTGGTGAAGTCTGAACGTCGGAGTTCGGTTTATTTCAGAAAACAGAGGGTGACCGAACTTCAAAGTTCGGACTGAAGTACGGACAGCGCGAAAAATGCAATTTCTAGAACTGAACAGAAACAAACAGAAACACCAAAACAAATCCAAATCGACACACGCTTTCAGAAAACAACCTTGGGGGTTTAATCCATTGAAAAGGCATTAAATCAGACATAAATCACGCACAACATGAAGTCAATTCATCGAGTTAAATTGCAGAAACCAAACTCCCCAAGGCTGAACACACAAGCCAAATCCGAGAGCCACCTACCTCGTTACAGCAGAAACTCCTCAATCTGATGCAGAATGATCCGAAATATGGACACAGCAGTAGCAGCGCGGTCCAACAACGCAACCCCAATCACGCTGAACAAACATATTCGCAGAAACAACCCGAACTCAGAACATAGAACCCCCAATTCGTAAAAACAAAACTGTCCAACAATGGAATACAACGCATACCTAAAACCGATTGACACGAACGCAACAGCAGTCCACAGCAGAGGAGAGATCGATAGAGACAACAGAGGATTACTGATTCCCTAATCAGATTGGAGGAGAGAGTTAGGGATTGGAGAAGTTCTCCAAACTGAATTGCATAATTAACGAGCGATACACAAACCTGACTGCGAAGGGGAACAACAAGACAACAGAAGAATTCGCAGAAGCACTCGAGTCTCCAATCAGCAGAACTTGGTAGATTAGTGATGTAGAAGAGAGTGTTGAGAGAGAGAAGGAAGAAGAATGTCTCGAGAGTTGAGCGACTGATCTTGAATGAACGTGGTGATCAGAATTGCAAAACTGAGAATTATTAATATCACCCAAATATTAATAATAATCCCTTACCAAAAAAATTGAAACGAAAAGGACCACCTTGCCCTTGTCTTTAATCAAAAGGACTTCCACGTCCTGAATCTAGAATGAAACAACTTAAAATAAGTTGTGACGAAATAAAATTGTAACAGAATCTTGGGTTATAACAAACCTAGCGGTTATCAGAGATGGCATCAATGATACCTGCACCCAGAGGCTTCAGAACTTCAGCTTTCACTACATCTTTTAGGTTTGGATTCAATCTCCTCTGGGGCTGCCTCACTGGCTTGACACCGTCTTCCATGTGAATTGTGTGAGAACCCTAGACTGATCCCTTTTATGTCTGCCACCGACCACCCCAAAGCTCCCTTGTGCCTTCTTAACACCTCTAGAAGTATGCTTTCCTGTGAAACAGACATAGATGAAGAAATAATAATAGGTAGGGCGCGACCCTCTACCAAGAAAGCATACTTAAGATTTGAAGGGAGAGTTTTGAGTTCAAGAGTAGGGGGCTTCTCTACTATAGGAACGAGCCTCTAAGTAGACATGTCTAGTGGCTCTATGTTGCTCAAAATAGTGATTAAACTATCTTACTAATTATGGGCAGTGAACCCATACATTGTAGCCCAACAAGGTCGTATCCACAAGGACTTCGTAACTTGAAACGAAGTATTCATTCCTATCCAATTCGATCGTCTTTGCTATCCTACGTTACCTGGTTTCGATCTCAAGTTTCACAAGGCAGAGAGAGAGAGCCTTTTGCTAGAATCGAGCTCAAGTCTGTTTGCCAATTACTGCCTGTCTTTATTTCATGGGGGTACACCACTATTTATAGTGTTTTACATGTGTGAGTACAATTTTACCCTACTCTAGCAGCTTTAGCCGGTCACAGGAGACCGGCCACACTACGTTTTATTTAGCCTGAATCCTATTTCCATCTGGCTAGTGGTGGCCGGATGCCCTATGTGTTTCTATTTCCATCCGGCTGGGGGGGTCGGATGCATTTTTTGGCTTAGTACCATTTCTTCCCTTCTCATCAGTCCCACAAGTTCTATCTTTTTGAATTTTGATGAAGAAAGTAGAACTTCTATGCTTTGTGTCTGAGGAAAAAATTTGCGGCTGCGACCATCTCGAGGTTCTTCGCCCTGTCTGTGTTCCACCCTTCCCTCATCTCAGTCCCACGAGTTTTTTTCTTCATATTTGGAGAGAAAGAATTTCTTCTTCTTTTTTAAAGGTCATATGCGGTGCTCGTGACTCGTGCTTGTCTTGCGCCGCCCTTTTTGAATTTTCTCGCCTATTTTCGATGTAGAATACGTAAGACCCTTCTGATATCAGAACCGTCTTTAGGAAGCATGTAGCCTTCTTTCTTTTTCCTGTAAAAAATGCCTTTTGTCTGTGCACATTCATATTTTTATTCATTTGAGCGGGAAAAGAAAACTTCTCTTTAAAGCCTGAGTTTTTGAGCTTCCTTCTCTCTCCTCCTTCGTCTCGTTGCCTTTGTTGTTTTCTCTTTCGTCTTTCTGCTATCGCACTCTGCACTTGCTTTCATCGCTTTCGCTTCTCGATCCCGTGCTTGGCTTCTCAATGTCTTCTTCTGGCACAAAGAAGAGTAAGGCTGCTGAGAACTTTTCGCCAGCCACTGAAGCGATTCAAGGCTCTCACTCCTCTAGCGGCTTCCGTCCCTCCTTCCTGAAATTCTCGAAGCCTTTTTTGGCTGGCCGCGAGCCCTGTCCTTCTACTCTCGACTTTTCCTCTCTTTCCAATTGTCTTGGTGGCATCAAAGTCCCACTTGGTACCAAAGTTTATCTTCCGTCCTCCGACTCCCACCCTAACGACGATTTCGGTCTAGGGTACATAGTTTACGCTGATTTCTTTCCCTCAGGCTTGACCATTCCCCCACATCCCTTTGTGTTAGGCTTTTTGCTCCGTCGCTGCTATTCTCTTGCTCACTTACATCCAAAGGCTATCTCGTACCTTCATGTCTTCGTCGCCCTCTGTGAAGAAAACAAAATTCGGCCGGAGGGCAACGAGTTTGCTCGATTTTTCACGGTTAGGGTTGACCCTGATAGCCTAACCATTATTGCGAGGGCCGGATACTCTCTCTTTGACTATAAGAAAGTACATGGGTGGAGCTCGCGGTGGTTCGTCATCGTTCCTCCATCTGGCCGCTACTTGGGTGTCCCGTACAGCTCCGAGGTCACCAGAGATCAGTTGGTCTGCTCTAGTACTCCTCCGGCCGAGCTACCCATCTCCAAGATTTTGAAGGCTCAAAGCCGTGAGCCTTTGACCATCGAGGCATTCTTCACCAAAGCACGTCTATCCTCCCTAAAGACCTACTATAGTAAGTACTGATTGTTAGTGTAAATTTTGCTTTCTCTACTGATTCCCTTATTGTTTTGGTGTGTTGCGTGCAGATTTCTTCCAGAAAGGAGACAAAGTTGGCCCTTTCCACAGTTGGAATTTTGTCGGCTTCAAAAGTGGGGACAAAAGGATCAACTACTACGACACAATAGATGCGGCTGTTTGTGCGGCTGAGCAGCTCTTGGGGGACACAGCTCCTCCCAAGAAGCGCTCTAGGCAAGAAGCAGGAGATGACCAAGCGGGGCACTCAAAGAAAAAGAAAAGATTGGAATCCCTTGAACGTTCTAACGCAGGATTGCCAGGTACATGGCACGTGAGTCCAGAGTCTGGGCGTCGTGTCTTTCTTCCTCTAACCCCCGGTTCGGGTCTAGACCTTGGTTCTCACCCGGAGCGGGAGTTCGGTCATCCGACCCCAATTTGCGAACAGTTTCCTGACTTGTCGGGTTACTTTTCCTCAGATCCTGGCCAAGAAAACACTCTGGAAGCCACAGGGCTTTGCATGGATCCTCTGGCCGAACAAGGTTTTCGATCGATTTCTCTTTCTTCTGTGTCTTTCTATCTTTTAAACAGTACTCCCTCGTCCCTGGTCTTGTATGTGTTTTGTCGATTCTTCAGATAGTGCGGCTGTGTCTGGTTTTTGGTTATTG
The DNA here is from genome assembly GCA_023374045.1 of Limonium bicolor. Classification (NCBI taxonomy): domain Eukaryota; kingdom Viridiplantae; phylum Streptophyta; class Magnoliopsida; order Caryophyllales; family Plumbaginaceae; genus Limonium; species Limonium bicolor. The sequence continues at coordinate 198,089,998 of CM041779.1, read as the reverse complement.
CGGCAGTCTCTATTCCTGTCAAGCATAAGCTAAAGAAGAAAACTGCATCAAAACCAAAGGCTCTGCTGTTAGAAACATTAAGAGAGGATCAAACCTTCGGCCGCCCCGAGGCTTTAGCCTCATTTTCTATTGATATTGCTGCAGCCAAGGATGCGGCACGGGAAAGGACGATGGAGTACCGCCCGGTGCCCGAAAAGCCAGAACTCCGGGGCAAGCAAAGGGAGGACATCATGGCTTCCTCTTCTTCTCCCCCTCCCCCTGCTCAGGAATCCTTTACTGGTCCTTCCCAAAAGGAATGATGGTTCTACCATCGCGGGCACCCCCTTCCTTTAATCTCTTGTGAATCTGCTAAGTATTCTGCTGTCTGGAAGGAGGCAATAAAGAGGTCCGGTCATCCGGATGGGATCTTCGCCCCTCCAGCAATCACTACTGCAATCAAGGAAAAGTTGCGGGCGGGAGATGGGGGAGCAGATGCCATTATGCGGCACTCCCTCCCGATTAAAGATGTTTTTGACTTCATGTGGGAGGGCATCTTTCGGGTTGGTGCACCCTTCCTAACTTTGAATAATTCCTTCGTATCGTTCTTGCTTTGCTTTGCTTCTTTTTTTATTTTGGTGATCTGTGCTGCCGTTTTTAGGTGATGTCCATGGCCCAGAGCGCTGAGGTTCACTCGGGCAATCTCCAAAGTAGGCTCCGCTATGGGGAAAGCCGAGCCGATAATGCTCAAGAGGAACTAAAGCGGACTCGCTCCACACATGATGCCTATATCGACCAGATTCAATACAAGATTGACCTCAAGTTAAAAGAAAGAACTGTGTCGTTAAATAAAGAGCTGCGGTCATCCCAACAGGAATGTGTCCGCTAGCGTGATGAGTATGAACTACAAGTAAAGGGCCTCTGGGAGGAGATTTTTTCCCTAAAAAACCGAATTCTTCATGCTGATGACACCTTGATAGAGGTACGAAATTGTCCTGCTTTTGGAAAAGATGACCTGACTCGGGCTTTTTCTGACTTGGACGTTTTGCTATATCAGGTGTGGTCTGCTCATCGGAAAGAGGTGGCCGACCTCCAATCTGACAAATCCTATCTCTTCAACGAGAAGAATTCTTTCAAGCAGGAGATCGAGGCGCTCGAGCTGGAGAAGCAGGCCCTTGCCCGAGAGAATAAAGCCCTCGTTGAGGAGAAGGGGAAGCTTGTCCAAGAGCTCAACAGCTCGGCGAAAGAAGAGGTCGCACTGGAAGAGCAGTCAAGAGCCTCTTTTGAACAAGAGAAGCAATCTCTGCTTCAGGGTTGCTCCGTTTTAGAAGAGGAGAAGAAGGTTCTTGCCGTGGAGAAAGCTGCCCTGTTAAGCGACAAAGCTAGGCTGGAAGAAAGGGTGAAAGATTTGGAGAGTGCCATGTCTCGTCTTCATATTGAGAATACCGAGCTGTCGAACAAAGGTAAGCCTCCGGATTTTGACTTTTGTTACCTTCATTTCTTGTCCTCATTATTTGCTCTTCTTGCGTTCCGGCTAGGCCCGAGCTCTGACAACCTGTTGAAGCACATCCAGAAGCTGAACGATCGAGTGAACAGCATTAACGAAGAGCTATGCTTGGCCAACACTCAACGCGACAAGTATCGGGCTCAGGTTTTAACTCCCGAGAGCCAAGTAGCCAAGCTTACGTCGTTCTCACGACAGTCCCAGGAAGAAATACAGAAGCAAGGCACCATCAATGCCCATCTCAAGGAGTCTTTCGCTTCTTAGTGCCGCAGGATAGCCAATATCTGCCGGCAAGTTGTCTCGGAGCACTTCTTGGAGAAAGGGGAGGTGCTGAATGATGAGCCATACAACGGGTTGGAGTTCAACGCTATTACCCAGAAATCTAACTTTTTGTGGAGCTTGAGAGGTTCTGCCGCAGCCTCGGTGAGACATGTTTTGGCCCAGGTCAGGCCTCCTTTCTTCCGGCCGGAAGCAACATCCAGCCATCCGCTAGAGGGATGCATCGCAATGCAGGGGTATCCAAGTCTTTTGAGAGTGTGGCTAACAGCGGTGACAAGCTAGCTGTAGAAAAATAGGATAGGATGGTTTTTTTTGCATGTATCTTTTACAGTTGTTGAATTTTTGTGACGACCATACCTTTTGTAATTGATTTTACCCCACTGTTGGGAGGAACACAAGTTTACCTTTTACGGCCTTTGTAATCCTTTGCCGGAACTACGGGTCTTGTACTGTACTTTTGTCTCCATTCTCTTTTAGCCAATTTGCATACTACTGAGGCATTTCTTTTTAAGTAGTACTCTTTGGGCGCAATGCCTCATTACATGCTTTTTTCTACGTGAGTTTGGTGATCCGAGTGTTATACCCAAAATTTTGACCCCCCTGGTTAGGGTCTACGAGGTTTTGGTGTTGTGAGGGGCATTTCAATCAAGTAATGAGAGGTCCTGGCTCGATCGGCGCATTCCAGGGCATGGGGAGCAGTTTTGTCATTGTCAGGGGCGTTTTTGTAATTTTTAAGGCTCCTGAGACCTCCTATAGGCTTTCTCTCTCCTCCAAAGGATGCCCAACATTTAAAAAATCCGATTCCACTTCAGAAAATTCATAATTGCCATCCCTGACATGTGGTTAAAATTTCACTACAAAATTCCTTTGGGAAGTCATTTAATTAAAATGTCAAAAAATCTTACTTTTACTAGATTTTCTTTATCTTTAAGAAAATCTATATAAGGGATAGGTTTTTTGATAAAATGAGAATCTCATATGCTCAAGAACCCTAGGAAGACAGAAAGCATAGCCCTCTCTCTCTCTCTCTCACGTTTTCCAACACCCGGCCACCCGAATCATACCGAAAATCCCCCGAAATCACCATCCAAACTCGTTTTCCAATCCCCAAAGCACCAATAATCATCAAAACCCCACATAAACACCACTAAAACGGGAAGAACAGCAAGAACAACCAACAACCAGAAGCTCGGTTCGAAAACCTTTCGGGTCTACCATCAACGGAGCACTCGACGAATCCTGGTGTGAAGAATCATTGTGAACCCGAAGGTAAAACAGGTAGAAATTCCACTCTCCTAACTCCTTACGATATTATCATTCTTGCCTCAAAATTTGGGTTCAAATTAACTCTTTTTCGCTTCTGTATCACTAATTGCTTTAGCTACTGCCTTGTTACTTGTTTGCTAAGTTTCGTATTAATTTTGATTTCAAATTGAGTTCTTTCAATTACTAACATGTTCATAATCTTTCAGGCTACATACCCATAACATTTGAGCTCAAAACACCGTCGGGACCCATCAAAAACCCACAATCCGTGGGTTGTCCGTGACCTCGGACTCATTGTCCGGGACCACGGACGGGTTGTCCGTGACCACGAACACCCACGGACGGTGGCAGGATTTTATATTTTTCAATTTTTCAAATTTTAGAGTTTTTGTCAATACATGTCCGGGCCCACGGACACCCTGTCTGTGGCCCTGGACTTTTCAAGTTTGCGTTTTTATTTTAGTTCTGTTTTCAAAATCATTTAATTCAATCGGGGTCCATGGTCTCGGACATTAAGTCCGTGGCTACGGACATAATTAAAATTTGACCTAATTCTGCCTCCGAAGCCCTAGTTTAGGTAGCTTTTAATTTCACTTTAATTTTCTATAAAAAAGGCTAAAAAAAAAAAAAAAAACAGAAGCACACACTTAGGTTAAAAACGACTTTGTAGCAAGCCATAAATAAACCAAGTAGAGGAAAAACGACCTAGAAAGGGTAATGAAAGTAATTTGAACCCTAGATAAGTCGAATACCAAGCCCCCAAACCTGAACTTTACCTTTCCTAATTTACTCTAGGTTAAAATTAGGTGGTGACTCATAATAGGTTCCAGTGAGCTAGCTTCGGGTTTAATAATTAATGTTATATGACATAGTTATTAATCTTAGGTTATAAGTGGACCTGAAACCCGGTTAGATCCTAATCAGCTCTAAACAACATAGGGTGGGGTTTAAAATCGAGGCTCACAGACTGGCGAATCTGCTGGGGACAACATCTTATTATTAACTTGTTTAATTTTAAGAAAGAGGGCTTAACTTGAAAAATGTTTATTTATGACTTTTATTACATTGTTTATTTACTTTTGTGCGCAACTAAAATTTTTGTATCTTTGCATCATATGAGAGCGAGGGTCCAAATAAACTAATCTCACCCCGGGACCCGCTTGAGGGTCCCCTGTCAGGGACTCACACCTTTTAGGTGATGTGAATAAGTGGGGGAAAAGAGGAGGGTGTCATCTAACCACACCCCCTTAATACCTGGGCTTTAGCCCCTAGCATCTTCCTGGCAGTACCCTTACCTAGCCCATTGTTTGGTCAGTCAAAGACCCGACCGTAGACGCACACCTTTAGGTGATGTGAAAAAAGTGGGGAAGCCCTAAGAGAATAACGTGCAAGCCCTATTCCTTTGTGGTGACCTGGGCCCGTGCCCCAAGCACCTCTCCGGATCGATCTGCACCCACTGGTCTATGTTATTTTGTGAGGACATTTGCATCACCTCCTTATGTAAGACCTCTGTGCATATGCTCCTTTTCTCCTAGGCCTTAGGCCTAATGTCTGTATCGATCCATCAATCTCTTCTAGCCCAAATGGAACATTTAGAGGGTTTTGACAGTCCAAATACTTCGATCACCCCAAACAAAAAAAAAAGCAAAAATCCTTTAGGCTCATTCTTGTTACAAGCCTGATTCTTGCGATACCCACTCGTAAGACCAACGAATCCTGTAACCCAAAAGTTTAGTCTAGAGCAGACCCTTCCAAAATTTTGGAGTCCGGTATTCATTGCAGCGCACTAATTTTCAGCCTGTGTTCCTAGGTTTAGTCCTAGTCTCACTCCCGCAATGCTGACTTATCTTTTTGCTCAAAACAGGCAGCACCCTTCGCAGCTAGGATGTCGTCTGGAGTTAACGATCGAAGTACTCAGCTCGCTGAGCTTGTGGATTTGATAGAGAAACTAGCTGAGTTAGAATTTATCCACAGGAGTGCCTTGGAAGAGCTGAGCTCAGGATTTGTGTCGGCTGCAAGGGAAGCGAGAGCTCTCATTCATGCTCTCGGGGAAGTCGTCCCTTTAGATCTGGCCCCTAATGAGGACGGGGTCAAGTCACCGGAGAACCAGGAACCGCAACAAGAGCAGGCCACACAGGTGCCCATTGTAGATCTGCAACAGCCGCAGAGTCAGATTCTGAGAGTACTTCTAAGGTGGGGGTTAGTCCAACTCAAAGCCCCGCGGTTTCACGGGCAGCATCTGGGGGCATATCCCGAGCAGTTCTGTCATTTCCACCTACTCACAGGACACTCCACAGATAATTGTCGTAATTTGAGGTCTAAAATTTTGTTATTGGCCCAAGAAGGAAAAATCTAGATTGCAACCCCGGTACCGGAGCTTCCCCACAAAGCCGAAAGGGAGTTCACACCCATTGGTTGTCCCTTAAGCCAGGCCTTTGAGGAGCTGCAGGACGAAGGGCTAATACGACCGCTCATTCCTCACCATGGAGAGACACGAAAGGGGAGTAGGCTCAGTCAATTTTGCAGGTACCACCAGCTAGCGGGACATGATACCAATGATTGCAAAGTGCTGAGACATCAAATCCAAGACCTCATCGATCAGGGATATCAGTGTTTGGATGACCTCAAGACCTCAGAGTCTGAAGTTCAGTGTGCTGCCTTTACTGTTTTCTAGGATGACAAAAAGCCAGCACGAGGGGCAGGACGGAAGCCCACATCTACGGTCAGCTTTGTCCCAGCAAATGCTCATATTACTCGGTCAAGCAAGCACTACGGATCACCTGAAAAGCCATCGCAAGGGGAAGAGCGAATGTTGTCTCCCCCGGTGGCTGGAGAAATTCAAGGTGAACGAGAACTGCTTCAGAAGCTGAAGGCAACAACCATCCCCATGGCCATCTGGTCTTTGCTTACGATCACACCAGAGCACCGATGGGCCATTGCCAAACATTTGGGCGGGCCAGAGGAAAGTTTAGCCCCGGAGAGGATGGTTGCGGCTCTTTGGCAAAAGCAGGAAGAGGAGATCAGTTTTCACGATAGCGAGATCTCCTAGCACTCGGGAAAAGCATTGTATATTACTGTTTGGTGCGGGGCCTTCAAGGTGCCAAAGGTCCTCATTGACACAGGAGCAGACGTTAGCATCTGTTCTCTGAAAGTGGCAGAGGGTATGGGTTACGACAAGTTTGAGTCTTGCCAAATAGTGTTACGAGGGTATGATGATAACCCAAGACATGTCTTCGGCCTACTGGATCTTCCACTCAAGTTTGGGACGGTTATTCATCCAGTGAAGTTCTTGGTTCTGCAAATTCCCCATTCTTTCAATCTGATTCTGGGATGGGATTTCCTTCAAGATTTGAAGGTTGTCCCTTTTACGGTACATCAATGTTTGAAGTTCAAAAGAGACGGGAAGGTTCATATCGTTAGAGGTGAACCATATCAGAAGTAGTTGCCTGTTTGCATGGTTGAAGAGGAGGGTTCATCCCATCTGAACAGGTTCAGTGTTGTACCAAAGCAGTCCGACCCAACTTCTCTTCAAAAACTTAAAGTTGGACCGGGGAAGGTTTTATCATGGAGAAGTATGGTTATCAAGAGGGTAAGGGCCTTGGCAAGGATCTCCAAGGAATCCCAGACGTCCTATCTCCGGCAGCGAATCCTGGCCGTCAAGGACTTGGTGCGTTAATGGACCCATCTTTCATTTCAGCAATTGAACTATCATCTTTACTCATGTGCTCATGTTCCCCATGTTTACAGGATACGGTAAGAGCGGCAGAGGATGAAGCGATGCCTGATTGGATGTTCCTTGAAGAATAGATCATAGATTAGGGGTAGTTAGTCATTTACTTCCCACTTTGGGGTCATTAGAAGTCATTGTTATGTTCATTTGATTGTTTTACATAGCTTCTTTCTTTCCGTAGTTAGTTTAGTTGTCTCTCCCATTTAGTTGGTACTCAATGTCATTGTTTCTTCTTTTGGTTATCAATAAAATTTCTTCTTTGTTCATGTTTTAATGTTTATACATTCGTTCATGTGCTGAAAAAAGAAAAGAAGGAAAGAAAAGAAGAAGGAAAACTCTCTCTTAAAGCATGTCTGCAAACATATAAAAGGAGAAACCTTTGTTCTTCGCGAAACCTCTTGTACAAAATCACCTTCCCATCCAAGCATTCACCACCTCCATTACAGCCACCACACATGTCACAGCATTCCATCATTTCTACCATTTCACCAGGCACGTAAAAACAAAACTGCTGCCGCCAAAAGAACAAAAAATAAATCATTCAGCAATCACCCCCATCACCACTCACCACCATCATTTATCATCACACACAGCCACCCTCTATAAATAACTTGGGCATTCTAAGGTTTCTTAAATAAACCCCACAACAATACTGGGGGCAATCTGAGTTAAGGAATGATAACGTTTGTTTATTTTGTGCAAGCAAGTCTCTGAGTATACACTTCACGAGAGTATCTTGAGTGGTAAAACCAACAGAGAACGAGCGTGTAATTTTTACACGACTCTAGAGAGGTCACATTCAAAGGTAAGGTAAACGGCATGACTCCGACCGAGGGAGATAATTTATAAATTTACGCTTAAACCTAAGAAAAGTAACAAAGAACGGATACACAACTATTAAGAATGACGAAGCACCTAGGTACAGTACCACACAACCAAAAGCCTGTGAACCCAGACATTAAACCCTAGGCACCCCCGCTGAGCTTTTCGTGTACATCCTCTTTTTACAACACGAAAAACACCACAGACAAGCTAGCCAATGATGAACAACCGACCCGGTGACCAAAGGAAGCAAGGAGCTCGACTTCCGAACAGCAACTTCACAAGTCCAAAGAAGCAAAACTGCTACCAACATGACGAAGCGATCCGTAAATGGTCCCAAAGTGACACAGGATCCCAATGAGCTAACATCAAAAACAGCTCTCAAAGTTCAAAACCGGGAAACACAAGAACCCCGAAGGAAAAAAGATTAAAAAAAAGGCAAACCTGGAAAGCCTTGAAGTAATCCAAAATCAGAAGAAAGAGAGGAGATGCAAGGAACAACTCAAAAATCTAGAGTTCCAAGCTCATAAGCGAAGTCATCACGAAGTAGCCAAACGACTTCAAGACAAAGAAAGCAAGTCCGGGAGAAGATGCAAGTTACGGCTTTGGTCACCTTTATAGCTCCACATATCCTAAACATTCCTCCGTTGTCATGTTGTCATTCATCACACCCCATAGCCACATTGTAAGCTTAAAACACTCTTGACCTAATAGGTGTGTATCTAATCGAGCGAAAGTAACAGGTTGAACGCGTAAATCTAACAAATGTCAAATTTAATGGTTGAGATGTCTTGACCAAAAGAAGGGCACGAGTGTAAGCATCAAACACTTTGAGTATAGGATAGAAGGCACCACATCAAAATAAACCCTGACCTTATGAGGATGAGATTTGTTTTTGCGCAATTAATCAAAGAAAATACTGGGGGCAATCGATCGTTCCGTTCGATTGCCATAAAGCCCTGAAAACTCAGATCACCTCAAGAAAAAATACTGGGGGCAATTGTTGGTCCCAACAATTGCAATAACGACACCGATGGAGGCCCAAAAACGTGAAACCCAAAGGTTTTAAAACCCTCTCATATCACCCAGGCCCGTCCTAAGCCCTACCTTCACATTTAAACATCCTTAGGCCCGTCCTAAGCCCTACTTCCACATTTAAACATCCTCAGGCCCGTCCTAAGCCCTCCTTCCACATTCAAGCATTCACAGGCTCGTCCTAAGCCCTATCTCCACATCAAACTCCCCCAGGCCCGTCCTAAGCCCTTCCTCCATATTCAAATATCTACAGGCCCATCTTGAGCCCTACCATCTCCAGGTTTGACATAAGCCTTAATCCTTCCACTTTCATTTAGACCCATCATGCACTTGACTCACCTTCGCTTAGGTCCTTCCTTAGGCTCGTCATAAGACCTAGAACCATCCTTAGGCTCGTCATAAGACCTGGAACCATCCTTAAGCTCGTCATAAGACCTAGAACCATCCTTAGGCACGTCATAAGACCTAGATCCATCATTAGGCTCATCATAAGACCTAGATCCCCACCCTTAGGCTCGTCATAAGACCTAGTTGCATTCCTTTAGGCTCGTAATAGGGCCCTTTAGCTTACCCACTCTCATCAAACACATTACATTCATCTCATTCATATGGGCTCGTCATAAGACCTAGTTGCATTATCCTGGCGCGTCACAAGACCTGGTGACAGAAAAGTTGGCGAGGTGATGGTAATAAATCCTCTTGTGTTTTGTCAACTTACTTTGGGATCAACGAATGGTGGGCAAAGGCAATAAGTCCCCAGGGTTTTTACCAGGAGTTATCCCTGCACACCGGCTTAGGGGCAATGACAATAAGTCCACATTAGGTCCAGCCAGGAGCATTGGCACGGGTTTCTGTCCCTAGAAGCATCCAAGCATCATCAACATCATCAGCATTATCATTAGCATCAGCATCATTAGCATTTCAGCATTCTTGCATTTGCATACCATCCAGTTTTCACATCCTAGGTAGTCAACGCCTTAGAATCGCTTGACATTGCATTATTTAATTTTTGTCACCTAGGCAGTCAGCGCCTTAGAATAGCTCGACAACGTTTTGTTGCTTAGGTAGTCAGCACCTTAGAATAGCTCGACGACGTTTTGTTGCTTAGGTAGTCAGCAACTCCGAATAGCTGGACATAGTCAACGCGGTTTCGCACAACATGGAGGATGATGTGGACTCCAAAATTTTGGGGCATCACTCAAGCATCAACCAGACTTTTCACATCCATTACAAAGTCTAGTTGACGGGGGGCAATCTGTTATACCCAAAATTTTGACCCGCCTGGTTAGGGTCTACAAGGTTTTGGTGTTGTGAGGGGCATTTCAATCAAGTAATGAGAGGTCCTGGCTCGATCGGCGCATTCCAGGGCATGAGGAGCAGTCTCGTCATTGTCAGGGGCGTTTTTGTAATTTTTAAGGCTCCCGATACCTCCTATAGGCTTTCTCTCTCCTCCAAAGGATGCCCAAATCAGCTTGAAATGCTTTTATTTTTTTAACCCATGATAGAGGATGACATTTTAAGCATAATGGCGTTAGAATTTTGATTTTTTGAATTTTCAATAATTTTTTAGCAATTTCTGACTAAATCTGACGAGAAATTCAATTTAAAAATATTCCAGCATTTAAAAAATCCTATTCCACTTCAGAAAATTTGTAATTGCCATCCCTCACATGTGGTTAAAATTTCACAGCAAAATTCCTTTGGGAAGTCAATTAATTAAAATGTCAAAAAATCTTACTTTTACTAGATTTTCTTTATCTTTAAGAAAGTCTATATAAGGGATAGGTTTTTTGATAAAATGAGAACCTCATATGCTCAAGAACCCTAGGAAGACAGAAAGCACAGCCCTCTCTCTCTCTCTCTCACGCTTTCCAACACCCGGCCACCCGAATCATACAGAAAATCCCTTGAAATCACCATTCAAACTCGTTTTCCATTCCCAAAGCACCAATAATCATCAAAACCCCACATAAACACCACTAAAACGGGAAGAACAGTAAGAACAACCAACAACCAGAAGCTCGGTTCGAAAACCTTTCGGGTCTGCCATCAACAGAGCACTCGACGAATCCCGGTGTGAAGAATCATTGTGAACCCGAAGGTAAAACAGGTAGAAATTTCACTCTCCTAAATCCCTACGATATTATCAGTGTTGCCTCAAAATTTGGGTTCAAATTAACTCTTTTTCGCTTCTGTATCTCTAATTGCTTTAGCTACTGCCTTGTTACTTGTTTTCTAAGTTTCGTATTAATTTTGATTTCAAATTTAGTTCTTTCAATTACTAATGTGTTCATAATCTTTCAAGCTACGTACCCATAAAATTTGAGCTCAAAACACCGTCGGGAGCCATAAAAAACCCATTGTCCGTGGGTTGTCCGTGACCTCAGACTCATTGTCCGGGACCACGGACGGGTTTTCCGTGACCACGGACACCCACGGAAGGTGGCAGGATTTTATATTTTTCAATTTTTTAAATTTTAGGGTTTCTATCAATACATGTCCGGGCCCACGGACACCCTATCCGTGGCCCCGGACTTTTCAAGTTTGCGTTTTTATTTTAGTTCTGATTTCGAAATCATTTAATTCAATCTGGGTCCGTGGTCTCGGACATTAAGTCCGTGGCTACGGACATAATTAAAATTTGACCTAATTCTGCCTCCGAAGCCCTAGTTTAGGTAGCTTTTAATTTCACTTTAATTTTCTGTCAAAAAACGCTAAAAATAAAAAAAACAGAAGCGCGCACTTAGGTTAAAAACGACTTTGTAGTAAGCCATAAATAAACCAAGTAGAGGAAAACGACCTAGGAAGGGTAATGAAAGTAATTTGAACCCTAGATAAGTCAAATACCAAGCCCCCGAACTCTACCTTTCCTAATTTACTCAAGGTTAAAATTAGGTGGCGACTCATAATAGGTTCCAGTGAGCTAGCTTAGATTTTAATAATTGTTGTTATATGACATAGTTATTAATCTTAGGTTATAAGTGGACCTGAAACCCGGTTAGATCCTAATCAGCTTTAATCAACATAGGGTGGGGTTTAAAATCGAGGCTCACACCGAGTGCTTATTCTTTCGATATGAAGAGCTTGCGGCTTATTGACCGAATTTTTACGTACATTTTTTTTTCTAGGGCCTTTAAAGTCTGGGGCTTTTTAGCCAGATCCTTTTTTTTTTTTTTTGAAGAAAGACAAGATAGCCCGCAGCCTTGGTCCGGATTTTACTTTCAAGGCATGATAGCCTGCGGCTCGTTGGCCAGTGCTTACTTTCAAGGCATGATAGCCTGCAGCTTGTTGGCTGGTGCTTACTTTCAAGGCATGATAGCCTGCGGCTCGTTGGCCGGTGCTTACTTTCAAGGCATGATAGCCTGCGGCTCGTTGGCCGGTGCTTACTCTCAAGGCATGATAGCCTGCGGCTCATTGGCCGGTGCTTACTTTCAAGGCAAGATAGCCCGCGGCTTGTTGGATGGTGCTTACTTTCAAGGCATGATAGCCTACGGCTCGTTGACCGGTGGTTACATTTCTTATTTTTTCCAAAAAATATACCTCTTTATTGAAGAATCATAAATTTTATACATAGAAATTCGTACCCATCACCGTTTTTTAAGCGATACGAGGCTCGTCCAGTCTTTTGGTGTATGATGTATGGTCCTGTGAGCCTCGATTTTAAACCCTATCCTATGTTAATTAAAGTTGATTAGGATCTAATCGGGTTTTAGGTCCACTTATAACCTAAGATTAATAACTATGTCATAAAACAATAATTATTAAAACCTAAGCTAGCTCACTGGAACCTATTATGAGTCGCCACCTAATTTTAACCTAGATCAAATTAGGAAAGGAGAGTTCGGGTTCGGGGGCTTGATATTCGACTTAATTAGGGTTCAAATTACTTTCATTACCCTTCCTAGGTCATTTTTCCTCTACTTGGTTTAATTACGGCTTTCTACAAAGTTGTTTTTAACCTAGGTGCGCGCTTCTGTTTTTTTATTTTTTAACGTTTTTTGATAGAAAATTAAAGTGGAAATTAAAATTACCTAAACTAGGGTTTCAGAGACAGAATTAGGTCAAATTTTGTTTCCGTCCGTAGCCACGGACCTAATGTCCGAGACCACGGACCCCAGTTAACCTATATGAAAATAAAAGTCGAATTAAACAGAAAACAGAAAATTGTAAAGTCCGGGGCCACGGACAGGCTGTCCGTGGGCCCGGACATTATTAGAAAACCTAAATTTTTAAAATTTAAAAATCCCGCCGCCGTCCGTGGGCGTCCGAGCTTACGGACAGGGAGTCCGGGACCCCGGACATGTCGTCCGTGGGTGCGGACCGCCCTCGGACGGCGGCGTTGAGGCTGTTCCCGAGGGTGTTTTTGGCTCAAATTTTATGGGTGTGTAGCCTGAAAGATGTACAAGACGTTAGTGATTGAGAGTTTTCAATTTGAATTCGAATTAAGCACGAAACTTGGTAAACAAGTTATTGAACAGAAGCTTAAACAAACAGCAATACAGAAGCGTACGAAGGTTAGTTTGAACCCAAAATTTGACAGAGAGTTAATAAGGTCGTGGGGAATTAGAAAAGTAGGGTTGTAACCTGTTTTACCTTCGAATTCAAGATGATTCTTCACACCGGGATTCGTTGAGTGCTTCGTTGATGGCAGACCCGAAAGGATTTCGAACCAAGCTTCTGGTTGTTGGTTGTTCTTGCTGTTCTTCACGTTTTGGTGGTGTTTTTGTGGGGTTTTGATGACTATTGGTGCTTTGGGGATTGGAAAACGTGTTTAAATGGTGACTTCGGGGGATTTTCGGTATGATTTGGGTGGCCGGGTGTTGGAAAACGTGGAGAGAGAGAGAGACGGCTGCCTTCTTTGAGAGTCTAGGGTTCTTCAGGTTCTCCTTTGATCATGGGATAAGGTTCCTTATATAGGCTTCCTTAAAGATAGGAAAATCCGGTAAAAACCGAGATTTACCGACGTTTTAGCTCAAGGGCTTCCAAAAGGAATTTGATTATGAAATTTTACACATGGGTAAAGGATGATATTTCTGAATTTTCTAAAGTGGAATCGAATTTTTTGGATATTGGAATATTTTTAAATTCAATTTCTCATCAGTTTCAGTCAGAAATTGCTAGAAAATTATTGGAAACTCGAAAAATCGAAATTCCAATGCCATTATGCTTCAGATGTCATCCCTTATCATGGGATAAAATTTCAAAGCATTTTGAATTGATTTTACCCTCATTTGGAGGAGAGAGAAAGCCTATAGGGGGCTTAGGAGCCTTGAAAAATTACGAAAATGCCCCTAGAGATGACTAAGCTGTCCCTAGTACTCTGAAATGTTCCGATCGAACTGGGAACCCTCGCTAATTGACCAAACTAGCCTATTAGTAGAGACTATCTTCCGGGGGGGTTGAAATTTTGGGTATAACAGATTGCCCCCCGTCAACTAGACTTTGTAATGGAAATGAGAAGGCTAGTTGATGCTTGAGTGATACCCCCAAAATTTTGGATCTTAAAAGACCCCACATGCAATTGAAGTCCGACAAGTTGTGTCGAGCTGTTCTAAGGCGTTGACTACCTATGAGTAAAGTGGAAGGGATGTCAATCGATTCTAAGGCATTGACTACCTATGAGGATGATACGATGTCAAGCTATTCTAAGGCGTTGACTACCTATAATGAATGAAATGATGTCAAGCCATTCCAAGGTGTTGACTACCTAAAATGTGAAAATAAGATAATGTCAAGTGATTCTAAGGCGTTGACAACCTAACGAGTGAAAATTGGGTGGTATGCAAATGCAAGAATGCTGAAATGCTAGTGATGCTGATGATGCTGATGATGCTGACGATGCTGACGATGCTAATGATGCTGATGATGCTGACGATGCTGATGATGCTGATGACGCTCGGATGCTTCTGGGGACCGGAACCCGTTCCAATGCTCCTGGTTGGTATACTATGGGGACTTATTGCCTCTGCCCACCAACTGGGGTGCTGGGATAACTTCTAGATTACCAAGGGGACTTATTGCCACTGCCCACTAGTTGTTTCTCCCAAGAAGTTGACACGAAGATGGGGACTTATTGCCTCTGCCCCGCCAACTTAGATCACGCTCTGTCTCGTACTTGTCTCGCACTGAAGATGATACTAGGTCTCGTACTGGTCTCGCACTGGATGATGATGCTCGGACTCGCACTGATGAAGGTGATAGGTCTCGCACTGATGAAGATGATAGGTCTCGCACTGATGAAGATGATGGGTCTCGCACTGATGAAGATGATGGTCTCGCACTGATGAAGATGCTTGGTCTCGCACTGAAGTCTCGTACTAAATGGATGAAGAAAAAGCTGGATTCCGCACTGATTCTGGGTCGCACTGAATGAAGATGTCTTGTACCAAAGTCTAGAAAATGATGGGTCTCGCACTGATGAAGATGGTAGGTCTCGTACTGAATGAGGAAACTGCAGGGCCTCGCACTGTTTTGGGTCTCGAACTAAAAATGAGTTAGGAAGATAATGGTCTCGTGCAAATGATGAAAACTGATTACTGGAGTGCCAAACATGGCAATGATGATAAGATGTATGCAATTAAAATATATGAAAGATACTCGTTCAAAACAGGAAACTGTTGGAAAAGGTGCCGAACTTGGCAATGTTGAGGTATTATCCAAAAGTTGTAGAATGCAACTAAAGTGTTTGTTGGAAGCTTGCCCAAAACAAGGAACTGTTGAAAAATGCGCCGAACATGGCAATGCTTGAGAAAAACCCTGCTGAAAAAGGAAAGTGAAATGATCATTTCCTGACCAAAAATTTCAAATCTGCAATTTTCTTCTTGAAAAATGAACATGCCATTGGTGGAAGTGTGTGGTGTTTGTTGTGGTGCTAAAGGCTTTTGCCGGTGTTCCAGAATTGTGATAGACCAGGGATTGGGTTGTGATTTATGATGGGCTTGAGAGTGTGTGTGTGGTGGTAAGGGCTTATGTGTGTCTGTGGTGGGATGGTGGTGCTCAAGCTTTGGGTTTCAATTGGTGTTGACATGGCAATTGTTGGAACCAAAAATTGCCCCCAGTATTTTTCCTTAGGGCAATCCGAGTTAGAGTTCATGGCAATCGATCGGAACGATCGATTTCCCCCAGTATTTTCTTTGATTAAACGTGCGAACAAGTCTCATCCTCACAGGGTTGAGGCTTATTCTTTGATGTGGTGCTTCCTAACCTACACTCGATGTGGTCGGTGTTTGCACTCATTTCTCGCTCATGGTCATAACTTCTAGACCATTGAATTCGATATTTGATGGATTTACGCATTTGATCTGTTACTTTCACGTGATTGGACACACAACTATCAAGTCGGAAGTCTTTAAAGCTTATAACGTGGCCATAGGGTGTGATGAAAGGCGACGGGATCATGGAGGGATATTTGAGGTATGTGGAGCTTAAATGGGTGACCAAAGCTGCAACTTGCGTCTTCTCTCGGATTCATCTTCCTTGTCTTGCAGTCGTCTGGCTTCTTCGTATTGACGTTGTTTTCGAGCTTCTGGACCTGGACTTTTGAAATTGTCCTTTACACCATTTCTCTTTTTGTCATTTGGATTTCTTCGAGGCACTTTGGGTTTGCCTTTTAATTTTATCCTTTCTTGACTTTGCCTTCGGGGTTCTTGTGTTTCCCGGTGTTTTGATGTGAGCTCTTTTGATCCTGTGTCACTCTGGGACCATTTGCGGATCGCTTCGTCATGCTGATAGCGGCATTGCTTCTTCGGACTGATGATAATGTTATCCGAGAGTCGGGCTCCTCGCTTCCTTTGGTCACCGGGTCGGACATTCATCATTGGCTGGGTTATTTTGTGGAGCTCATAATATCGAAAAGGGATATACGAAAGGCTCAACGGGGGTGCCTAGGGTTTAATGATAGGGTGTACAAGCTTTTGGCTATGTGGTGTTGTACCTAGGTGCTTCGTCATTCCCGATAGTTGTGCATCCGCTCTTTGTTACTTTTTGCAGGTCTAAGAGTAAATTTACAAATAATCTCCTTCGGTCGGAGTTATGCCGTTTACCTTACCTCTGAATGTGGTCTCACCGGAGTCGTGTAAAAATGACACGTTCGCTCACTCATGGTTTTTCCACTCAAGACACTCTCGCGAGATTTTCACTCGGATACTCGTTCGCACATTTAAACAAAAGATAAAAGATGACAAACTTAAACTTAGATTGCCCCCAGTATTAATCCAGGGTTTATGACGACAATTTGACAAATGTGGACTCCGAACCGCAATGTGGTTTGTTTAGGGGTGAGCTGTGGTGTTTAACGTGGCATGTTCAACTTTTAGAAACAAGAGACAAGTTGTTCTGTTCCATAGTCGGGAAATGATTACCCCGTGATTCCTTTTCCTTGAGAAACATTTTTGTTTTTTCTTTTCAATGAATGAATGAAAAAATTGTTTGTACAAAAATTGTGAAAATGGAACTATGATTTTATTTATGAATCATGAAAGAAACATAAAGATTACAATTTAAGGTGACTGAAAACTAACTAAGAAAATAAGCTACTAGGAAAATTTGAAGATGCAAGAAAAAAATAAAATCTGCATACTTAGAAAAATTGGACTCCTTGCTCGAGGAGGTCTTGAATCTTGTGCTTCAATGCTCGGCAATAGTCAGCAAAATGGCCAGGCAACTGATGGTAGCGGCAGAATTGATTAAGATGCCTTCCCAAATGAGTGGTTCCTGGTCGAGGGGCCAAGGGCTGTAGCAAGTTTCTCTTCTGAAGCTCTTCAAACGCCTGACTTGGTGTTCGGCCAATGTTGATGAATTCCCTTTGCGATGAATCTCGGCGTGGTAAGGGTACCGTCCTAAAGTTTTGATGCAGAGCTCTAGGTCGTTGAACCACATTCACTTCTGGGAAACTGCTTTGAGCGCAAGCTACTGTCTGAAGATAAGCCTTTTCTGGTCCTGGCTTAGATAATTTGGAGCCGCTGCCGGAGTTTCTTGAGCACTCGAGCTCCAAACCTTCCTTATGAATCCTTTCCTCTAGAATACCGACTTGTCCCATCAACATGTCCAAACTCGGAAAGTACATAAATTTTAGCTCATGGTTGTGTTGTTTTCGCATGTTCTCAATTATCATGCGGATTTGCTCCTGCTCCTCCATTCGGGTAGGCATGGCTGCAGCCTTTCTCCTCCAACGCTTGATGAAGTCAGACATGGACTCACCGTCTTTCTGTCGAGTTCCTGCCAGATCGATTCTGGTGACCTCGAGGTTCTTAGCATACTCGAAATGATTTAGGAAAGCCTCGCAAACCTCCTCGTAGGTTTTGGTATTCATCTTCTGAGTGAGATACCAACGCTGAGGAGTCTCGTCTAGATAGCGTGCGAAAACTTTGGCTTTTTGCATGTCGTTGAGCCCTAAGATGGACATTTCCCGGTCGAACATGGCCAAATGAATTTGTGGATCCGAGGAACCCTTGTACAAAGCGAGTGTAGGCAGCTTCAGCTTTGGGGGAAGATCAACTTCGGATACGACGCCGTGGAGAAATAATCGAATCCAGCTGGTTTGTTGGCTTTCTCTATGCGCTCAATCCTTTTAAAAACCCTTTTAACTCTGCAGCTAGTTGGATGTCAGGAACATCCTTCCCCACACGTGTTTGAGGATCTTGGGCCCTAACGGAGTCAATCTCGATGTAACTACGGTTAAGATTTTCATCCACAAGCTTTTCCAGAGTGTGCTGATTTGTCTCCTGGAGATTAGCCTTACTCCTCAATTCCTTGACAATGGACTCCAAGACCTTGCACCTTTGCTGCTCAGCGGCCAACTGGGCATCCGTGTTGATCGGATTTCCTTCTTCTGCCATATCTGGATTCGGGCTTGCCTGTTTCCAAGAAGTCCATTATTAGCTAACAAGAGGAGGTGGGTTGAAAGACACTAAGGTGATAATGACACTTCACAAGGTAGATCGAAACAAGCTTAGGCCGAAAGCTAGTGGGCCAAGATACCCAGAAAATGAGGTGCTTGGGCTGAAGTATCTCTCAGGCTATGAACTGGAATTTGGACTGAAATGTAAACAGATGGCTTTGATTGGGCATGAGAGGTGACACCTAGATCTAGGGTTTTGGGCCAGGGCCCGAATAAGAAGTCTGCCTAGACTAGAATGAGCCCTTGGGCCGGAATGTGTTTGGGCCTAGAGCAAAGCACATGGGCTGGAGTGGTCCCTAAATCACAAATGAGCCTAACTTTCTTTGGGCCAGAGAAGATGGTTGCTAAACCGAAAAAAGATTTTATTTTCAGGCCTTGTGAGTTATTTCAAGTTCATGTGGATTTTCTTTTTTTTGGGCCTAGAACTAAAAGAGAAATCACCTAAGTCTAAGCTTTTGGGATGAAGCCCGAACGACTCACATATTAAACCAAACAGGACCTCTGGGCCGTGAACAAGTAGAGCCGCCAATTCGGGTTAGGCTAGGTTAATGTAGGAGAAGTTCCTATCAACCTCTAGGCTAGGTAATGGACCGTCATACAAGTAAACAAGGCTCACACAAATTCAACATGTCCTCGCTAGTATTTAAATTCAACCGGGTATGGATCGATCCGGAGAGGTGCTTGGGGCTTGGGCCCAGGTCACCACAAAGGAATAGGGCTTGCACGCTATTCTCTTTGGGCTTCCCCACTTTTTTCACATCACCTGAATGTGTGCGTCTACGGCCGGGTCTTTGACTGACCAAACAATGGGCTAGGTAAGGACACTGCCAGGAAAACGCTTAGGGCTAAGGCCCAGGTATTAAGGATGTGGTTAGACGACATCCTCCTCTTTTCCCCCTTATTCACATCACCTAAAAGGTGTGAGTCCCTGACAGGGGACCCTAGATGGGTCCCGGGGTGAAACTGGTTTGTGTGGACCCTCGCTTCATATGATGCAAAGGTACAAATTTAAATGCGCACAAAAGTAAACAAACAAATGAGCCATAAATAAACATTTTCGAGTTAAGCCCTCTTTCTTAAAATTAAACAAGTTAAAATTAAGAAGTTTGTCCCCAGCGGAGTCACCAGTCTGTGAGCCTCGATTTTAAACCCTATCCTATGTTGATTAAAGTTGATTAGGATCTAATCGGGTTTTAGGTCCACTTATAACCTAAGATTAATAACTATGTCATAAAACAATAATTATTAAAACCTAAGCTAGCTCACTGGAACCTATTATGAGTCGCCACCTAATTTTAACCTAGATCAAATTAGGAAAGGAGAGTTCGGGTTCGGGGGCTTGATATTCGACTTAATTAGGGTACAAATTACTTTCATTACCCTTCCTAGGTCGTTTTTCCTCTACTTGGTTTAATTACGGCTTTCTACAAAGTTGTTTTTAACCTAGGTGCGCGCTTCTGTTTTTTTTTATTTTTTAACGTTTTTTGATAGAAAATTAAAGTGGAAATTAAAATTACCTAAACTAGGGTTTCGGAGACAGAATTAGGTCAAATTTTGTTTCCGTCCGTAGCCACGGACCTAATGTCCGAGACCACGGACCCCAGTTAACCTATATGAAAATAAAAGTCGAATTAAACAGAAAACAGAAAATTGTAAAGTCCGGGGCCACAGACAGGCTGTCCGTGGGCCCGGACATTATTAGAAAACCTAAATTTTTAATATTTAAAAATCCCGCCGCCGTCCGTGGGCGTCCGAGCTTACGGACAGGGAGTCCGGGACCTCGGACATGTCGTCCGTGGGTGCGGACCGCCCTCGGACGGCGGCGTTGAGGCTGTTCCCGAGGGTGTTTTTGGCTCAAATTTTATGGGTGTGTAGCCTGAAAGATGTACAAGACGTTAGTGATTGAGAGTTTTCAATTTGAATTCGAATTAAGCACGAAACTTGGTAAACAAGTTATTGGACAGAAGCTTAAACAAACAGCAATACAGAAGCGTACGAAGGTTAGTTTGAACCCAAAATTTGACAGAGAGTTAATAAGGTCGTGGGGAATTAGAAAAGTAGAGTTGTAACCTGTTTTACCTTCGAATTCAAGATGATTCTTCACACCGGGATTCGTTGAGTGCTTCATTGATGGCAGACCCGAAAGGATTTCGAACCAAGCTTCTGGTTTTTGGTTGTTCTTGCTGTTCTTCACGTTTTGGTGGTGTTTTTGTGAGGTTTTGATGACTATTGGTGCTTTGGGGATTGGAAAACGTTTTTAAATGGTGACTTCGGGGGATTTTCGGTATGATTTGGATGGCCGGGTGTTGGAAAACGTGGAGAGAGAGAGAGACGGCTACCTTCTTTGAGAGTCTAGGGTTCTCCAGGTTCTCCTTTGATCATGGGATAAGGTTCCTTATATAGGCTTCCTTAAAGATAGAAAAATCCGGTAAAAACTGAGATTTACCGACGTTTTAGCTCAAGGGCTTCCAAAAGGAATTAGATTATGAAATTTTACACATGGGTAAAGCATGATATTTCTGAATTTTCTAAAGTGGAATCGAATTTTTTGGATATTGGAATATTTTTAAATTCAATTTCTCGTCAGTTTCAGTCAGAAATTGCTAGAAAATTATTGGAAACTCGAAAAATCGAAATTCCAACGCCATTATGCTTCAGATGTCATCCCTTATCATGGGTTAAAATTTCAAAGCATTTTGAATTGATTTGACCCTCATTTGGAGGAGAGAGAAAGCCTATAGGGGGCTTAGGAGCCTTGAAAAATTACGAAAATGCCCCTGGAGATGACTAAGCTGTCCCTAGTACTCTGAAATGTTCCGATCGAACTGGGAACCCTCACTACTTGACCAAACTAGCCTATTAGTAGAGACTCTCTTCCGGGGGGGTTGAAATTTTGGGTATAACAGGTCCCTCCCATTGGGGCTCTAGTTTCTTGGGCTGCTTGACCTCTCGGAGGACCAACTCTCGTGGGGCAAAACTCCGCTCTTTTATTCTCTTGTTGAAATATCTCTCCACCTTGGATTTATCTGTTGTCATCCTTACTGCGGCGGCTACCCTGGCTTCATCGAGGAGGTCCAGGTGGTCCTGTATTCCTTGATTGTTGGTTTCTTCATCGTACGACTCCCACCTTACCGATGGTACTATAACTTCTACCGGAATGATAGCCTCTAACCCATATGTTAGTCTGTAGGGTGTTTCCCCTGTTGGTCCCCTCTCTGTTGTCCTGTATGACCAGAGGACTTGGGGTAACAACTCTGCCCACCTTCCTTTCCTTTCATCGAGTTTTTTGTTTATTGCTTTTACTATCTGACCATTCACATTCTCAACATGTCCATTTGCCTGGGGGTGGGCCACCGATGTGAATCTTAAGTCAATCTTCCATTCTTCACAGAATGCCCGAAAGCATTCACAATTGAACTGTGCCCCGTTATCTGTTATTATCGCCCTTGGAATGCCAAACCTGCATACCACATACTTCCAAATGAACTCTTGTGATTTTTTGGCTGTGATAGAGATAGTGGGCATTGCTTCGACCCACTTTGTGAAATAGTTGATGGCGACACACATGAATTTGAACCTCCCAGGTGACACCTCCGGGAATGGCCCTACAATATCTAATCCCCGCCGGAGGATTGTGTATTCTGTTTTCATGTTCCTGGCATTTGAGACACTTTCGTATATACTCCTTACAATGTTCCATCATTTTCGGCCAAAAGTACCCAAGCCTCAAGATTTTGTGCATTGTGGTCCTTTCTCCTTGATGGTTTCCACAGGATCCATCATGTACTTCTTTTATTAGCTCAGTCCCTTCGGCCATGGTAACACATTTTAGCGCTAGTCTTGCCAAAGATCGCTTGTATAGCTGGTCATTCTCAATGAAAAAGGACGCGACCCTTCTTTTTATTATTCTGGCCTCCTTTTCTTCTTCCGGCAACTTTCCTTGGCGTATATACTCTTTAATCGGAGTCATCCAAGTTTCTGTCTCTTCACTTGATTCCACGATACAAACTTGAGCTTCGTCTATGCTCGATGTAGCCTTAATTTCTAGCCATATTTCATTAGGTACCCTCTCAGCCATACTTGCCAATTTTGCCAAGGCATCAGCAACTCACACCTTTGGAAGTTTGCTTTTAGCTCTTGGACTTTGAGCAAGTACCTCCATATCTTTTCCTCTTTGACTTCATAAATGTTGTCATTTTGTCTTGCTACCAACATAGAGTCTGAATATACTTCTAATTCTGCGAAAAGTAAAAACTTATATGTTTTATTTTTAACCAAGATTTTATAGGAAGGAAGGAATAGAGAGGGTATCTTCCTATGGGACCTGTTACCCCCTGGGCGGTAGCCACTTCCAAACCCTGAATAAGGGCTTCATATTCAGCTTCGTTATTGGTAACGTCGAACTCTAGCCGGAAGGCGTAATTTAAGCTTTGTCCATCCGGCGCTTGCACTACTATTCCGGCCCCTGCCCCAGTTTTGCATCGGGCTCCATCAACCAAGATAACGTATGGATTCTGGGGCTGTCTCTCTTCTTTTGCAAAGTTTGCTTCTGTTATGAAATCTGCCAAGGCTTAAGCCTTAATCGCTGTTCTGGGCAAGAAGTGAATTTCATATTGTGTCAGCTCTACTGTCCAGCTCACCATCCGGCCAGAAGCATTTGGGTTGTTCGCTATTTGCTTGAGCGGGCAATTGGTTCTGATAGAGATCCGATGTGACTGAAAATAGGGCCGTAATTTTCTTGATGCTACCACCAATGCAAACAAAATTTTCTCTATGTTTGTGTACCGTCCCTCTGCTGGGCTTAAAATTTTGCCCGTATAATAGACTGGTATTTCCCTTTTCTCTTCCATGACTAAGACAGCCACAACTGCCCAATCTGTCGTAGACAAAAAAAGGTAGAGGTCTTGGCCAGGGGCAGGTACACCTAACTTAGGCAGATCGCGGAGCATCTCCTTGATTTTTTCGAATGCCTCTATACATTCTTGTTCTCACAGAAATTTGCTGTTCTTCCTTAGGATGTTAAAGTACGGGATTGATTTTTCTTGAAGCTTAGAACAAAATCTACTTAACGCTGTGAGTCTCCCATTTAAGGCTTGGACATCTTTGATATTTTTGGGTGGAGAAAGGTTGAGAATTGCTTGACTTTTCTCTGGGTCAACTTCGATACCTCGTTGTCCGACAATGAAGCCAAGAAACTTCCCTTTAGTCACACCAAATACACACTTCTCTGGATTCAGCTTGATTTGGTATTTGTCCAGAGTATCGAATGTTTCTTCCAAATCTTTCATGTGTTGCTCTTTCGATGGGCTCTTTACGACTATATCGTCAACATAAGCTTCCACATTTCGAGCAAGTTGTTGACAAAACACTTTTTCAATTATTCGCTGAAAGGTAGCCCCTGCGTTTTTAGGACACAGGATTACTTTGTTACACAATGTTCCGGCTGAAGTGATAAAGACGTTTTTTTTTTTTTCCGAATCCCCTCCTTCATCTTAATCGATTATAGCCGGAGAATTAGCACTAGAAAACTTAACACAGAACTCTGAGCAGTTGAAATTACAAATCTATCTATTGATGGTAGGGGATAGAAATCTTTAGGACATGCCTTATTCAAGTCTGTTAAATCCACACACATCCTCCACTTTTCGTTTGCAATCTTCACCACGACAACGTTAGCCAGACCATCGTGGTATGTTTACTTCCCTGATGAATCCGTCCTTGAGGAGCTTTTGGACCTCGGGTCGTCCTGCCAAATCTCTTTCTTGCCCTATTACCCTTTTTCTTTGCCTGATTGTCTGATGCTTTGGATCTACTCTAAGCTCATGCCTGATAACACTTGGGTCTATTCCAGGCATTTCGTCCGTGCTCCAGGCGAATGTTGTCCTTCTTTTTCTCAGCCTCATTAAGTGAGTTTGCTCTCCATCGTCAATGCAGTTCCTATTTTAAAAAACTTAGAAGGGTTAGATTTTAGATGTACCTCTCTAGGGGGGCTTGAGTCATTTGATGTGCTTCCTTTTCTTGACTTGGCTCTGGGGGAAAAGGTAACTTCCCCTTGAATTCCTTTTGTGATCCTACAGTTTTGACCACCTCTTCGCTAGGAACTGTCCTCATCATGCGGACTTCACACATCGGGGCCATCTTTTGGCTTCCCCTTATCGTAACCAACTTCCCGCTTTGTGGTTAATCTTCAACTTCAAGTGATGAGTACTACTGCATATAGCTTTGAAACATTGATTCCTGGTCTTCCGAGATACATGTTATATCTAGAAAGACCTAGCACATGAAGCCATGAGTTTCCTCCCTGTTCTCCTTTCCATCCCCCTTGACCCAGAGTCATTGTAAAATCTATACTACCGAAGGACGTGGTAGAGACTCCTCCTACAAATCCTCCTAGAACCGCCGAGTACGGCTTGATCCAGTCCTCAGGCACTTCTAGCCTTTTAACCTCTTCTGCTGATATGACATTTGCTCCTACTCTTTCCGCTGTCAATCAGGATTCCCTCCATCATTCGATCGTTTACCTGCGCACGAAGGACAAGTGGATCGTTGTGTGGGTATAGCACTCCATCTTCATCTTCATCGGAAAAGAAAATTGGAGGGAAGCTTTCTCTTTTGGCGTTCTTCCTTTCTGGGAGTTCCTGATGCACTTCATGAATGTGCCTTTTTCTTTCATTAGGGTTAGTGGTCCTACCTCCGAAAAAAGTCCTATGAGTTTCCTTAGAGAAAGTTTTTTTAACCTTCTTTTGGGAGAGGGGGTTTGCTGTAAACATAATGCAAAATGAAAATACCATTCCTCTTATTTCTTAATGCAACGCTTTGACAAAGTTTATGCCTATATATTCGATTTCCGGAAGACAATCTATGATCAGTCTTACTTTTAAGAAATTTGTTGCCAGAGGAAAAAAAGAGGAAAAACTTTTTACTTTACTTCTCTACAGACCTGTGATCATACCAAACGATTTGCTGGGGTCAAGCCTGGGGTGGACTTCCTCCTCCCGCCGGCCTCGTGGTGCATTCTGGGCGCTGCTCTGTTGACCGCTGTATTGCCTCTGTGCTCCGGCTTGTTGCTTTCCCTTCTTTTTATTCTCTTTAATGATTCGGAGTTCTTTGGCCAGGGTAGCACAATTTACAGTCTGGTGGCTGTGGTTTCCATGATACTCGTAGAATGCTACTGAAATCTGCCCTTGTGGCGGTCTTCTTGGCTGGGGAAGGTACCCTTATCTTACTGCGGCGGCGTATTTTCCTGGATCGATGTAAACAACGGTCCTTGCCCCCTGATGCTGCGGCCCTTGAGAGGAGGACCTGGCAGTTGATTTGTAATATGGTCTGTACCTCGACCCCCCTCCTTCGCCGCTTCCACCTTGTCCTCCTTTCTTCTCTGATGCGGTTGTATTTTTGAAGCTATCCGCTAGCTCTTTAGCCTTATTCTCTGCTATTTCAGATTTCAAAAAGTCATGGATCATTTCTGCCAATTCTCCATGAGTTTTTGGCGCTTTGGTTGCAATTTTTCCAGCAAGCCGAGGCTGAGCCAAGCCATTACCAAAAGCTTTAATCAAGATTTTCTCATCGACATCATCAATTTCAGCGACCTTCTTATGGAAGCGCTCACTGTACTCCTTCACAGTTTCTCCCCTTCGCTGTTTAACATCCATCAACTCTATCATCTCCTTCTTAACCCTCTTGCTCACGGCGAAATATTGTTGAAACTCTTCAGTTAGTTGCTTGAAGCTGGTGATGGACTGCGGCGGCCTTGTGGAGATCCATCCCAATGCTCTCTTTGACAGCGTTCCTGGAAATAAGTTGCAGAGAGCGAGGGAACTGATCCCTTGAGTATTCATGGCAAACATGAATTTTTTGATATGCTGGGCAGGATCTCCTGTCCCATCATACTTCTCAATCGCCGGAGCAACGAAGTGCGGCGGGAGTTTTGCTTTTCTTATCCTTTCTGAGAAGGGATACAAGCTCATGTCTATCTGATCGTCCTCTTCCATTTCTTCTTCGCAAACAACTGTATTGTGCTTCCGATCCTTACTTTCTTAGCCATTACTTCCCTTTGAATCCCTGTTTCTCAATTGCTCTATGGCCTCAGTCATTTCATCCCACTTTTTCTGATATTCCTCATCTCTTTGCATCAATTCTTGCTGCAGAGTCTCGTTTCCTTCTACAATCTTTTCGTCGATCGATCTGACCAATCCTTTTAGCATATCTTCGAGACTCTTTAGAGATAGATCTTTCATTTCGAGAGATAGCTGGGCATGAAGATCTCATTTCTTCCATGATATTCTCTCCAGTGGCGTTCTTTGGCACTTTCTTAGATCTTGGAGCCATTTTCTGTGTTTATATCCTGCAAGAAATACGATTAGTTACTTTAGACTTTTCCTTACTGTCGTCAAAGATCACTTCCCTGCTTTTGTGTGGTCTCGTGGTTGCTTCTTGCTGTTCGTTTCCCACAGATGACGCCAAATGAAACGAAGTATTCATTCCTATCCAATTCGATCTTCTTTGCTATCCTACGTTACCATAATTCAATCTCAAGTTTCACAAGGGAGAGAGAGAGAGAGAGAGAGCCTTTTGCTAGAATCGAGCTCAAGTCTGTTTGCCAATTACTGACTGTCTTTATTTCATGGGGGTACACCCCTATTTATAGTGTTTTACATGTGTGAGTACAATTTTAACCTCCTCTAGCAGCTTTGGCCGGTCACAGGCGACCGGCCACACTACGTTTTATCCTGCCTGAATCCTATTTCCATCCGGCTAGAGGTGGCCGGATGCCCTATGTGTTTCTATTTCCATCTGGCTAGGGGGGGCCGGATGCATTTTTTGGCTTAGTACCATTTCTTCCCTTCTCATAACTATCTAGTTAATTATAAGCTTAGTAAATGTGCAAGAATATATATACAAAAGTGCATAAATGTACATTGGGGTTTTTGGAATTTAAGTTTGATAGATGAGAAATAAAAAAAACGATAAAACTAAACTAGCTAATCTAAGATAGGTGTACCTTGGGATAGTGGGGATCTCTTAAATCACCCAAATATGCTCTCATTTTTGCCTCATTAAGTTGTCTATTATAGCTAATGTAAAGATTCTCTAAATCATGGAACAACCAATTCTTACCTAATTAGCCAAACCTCTTAATCAAAGAAGGTCTAAGTCACTAGGTAGCATCAAGCATAAGCTCTTAAATAATAGCCCTATGATTTTACCCCAAAATCAAGAGTGTAAAAGTTAGGGTTTATCCCCAATTTGTCTAATCCCAAGCTCAAGACATAATTTTGCAAGGAATCACAATAAGTGATATAGGAGAACAAATCTAAAGCATTAGTTAAGCATTGATGAGGATAATACAACTACAAAATATGAGTTAGGTTTACAAGAGCCCCATCCCAAGGTATACAAGAGTTCACACAAACATGGAGAAGAAAATGGGAGAAAAGGGATAAAAGGAAGCCATTAATGGAGCTTGGAGGGAGGTGAGTTTCTCTTCTTCTTCTTCCTCTTCTTCTTCCTCTTCTTCTCCTCCTTTTTCTCTTCTTTTGCGTTGCCTAGAGTCCTGGTACCGAACTGCTTCTCTCTCCTCTCTTTTTCTACTTATAAAATCTGAAATCTAGGAAAATTTCCATGGAGCAGAGGCAAAAATACGTGAACAAAATTGACCCGACCGCCCCATAGGGGCGGTGCACCTAGGGAGGTTCAAACCAGAAGCAAAACAAATGCTCTATCTTCTTTGCTATTACTCTAATTTTGGAACCGTTTGTGCCCACGCGTTTGTCTCTTCATCTACTTTATTTCTAGCTATATTATTCCTCCTATTTCGACAATAGTTTCGTAAACAATAATAAACACAAAACTAGAGGAAAACTAGCTAGAGTGAAGAAATGAGCGTGAAAAGTGTTGATAAAACATTGATAACGCACGTGAATATACCTCTAAACATGCTCATTTATTCACTCATCACACCCCCACACTTACCTTTTTGCTTGTCCTCAAGCAAAACCAAGCACCCAAGCAAGTAAGGAATGCTCAAGACTAACAAATACTAACATGAAGTTTAGGATAAGAAAAGAAACAAAAAGTGATTAAAACCTTTGAGGAGTGTGAACCATCTCTTAGTGGTGGCATGGGAGTGCTTAGAGCAAAACAAAATCAAGAGTTTCGGGGTATGATCTGGAGTGCTTCAAAGTTCTAAAGATTAGGTAACTTAGAGAGCTTTTACCATGGCCAAGTTCTCTTAAGAGTGGGCATTGAGAAGAAAACAAAAGGAAAAATAGATTTATGCATTTGTTTCACTTTTGCATAAGAGATGAGAAGATAAAATTTTGGCATCAAGCCTTTGCATTTTAGAACACTCAACTCTCATTGTTGGTTACCAATGGTGTTTCACAAGTCCCTTAAAGGATTTTTACAAATAAGCACACCTTAGCAATCTCTAAGAGAGAAGACAGAAAGAACTCCTAAGCAGTAAAAATACAACCATATAAGATCACTTGGCCACACCGCGTGTAAAATGCTCCTCAAAAGAAATCAAAAAGAAAAGTTTGAGCATTTATCCCACAATTCATAACAGTATTTGTTCTTAATGAGAACAACTCACAACAAAAGGGTCCAAGTTTTTTATTTTGGACAAATGCAAGATAAGTAGAGGGATTAACATTTAAGCGTAAAATTCACCGAAAAGGTCACTCCCCCACACTTAACTTGAACAATGTCCTCATTGTTCCCCAACAAACCGGGGAAGGTTCTAGAAGACCTTTTCGGGAAGCAAATAAAGAGAAAATGCGTGGGACACAAACAACATTATATCACATAAGCTATGCCCACTGACAAAATCAAGCAGATCAAAATGAAGGATGAAAAATGAGAGTGTCAAAATAAAAGAAACTAGTACTCCCCTGAGATTGTTGTTGCTTGCATGTAAGAAACTCCTCCACAATTGAGCTTTAGCCTCATTTAGTGTAGCTTGGTTGCGGTGTAGAATTTAAGTTGCACCTGCATAAATCACTAGAAGCAACCAAACTACAAACGGGGTTAAGAGTTAGCAAAAACAATATCAAAGGATAACTCAAAAATGAAAATAAATAAAAATGAAAGAAATTCATCAGGGTTGCCTCCCAGGAAGCTTCCCATCTTTAAGGTCTTTAGCTAGACCATCATCTTGAAGTCTTCTAGGATCAAAAATGAATGTTGAAGTGGGCTTCAATGGGTGGGTTGGGCTGGCATCATTTTTCTTTGAAGAATGACACAAATATTGAGGTTGATGATTCTTGGTGTGAGGATCATCTAGTGGTGAAGAGTCCTCTTCAAAATTAAGGATGAAGACATCCTTACCTTCATTGAGCGGTGCAGGGAGAACTATGAGGAGGACTTTGTCTTCAAACTCTGGTCCCTGATCAAATGGGAAGGTGGCCTCCACACTTAGTGGGTGGACTTTATGCTTCCACCTTACATCATTTTTGCACACATGGGGAAGGCCTTGATCCTCCAGGTGAAGATCAAAGATAGATGGCTCATCCTCCTCAAATTTGAGGATGTAAATGTCCTCAATTTCTTGATGAGGCTCATGGAAAGAGCCTTGATAGAAATTAACTACAAAGGAAGTTGGCTCCTCGAAGTCGATGATGGCACTCTTCTCTGATGACTCAGAGGGAGGCGATGCCTACTCCTTCTCAAAGTTGTGGATGTAAGCATCCTCAGTGTCTTGGTAAAGCACACTGGGGCAGCCTTTATAATAATTAACTTCAAAGGGAGCAAGGGACTCCATGAAGTCAAAGTGGGGACTCTTATCTGATAGGTCATCTTCAAAATCAAGTTGGTGGTTGAATGGCGTTGGATTTTCTAATTCACTCAAGGGAGGAGAGAGAGGGCTACTCATGTCCTCAAAAGGTTGCCCCACCTCTTGAATTTTTTCGCTCTCAAGTTGTTCCACAATTTGATTTAGCCGAGCTTGAACGTTCATGTTGATGGTGCTTTCCTCAGCAAGCATTGACTCTGCTGCGTGGTGCTCAAACTTGATGGAAATGGTGAAATCCTCCATGAGAGCCTCAAATCTTGACGTTGCAACCGGACATTGAGAACGCTCATGGTCTCCTCCATATTCTTGGCATACAATCCATGGGTTGACGACTTCTGTAAACTTATGATAGTCCTCCAATCTTGTTGGTCTACTCTCATCTGGTTGGTATCTTAAGATAAAATGTGCCATAATTTCCTCCAACCTAGAGCTTCCAACCTAACATTGAGAATTGTCATGGTTTCCTCCGCATCTCTCACATGCAAACCATTGATTGTAGTTTTCTTGGCCGTAAGAGTAGCCACTCCAACCTCCAGCTGGATCATAATAACCATCCATTAGCTTAAAGTTCGTACAAAGGAAAGAAAAAATTTATACACAAAAGGGTAAATAGGAAATGAAAAATATGCACAAAAACTAAAAAGATAATTAACCAGATAGTTGGACCGAAGTCCCCATCAACGACGCCAAAAACTTTTTGGCAAAATAATGAATAATCTATCTTGCTAATTATGGGCAGTGAACCCAGTTGAAATATCCTAAATATTAATTACTTTAATTAATAATTAATTAATTAAATAAAATTAATTAATGAGAGATTAAGAAATGAAATATCCTAAAATAAATAAAAAGAGAATAACATAATATTTAATTATACCCTAAAAAGTCGTTAGGAAACGTTAACGAAACCTAAAACGACATTGACGATGTTTAGAAAAGAAATATAAATGAATATATAATTAATTGTTTTTACATTGAAAAATGTGTCACAAATATTTTAGAAGTGAAAATGAGGTTTTAGACACCTTATAAGTTTATTCGGGTGATTTTAGAAGCATTGGAAAAATTGGCTAAACGGTCAGAATAAAAGACGTCGTGTTTTCGCCTAAAATGGAAAAACGTAAACCAATTAAAAATTAAGTACTAATTAATCAAATTTATAAAGATTGTTTGAAAATATGAATTTGGAGTCATAAGAAGGTTCGTCTCGTTAAACTGGGTATCGTGCCGTGAACGGCATGAAAAACGAGTACACAACGAGTTAGAAATGACACATTAAGTGAAACATGGAAAAAAAATATATAGGCTGACCAGCCAAAAGACTGGGTCGGCCCAGTCTTCATTCATTCACGGTAGTGCTAGCCCAACCCGATATTCTCTTCATTCTCAGTATTATCCCAACCTAGTCTAACTAACCCAAATCCAGCCATTCCCTTCTTACGGTAACCCTAACAGGCGACACAATACATGCTTGTTATCTCAATTTCCCTCAAGAACGGTGATGCGCCTCTTCTTCATCCCCTTGAAAGCACGCCTTTCTTCCTTTTCTCGTGTTTTTACGCCTCTCTTCCGTTCACATGACGAACAACGCCCGGTCATCCTCAATCACGTCGACTATAGATCGACTTATATAAACATACATATGCGATCAATGTGATGAAACAATGGTTTCTTAATATAATACTCTTAGTATTATAATTATGTATATAATAACCTAAGTAAAGAACTTAGGTACGAGATACGACAATGTCGGTCTCTAGAGAATGGATCTCGAATATGAATACGACCTAGATTACTTCTAGGCATGCGTAAGACCCACAGGGCAGCTAAGTAATAAATGTATTCTCCATAAAACTAAGAGTATATCTTAGGAAATTATTACGACACTTAATGTAACACCCCTCTCCACAATCACGTAATAGTCTCTCACGTAGCAATAAATAAAATGTCTCGCAGCGGAAAATAAATAACAATTACAAAACTCACTCGGGTGTCACCGGCCATTACTCGCCCATGCGAGAAACGAAGCCAAACTACAACCAACATAAGCAAACTGCTAACCGCCGTGATAACGAGAAACTCCTATACATCATACTAAATCCATAAATCATAAACATCGACAAGTGAGCATCTACCCAAACCTGAATATACACAACCTTACCATATTACAATTCACCATCCTCATTGCTATACAACATCTCCATGTGTGGTAACAGAAGCAAAACTCCAATTACTGAAATACCCCAAACCTTATTATGTTGTTTAAACACCTAAATATGGTATATTAAGACTAAAAAGAGTCTTAGAAACATTAGTAAACAAATCTAAACGATAGAAAACACAAAATGTGCTTTAAGGTCAATAAAGGCCAAAATGTGCTCTAAGCTTGGGATAAGCTTGGTTAAGACCTAATGAACTTACCAAGACCTTAGTTATATACTAATGAACATATTAAACCAATTACCAAAGAAAACCAAGCTTGAAAACAAGTTAAAACACAAAATGTGCTTTAAGGAGTCTTAAAGCACATTTTCGAAAAATTGTCTTGCAAATGAGTTTTGAATGGCTAAATGTCCATCATTACTCTTTAATTAACATGTGTACTATATAGTATCACATTTGGAAGTCTATATCAATGGGAAATCAAAAATTTCACTTCTATGTGCCTTGTTTTTATGAATAGTGACTTTTATAAGCTAGTTTGTAACATATGTTATTATAAGTGAGACATTTGACAAATAAAGACTAAAATACCCCTAAGTACTATTGGGGGCCGGTTTTCTTAAGTGTGGTGACTCACCACTCTTTTGTTAACATGTTAAGTAAATAAATATGACTAATGGTTACTATTTGCTTTAAAGGCATAAATATCTTAAAAAGGCAAAACTTATCTCATTCTCTTCTTTCCCTCCTCATTTCACACGGTTCCATGCTCTCTTCAACCTCTCTTCTTCATTCTCTTCTACGGTTTGCAATAGTACACACCACCATCTCCATCTTTGACCTCTTGTAAAGTCTAGCTCACTTAACCAAATCAAAAAAAACACCACCATTCTCTTCCTCTCATCAAGCTCTTCATTCCTATCTTCTCAAAACTTCAAGAGCCCCATTTCGGTGCCATGGAGTTCCACCATTGAAGGAGCTTGAGCTTACATTTCTACATATTAACTCTCCTTTGCTTCTAGGTAAGGAATCTCAAAGAAAAATCATGTTTCCTCCATGTTTTTACCTTGACCGAAAATGCCCATTAATGGTGCTCTTTGTGTGACTTTGTTCTAGCTTCATTCCAATCTTTCATGGACTACGTGGAGTCCTCTCTTGATAGATATCCAAACTCTCTTCAAAGACCAAGGTAAAACAACTACATTAATGTTTTTGAAATAATGTAAACCTAGGGTTTACAATGAGATGAAGCATAAGGCTTGTATACTCATTACATTGCATGTATATTGTTTAGTAGTTGACAAGGAATCAAAGCCTTGCCGATTTTAAACAAGGAAACAAGAAAGAAGTTTGTGAGGAAAAGAGGTAAATATGCTAACCTAATGTGGTTTAAAGTCTTAGGAGAAATGAGCTTGTATTGCTTATGAAAATGATCTAAGGAGCCAATGGGAAGTGACTTAGAAGAATGCTCTTAAGGGTTTAGTAAAAGGCATATGTGTTGTTGAGTGTATTTGCAGGTCAAAGGCAATTATATTGTGGAAGTTCATTGTTTATGATTATGCATTTTAAGGGCATAAGAGCCATGTTATTTAAGGGCCTAAGAGCCATGCAATTTAAATTATGCACTATATTGTGATGTAGTGCTATATGTGTGAAGTTTGTGTATAAGAAAGTGTTTGATGGATTTTTAGTGTTCTTGGTTGTTTGTTGGTGAAAACAATGTGTTTTGGTTTAGTAATGTTCTAGGAGAACCTATGTCAAAATTTAGGTAACAAACAAGAAGTTCTAAGGTTTAAAATGAGTTTGATAAGTTAAGAAATGTTTAGAATGGTTAAGTGCTTTCCTTGTGAAAGAAACTTGCATTAAGGTGTTTAATGATGTAAAAAGGGCTTAGGCAATGTTCTAGAGGATTTTATAATGCAAATGAATGTTTTGGGATACACTAGAGTCATTTGGACTTGTGTTAGGATTTAGGCAAACTTTGGTGAACAAGGAGAAAGTGTAAACTTGAAAAAGGATTTCAAGAATGACATAAGGAGTAAGTTGTGAGAATAAATGCTTGAGAGATGATGTTGTTGTGGTGAGGGAGTATTTTGGTATAAGTGATCATCTTAGGTATGAAACACCACTTGGAGACTAGGAGAAAACATTGTGAGTGTTAGGAATTTTGGGAAGAAATGAGTAAAGGTTTAAGGAATTAGAAAATGAGTTTTATGAGTGTTTAAGGATGTCTTAAGGTGTGTTTGAAGTGCCCAAATGAGGTTAGGGTGTACTAGGACATATGGGGTGAAGTTTGGAGTTAAATGAGAAATGGAAAACAAGGGTCTGGGGCAGACCGAACTTGCGACCGAACTTGCAAGGTCGGTCGAGCCTAGTTTACCCTGTGAGAATTTGCTTCTGGAATGGACCGACCTTGGGGACCGGACTTGCAAGGTCGGTCGGGCTTGTATTTTGTGTACAGATTAAGTTTTTGGAATCGACCGAACATGGGACCGGACTTGGCAAGTTCGGTCGGGCTGAATTTTCAAAGGGAAGAAACTCTCGGGAATGGACCGAACATGCGACCGAACTTACAAGGTCGGTCGGAGTAGAAAATTTTGACGGAAATATGTTCTGGAATGGACCGACCTTGTGTAAGGTCGGTCGGTAAGGTCGGTCGGACCAAAACTTGTAAAAAAAAAACAGAAAAGAATGTGACTTATGTAGTTAACCCTAGGGGGTATAATGAAGGTAACCTAGGGTAAGTTAGACATTTAAACATGTCAAATAATCATGTTAAACACTTAGTAAATTTGAAGTTAAGTAAGTTAATTAACCGACATTCTTGAATCATGTATAGGAGTGACCTACGGTGGAAACAAATCGAGGCAAGGACCAAGGTATGGTTTTCTTGCAGTCTGTTGCCTACCGGTTTACACCGGCTTGTGTGTTGTATGTTTTTCTGTGTGTTTATGACGTAATAAGATTTAAACATGTAATGAGTTTACAGTTGTTCATATTATTGTGATGTTATGATGTGACTCATTTCCCTTGTGTGTGTCTAACGTGACTTACCACATGTTGTGTATTGATTGTTAAGTTCCACCGTGAACTTCTAACAAGTGCTAACTGGGAAGTGAGGAATCCGGTTGTCCGGTCATGCATGTAAGTTAAGAGTAGATATCTAAATCAGATTCGACTCTTATATTGTTAAGATTGTTCTCCTTAATTTGGCGTTCGATCTCCCGCTAGCTTCCTCCAAAGCTAACCTATTCTGACTTATGATCGGTTTAGTGGGAACATGTGCTTGTGTGGTGTGTTCGGGTCACTATATCCGAACCACTGTGTATGTGATGTTGTGCTATGCACTATTGATGCTATGCCACATATTATGTTATGTTATCTTATGTATAAAATGAATGCCATGTTATCATGACAATTAGTTGCGCGTATCCCGGTAGCCGATGGGTTGCGCGTTAACCATACCAGGCAAGGGTTGCTGACCCCCTCGGGGGCTCCATATTTTTACTACAGGATGAGGATCGAGGAAGCAGAGTGGCTGTAGGATCTAGGCTGCAGTTGTATTTTGGTTTATTTTGGATGTTGAGCCCGGGATGCGCCTGTGCTCCCGTGGCATTGTATTTTGATTTCGTTGAAACTACTATGACGGTATATTGAAAGCTTACAGTGAAAGGATGTAATTAAATACTCGGTATTGTATATGATGTATTTATGGTTTAGTTTTATGCTCGGGAGTCTGATCATCAGACCGGTACACTTGTATTATTCTGCCTTGTCAACCTCGTGGGTGGTTGACGGCGTTGTAGCACTGAAGCGTTTAGTTATTGTTTAGTTATTTATTTCCGCTGCGAATTCATTTAGTTTTGTAGTGCGATGTAGGGGTGTTACAAAAAGTGGTATCAGAGCGAAGTATCGCTCTGATGACTAGAATACCGAGCTTAGGAGTATACCGAGTTAGGAAACCTAACTACAGTTACCTAAGTGATCAGTTATGGGAAGGTTAACCACTAACCAAGTGTGGAGATACCTTGTTGTCGGAAAAACGATTCAACCGTTGGAACCGATAAGTGTGTAAGCATAATGCTAATAAGTGTTCATGTGAATTCAGATGTCAAGTAGACCGCGAGGTAGGGGCCGCGGAAGCGGTACTGGAGATACGGATGACCAGGGCGAGAATACTACGGCTCAGGTTATGGTCGAAGCTGTAGCGGCCGCCGTAGCCCAAATGGTTCCACAACTAGTAGCTGCAATTCAGCAGGGGCAACAGCCCGAAGTTCAACCACCACCGCCACCGCCTCGAGAGACCAACTGGGTCAAGGCATTGGCAGATCTTAGACCCCCTTCATTTCATGGGGAGACCGACCCACGTAAGCTGGAGGCGTACTACAGACGTTATATGGTGAGTGGTTAAACTGGTGTAAAAATAAAAGAAAAGAAATTAAAAACTCAAAATAAACGTCGGGCTGCAAACAAATCCCGGTCGTGGTAGTATAGTGAATTGTAAGCGACCGGATGTCGAACCGTGGGACTAATGTGCATATAATAGTACCTAAGCGTGTCACAAAAAGGGGGGATTAATTGACTTGTATTATAAATAAAAAGGAAAGATAAAAATAAACTAAGTTAATAGATAAATTAAACGGGACTCTGGTTCAGGTTAATATGATCAGATTGATTATGCTATCTCTTCTGGTTTAATTATAATTTGTTTGGCAAAATTCCTCTTATTATCTTAAGGACTAAATCATAGCCTCAAAAGAACTCGTTTACCTGAAAATGCAAGGTTCTAATCAAGGGTCAAGCACAATACGTGTAAACGAACGGTTTAGATATGAGAAATTATTTATGCATCTGAAAATACTAACTTATTAAATCATAATAAGCTTTCTCCAAATTTACGGCTTAATTAACCTATCTATTTATCACCTGGTCTGATCAAAATAGACTTAGCAAGCAATTTAATAAACTCATGACATTTATTAAAAAGGCGAGAGATAAGCTTTAAAACGCAACAAACTGTATTCAAATAAAACCAGTAAAAATATTGCATAATTAATACAAACACATAATAACCGTTCCCAGAGTATAAATATTCTAGCCTAACATATTAAATAGATAAACAGAAACAAGAGTAATAGAAATCATCTGTAGTCACTCCTGCATTCGTTCTGCTATTTTGTATACGTAGGACTAGAGGTGAATATGGTGGAAAGTGAAATAAAAATGGAGAAGACGGGAGGAGAGAAATGAGGTGAACGTGTGATGTGTGGTGAAGTGGTACGGTGATGGATGGATGTCTTTTTGGAAGCAGAAGTTACGTGCGTTTATATAGGAAAAGGAAGAAGAGAAAATGAAGAAAGAGCTGGATCACGCGTGAAGGGATTTGCTCACTGATTGCTCATTTATTGCAGGGGACAGAGCGTGTGCAGAGTAGATGGATAAGTTGCAGACAGGTCGACGGGCGAAGTCGACGAGCGAAGTCGACGAGCGAAGAAGAAAACTGGCGCGACTGATTTTAGTTACGTCCGCCTAAGCAACCGCCTCTGTTTGGGCGGTTCCATACATGTCCGCCTCTACAACCGCCTAAAACTAGGCGGTTCCCTTGTCTCCGCCTTTCCTTCACGTCCGCCTAAACAACCGCCCAAAGCTAGGCGGTTCTCTCTTGCGTCCGCCTTCACTACCGCCCAAAGCTAGGCAGTTCTTCTTACGTCCGCCTTCACTACCGCCCACATCTAGGCGGTTGCTTGTGAGTCGTCCGCCTCCTCAACAGGCGGTTACACATGCGGTCACAAGCATAAGCATTGACCTATTTTCCTTCCGACTTTGACCGGCTCTAGATTCTTCGTTTGGACTCCGTTTTTCGAGCCGTTTGCGTCTATGCGTTCGTCTCTTCGTCTACTTCACTCCTGGCTTGGTTTTCCTCATGTTGAACCAATAAATTTGTGAGATAAACAATAAAACATAAACTAGAGGAAAACTAACCGAAGTGGAGAAATGAGCAAGAAAAGTGCTAATATTATTATGAAATACACCTATAAAACATGCTCATTTGGACACTTATCACACCCCCACACTTATCTTTTTGCTTGTCCTCAAGCAAAACCATGTACCCAAGTAAGTAGGGAATGCTCAATACTAACAAATAATATTATGAAGGGTAGGATAAACATGATCTTTAAACTTTTCGAGGAGTGTGAAAAATTATCTGCTTGTGGCATAGGTGTGCTCAGGGTAAAAACAAAATATAGAGTTTCGGGGTATGATCTAAGGTACTTCAATGTTTCTTTTGTTTAGGTGACTCCGAGAACTTTTACCATGACCAACTTCTCTCAAGAATGGGCATTTGAGGGGAAAACAAAAGGAAAAATAGATTCATGCATTTGTTTCACTTTTGCATAAGAGATGAGAAAATGTAGGCATAATGCCTTTGTATTCAAGAACACTCAACTCTCTTTGTTGGTTACCTATGGTGTCTCGAAAGTCCTTTATTTTTCTTTTCCTTTTTTTAACAGAGAGGTACCCCTTAGCAATCCCTAAGAGAGAAGACAGAAAGAAAACCCTGAGCAATAAAATCCAACCATTTGCAGATTATTTGGTCACACCGCATAAGAAAAATGCTCCTCAAAAGTAATCAAATGAAATTTTTTTAAAAATTTGTACCATTTATCCCACAATTCATAACAGTATTTATTCTTAAAGAGAACAACCTACATTAGCAGGGTACATAATTTTAATTTTTGAACAAATGCAAGATAAGCGGAGAGATTTAAACATTTTAAGCACAAAATGCCCTGAAAAGGCTCTTCCCCCACACTTAAGCTTAAGCAATGCCCTCATTGCGTAGACGAAATAATATTAATAGGGCATGCAATTAATAAAGGAAAGAGTGTACTCCCCAGATTTCGTAGAGTGTGTAGAGCTCCCCCACACTTGAGTGCAGCTGTGGAATGTCATGAATTGAACCTGTAAAGAATATTCTACACAGCGAGAAGAACTCAAGTGAAACCTGCATTTTATTATAACATATAAAAGGGAAATATAGTACAAAAGGAAAATAGCTTAAATTAAAGGAAAGACAAAAGATAGATAGTGGGTTGCCTCCCACTAAGCTGCCCGGGTTTAACGTCTCTAGCTAGACGTATTTTCTTTATTATCCCGGATCATAAATGAATGTTGACAATGGTAGTACCGGGAACAGGAAAATGGCAATATGTAGCACCAAACCACCTGGATCAAAACAAAGTATTACGGCAATAATTACAGTAGGAAAATTCAAACTCCACAAAACCTGGTTTTGAAGGAGGTGTTTGCTGTCATTAATATTGTATTGAAAACCGGGTGATGGTGGTAGTGCTTCCTCAAACTGGAGAATGTAAACATTTTCCCTCTGTTGTTTAGCCGTATGGATGCAAGATGGTAGTGGTGGTGCTTGCTCAGAGTCGAGGATGTAAATTTCCTCCCCCGGAATGAAAATGAAGGTGGAAGTGGGCTTCAACGGGTGGGTTGGGTGGGCATTATTTTTCTTTGTCGAAGGGCCCAAATTTTTCAATGGATGCTCCTTAGTGTGAGTATCATCTAGTTGTGGAGACACCCATTCAAATTTAAGGATGAAGACATCCTTAACTGCGTTGAGCGGTTCAGGGAGAACTTCGGGGAAATTTGTATCTTCAAATTCTGACCCTCGATCAAATGGAAAGGTGGCCATCTCACTTAGCGAGCTGACTTCGAGTTTCCACCCTACTTCTTTGTTGCATAAGAGGGGAAGGATGTGATCCTCCAGATGAAGATCAAAGTTGGATGGCTTTTCTTCTTCAAATTTGAGGATGTAATAATCCTCGTCTTCTTTGAGAGGCTCATAGGAAGAGCCTTGATTGAATTCAACTTCAGAGGGAGGTGGTTCCTTGAAGGTGATATTGGTATTTTGTTTGGATGTTCTGACGGGAACGAGCATTTCCTCCTCTTCATTTTTTAGGATGTAACTATCCTCATTTTCTGGATATAGCATAGAGAAGGAGGGAAAATAACGGTAATTGACTTCAGAGGGAGGAGACTCCATGAAGTTGAGGTAGAAGTTGTCCTCTGATGGCTTGTCCTCAAGCTCAAACAGAAGATTTGATGCCGTTTGCTCATTTTCGAACGGGGGTGGTGGTAAAGAGTAACTCAAATCCCCAGGTAAGTCGTCCACTATATGAACCAGTTTGCTCTCCGGTTGCTGTGATGTAAGGTCTAGTGGACCTTCCATCATTTCGTTTATCGCAACTAATTTGGCATAGAGCTTCAATTGGTTCATGTCGAGGTATTCTTCCTCAGCCTGCTGCTCCACTTCAGGGACCATTTCACTCTCAGGTTGTTGCTCCTTTTGAGCTAATGTGATGGGCTGGTCCACTACATAAATTGCACTTGCATACTCTTTTGGATTTGGATTGGTTTGTGAGGGAAATTTACCAGGTGGCCTCTGTTGGGTAAGGAGTTGTTGAATCTGAGACTGCAA
This sequence comes from Limonium bicolor, assembly GCA_023374045.1. Lineage (NCBI taxonomy): Eukaryota > Viridiplantae > Streptophyta > Magnoliopsida > Caryophyllales > Plumbaginaceae > Limonium > Limonium bicolor. The sequence continues at coordinate 198,049,043 of CM041779.1, read as the reverse complement.
GGCTGTTTGGTCTTTGCGTAGGGCTGCGACCTCTTCTTGCGTATCTCTGGACTTACCCATCATTGCCTTAAACATCTCTTGCATTTGAGACATTCCAGACCCAGGATTCGAAGGAGGTGGAGTTTGTCGACTCGAAGAAGCATCATTTTCGTAAGGTTGTTGCTGATACTGCCTCTGGCCTCCTTGAAAATTGGACTGAGGTCTGTAATTTTGAGATGGTTGAAGTGTATGTGGGTTTTGGATATTGTCGGTGTTTGAGTAGCGAAGGTTGGATTGCATGTTACGTTGCCAAGGTTGTCTGTATCCTGAATTTTTGGTGAGATAGTTTGCCTCCTCTGCTGCTTTTAATTCTTGTAGTTGGGGGCATTGTTCATAGTCATGAGGCCCGCAACATTGCGTACAATAATTAGCAGGAGATGATTGGGATAGAGAAGCATAGCCTGGAGGGGTAGTAGATGATCGGGAAATCATCGACTTAGCTTGCTGGGGGTAGGAATTCATAGCCATCTGCTCAACCACTTTTTGTAGAGTACTGACTTTTGTTGCCTGCTGAGCATTGCTTTCCATGAGTTGCTCATGGCTTTTCATCAGCTGGTCAAACTTGTTATCACTTTCCCCAACATGATATAAACCTGGAGTACCGCTCCTTGATCCACCGGAGGCCCAGTCTCTGATTTCTTCACAAAGAGACTCCATGCTATTCAGAAATTGTGCTCCTGGCTTTTTGAGAATATCGGCCCCTAAGGAGGATAATACCATTGTTCTGCATTGACCGATCAAGCCTTTGTAGAACAATTGTGATACTTGCTCTTTCGTCAGACCATGATGAGGACAAGTAAGTAATAGACCTTTGAAACGGTCCCAAGTTTCACAAATATTCTCCGACCCTGGTTGCTTGAAATTATAAATTTCAGCAATCATCTCCAATGTTCGGCTCAGGGGTAGAAATTTGTCGTAGAACTTGGTGGCCATGTCATCCCATTTACCGATGGTACTCGGTGTTAGGCTATGATACCACTTGCTCGCGTTTCCCGTCAGGCTGTGAGGGAATAATGACAATCTTGCATATTGAAGTACTGCGTCGGTTGCAGTAAGACTGTTGGCATGTTGCAAAAATTTTGTAACATGTAACAGGGCTTCGTCTGGACTGGTGCCATCAAACATGCCCAACTCTTTCACACATCTGATTTGATGATATGGCTTCAGCTTCTGCCACTCATCGTATTCGGATGGGCTAAGGTGAGGAAGGATGATAGCAGGCTGTTGTCCTTGGTTAGACGGCCTGTTGATATTTCGAACTGTCGCTGGTGTAGATGCCATGTCAGTTTCCGGGTCAGAATCTATCACTGTTGTGGTAATGCTCTGTTGAGTTCGTCTCTGCCTTAGGGTGCGCAGAAAGGTTCTCTCGATCTCTGGATTATAACCGACCGTGTGATTATTAATATTTTCTGGGAGGCTGTTTGACCTGGTAAAAGGCATTCACCACTCAAAACAGAGAAAAGAAACTCGTTATGTGTTAGAATAAATAAAAATGTTAGGAATTAGTTGACAGAAATTTTAAGTTAGTAGTTAGAGACAATGGAAAGAAATGTCAGAAAATTGAAATGACAATGGAAAGAAATGACAGGAAATTAAAGTTAGTAGTTAGTATACTGGAAATTATAAGTTAGTATACTAGAAATTGAAGGACAATGGAAATTAAATGTTAAGGACAATGGAAATTAAATGTTAAGGACAATGGAAATTAAATGACAATAATATAAAGAGTTAGTAATTAGATGTCAGAAGTCAGAAGTCCGAAGTCCAAAGTTAGATGTCCAAAATTAGATTAACAACAAAATAATATTAACAGATTTTTATAATATAACAGGTGAATTAACCGGGGCTTAGGGACTAGAATAAATCAAGTCCCCGGCAACGGCGCCATTTTGCAGAGTGGATTTATCGTTAGTGATTAGTACTGGTGAAATTGATAAAAGAAAGAAATTAATACTCAAAATATCCGTCGGGCTGCAAATAAAAACCCGGTCGCAGTAGTATAGAAGACAGAAGCGGCCGGGGTCAAACCGTGGGACTTATAGCGAGATAAAATAGTTCCTAAGCTTGTCACAAAAGGGGGGAAGTTAATTGACTTGTTTTAGAGAAAATATTAAGCAGATTTGAAAACTGAGTGCAGATGAATTAAATGGAACTCCGGGTTTAGGTTTTATATAATCTGATTAATTATGCTATCTCTACCGGTTTAATTTATTAGTTTGGCAAAATTCCTGTTATTATCCTAAGGACTAAGTCATAGACCCTTAAGAACTCGTTTACCAGAAAATGCTCGGTCTAATCAAGGTTCGAGCAATACTATGTAAACTGACGTTAAATTCGAGGAATTATAATTGCATATGAAAATACTAACCTATTAAATCATAATAAGCTTTCTCCAGATTTACGGCTTAATTAACCTATCTATTTATCACCTGGTCTGATCAAAATAGACTTAGGAAAGCATTTTAATAAATTCATGTAATTTATTAAAATGGTGAGAGAAAACCTTTAAGCGTAACAAACTGTATTTAATTTAACCGGTAGAAATATTGATTACATAACTAAACAAACCATAATTAAAACCCTTGCCCGGAGCAAATCCTCCTTAGCCTGACATATTAACTGGTAATAAGTCAGACAGAGGTTGGACGTAATAACAATACGAGATGCGTGGATGATGAATGGAGAAAATGAAGAGGAAGAAGAGTGGAGCGAGTACGTAGGATTTTTGTAAATGGAATGAGAGATTTTGAGTGTTGAGTTTGGGGTGGAACGTGTGTGTGCGTGAGTCGTTTTTGATGAAGTAGCAGTGGCTTTTTATAGAGGAGAGGAAGAAGAAGATCGATTGCAGACAAAGGTGGAAGAGCATTGATTGCTCATTAATTGCAGGGGATAGAGCTGAGGAAAATAAGGTGTCGACGGGCGAAGTAGATGGATATGGCAGAAACAAGTCGACGGGCGAAGTCGACGCGAAGAAGAAAACTGGCGCGACTGATTTTAGTTACGTCCGCCTAAGCAACCGCCTCTGTTTGGGCGGTTCCATACATGTCCGCCTCTACAACAGCCTAAAACTAGGCGGTTCCCTTGTCTCCGCCTTTCCTTCACGTCTGCCTAAACAACCGCCCAAAGCTAGGCGGTTCTCTCTTGCGTCCGCCTTCACTACCGCCCAAAGCTAGGCGGTTCTTCTTGCGTCCGCCTTCACTACCGCCCACATCTAGGCGGTTGCTTGTGAGTCGTCCGCCTCCTCAACAGGCGGTTACACATGCGGTTACAAGCATAAGCATTGACCTATTTTCCTTCCGACTTTGACCGGCTCTAGATTCTTCGTTTGGACTCCGTTTTTCGAGCCGTTTGTGTCTATGCGTTCGTCTCTTCGTCTACTTCACTCCCGGCTTGGTTTTCCTCATGTTGAACCAATAAATTTGTGAGATAAACAATAAAACATAAACTAGAGGAAAACTAACCGAAGTGGAGAAATGAGCAAGAAAAGTGCTAATATTATATATGAAATACACCTATAAAACATGCTCATTTGGACACTTATCACGTACATCTCCGAGTTGGAGACCGCCTACGAGACCTTGGATGTGCCTGCTGGGGCCAAGGTCCGTCTTGCCGCTTACTACCTGAAGGGTTCGGCACAGAGTTGGTGGAAGCTTGTGAGAGAGGACCGGATGGCGGATCCTCAGTTCGGATGGAGGGAGTACACGGCTCTACTGCGAGCTAAATACTACCCAGTGCATGTTCAAGAGGCCAAGCGCCTGGAGCTGGATAGTCTGAGGCAGGGGGACAAGGTGTCGGTTGATGAGTACTACACTGCATTCACCGGCCTTATCCACCTGTTACCGGACCTGGGATACTCGAACCGGGTGCTGGTAAACCGTTTCTATAACAGTCTCAGCCACCGTCTTCGCTATGGGATGGGGCCAGCTGAGTATACTACCTTGCAGGTAATTTAAATGAAGTGTGATATGAATAAGTGTAATCCATAAGTGAGTATTAATGTGAGTTTGTGAGTATGTATTGTGGGGCGTGACTGACATCCTAAATTCAGGAGTGCTATCATGCCGCTGCTAAGGTTGAGATTACCGTCCGTCTGAGGGACGAGGAGAATGCGCACAAGTGCAAGGCCACGAGCGAAGGCTAGAGTCCGTAGGGGTACGGGGGAGGAAAGAAGAAGAAGAAACCTTATCCCCAGCCCCAGAAGAGTCAGCACCAGGGTGACAAGGGCCAAGCCCAAACCACCACAGCTGAGGAGGCACTAAAGCTCACATATGCTTATGCGGCGAAACCCCTACGCTCTTACCCACCTAAGGGTAATTATCTAATCATGTGTGACAAGTTGAAGTGTATGTTGATAAGTTGTGAAATAAGTATTGATTGTGTATTGTGATAGCAGCTAGCACGGGCTCTGGACTGGAGCGCCACTATTACTGTAACAGAGACCACCCCGGCAAGGACTGCAAGGGAAACAACGTACAGTGTCATTACTGCGAGAAGTGGGGTCACCGTGACTACGAGTGTTACCGGAACCCCAACAGCAGAGTCAACAAGCCCAAGGGGCAGTGGAAGGGTAAGGCCACAACAGCTATTGATGGCCTGAAGACGGCTAACCAGCCACCCACAGATCAGATAGACACACTGATTCCCAGAAAGGGAAGGGGTCGGGGTCCGGCAAGGCCGCCCAGAATGTGGTGGACCGGTCTGAGGCGCCAGGGCCCTCTTCTAGACCAGGTACCGCCTAAACTGTTGAATGAAGTGATTGCATACCGCATTTCATGCATGTATGTGCTAGTGAGTCCAAGTGTATTATTATGTGTGTAAAGAGTTAAAGTATAGTGTGAAAGTTACCTAATTAGGAAAATCTAAACTTAAAGGAACCTTCAATATATGTTATCCAATCCCACCCACACCAAACCCTGAGGAAACCACCATCAACATCACCGACTTTCCAATAGAGCAATGTCAGGTTATCCAGCCAGGTATGATACTCTTAAATGGATACCTGACACCGGAAGCACAAGTCCATATCATCAGACGATGCAATGAACTTGGAGCAACACCTGGAGGTTTCTACACACCTGAATACCCGAGCAGATCAAGAATGAGATTGAAGATAATGTGCATGGGTAAGGACTGGAACCCTTACACCAAGACATATCAAGAAGTACGAGTTGAAGACGGAGCAACTGTACCGATGATACCTGAGGAGTTCCTTGCGGTCGTTAACCACGCCGTGGGAATTGCTCAGCAAGTTGAAATGGATTCAATTCCAAATGTGAAAGCAGATTTGTGTATTGTGAACTTCTACCAGAAAGGTGGACGATTAGGTTTACACCAAGATAAGGACGAGTCACCCGAGTCTCTAAGTAAGGGAGTACCCGTGGTGTCTTGGTCCATTGGTGATACCGCAGTATTTATATATGGCGAGCAGAAGCGTGCTGATCTCGCAAAGAAGTTGGTACTGAAGTCAGAAGATGTGTTAATCATGGGTGGGCAGTCAATGATGCTATATCATGGCATCAGAAAGATCAAACTGAATACCGCACCGTCGGCAGTGATCAATGCCACACACATGAAACCCGGACGTTTGAATTTGACCTACAGACAGTTTTGAAACCTTATATAATTATGTAATGTGTTAAACCAGTGTATGTTAGGGATATTATATATGTGTTAAGTTATGTTAACAGTGTAAACCAACAAGGTTGTAAGGAGAATATGTTAATGAATAAAGTGGAGTTATTGAAGTATATCAACCGTGTTGTTACCCAATACTTATTAGTTTGCCAATGAATTAGGTTGTGCACTCGGAACGGGAGGTACACTGAGTGTCTGCAATGAGGTAGAAGCCGGCAAGAGCGGCACAATCCTCACCGGTACCTTTCCAGTCAATGGCGTGGACGCTTCGATCTTGTTCGACTCCGGAGCCTCACACACATTTATTTCGCTATCTTTTGCGAAGAGGCTGGGGTTAGACGGTGATGAGATGCCAGACTTCCTAGTCACTCTCCCGTCAAAAGAGCGGATCAGGTGTACCCGCTACAACCGAGATGCTGTTGTACGAATCAGAGGTGAAGAGTTTCCGATCGACTTGATAGAGTTCGACGGACTTGGCTTTGATGTGATTGTCGGGATGAACTGGTTGGAGCGGTACAAGGGTAGAATCCTATGGGCCGAGCATCGACTGCTTCTTTGGAGTCCATTTGGGGTTACTATATCTTACCGCCAGAGGCCCAGGGAGCCTTCGACTCAGATCATCACCGCCATGGCTATGTGTCGTGAACTACAACGAGGGAGTGATGTATACCTCTGCTATGTCCAGGACATAGAGAGAGATCCAGAGTTTAGCCCAGATGTGCCGGTAGTGTCGGAGTTTCCTGAGGTATTTCCTAAGGAACTGCCGGGCATGTCGCCAGCACGGGAAGTGGAGTTTGAGATTGATTTGGTTCCGGGTACCGGACCAATTGCGAAGGCGCCCTATCGTATGGCTCCAGCAGAGATGACAGAGCTCAAGGAGCAGCTGAGAGACCTACTCGACAAGGGGTTTATCCACCCTAGCGTTTCACCATGGGGAGCGCCGGTCCTCTTCGTGAAGAAGAAGGACGGTAGCCTCCGCCTGTGTATTGACTATCGAGAACTGAATGCAGTTACGGTGATGAACCGTTTCCCTTTACCACGCATCGACGATTTATTTGATCAGTTGAGGGGAGCATCAGTATTCTCCAAGATAGATCTACGATCCGGATACCATCAGATTGCCATCCGTGACACTGACATTGAGAAGACAGCATTCAGGACTAGGTATGGACATTATGAGTTTACGGTTATGCCGTTTGGGCTATCCAATGCACCAGCGAAGTTCATGGATTTAATGAACCGCTTGTTCCAAGATCAGTTGGACAAGTCAGTGGTAGTCTTCATCGATGATATTCTTGTGTACTCGAAGTTGAGGGGTGAGCATGAAAGCCACCTGAGAAATGTGTTACAAACATTGAGGAAGAATCAGTTGTATGCTAAATTTTCGAAATGTGAGTTTTGGTTGAACCAAGTATCCTTTCTTGGTCATGTGATTTCTAAGGCCGGGATCGCTGTTGATCCGGCAAAGATTGATGCAGTGCGCACCTGACCTAGGCCGAAGACAGTTACCGATATCAGGAGCTTCCTCGGTCTGGCAGGTTATTATAGGAGGTTTGTAAAGGACTTCTCCAGTGTCTCGAAGCCGATGACTTCCTTGATGAAAAAGGATGCACCATTCGAGTGGACAATCGACTGTGAGAGTTCTTTCCAGAGTCTCAAGGATGCTCTGACATCTGCACCAGTCTTGACTATACCAGACGGTCCAGATGGTTTTGAGGTCTATTGCGACGCATCAGGTAGAGGTATGGGTTGTGTTGATGCAACACGGGAAGGTCGTAGCTTACGCCTCCCGACAGCTGAAGAAGCATGAAGAGAACTACCCTACCCACGATTTAGAACTGGGGGCCATTGTCTTCGCATTGAAGATATGGCGACATTATTTGTATGGGGTTAGTGTGACAATTTATTCGGACCACAAAAGTTTAAAGTACTTGTTCACTCAGAAGGAGTTGAACATGAGGCAAAGAATGTGGTAGCTGACGCATTGAGTCGCCGAGCACACTCTCTCCATTCGCTAGTCTCTCATACTGGCTTGGTTGAAGAGGTGCGGAGTGCTCAGATGACGGATCAGTATATGATGGAGATCCGGCAGAAGCTTATTGATGGCACATTCGAGGGTCAGAAGTACGACTCCAGACTCCACGATGATGACCTGATTAGGCTTAATGGCCGATTGTGTATACCTAGGAGTAGCGCTGAGTTGAAGGAGGGCATATTGAGTGAATCCCATTGTTCTACTACTTCGATTCACCCCAGAGCTTCAAAGATGTATAAGGGTATGCAAAGATATTTTTGGTGGACTGGAATGAAAAAAGATGTTACTGATTATGTATTGAGGTGTCTCACTTGCCAGAAGGTCAAGTTTGAGCACCGACGGCCTGGTGGTATGGTACAGCCAATGCCGGTGCCTGAGTGGAAGTTCCATGATATTTCCATGGACTTCGTAGTAGGGCTTCCGCCTACAAGGGGAGGTCTGAATATGATTTGGGTTATTGTTGACCGACTGACCAAGGCGGCTCGATTCATACCGATGAAGGACACCTGGAAAGTGGCAAAACTGGCAGAACTCTTTGATAGAGAAATTGTAAGACATTATGGGGTACCGAAAACGATTGTATCTGACAAAGATATCAGATTCTTATCGAGGTATTGGAAGTCTACACGAGAAGCATTGGGTACCGAACTGAAGTTGAGTACAGCGTTTCACCCATAGACAGATGGCCAGAGTGAGCGCACCATCCAGACACTTGAGGACATGTTACGTGCATGTGCACTTGACTTTCAGACCAGCTGGATTGATAAGTTACATCTGATCGAGTTTAATTACAACAACAGTTATCATGCATCGATCAAGATGTCTCCCTTCCAGGCCTTGTACGGTAGACCATGCCGCACGCCATTATGCTGGGATGAGTCGAGTGAGACGGTCATTATAGGACCAGAGTATCTTGACAAGTTCAGGCAGAAGTTCGCCAGATCCGGGCTAACATGAAGGCAGCTCAGGATAGACAAATCGTACGCAGATGTGCGCAGACGTGACCTGGAGTTCGCCGTGGGCGATCAGGTATTTTTGAGAGTATCCCCCATGAAGGGAGTATTTCGTTTTGGCCAGAAAGGCAAGTTGAGCCCAAAATATGTGGGGCCTTATGTTGTGACGGAGCGGATCGGCCCGGTAGCTTACATACTTGATCTACCCGCCGAGCTGGGCAAGGTACATGATGTATTTCATGTGTCCCAGTTGAAGTATATGTCTCATCTGTCTCATGTGCTTCAGCCTGAAAGGCTAACCTTAGATCCGACCATGCGATCAGTGGAGACTCCGGTACGGATTCAGGATACTAAGACTCGAGACACTCGCCATAAGTCTGTGAGACTGGTGAAAGTTCTTTGGTCTAACCAGGACGTTGAGGAGGCCACTTGGGAGCTGGAGGATAAGATGAGGGCGAAGTACCCGTCATTGTTTACTTCTTAGTGTTTATTTGTATAGAGTACGGGGCGTACCGCCTTTTTAAGGGGGGTAGAGCCGTTTCGGTTATGTGTGTACGACGTGTATTTAAATACATCGTCTATGTTATGTTGTTATGTTATAGACCGTTGTGTCTGAATGATGTGGATGATGTTGTATGGACCTTGTGTCCAATGTTATGTACCCGATGTTATGTTGTATGGACCTTGTGTCCAATGTTATGTAAGTGTGTTGTTAATATTATTATGGAAGTATTGTTTATATGTATTCCCGTGTTCTAACATTAGGATATGAGGAAGTGTGAACTTTGAGGACAAAGTTCTTTTAAGGGGGGTAGATTGAAATACCCCAAACCTTATTATGTTGTTTAAACACCTAAATATGGTATATTAAGACTAAAAAGAGTCTTAGAAACATTAGTAAACAAATCTAAACGATAGAAAACACAAAATGTGCTTTAAGGTCAATAAAGGCCAAAATGTGCTCTAAGCCTGAGATAAGCTTGGTTAAGACCTAATGAACTTACCAAGACCTTAGTTATATACTAATGAACATATTAAACCAATTACCAAAGAAAACCAAGCTTGAAAACAAGTTAAAACACAAAATGTGCTTTAAGGAGTCTTAAAGCACATTTTCGAAAAATTGTCTTGTAAATGAGTTTTGAATGGCTAAATGTCTATCATTACTCTTTAATTAACATGTGTACTATATAGTATCACATTTGGAAGTCTATATCAATGGGAAATCAAAAATTTCACTTCTATGTGCCTTGTTTTTATGAATAGTGACTTTTAAGCTAGTTTGTAACATATGTTATTATAAGTGAGACAATTGACAAATAAAGACTAAAATACCCCTAAGTACTATTGGGGGCCGGTTTTCTTAAGTGTGGTGACTCACCACTCTTTTGTTAACATGTTAAGTAAATAAATATGACTAATGGTTACTATTTGCTTTAAAGGCATAAATATCTTAAAAAGGCAAAACTTATCTCATTCTCTTCTTTCCCTCCTCATTTCACACGGTTCAATGCTCTCTTCAACCTCTCTTCTGCATTCTCTTCTACGGTTTGCAATAGTACACACCACCATCTCCATCTTTGACCTCTTGTAAAGTCTAGCTCACTTAACCAAATCAAAAACAAACACCACCATTCTCTTCCTCTCATCAAGCTCTTCATTCCTATCTTCTCAAAACTTCAAGAGCCCCATTTCAGTGCCATGGAGTTCCACCATTGAAGGAGCATGAGCTTACATTTCTACATATTATTACTCTCCTTTGCTTCTAGGTAAGGAATCTCAAAGAAAAATCATGTTTCCTCCATGTTTTTACCTTGACCGAAAATGCCCATTAATGGTGCTCTTTGTGTGACTTTGTTCTAGCTTCATTCCAACCTTTCATGGACTAGGTGGAGTCCTCTCTTGATAGATATCCAAACTCTCTTCAAAGACCAAGGTAAAACAACTACATTAATGTTTTTGAAATAATGTAAACCTAGGGTTTACAATGAGATGAAGCATAAGGCTTGTATACTCATTACATTGCTTGTATATTGTTTAGTAGTTGAAAAGGAATCAAAGCCTTGCCGATTTTAAACAAGGAAACAAGAAAGAAGTTTGTGAGGAAAAGAGGTAAATATGCTAACCTAATGTGGTTTAAAGTCTTAGGAGAAATGAGCTTGTATTGCTTATGAAAATGATCTAAGGAGCCAATGGGAAGTGACTTAGAAGAATGCTCTTAAGGGTTTAGTAAAAGGCATATGTGTTGTTGAGTGTATTTGCAGGTCAAAGGCAATTATATTGTGGAAGTTCAGTGTTTATGATTATGCATTTTAAGGGCCTAAGAGCCATGTTATTTAAGGGCCTAAGAGCCATGCAATTTAAATTATGCACTATATTGTGATGTAGTGCTATATGTGTGAAGTTTGTGTATAAGAAAGTGTTTGATGGATTTTTAGTGTTCTTGGTTGTTTGTTGGTGAAAACAATGTGTTTTGGTTTAGTAATGTTCTAGGAGAACCTATGTCAAAATTTAGGTAACAAACAAGAAGTTCTAAGGTTCAAAATGAGTTTGATAAGTTAAGAAATGTTTAGAATGGTTAAGTGCTTTCCTTGTGAAAGAAACTTGCATTAAGGTGTTTAATGATGTAGAAAGGGCTTAGGCAATGTTCTAGAGGATTTTATAATGCAAATGAATGTTTTGGGATACACTAGAGTCATTTGGACTTGTGTTAGGATTTAGGCAAACTTTGGTGAACAAGGAGAAAGTGTAAACTTGAAAAAGGATTTCAAGAATGACATAAGGAGTAAGTTGTGAGAATAAATGCTTGAGAGATGATGTTGTTGTGGTGAGGGAGTATTTTGGTATAAGTGATCATCTTAGGTATGAAACACCACTTGGAGACTAGGAGAAAACATTGTGAGTGTTAGGAATTTTGGGAAGAAATGAGTAAAGGTTTAAGGAATTAGAAAATGAGTTTTATGAGTGTTTAAGGATGTCTTAAGGTGTGTTTGAAGTGCCCAAGTGAGGTTATGGTGTACTAGGACATATGGGGTGAAGTTTGGAGTTAAATGAGAAATGGAAAACAAGGGTCTGGGGCAGACCGAACTTGCGACCGAACTTGCAAGGTCGGTCGAGCCCAGTTTACCCTGCGAGAATTGGCTTCTGGAATGGACCGACCTTGGGGACCGGACTTGCAAGGTCGGTCGGGCTTGTATTTTGTGTACGGATTAAGTTTCTGGAATCGACCGAACGTGGGACCGGACTTGGCAAGTTCGGTCGGGCTGAATTTTCAAAGGGAAGAAACTCTCGGGAATGGACCGAACATGCGACCGAACTTACAAGGTGGTCGGAGTAGAAAATTTTGACGGAAATATGTTCTGGAATGGACCGACCTTGTGTAAGGTCGGTCGGTAAGGTCGGTCGGACCAAAACTTGTAAAAAAAACAAAAGAATGTGACTTATGTAGTTAACCCTAGGGGGTATAATGAAGGTAACCTAGGGTAAGTTAGACATTTAAACATGTCAAATAATCATGTTAAACACTTAGTAAATTTGAAGTTAAGTAAGTTAATTAACCGACATTCTTGAATCATGTATAGGAGTGACCTACGGTGGAAACAAATCGAGGCAAGGACCAAGGTATGGTTTTCTTGCAGTCTGTTGCCTACCGGTTTACACCAGCTTGTGTGTTGTATGTTTTTCTGTGTGTTTATGACGTTATAAGATTTAAACATGTAATGAGTTTACAGTTGTTCATATTATTGTGATGTTATGATGTGACTCATTTCTCTTGTGTGTGTCTAACGTGACTTACCACCTGTTGTGTATTGGTTGTTAAGTTCCACCGTGAACTTCTAACAAGTGCTAATTGGGAAGTGAGGAATCCGGTTATCCGGTCATGCATGTAAGTTAAGAGTAGATATCTGAATCAGATTCGACTCTTATGTTGTTAAGATTGTTCTCCTTAATTTGGCGTTCGATCTCCCGCTAGCTTCCTCCAAAGCTTACCTATTCTGACTTATGAGTTTAGTGGGAACATGTTTGTGTGTGTGTGTGTTCGGGTCACTATATCCGAACCATCTGTGACTTAAGTTACTCGTTCGAATAACAGAACGGTAATGAGTGTGTGTAACGAGCTTAACATGAGGGTGAACCATTCTCTAGGCTCTTATGTTGTTTAACCTTCTTGGTTTGTTGTTGTGGAAAGAGTATCCACTGTGTATGTGATGTTGTGCTATGCACTATTGATGCTATGCCACATATTATGTTATGTTATGTATAAAATGAATGCCATGTTATCATGACAATTAGTTGCGCGTATCCCGGTAGCCGATGGGCTGCGCGTTAACCATACCAGCCAAGGGTAGCTGACCCCCTCGGGGGCTCCATATTTTTACTGCAGGATGAGGATCGAGGAAGCAGAGTGGCTGTAGGATCTAGACTGCACTTGTATTTTGGTTTATTTTGGATGTTGAGCCTGGGATGCGCCTGTGCTCCCGTGGCATTGTATTTTGATTCCATTGAAACTACTATGACGGTATATTGAAAGCTTACAGTGAAAGGATGTAATTAAATACTCGGTATTGTATATGATGTATTTATGGTTTAGTTTTATGCTCGGGAGTCTGATCATCAGACCGGTACACTTGTATTATTCTGCCTTGTCAACCACGTGGGTGGTTGACGGCGTTGTAGCACCGAAGCATTTAGTTATTGTTTAGTTATTTATTTCCACTGCGAATTCATTAAGTTTTGTAGTGCGATGTAGGGGTGTTACAATTACCCTGTTCTCGCTCTTCAGCTTCGGCAATGATCAATAACCTGTAATGGTGTAGTATCAGCGATATACGCTGAGTATGCCGGGCCTGGACCCTAATGGTCACTTGTCATATTAACCATCTTATTATTAGATTGGTTTCATGCTTTACCATCTTACAGTTATAATCAATACTGTAACATAAATGTATAATATACATAATCATCCATACAAATATTCATAGATATTCAACCATCCATCCAATCCAACAATCATTTAATAACACAATCCACAATTATATATTGAACGTATCGAACAACCACAATATGATGTACAATGTACAATCGCCGTAGCGTATACCATCCTTTATTAATTTAATTAAGTTTGGCCTTCAAGGCCCCATCCATATGTACAATGTACATTCGCTGTAGCGTACAGTTTCCTTAGTCAATTTAATTTGGCCTTTAAGGCCCCAACCATCCAAACCATGTTTAATTATTAATATCAGTTGGGCGTCATGTTAGGACAACCCGGTAACCTCACCATGGACAGTAGTCCTCCCGTACACACAAAGGTGCTCATTTCGCCAGAGGTCCGAAGGCCCCTGACTCTCTTATGTCTCGTAAGACGTCCATAAAAAGGCCGTAGCCACCTGACCCACGATTCAGTTTGGGCTCGTTGGGTATAACCTCGAGCGGAATCCAATTAGGAAACCCCTCAGTGATCACAAATGCGCAACCAAGTAGTTCGTAAACTACCGGGATTCCTCACCTCAACTCATACCACCTCTCTCTCATAATGTTTAAGATCTTCTCTTAGTCTTATGGAGAATATTTATTATTTAGCTGCCCAATGGGTCTCACGCATACCTAGAAGTAATCTAGGTTGTTTTCATGTTCGAGATCCATGCTCTAGAGACTGACAATGTCGTGACTCGTTCCTAAGTGTTTTACTTAGGTTTCCATATACTTAATATTAATATCATGGTATTATATCAAGTAACCGTCATGTCATCACATTAATGCATATGTATGTTTATATAAGTCGATCTATAGTCGACGTAGTGTTAGTCCCGTGGGACGCTCATGCATAAATAAATAATGCAGTAACACTTAAAATACATACATGTATCCACACACATAACACACAAGTTATATCAACCAAATCCGAGCCCAAGGACCAACCTTAGGACAACTCGGATCAAACCCCTTTACATACCGTTCACCCTGATCGTATTACGGTGGAGTATGAATCAGCAAGATCCTACGCTCCGTGTAGTCCACTAGCTCGTCAAGCGTCTTGTCAGAAGTATATTGTATCATTCTCCCACCATCCATTATAATACAATGTATTATATGATCCATTTATCTTTAGCAAATAATATTTGCATCCAAAATTCATAACTTATAGTTCGTAACTATATTTTTTTTTAAAAAATAACCACCACCATTAAATCATATGGTTTTCAACCAAAATATATATCCACCTTATATACATTATTCTTGTGTATGTTATATTTACCACGTAGGTAATTCCCATGAGTTAATAAACTCTTATATTTTATGTTACTTTTATCATCTTTTGTTAGACGATTATTCACATTAGTTGTATTATTTATATAAACTTATATAAGATTATTATCCTAATATTATGTAACATTTTATGTTGTATATTTACAACTCCTAAGGTTTATTCCTGAAATACCCCAAACTTAGATATGGTGTTTAAATGATAAACTAAGATATAAGGAGGCTAAATAATGCCTTAGACACATTAAGAAACATTTCTAATCAAAGAAATATAAGGAAACACCAAAAGAGCAGTTTAAGCAAAAACGTGCTCTAAGCTTGGAGAGACTTGGGAGAGTACCCAAATATTGTTCTAAGACCTTAGTAATATCCTAATGGTCATTTTAAATCAATCACCAAAGAAAACCAAGCTTGAAAACAAGTTAAAACACAAAATGTGCCTTAAGGAGTCTTAAAGCACATTTTTGAAAAATTGTCTTGTAAATGAGTTTTGAATGGCTAAATGTCCATCATTACTCTTTAATTAACATGTGTACTATATAGTATCACATTTGGAAGTCTATATCAATGGGAAATCAAAAATTTCACAACAATGTGCCTTGTTTTGTGAATAGTAATTTAATTAAGCTAGTTTATAACATAAGTCAATATAAGTGAGATATTTGGTCAACAAAGACTTAAGTACCCCTTGTTACTAATGGGGGCCGGTTTCTTATAAGGTGAGTCACCACCTTTATGAGTCATTAAGTAAATAAAGAGTTATAAAGCAAAAGTACTATTCACCCTTTTAACATAAATATCTCATTTACTCACCTCTCTCCTCACCTCTTCATTCTCTCTTGTTTCCCACGATTTTCTCAAGCTCTCTCCCTTCTCCATTAACGTGAAGCTCTTCTCCATGCTAGCTCCACCTTCTCTTGCACACAACTTACTCATTTTAGCTCCAAAACCAAAACAAATTACATATTCTTCTTAGTTAGCTCAAGCTCTCTCTTTCTATCCTTTCAAAACTCCAAGAGCTTTGATTTGGTGCCAAGCCAAACCACCATTAGAGGAGGAAATTCAAGTTTGGAGACTCCATTGGCTTCTCCATTCTCTTAAGGTAAAGAAAGTGTAAGAAAATCTAGGTTTCCATCACTTTTCTTCATAACCGAAAATACATGCTCATGAGGCTTCATTTTAATGCCTTGTTCTAGCTTGTTTTCTACTCTTCAAAGGATTGAGGAGGTCCTTCTTGCTTCATATCCAAGCTTGTCTTGAGAAACCAAGGTAAAACAATCACCTTAATACCTTAAAGCACATTTTTAACCTAGGGTTTGTTCCTTAGGGTTAATGTATTATCTAGTACTCATTGGAGTCATTGGATATTGGTTAGAACATTGGCAAGGAGATATATATTGGTGACCGAGATTGAGGAAGGAAAAACCTAAGGAAGAAAGTTTTTAAAGCTTGTAAAAGAACAAGGTAAATTACTTACCTTAAGGTGTTTTATTGTTTAAGGGAATGGATTTAGATATGTGATGAGTTTAGTGTAGAGTTTACATTAGAAAAGGGTTATATATGACCTAGGAGAAACAATGATCATGATTGTGAACTTGTGACTAAGGAGCAAATGAGGAAAAGAGATAGTTTAAGAATATCAAGGTGAATTACAAGAAGCATTTTATTTCAATGGGAGCCTTGTTGTGTGTATTCGCAGGTTAAAGGCAAATATATGTGGAAATTCAGTGGTTAAGATTATTGTCATTTAAGGGCCTAAGTGCCAAGCATTTAAGTTTGTGCACTATATGATGTTGTGGTGTAGTTTTGGTGTGAATTGTGTTAAGGTGTTGTGATAGAATTTGAGAGATATTGGTTGTTGATGGAGAAAAACCAAGTGTTAGGATGTGTATATACTAGAAACCCATGGCAAAATTTAAAGGAGAACTTAAGTGTTTAAGATGTTCTAAGGGAATTTAATGACTAAGGAAGTACTAGGAAGTTTTAGAGGTTGTTGATGAAAAAGGGGTGAGATAAAGTGTTTAATGAGTTATAATGACTTAGGCATTACTATGAAGGATTTAGGAATCAAGAGAATGTATTTGAGTATTTAGGACTTAGGCAAATGTTGGTAAACAACTAGGAAGGAAATAAGGTGTTGATGGATGGAAGCTTAAGCTTGTGAAGGAACTTTAAGTAAATGCATAAAAGAGTTTTAGATGATGAAAGATGCTTGGGAGATGATGTTATAGTGGTGGGGAAACATTTGGCATAGTGGTTACATTAGGTATGAACCACCACCTAGAAACCTAGTGGAAAATGTTACAAGTGTTGGCATGGTTACAAGGAAAAATGCATAATGATTAAAGTGGGTGTTGGTGAGTGATTTAAAGTGTTTAGTGGTTTGCTTAAGGTGTATTTGAGGTGCCCAAATGAGGTTAATACATATTAGGATATATGAGGAGAAGTTTGGAGTTAAAAGAGAATTTTGAAACAAGGTTCTGGAGCCGACCGACCTTATGGACCGGACCTGCAAGGTCGGTCGAGCTCAGTTTACACTGCCGGAGAAAGTTTCTGGAACCGACCGAACTTGGGGACCGGACTTGCAAGTTCGGCCGGGCTTGTATTTTGTGAAGGAATTAAGTCTCTGGAATCGACCGGACTTGGCAAGTTCGGTCGAGCTTAAATTTCCCTCGGGGAAACTCTCTGGAATGGACCGACCTTGGGGACCGGACTTGCAAGGTCGGTCGGGGTAGAATTTTCAAGCGGTAGTATGTTCTGGAATGGACCGACCTTGGGTAAGGTCGGTCGGAAGTTCGGTCGAGCCTAAAAATAAAAAAAAATTTGAATTCTAAGGATGGTAATGGTAATAAGGTATACCTTTGGTAGGGTGGTAATGATTAGGACCCTAAGAACTTAAGGGATTAAGAAGTTAAGTATAAATTTAATGTTTAAAGTTAAGTTTGTAAGTTAAGTGGCAAAGACTTAAGAAGGTATTCAAAGGGGATCTTTAGGAATTAAGTGAGATAAGTAAGGTGCAAATAACTAATGGCCTAAAAATGAATCAATGTTTTAGGTTTGAGAATTGGGACCCCGAAGAAGGTTAAACAAACAACAGTCGACGATGAACGGTACAGTCTTTCTTGTGACCTGCTTGCTAACGAGGTGTCCCTCGGCTTGTGTGCTATGTTTATTTGCTACGACTAAGACAAGATAAAGCATGCAACCGGTTATACTTATTCTCGATGTGAATGTGTTTATCTTACACTAACCCACGAGACTTGAGAATGTTGCTAACTAAGTTTAGTGTTCACTGAGTTAAGAATAAGAAATAAGTATTGGTGATTGTTGGTTTTTACCCGACAAGGGTTAACTAACACTTGAAATTAAGGCTTTCACTAACCATAACTTGGGGGGGAGTGAGGAATCCGGAATGGTACCGGCACATGTGTATTGGGGGAGGTCGGTATCTGAATCAGATCCGACTTCCAAATAAGACTTGTCATTAGACTCGTCGCCTAGGGTCAACAAACCGACCCGACCACCCGGGCTACTGTTTGAGGTGGGAGGCACATTAAGGATGGCGTGGGGGGATCAAGCCTACATCCCCAACAAATTAAGAAAGGTAACTTATCGTCGGATAGTGCACTGCTACCGGCTAGGGTTAACCAAGCCCTACAAAGATAAGCGACCAATTAAGGGCTAACCAATCTAATAGTGGAGCGGTTGGCAATTGTAAGGTTAAGGAGATTGTGGATCTAAGGAGTTAAGAACTAACTCACTTATTAAGGGAACGCCTGAGTCGTTCATTTGCAAATGAGCTATTTATGTTCATTGTGGTTGTTGGTTTGTTGTGCTTCATATTATGCTTATTATGCTTATCATGCTAATCAACTTCCATGCTATCGACAATTAGTCGTCGTAGCCCCGTTAGCTTGGGGGCCATGGGAGGGTCGTACCAGCATTCGTGCTGACCCCCTTTGGGGGCTGTTTTTACACTTGCAGGTAAGCGGCCGATGAAGTCACACCACGAGAGTAGGAGCGGGTAGCCCTAGGTGGGACTTTATTTTGAGTACGGGTAGCGCCTGTGCACCCGTCTGTTAGTAGTTGAACCTGAGCTCGTGAAATTGTATGGTTTTGGAGAATACTTTAAACTCGGTTGGTGTATGCATTGTGGATATGTGATTGTAAATATTTAAGTAATGGTATTTCTTGTTGGTTAGACCGTAGCAAGGTCCTGGTGATAGTTATTCCCGCTGCGGCGTTTAGGTATTAATTGTTAAGAAGCGATGAACACGACTGGCTTAAGATGGGGTGTTACAAAAAGTGGTATCAGAGCGTAGTTACGCTCTGATCAAGAAATACCGGACATGAGTAACCACCGAGTTAGGATATAAGTTAAGGAATAAGTGATGGGTTAAGGGTGTGAGAAGTTAGAGTGAGTAGAGTCAGATGACTACTAATAAGTGTGGATCGTCTTTACCGTCTACGGACGTTATAAATTCGTTAACCGAAACAGTGGTGAATACGAATCTAATGTGAGTTATGCTTGTTCAGATGGCAGGACGTCCTAGAGGGAGCCGAGGTCGCGGCCAAGGTGATGATGCTTCAGGAATACCAGAGGGGCAGACGATCGCAGAGATCGTAGCTGCCGCCTTAGGGCATATGGGCTATCAGCCTGGTGTGGGTGCACCACCTCCACCGCCACAACCTAGAGAACCAAATTGGGTGAAGAGTCTTGCAGATCTTCGACCCGCACATTTTAAGGGGGAGACCGATCCCGCCAAGCTTGAGGCGTACATCTCCGAGCTGGAGACCGCCTTTGAGACCCTTGATGTCCCTGCTGGGATCAAGGTGCGTCTGGCTGCCTTCTATCTGAAGGGGGCGGCAGGCGATTGGTGGAAGCTGGTGAGGGCCGAGCATGTGGCCAATCCAGAGTTCGGCTGGGAGCAGTACACCGCCTTGCTACGAGCAAAGTACTACCCCGCCCATGTCCAGACGAAGAAGCGCTTGCAGTTGGATGCGCTCAAGCAGACCGACAAGATGACGGTGGACGAGTATTACACAGAGTTCACCGCCTTGCTCCGTCTTCTACCAGGTCTTGGGTATTCAGACCAGATACTGGTGGACCGCTTCTATGGCGGGCTTAGCCACCGACTCCGCTACGGCATGGGGCCGACGAGTTATACTACCTTGCAGGTAATAAGAATAATTGAGATTTGAGTAAGTAAATGAGTAAGATATGGTTAAGTGAATAAGATTTAGTCTGTGAGAAATAAGAGGAACTAATACCTTTGGAAGCAGGAGTGCTATCATGCCGCTGCTAAGGTTGAGATAACCGTCCAGCTGAGGGACGAGGACAATGCCAAAAGAAAGAGTGATGGGAAGAGTGCAGAACACCAAGGGCAAGGAGGGTACAAGAAACAGAAGTACTAGCCTCAAGCCCAAAAGAACACCAACCAAAAAGGAAAGGAGGAAAAGGAGAAGGCTACTGATGAGCCACTGAAACTGACTTACGCTTATGCTGCTAAGCCCCTGCGCTCCAGGGCGCCAAAGAGTAAGAAAATACATCTTGAGTAAATAAGAATGGTTGACTACATTAAGACGCAATCACTGATGCAATGCTTAATCAGGTACTGAGACTGGTAAGGAAACCGGAGGTGGCTACCAACGGCACTACTATTGCCAGAGGTGTAAGGGGGACCACCCCGGAGTTGACTGCAGGGGGAATAAGGTGGAATGTAACTTTTGTGGAGTACTCGGGCACCGGGCATATGAGTGCTACGGGAACCCGGAGAGTAAGAATTACAGACCCAGTTTTAAGATTAAGGCCAAGACCGATCAGGGATCTGGATCCGACGGTCAGGGCAGGGGGCAGCAAGCGGCAGACAAGAACCCACGGGTGACCCAGAAGTCGGGACCCACACTACACATGGTGGACCGGGACGATGAGCTTGAACCTTCATCGAGGCCAGGTACCGCTATAACCATTTAGTAATAAAACTACCTGCTTACCGCATTATCATGCATGTTTGGTGAAAAATTGAGTTAAGTAAGAATGAGATAAGATTAGAACTTAAGTGAGGTATAACCTACTACCGCTTTAGGAAGCTTCAACATCTGCTATCCAATACCATCTACACCTAACCCGAAGCACACCGACATCAAAACCATAGACTTTCCAACCGAACAAGGTCAGGTTATCCGCCCAGGTACGATTTTGTTAAGGGGATACCTGACACCCGAAGCACAAATAGCCATCATCAGAAGATGCAATCATCTAGGAATGGGACCGAGAGGTTTTTACACACCGGAGTACCCAGGGGGAGCAAGGATGAAATTAAAGATGATGAGCTTGGGCAAGGATTGGAATCCGTACGCCAAGAACTACCAAACCACGAGGATGCAAGATGGAGTCTCACCACCAGAAATACCCAAAGAGTTCCATCCAGTTATTACACATGTCATGGAAATCGCTCAGCAGTTAGAAGCTGAACCGATTCCAGACATTCAGGCAGACATTTGCATTGTAAACTTCTACGAGAAGGATGGGCGACTTGGACTACATCAGGATAAGGACGAGACAACGGAGTCTCTCGAAAGAGGGATACCCGTAGTGTCTTGGTCCATTGGGGATGATGCAGAGTTTTATACGGCGAGCAGAAGCGTGCGCACCGTGCGAGTAAGTTTGTACTTAAGTCAGGAGATGTGATAATTATGGGAGGAGAATCAAGGATGTTATACCATGGGATTAAGAGGATCAAGTTGAACACAGCACCGTCAGCAGTAATTAATGCGACGCATATGAGACCTGGGAGATTAAACCTAACCTTTAGACAATATTAGCCATGTAATGTTAGAATGAGATGAGGAATGAGATGTAAGATTAAAGCTCATGTTGTAAACAGGATGGTTATGAATAAAATAACAGTGTTGTTCATATAAATTGTTACGACTCTTGTTATACCATCAATACTCATGAAGCTTGTGAACACAATTAGGTTATGGACTCGGTACGGAAGGTGCACTAAGCAAACTTACAGAGGCACAGGCCGACGTCAGTGGTACTATCATCACCGGCACCTTTCCGATTAATGGGATTGAGGCATCAGTTCTCTTCGACTCAGGGGCCTCGCATACCTTTGTCTCGACATCATTCGCGAGCAGGTTGGGGCTAGACGCTGATGAGCTACCCGACTTCACAGTTACGCTCCCGTCTAAGGAGAAGGTTCGTTGCACTCGTTACTACCGAGGAGCCACTGTCAGAATTAAGGGAGAAGACTTTCCAGTCAGTTTCATTGAGTTCAGTGAGCTAGGATTTGATGTTATCTTTGGGATGAACTGGTTGGAGCGGCACAAGGGACGTATCCTCTGCGCCGAGCATAGATTGCTGCTCAAGAGTCCGTCTGGGGTAACAATATCATACCGCCAGAGGCCTAGAGAGCCTTCGACTAAGATCATCACCGCCATGGCAATGTATAAGGAATTGAGGAGAAAGGAAGAAGTGTACCTCTGCTATGTACAGGACATAGAGAGAGACCCTGAGTTCGACCCCGACTTACCGGTAGTGTCGGAGTTCCCCGATTTATTTCCACGGGAACTGCCCGGCATGCCACCCACTCGGGAGGTAGAGTTCACCATCGAGCTGCTACCTGGTACCGGACCGATAGCCAAGGCACCATACCGTATGGCTCCGGCAGAAATGAATGAGTTAAAGGAACAATTATAAGATTTATTAGATAAGGGATTTATAAGACCAAGTGGGTCACCATGGGGAGCGCCAGTCCTCTTCGTGAAGAAGAAGGATGGTAGTCTCCGCCTCTGCATCTACTACAGAGAGCTGAATGCAGTGACAGTGAAGAATAAGTACCCACTACCCCGCATTGACGATCTGTTCGATCTGTTGAAGGGAGCATCTGTGTTCTCCAAGATTGATCTCAGATCGGGGTATCATCAGATAGCCAAAGGAGGGAGACATTGAGAAGACGGCATTCCGGACACGATACGGCCACTATGAGTTTACAGTGATGCCGTTCGGTTTGTCGAACGCACCGGCGAAGTTTATGGATCTGATGAACCGCTTGTTCCGGGAACAGCTGGACAAGTCGGTAGTGGTGTTTATTGATGACATTTTGATATACTCGAAATCTAAGGTTGAACATGAGGAACATCTGAGGAGAGTATTGGAAATATTGAGGGAGAACCAGCTATATGCTAAGTTCGCCAAATGCGAGTTTTGGCTTGACCAGGTCTCTTTCCTAGGTCATGTCATCTCAGATGCTGGGATCTCAGTGGATCCAGCAAAGATTGATGTCGTACGTACTTGGCCAAGACCGAAGACTGTTACCGACATCCGGAGCTTTCTCGGTCTGGCAGGTTACTACAGGAGGTTTGTTAGGGATTTCAGCAAGGTCGCGAAACCGATGACCAGTCTGATGAAGAAGGATGCACCGTTCTTGTGGACAGTTGACTGTGAGAGATCATTTCAGAGCTTGAAGGACTCACTGACCACTGCACCGGTTCTGACCATTCCAGACGGTACAGAGGGCTTTGAGGTTTATTGTGATGCATCCGGCAGAGGGCTGGGTTGCGTGCTCATGCAACATGGCAAGGTGGTGGCATATGCCTCACGCTAGTTGAAGAAACATGAGGAGAACTACCCCACACATGATTTAGAGTTGGGAGCTGTAGTCTTCGCTTTGAAGATATGGCGCCACTACTTATACGGGGTTAGTGTGACGATCTACACCGATCATAAGAGTTTGAGATACATATTCACTCAGAAGGAGTTGAATCTTTGACAGAGGAGATGGTTAGAGTTTCTGAAAGACTATGACATTGACCTCCAATACAAAGAGGGGAAGGCCAATGTTGGAGCAGATGCCCTGAGCCGTCGAGCACACTCACTCCATTCGCTAGTTTCTTTCTCCAGCTTGGTTGATGAGGTGCGAGAGGCTCAGAGGACAGATGAGTACATGGGAGAGATCAGACAGAAGCTGACAGATGGTACCTTTGAGACTCAGAAATATGACTTCAGACTTCATGATGATGATCTGATCAGACTTAAGGGCCGATTATGCATACCACGGGGCAACACGGATCTGAAAGACCGTATACTTAGAGAATCAAACTGTTCTTCAGTTTCCATCCATCCGGGAGCCTCTAAAATGTATAAAGACATGAAGAGATACTTCTGGTGGTCGGGGATGAAGACAGATGTTACCGAGTTCGTCTTGAGGTGTCTCACATGCCAGAAGGTGAAATTTGAGCACCGACGACCGGGCGGAATGGTACAGTCGATGCCAGTTCCGGAGTGGAAGTTCCATGATATCTCCATGGACTTCGTAGTTGGGCTTCCACCTGCTAGGGGAGTCTCAACATGATATGGGAGGTGGTGGATCGCCTTACCAAAGTAGCCCGATTCATACCGATGAAGGATACTTGGAAGGTGACCAAATTAGCTGAGTTATTTGAGAAAGAAATCATGAGACATCACGGGATACTGAAGACCATAGTGTCAGACAGAGATACCAGATTCCTTTCGAGGTACTGGAGAGCTACTAGAGAAGCGTTGGGTACAGAACTCAAGCTGAGTACCGCGTTCCATCCTCAGACACATGGTCAGACTGAGCGAACTATTCAGACACTCGAGGACATGCTGAGAGCATGTGCCTTAGACTTCCAGGGCAGTTGGATTGACAAATTGCATCTGATCGAGTTTTCATACAACAATTGCTATCACGCTTCGATCAAGATGGCACCTTTTCAAGCGTTGTACGGTAGACCATGTCGTACACCGCTCTGCTGGGATGAGTCGAGTGAGACGGTCATTATAGGACCAGAGTACTTAGAGCAAGTTAAGGCTGAAGTTCAGCAAATCAGGGAGAACATGAAAGCTGCTCAAGATAGGCAGAAGTCGTATGCTGATGTTCGACGACGGGACCTGGAGTTCGCAGTGGGCGACCAGGTATTTCTGCGAGTTTCACCGATGAAGGGTGTATTCAGGTTTGGGCAGAAGGGCAAATTAAGCCCGAAATTTGTTGGTCCTTATGAGATTACGGAGCGGGTGGGCCCGGTTGCTTACAGGTTGAATTTACCTGCTGAGCTGGGTAAAGTGCATGATGTTTTTCATGTTTCACAGCTAAAGAAATACATGCACCACCCCTCCCATGTGTTAGAACCTGAGAGGTTGACTTTAGAACCAAATATGAGATTAGTGGAGACTCCTCAGAGAATCTTGGACAGTAAGACTAGGGACACTCGCCACAAGTCAGTGCGACTAGTGAAGCTCCTCTGGTCTAACCAGGATGTCGAATAGGCCACGTGGGAATTAGAGGATAAGTTGTGGGCGAAGTACTCTTCTTTGTTTACTGACTAGATCGTCTGTATAGGGTACGGGGCGTACCCCTTTTTAAGGGGGGTAGAGCTTCCTCGCTTTTGAGTTAGGAAACGATCATGTTTGTCGTTTGTTTGGTTGTTTAAGATGTGAATTTGTGTAAGTTGCTACACTTTGGTGTTAAGTTTGAGTTATGTATAATACTTATGTATTGTATTTGAGATTGACCTTTGAGTCTTGAGATGTGTGAATGTGAATATAAGATGTGGTGTTAAGATTAAGGGAATTGAGTACCGTGAATGGTTAAGCACATATGTGAACTTTGAGGACAAAGTTCTTTTAAGGGGGGTAGATTGAAATACCCCAAACTTAGATATGGTGTTTAAATGATAAACTAAGATATAAGGAGGCTAAATAATGCCTTAGAAACATTAAGAAACATTTCTAATCAAAGTAAATATAAGGAAACACCAAAAGAGTAGTTTAAGCAAAAACGTGCTCTAAGCTTGGAGAGACTTGGGAGAGTACCCAAATATTGTTCTAAGACCTTAGTAATATCCTAATGGTCATTTTAAATCAATCACCAAAGAAAACCAAGCTTGAAAACAATTTAAAACATAAAATGTGCCTTAAGGAGTCTTAAAGCACATTTTTGAAAAATTGTCTTATAAATGAGTTTTGAATGGCTAAATGTCCATCATTACTCTTTAATTAACATGTGTACTATATAGTATCACATTTGGAAGTCTATATCAATGGGAAATCAAAAATTTCACAACAATGTGCCTTGTTTTGTGAATAGTAATTTAATTAAGCTAGTTTATAACATAAGTCAATATAAGTGAGATATTTGGTCAACAAAGACTTAAGTACCCCTTGTTACTAATGGGGGCCGGTTTCTTATAAGGTGAGTCACCACCTTTATGAGTCATTAAGTAAATAAAGAGTTATAAAGCAAAAGTACTATTCACCCTTTTAACATAAATATCTCATTTACTCACCTCTCTCCTCACCTCTTCATTCTCTCTTGTTTCCCACGATTTTCTCAAGCTCTCTCCCTTCTCCATTAACGTGAAGCTTCTCCATGCTAGCTCCACCTTCTCTTGCACACAACTTACTCATTTTAGCTCCAAAACCAAAACAAATTACATATTCTTCTTAGTTAGCTCAAGCTCCCTCTTTCTATCCTTTCAAAACTCCAAGAGCTTTGATTTGGTGCCAAGCCAAACCACCATTAGAGGAGGAAATTCAAGTTTGGAGACTCCATTGGCTTCTCCATTCTCTTAAGGTAAAGAAAGTGTAAGAAAATCTAGGTTTCCATCACTTTTCTTCATAACCGAAAATACATGCTCATGAGGCTTCATTTTAATGCCTTGTTCTAGCTTGTTTTCTACTCTTCAAAGGATTGAGGAGGTCCTTCTTGCTTCATATCCAAGCTTGTCTTGAGAAACCAAGGTAAAACAATCACCTTAATACCTTAAAGCACATTTTTAACCTAGGGTTTGTTCCTTAGGGTTAATGTATTATCTAGTACTCATTGGAGTCATTGGATATTGGTTAGAACATTGGCAAGGAGATATATATTGGTGACCGAGATTGAGGAAGGAAAAACCTAAGGAAGAAAGTTTTTAAAGCTTGTAAAAGAACAAGGTAAATTACTTACCTTAAGGTGTTTTATTGTTTAAGGGAATGAGATTTAGATATGTGATGAGTTTAGTGTAGAGTTTACATTAGAAAAGGGTTATATATGACCTAGGAGAAACAATGATCATGATTGTGAACTTGTGACTAAGGAGCAAATGAGGAAAAGAGATAGTTTAAGAATATCAAGGTGAATTACAAGAAGCATTTTATTTCAATGGGAGCCTTGTTGTGTGTATTCGCAGGTTAAAGGCAAATATATGTGGAAATTCAGTGGTTAAGATTATTGTCATTTAAGGGCCTAAGTGCCAAGCATTTAAGTTTGTGCACTATATGATGTTGTGGTGTAGTTTGGTGTGAATTGTGTGTTAAGGTGTTGTGATAAGAATCTGAGAGATATTGGTTGGTTGATGGAGAAAAACCAAGTGTTAGGATGTGTTATATACTAGAGAACCCATGGCAAAATTTAAAGGAGAGCTTAAGTGATTAAGATGTTCTAAGGGAATTTAATGACTATGGAAGTACTAGGAAGTTTTAGAGGTTGTCTTGATGAAAAAGGGGTGAGATAAAATGTTTTAATGAGTTATAATGACTTAGGCATTACTATGAAGGATTTAAGAATCAAGAGAATGTATTTGAGTATTTAGGACTTAGGCAAATGTTGGTAAACAACTAGGAAGGAAATAAGTGTTGATGGATGGAAGCTTAAGCTTGTGAAGGAACTTTAAGTAAATGCATAAAAGAGTTTTAGATGTGAAAGATGCTTGGAGAGATGATGTTATAGTGGTGGGGAAACATTTGGCATAGTGGTTACATTAGGTATGAACCACCACCTAGAAACCTAGTGGAAAATGTTACAAGTGTTGGCATGGTTACAAGGAAAAATGCATAATGATTAAAGTGGGTGTTGGTGAGTGATTTAAAGTGTTTAGTGGTTGGCTTAAGGTGTATTTGAGGTGCCCAAATGAGGTTAATACATATTAGGATATATGAGGAGAAGTTTGGAGTTAAAAGAGAATTTTGAAACAAGGTTCTGGAGCCGACCGACCTTAGGGACCGGACCTGCAAGGTCGGTCGAGCTCAGTTTACACTGCCGGAGAAAGTTTCTGGAACCGACCGAACTTGGGGACCGGACTTGCAAGTTTGGTCGGGCTTGTATTTTGCGAAGGAATTAAGTCTCTGGAATCGACCGAACATGGGACCGGACTTGGCAAGTTCGGTCGAGCTTAAATTTCCCTCGGGGAAACTCTCGGGAATGGACCGACCTTGGGGACCGGACTTGCAAGGTCGGTCGGGGTAGAATTTTCAAGCGGTATGTTCTGGAATGGACCGACCTTGGGTAAGGTCGGTCGGAAGTTCGGTCGAGCCTAAAAATAAAAAAAAATTTGAATTCTAAGGATGGTAATAGGTAATAAGGTATACCTTTGGTAGGGTGGTAATGATTAGGACCCTAAGAACTTAAGGGATTAAATTAAGTTAAGTATAAATTTTAATGTTTAAAGTTAAGTTTGTAAGTTAAGTGGCAAAGACTTAAGAAGGTATTCAAAGGGGATCTTTAGGAATTAAGTGAGATAAGTAAGGTGCAAATAACTAATGGCCTAAAAATGAATCAATGTTTTAGGTTTGTGAATTGGGACCCCGGAGAAGATAAAAACAAACGACGATCGACGGTGAACGGTACAGTCTTTCTTGTGACCTGCTTGCTAACGAGGTGTCCCTCGGCTTGTGTGTTGTCTGTTTATTTGCTACGACTAAGACAAGATAAAGCATGCAACCGGTTATACTTATTCTCGATGTGAATGTGTTTATCTTACACTAACCCACGAGACTTGAGAATGTTGCTAACTAAGTTTAGTATTCACTGAGTTAAGGATAAGAAATAAGTATTGGTGATTGTTGGTTTTTACCCGACAAGGGTTAACTAACACTTGAAAATTAAGGCTTTCACTATAACTTGGGGTGGGAGTGAGGAATCCGGAATGGTACCGGCACATGTGTATTGGGGGAGGTCGGTATCTGAATTAGATCCGACTTCTAAATAAGACTTGTCATTAGACTTGTCGCCTAGGGTCAACAAACCGACCCGACCACCCGGGCTACTGTTTGAGGTGGGAGGCACATTATGGATGGCGTGGGGGGATCAAGCCTACATCCCCAACAAATTAAGAAAGGTAACTTATCGTCGGATAGTGCACTGCTACCGGCTAGGGTTAACCAAGCCCTACAAAGATAAGCGACCAATTAAGGGCTAACCAATCTAATAGTGGAGCGGTTGGCAATTGTAAGGTTAAGGAGATTGTGGATCTAAGGAGTTAAGAACTAACTCACTTATTAAGGGAACGCCTGAGTCGTTCATTTGCAAATGAGCTATTTATGTTCATTGTGGTTGTTGGTTGTTTGTGCTTCATATTATGCTTATTATGCTTATCATGCTAATCAACTTCCATGCTATCGACAATTAGTCGTCGTAGCCCCGTTAGCTTGGGGGCCATGGAGGGTCGTACCAGCATTCGTGCTGACCCCCTTTGGGGGCTGTTTTTACACTTGCAGGTAAGCGGCCGATGAAGTCACACCACGAGAGTAGGAGCGGGTAGCCCTAGGTGGGACTTTATTTTGAGTACGGGTAGCGCCTGTGCACCCGTCTGTTAGTAGTTGAACCTGAGCTCGTGAAATATTGTATGGTTTTGGAGAATACTTTAAACTCGGTTGGTGTATGCATTGTGGATATGTGATTGTAAATATTTAAGTAATGGTATTTCTTGTTGGTTAGACCGTAGCAAGGTCCTGGTGATAGTTATTCCCGCGGCGACGTTTAGGTATTAATTGTTAAGAAGCGATGAACACGACTGGCTTAAGATGGGGTGTTACAAAAAAGTGGTATCAGAGCGTGGTTACGCTCTGATCAAGAAATACCGGACATGAGTAACCACCGAGTTAGGATATAAGTTAAGGAATAAGTGATGGGTTAAGGGTGTGAGAAGTTAGAGTGAGTAGAGTGAGATGACTACTAATAAGTGTGGATCGTCTTTACCGTCTACGGACGTTATAAATTCGTTAACCGAAACAGTGGTGAATACGAATCTAATGTGAGTTATGCTTGTTCAGATGGCAGGACGTCCTAGAGGGAGCCGAGGTCGCGGCCAAGGTGATGATGCTTCAGGAATACCAGAGGGGCAGACGATCGCAGAGATCGTAGCTGCCGCCTTAGGGCATATGGGCTATCAGCCTGGTGTGGGTGCACCACCTCCACCGCCACAACCTAAAGAACCCAATTGGGTGAAGAGTCTTGCAGATCTTCGACCCGCACATTTTAAGGGGGAGACCGATCCCGCCAAGCTTGAGGCGTACATCTCCGAGCTGGAGACCGCCATTGAGACCCTTGATGTCCCTGCTGGGATCAAGGTGCGTCTGGCTGCCTTCTATCTGAAGGGGGCGGCAGGCGATTGGTGGAAGCTGGTGAGGGCCGAGCATGTGGCCAATCCAGAGTTTGGCTGGGAGCAGTACACCGCCTTGCTACGAGCAAAGTACTACCCCGCCCATGTCCAGACGAAGAAGCGGTTGCAGTTGGATGCGCTCAAGCAGACCGACAAGATGACGGTGGACGAGTATTACACAGAGTTCACCGCCTTGCTCCGTCTTCTACCAGGTCTTGGGTATTCAGACCAGATACTGGTGGACCGCTTCTATGGTGGGCTTAGCCACCGACTCCGCTACGGCATGGGGCCGACGAGTTATACTACCTTGCAGGTAATAAGAATAATTGAGATTTGAGTAAGTAAATGAGTAAGATATGGTTAAGTGAATAAGATTTAGTCTGTGAGAAATAAGAGGAACAAATACCTTTGGAAACAGGAGTGCTATCATGCCGCTGCTAAGGTTGAGATAACCGTTCAGCTGAGGGACGAGGACAATGCCAAAAGAAAGAGTGTTGGGAAGAGTGCAGAACACCAAGGGCAAAGAGGGTACAAGAAACAGAAGTACCAGCCTCAAGCCCAAAAGAACACCAACCAAAAAGGAAAGGAGGAAAAGGAGAAGGCTACTGATGAGCCACTGAAACTGACTTACGCTTATGCTGCTAAACCCCTGCGCTCCAGGGCGCCAAAGAGTAAGAAAATACATCTTGAGTAAATAAGAATGGTTGACTACATTAAGACGCAATCACTGATGCAATGCTTAATCAGGTACTGAGACTGGTAAGGAAACCGGAGGTGGCTACCAACGGCACTACTATTGCCAGAGGTGTAAGGGGGACCACCCCGGAGTTGGCTGCAGGGGGAATAAGGTGGAATGTAACTTTTGTGGAGTACTCGGGCACCGGGCATATGAGTGCTACGGGAACCCGGAGAGTAAGAATTACAGACCCAGTTTTAAGATTAAGGTCAAGACCGATCAGGGATCTGGATCCGACGGTCAGAGGAGGGGGCAGCAAGTGGCAGACACGAACCCACGGGTGACCCAGAAGTCGGGACCCACACTACACATGGTGGACTGGGACGATGAGCCTGAACCCTCATCGAGGCCAGGTACCACTATAACCATTTAGTAATAAAACTACCTGCTTACCGCAATATCATGCATGTTTGGTGAAAAATTGAGTTAAGTAAGAATGAGATAAGATTAGAACTTAAGTGAGGTATAACCTACTACCGCTTTAGGAAGCTTCAACATCTGCTATCCAATACCATCTACACCTAACCCGAAGCACACCGACATCGAAACCATAGACTTTCCAACCGAACAAGGTCAGGTTATCCGCCCAGGTATGATTTTGTTAAGGGGATACCTGACACCCGAAGCACAAATAGCCATCATCAGAAGATGCAATCAACTAGGAATGGGACCGGGAGGTTTTTACACACCGGAGTACCCAGGGGGAGCAAGGATGAAATTAAAGATGATGAGATTGGGCAAGGATTGGAATCCGTACGCCAAGAACTACCAAACCACGAGGATGCAAGATGGAGTCTCACCACCGGAAATACCCGAAGAGTTCCATCCAGTTATTACACAAGTCGTAGAAATCGCTCAGCAGTTAGAAGCTGAACCGATTCCAGACATTCAGGTAGACATTTGCATTGTAAACTTCTACGAGAAGGATGGGCGACTTGGACTACATCAGGATAAGGACGAGACAACGGAGTCTCTCGAAAGAGGGATACCCGTAGTGTCTTGGTCCATTGGGGATGATGCAGAGTTTTTATACGGCGAGCAGAAACGTGCGGACCGTGCGAGTAAGTTAGTACTTAAGTCAGGAGATGTGATAATTATGGGAGGAGAATCAAGGATGTTATACCATGGGATTAAGAGGATCAAGTTGAACACAGCACCGTCAGCAGTAATTAATGCGACGCATATGAGACCTGGGAGATTAAACCTAACCTTTAGACAATATTAGCCATGTAATGTTAGAATGAGATGAGGAATGAGATGTAAGATTAAAGCTCATGTTGTAAACAGGATGGTTATGAATAAAATAACAGTGTTGTTCATATAAATTGTTACGACTCTTGTTATACCATCAATACTCATGAAGCTTGTGAACACAATTAGGTTATGGACTCGGTACGGAAGGTGCACTAAGAAAACTTACAGAGGCACAGGATGACGTCAGCGGTACTATCCTCACCGGCACCTTTCCGATTAATGGGATTGAGGCATCAGTTCTCTTCGACTCAGGGGCCTCGCATACTTTTGTCTCGACATCATTCGCGAGCAGGTTGGGGCTAGACGCTGATGAGCTACCCGACTTCACAGTTACGCTCCCGTCTAAGGAGAAGGTTCGTTGCACTCGTTACTACCGAGGAGCCACTGTCAGAATTAAGGGAGAAGACTTTCCAGTCAGTTTCATTGAGTTCAGTGAGCTAGGATTTGATGTTATCTTTGGGATGAACTGGTTGGAGCGGCACAAGGGACGTATCCTCTGCGCCGAGCATAGATTGCTGCTCAAGAGTCCGTCTGGGGTAGCAATATCATACCGCCAGAGGCCTAGAGAGCCTTCGACTAAGATCATCACCACCATGGCAATGTATAAGGAATTGAGGAGAAAGGAAGAAGTGTACCTCTGCTATGTACAGGACATAGAGAGAGACCCTGAGTTCGACCCCGACTTACCGGTAGTGTCGGAGTTCCCCGATTTATTTCCACGGGAACTGCCCGGCATTCCACCCACTCGGGAGGTAGAGTTCACCATCGAGCTGCTACCTGGTACCGGACCGATAGCCAAGGCACCATACCGTATGGCTCCGGCAGAAATGACTGAGTTAAAGGAACAATTAAAAGATTTATTAGATAAGGGATTTATAAGACCAAGTGTGTCACCATGGGGAGCGACAGTCCTCTTCGTGAAGAAGAAGGATGGTAGTCTCCGCCTCTGCATCGACTATAGAGAGCTGAATGCAGTGACAGTGAAGAATAAGTACCCACTACCCCGCATTGACGATCTGTTCGATCAGTTGAAGGGAGCATCTGTGTTCTCCAAGATTGATCTCAGATCGGGGTATCATCAGATAGCCATTAAGGAGGGAGACATTGAGAAGACGGCATTCCGGACACGATACAGCCACTATGAGTTTACAGTGATGTCGTTCAGTTTGTCGAACGCACCGGCGAAGTTTATGGATCTGATGAACCGCTTGTTCCGGGAACAGCTGGACAAGTCGGTTGTGGTGTTTATTGATGACATTTTGATATACTCGAAATCTAAGGTTGAACATCAGGAACATCTGAGGAGAGTATTGGAAATATTGAGGGAGAACCAGCTATATGCTAAGTTCTCCAAATGCGAGTTTTGGCTTGACCAGGTCTCTTTCCTAGGTCATGTCATCTCAGATGCTGGGATCTCAGTGGATCCAGCAAAGATTGATGTCGTACGTACTTGGCCAAGACCGAAGACTGTTACCGACATCCGGAGCTTTCTCGGTCTGGCAGGTTACTATAGGAGGTTTGTTAGGGATTTCAGCAAGGTCGCGAAACCGATGACCAGTCTGATGAAGAAGGATGCACAGTTCTTGTGGACAGTTGACTGTGAGAGATCATTTCAGAGCTTTAAGGACTCACTGACCACAGCACCGGTTCTGACCATTCTAGACAGTACAGAGGGCTTTGAGGTTTATTGTGATGCATCCGGCAGAGAGCTGGGTTGCGTGCTCATGCAACATGGCAAGGTGGTGGCATATGCCTCACGCCAGTTGAAGAAACATGAGGAGAACTACCCCACACATGATTTAGAGCTGGGAGCTGTAGTCTTCGCTTTGAAGATATGGCGCCACTACTTATACGGGGTTAGTGTGACGATCTACACCGATCATAAGAGTTTGAGATACATATTCACTCAGAAGGAGTTGAATCTTCGACTGAGGAGATGGTTAGAGTTTCTGAAAGACTATGACATTGACCTCCAATACAAAGAGGGGAAGGCCAATGTTGTAGCAGATGCCCTGAGCCGTCGAGCACACTCACTCCATTCACTAGTTTCTTTCTCCAGCTTGGTTGATGAGGTGCGAGAGGCTCAGAGGACAGATGAGTACATGGGAGAGATCAGACAGAAGCTGATAGATGGTACCTTTGAGAGTCAGAAATACGACTTCAGACTTCATGATGATGATCTGATCAGACTTAAGGACCGATTATGCATACCACGGGGCAACACGGATCTGAAAGACCGTATACTTAGAGAATCACACTGTTCTTCAGTTTCCATCCATCCGGGAGCCTCTAAAATGTATAAAGACATGAAGAGATACTTCTGGTGGTCGGGGATGAAGACAGATGTTATTGAGTTCGTCTTGAGGTGTCTCATATGCTAGAAGGTGAAATTTGAGCACCGACGACCGGGCGGAATGGTACAGTCGATGCCAGTTCCGGAGTGGAAGTTCCATGATATCTCCATGGACTTCGTAGTTGGGCTTCCACCTGCTAGGGGAGGTCTCAACATGATATGGGTGGTGGTGGATCGCCTTACCAAAGTAGCCCGATTCATACCGATGAAGGATACTTGGAAGGTGACCAAATTAGCTGAGTTATTTGAGAAAGAAATCATGAGACATCACGGGATACCGAAGACCATAGTGTCAGACAGAGATACCAGATTCCTTTCGAGGTACTGGAGAGCTACTAGAGAAGTGTTGGGTACAGAACTCAAGCTGAGTACCGCGTTCCATCCTCAGACAGATGGTCAGACTGAGCGAACTATTCAGACACTCGAGGACATGCTGAGAGCATGTGCCTTAGACTTCCAGGGTAGTTGGATTGACAAATTGCATCTGATCGAGTTTTCACACAACAACAGCTATCACGCTTCGATCAAGATGGCACCTTTTCAAGCGTTGTACAGTAGACCATGTCGTACACCACTCTACTGGGATGAGTCAAGTGAGACGGTCATTATAGGACCAGAGTACTTAGAGCAAGTTAAGGCTGAAGTTCAGCAAATCAGGGAGAACATGAAAGCTGCTCAAGATAGGCAGAAGTCGTATGCTGATGTTCGACGACGGGACCTGGAGTTCGCAGTGGGCGACCAGGTATTTCTACGAGTTTCACCGATGAAGGGTGTATTCAGGTTTGGGCAGAAGGGCAAATTAAGCCCAAAATTTGTTGGTCCTTATGAGATTACGGAGCGGGTGGGCCCGGTTGCTTACAGGTTGAATTTACCTGCTGAGCTGGGTAAAGTGCATGATGTTTTTCATGTTTCACAGCTAAAGAAATACATGCACCACCCCTTCCATGTGTTAGAACCTGAGAGGTTGACTTTAGAACCAAATATGATATTAGTGGAGACTCCTCAGAGAATCTTGGACAGTAAGACTAGGGACACTCACCACAAGTCAGTGCGACTGGTGAAGGTCCTCTGGTCTAACCAGGATGTCCAATAGGCCACGTGGGAATTAAAGGATAAGATGAGGGCGAAGTACTCTTCTTTGTTTACTGACTAGATCGTCTGTATAGGGTACGGGGCATACCCCCTTTTTAAGGGGGGTAGAGCTTCCTCGCTTTTGAGTTAGGAAACGATCATGTTTGTCGTTTGTTTGGTTGTTTAAGATGTGAATTTGTGTAAGTTACTACACTTTGGTGTTAAGTTTGAGTTATGTATAATACTTATGTATTGTATTTGAGATTGAACTTTGAGTCTTGAGATGTGTGAATGTGAATATAAGATGTGGTGTTAAGATTAAGGGAATTGAGTACCGTGAATGGTTAAGCACATATGTGAACTTTGAGGACAAAGTTCTTTAAAGGGGGGTAGATTGAAATACCCCAAACTTAGGTATAATGTTTAAATGATAAACTAAGATATAAGGAGGCTAAATAATGCCTTAGAAACATTAAGAAACATTTCTAATCAAAGTAAATATAAGGAAACACCAAAAGAGCAGTTTAAGCAAAAACGTGCTCTAAGCTTGGAGAGACTTGGGAGAGTACCCAAATATTGTTCTAAGACCTTAGTAATATCCTAATGGTCATTTTAAATCAATCACCAAAGAAAACCAAGCTTGAAAACAAGTTAAAACACAAAATGTGCCTTAAGGAGTCTTAAAGCACATTTTTGAAAAATTGTCTTGTAAATGAGTTTTGAAT
Organism: Limonium bicolor; assembly: GCA_023374045.1. Classification (NCBI taxonomy): domain Eukaryota; kingdom Viridiplantae; phylum Streptophyta; class Magnoliopsida; order Caryophyllales; family Plumbaginaceae; genus Limonium; species Limonium bicolor. Next base: position 198,012,583 of record CM041779.1, on the reverse strand, counting down.
GGCTAAATGTCCATCATTACTCTTTAATTAACATGTGTACTATATAGTATCACATTTGGAAGTCTATATCAATGGGAAATCAAAAATTTCATAACAATGTGCCTTGTTTTGTGAATAGTAATTTAATTAAGCTAGTTTATAACATAAGTCAATATAAGTGAGATATTTGGTCAACAAAGACTTAAGTACCCCTTGTTACTAATGGGGGCCGGTTTCTTATAAGGTAAGTCACCACCTTTATGAGTCATTAAGTAAATAAAGAGTTATAAAGCAAAAGTACTATTCACCCTTTTAACATAAATATCTCATTTACTCACCTCTCTCCTCACCTCTTCATTCTCTCTTGTTTCCCACGATTTTCTCAAGCTCTCTCCCTTCTCCATTAACGTGAAGCTCTTCTCCATGCTAGCTCCACCTTCTCTTGCACACAACTTACTCATTTTAGCTCCAAAACCAAAACAAATTACATATTCTTCTTAGTTAGCTCAAGCTCTCTCTTTCTATCCTTTCAAAACTCCAAGAGCTTTGATTTGGTGCCAAGCCAAACCACCATTAGAGGAGGAAATTCAAGTTTGGAGACTCCATTGGCTTCTCCATTCTCGTAAGGTAAAGAAAGTGTAAGATAATCTAGGTTTCCATCACTTTTCTTCATAACCGAAAATACATGCTCATGAGGCTTCATTTTAATGCCTTGTTATAGCTTGTTTTCTACTCTTCAAAGGATTGAGGAGGTCCTTCTTGCTTCATATCCAAGCTTGTCTTGAGAAACCAAGGTAAAACAATCACCTTAATACCTTAAAGCACATTTTTAACCTAGGGTTTGTTCCTTAGGGTTAATGTATTATCTAGTACTCATTGGAGTCATTGGATATTGGTTAGAACATTGGCAAGGAGATATATATTGGTGACCGAGATTGAGGAAGGAAAAACCTAAGGAAGAAAGTTTTTAAAGCTTGTAAAAGAACAAGGTAAATTACTTACCTTAAGGTGTTTTATTGTTTAAGGGAATGAGATTTAGATATGTGATGAGTTTAGTGTAGAGTTTACATTAGAAAAGGGCTATATATGACCTAGGAGAAACAATGATCATGATTGTGAACTTGTTACTAAGGAGCAAATGAGGAAAAGAGATAGTTTAAGAATATCAAGGTGAATTACAAGAAGCATTTTATTTCAATGGGAGCCTTGTGTGTGTATTCGCAGGTTAAAGGCAAATATATGTGGAAATTCAGTGGTTAAGATTATTGTCACTTAAGGGCCTAAGTGCCAAGCATTTAAGTTTGTGCACTATATGATGTTGTGGTGTAGTTTGGTGTGAATTGTGTGTTAAGGTGTTGTGATGAGAATCTGAGAGATATTGGTTAGTTGATGGAGAAAAACCAAGTGTTAGGATGTGTTATATACTAGAGAACCCATGGCAAAAATTAAAGGAGAACTTAAGTGTTTAAGATGTTCTAAGGGAATTTAATGACTAAGGAAGTACTAGGAAGTTTTAGAGGTTGTCTTGATGAAAAAGGGGTGAGATAAAGTGTTATAATGAGTTATAATGACTTAGGCATTACTATGAAGGATTTAGGAATCAAGAGAATGTATTTGAGTATTTAGGACTTAGGCAAATGTTGGTAAACAACTAGGAAGGAAATAAGGTGTTGATGGATGGAAGCTTAAGCTTGTGAAGGAACTTTAAGTGAATGCATAAAAGAGTTTTAGATGATGAAAGATGCTTGAGAGATGATGTTATAGTGGTGGGGAAACATTTGGCATAGTGGTTACATTAGGTATGAACCACCACCTAGAAACCTAGTGGAAAATGTTACAAGTGTTGGCATGGTTACAAGGAAAAATGCATAATGATTAAAGTGGGTGTTGGTGAGTGATTTAAAGTGTTTAGTGGTTGGCTTAAGGTGTATTTGAGGTGCCCAAATGAGGTTAATACATATTAGGATATATGAGGAGAAGTTTGGAGTTAAAAGAGAATTTTGAAACAAGGTTCTGGAGCCGACCGACCTTAGGGACCGGACCTGCAAGGTCGGTCGAGCTCAGTTTACACTGCCGGAGAAAGTTTCTGGAACCGACCGAACTTGGGGACCGGACTTGCAAGTTCGGTCGGGCTTGTATTTTGTGAAGGAATTAAGTCTCTGGAATCGACCGAACATGGGACCAGACGTGGCAAGTTCGGTCGAGCTTAAATTTCCCTCGGGGAAACTCTCAGGAATGGACCGACCTTGGGGGACCGGACTTGCAAGGTCGGTCGGGGTAGAATTTTCAAGCGGTAGTATGTTCTGGAATGGACCGACCTTGGGTAAGGTCGGTCGGAAGTTCGGTCGAGCCTAAAAAAAAAAAAAGAAATTTTGATTTCTAAGGATGGTAATAGGTAATAAGGTATACCTTTGGTAGGGTGGTAATGATTAGGACCCTAAGAACTTAAGGGATTAAATTAAGTTAAGTATAAATTTTAATGTTTAAAGTTAAGTTTGTAAGTTAAGTGGCAAAGACTTAAGAAGGTATTCAAAGGGGATCTTTAGGAATTAAGTGAGATAAGTAAGGTCCAAATAACTAATGGCCTAAAAATTAATCAATGTTTTAGGTTTGTGAATTGGGACCCCGGAGAAGATAAAAACAAACAACGATCGACGGTGAACGGTACAGTCTTTCTTGTGACCTGCTTGCTTACGAGGTGTCCCTCGGCTTGTGTGTTGTCTGTTTATTTGCTACGACTAAGACAAGATAAAGCATGCAACCGGTTATACTTATTCTCGATGTGAATGTGTTTATCTTACACTAACCCACGAGACTTGAGAATGTTGCTAACTAAGTTTAGTATTCACTGAGTTAAGGATAAGAAATAAGTATTGGTGATTGTTGGTTTTTACCCGACAAGGGTTAACTAACACTTGATAATTAAGGCTTTCACTAACCATAACTTGGGGTGGGAGTGAGGAATCCGGAATGGTACCGGCACATGTGTATTGGGGGAGGTCGGTATCTGAATCAGATCCGACTTCCAAATAAGACTTGTCATTAGACTCGTCGCCTAGGGTCAACAAACCGACCCGACCACCCGGGCTACTGTTTGAGGTGGGAGGCACATTAAGGATGGCGTGGGGGGATCAAGCCTACATCCCCTACAAATTAAGAAAGGTAACTTATCGTCGGATAGTGCACTACTACTGGCTAGGGTTAACCAAGCCCTACAAAGATAAGCGACCAATTAAGGGCTAACCAAACTAAGAGTGGAGCGGTTGGCAATTGTAAGGTTAAGGAGATTGTGGATATAAGGAGTTAAGAACTAACTCACTTATTAAGGGAACGCCTGAGTCGTTCATTTGCAAATGAGCTATTTATGTTCATTGTGGTTGTTGGTTTGTTGTGCTTCATATTATGCTTATTATGCTTATCATGCTAATCAACTTCCATGCTATCGACAATTAGTCGTCGTAGCCCCGTTAGCTTGGGGGCCATGGGAGGGTCGTACCAGCATTCGTGCTGACCCCCTTTGGGGGCTTTTTACACTTGCAGGTAAGCGGCCGATGAAGTCACACCACGAGAGTAGGAGCGGGTAGCCCTAGGTGGGACTTTATTTTGAGTACGGGTAGCGCCTGTGCACCCGTCTGTTAGTAGTTGAACCTGAGTTCGTGAAATATTGTATGGTTTTGGAGAATACTTTAAACTCGGTTGGTGTATGCATTGTGGATATGTGATTGTAAATATTTAAGTAATGGTATTTCTTGTTGGTTAGACCGTAGCAAGGTCCTGGTGATAGTTATTCCCGCTGCGACGTTTAGGTATTAGTTGTTAAGAAGCGATGAACACGACTGGCTTAAGATGGGGTGTTACAATTCCATAAACACCTTAGGTTATAAATCTCATTTATTTATAGTTTGTCACATTATTTTATGTGAATATCCTTACTTATCTTAATCCCATTAAACCACCTTAATACCATATAATTGTTATAACATTTATAACATTATAGACCTTAGTCTAAAATTCATTTTCCAACCTTATGTAATTCGGTACAGCCCTTGAATTTATTTAAATTCTATTTTGACCACATAACATTATGTAATGTTATACCTTAACTAATATCATTGGTTATGATATTTTATTTCCTTTAACCTATAACCTATAGTTTTTATACAAAACTATTTAATATTGCCTCTTAGGCACCATAAGAAAATCTTATTCTTTTCCATAATCCATAGTTTCCTTTATTTACAAAATCACCCCATCATTTATACCATGTTATATATACCATTTAATATAACATTTCTAACTTATAAAAGAGTATAACCTATGGTTATTTTTTGTAAATCCCGAACAGCCCTTGTGCTGTTTTATAATTGTCATTTGGCCCTATTTATAACATATAGTTTTATAATATCATTAAACCATATATTATACACACATCTTAATAAATAATCTTATATAATTCTAAAAATCTCCAAATTTCACCAAAGGGTTATAAATAACCTCATTAACCCATATACCTTCGGTATTTACCATTCCACCATCTATATTTCTCCAAAGTGTCATAATGACAAAAATAACTATATATTATACATATATAGCTCATTTTAATTCCAAAATCAACCCAATAAATTCCTAAAAGTTCCTAATAGCCCATGGGTGTTTATAATACCATTATACACCCTTACTTTTCGGTAATAACATATTTACCATATATGTTATAAAAATATTACCTTTGAGTACTCATCTTATTATAAAACCTTAAATAAGTTATTTAACTTATCTAATTTGGTCAAAACCTACCATATGGTCAAGGTTGACCTCCTTAATATTTCCTTGACCATTAATTCTTAATAATTACGGTTTGCACCCATACTTTCTAGAAATCACCATTTAACCCAAAACTTTATAAAATCTTGTAAACTTTATTTTAACTCCTTTTAACCTCTAATTTTCGGCCTTATTTTTATAAAGCCCCTAAATTTAATTTAATTACACTTTAACCCCTTACTCATTTTGGTAATGCATTTCTACCACTTAAACTTAAATAAAAGCTTGAAAATGCATAAATAAAATGGCCTAAAGTACATGGCCTTATTACAAACATTTGCTCACAAAATAAATTACACATAAATGTCCCAAAATACATATAAATCTCGGCCTCACCATAGATTTTTCCATTTAATTACCAAACTTCCACATAATGTCTTAAATTTGACAATTATGCTTGTTTAACTAGTTATAAAATTTATTAAACCATTCCTTAATCATTTTAATGGTCAAACATGACCATACCACCTTGTTCCCTCACGGCAATTTAATTAGAAATAGCTTTAGAACATATTAACTTAGCAAAGTTAATGTTTAAGTGATTTATACCTTGATTTAGCTTAGGTAAAGCCTTGTTTGATTCGCCACCTTAAGGAGAGTTTCTCCAAAGCTTCATTTACTTGTATTCTTGTAGAAAACAAGACATGATTAAACTCCACACACGAGTTAACCATGAGAAGTAATTTAAGTCATGAAAATCATGAATTTTTACCTTAAATCTCCAAGTTTGTTGGAGTGAGATCTCGGCCCTATTTTTCCAGAGAGAAAGAGTATCAAAACACTCTTAAAAACAAGGTACAAAACCGTGGGTAGTTAGCTTGGAAGATGGCTACGATTTACCTTGTTTAAGATGCCAAAAATGGTGTTTTTTGCTTGGATCTAGCTACTCCTTGTAGATCTTGGTATACCAACTGAATCCACATGAAAAGGAGAAGAAAATAAGGCTAGTGAACCAAGGTTTACAACGGAAATTCACAAGGAAGAAGAGATATGTGCTTAGAGCACATTTTTACCTCAAATGGTCAAGACTTGATCTCTACTCCTTAGATCTTGTTATGGCCGAAATTTATCCTTCCTTTAACCTCCAAAACACTATACATAGATGTATAGAAAAGGTTGGAGTGTAGATCAATGGAAAAAGGAAAGAAAGATGAAGAAAGTGGGCATTTTTATGTCTTAGAAGCTTACCTAGAGCAAGAGCTCTCTCCAATGGAGCTTGGAACACTTACCTACGGTTGAGAGGAGCCAAAGAGAGCATTTGGCTGATTCACTCTCGGCTGGAATGGAGAAATGAAGGAGATAAGCTTAAATTGTCCTTAATGTCATTTATTTGCATTTTTTATGTCATTATTGCTTTGATGACTCACCAATGACTTATTGGTGTTGATAATTGAAGGCTTAATCGGTGGAGACAAGGAGGAGGCAGCCGTCCATGATAGGAGAAGGTGGGTGAATAATTGGTGCTTATTTGATTCAAAAATGAAGTAATAATGCCATTTAATAAACTAGTCAAAAGGTGAGTCATCTCTTCTTGTCTTGTTCTTGCTCGGAGCACCGTATAATGAGGAGGGAATGGAGGCTCCAAATCGGCTGGCTCACATGGGTGGGCAAGAGGTAAGTTCACTTTTGTGTTTAAATAAGTTAAAGTTTACTTTTTCCTTATTTTATGTAAAAGTAAGGTAGTATATTTAATTGTCACATGGGTATTGTCACATGGTCTGTTAGGAGACCTTATGAACCAATTTTAAGAGGTCCAATTCGTGGTCAATGGTCAACATTGACCAACTTAGTCAATGTTGACCCAAACGGGCCCCACTTTAGGGTTTTATTAATATTTTAATATTAAATTTGTAAAAATTTGTAAATTTCTGGAATTAAATTCCTAACATGATATAATATGATATATTATCATATTTAAGGTAATTATAACCTTTTAGCCCATTTAAAACCAATTTAGAAGACAATTACACAAAAACGTGTTTTAAGGAGTTTTAGTGCACATTTTGTGTCTCAAGGTGTTTCTGAGCTTGGTTTTCTTTGACAACGGTTTTTTTGTGTTCCTTACATGATATTTGATCATGGTATCCAATTTTATATCATTTAGAGGTCATTAAACCTTTAAGGTATTCTTAGAGCACATTTTGCTCTACTTGACCTTGAAGCATGTAAATGCTTGTTCTTTGTGTTGAAGTGTTGTCCAACCATTATAATATGTTTAGTAATATGTTAATATGCTTAGGACAAATTTTTAGGTCCTAAGTAGTTCATTTGGGTATTTATTTACCCTAAACAGTCAAAGGGTGCAACATCTTGTTTTGTGTTGACCACTGTTGTTCTCAGTTGACTTTTAAGGCATGTTTAGGCCTTAATTAATGTAATTAAATATTTAATCCATGTTTAATAAGTTTGGGGTATTTCACTTAATCCTATGAGAGAATTGGTATGTGATGAGGAGAGAAAATGCAGTGTAGTTTACGAACTACCTGATTGCGCATTTGTGATCACTGAGGGGATACCCGATCGTGTTCCGCTCTAGGAAATTCCAACGAGCCCACATAGATCGTTGGTCAAATGGTACCTGCTGTTGGTACACGGCTACGGCCTTTTTATGGACGCCTTATTAATGCAAGTGGAAGACCAGGGGCCTCTAGACCTCTGACAAACATGAGCACCTTTGTGTGTATGGGAGGACTACTGTCCATATAAAAGATTGATTTGGGTTGTCCTAACATGACACCCAACTGGTGATGTGAGTAAACATGGTGATGTTCGATGGGGCCTTGAAGGCCAAATATTAATACAAATAATACTGTTCGCTAAAAGTGATTACGCACTTTATTGCATTTATTCAATATCTTCATTTATACAACTGTTGCTTGTGAAATGTAGTGATTGTATTGGTTGGATGACTCTGTGATTATGCATGATCTTTACAGTATTATTTATAACTGTAAACCGGACAAGCATGTAATCCACCTAATATCAAGATGGTTAAAATGACTAAGTGACCAATAGGGTCTGAATGCATACCTAGCATACTCAGCGTTCATCGCTGAGCCTCCACGGCATTTTGCAGGACGTTGATCGCATGGAAGCCGAAGTGCAGGACCCAGGTAGTTAGGGTTGTTGTTTTTACCTTCCGTACATGGAATTCGTTTTTGTATAACTATGTTAGACTTCGGATTGCACGATGCTACTGTTTCAGGGATGGGTAGACACTGACTTGTCCTTGGTTATGATTATGGAATTAGTATGATGTATAGGTGTTTATCTCGTCATCGCTGCGGTTTAGTATCGTTGTTTACGTTGTTATTATATTTAGTTCTGCTTCGTTACTCACATGGGTGAGTAATGGCAGGTGAAACCCAAGTGAGGATTATTATTATTGTTTATACTTCCGCTGTAGGACGTCTTTAATTATGCTACGAGAGGGATTATTACGTGTTTATCGAAAGAGGTGTTACAAAAGTGGTATCAGAGTGGAGTACCGCTCTGATGACGAGATATTAGGATTAAGACAGTGAGCTTAGGACTTAGGAAAATATGGGAAACGTTTGTGAGGTACGAGACGACTCGTCATAAACAAAATTATGTTTAGTAACGCAAATTGCGTGATATACTAGCCTTAAAGGCAATTCAACATCCACTGGTAGTGTACGGTAAATTTACCAAGTAATCATGCGACATTCTGTACTATAAATTTTGGGAGGGTCTAGAGGCCGTGGTGTCGGCAGGGGGGGTGGCAGTGACCCCGTGATGCCAGGAGTCGTAGAGACAATTGCTGCCGTTCTCGCTCAGATTGGAGGAGCGCCACCCCACCCGCCACAGCCTAGGGAGATGAACTGGCTGAAGTCAGTTTCCGAGACCCGACCACCTACTTACTCAGGGGAGCCGGACCCCGTTGCCTTAGAGTGTTTCATAGTTGAGCATGAGAAGGCCTACGAGGCTTTACGAGTGCCTACTGACCAGAAGGTCGTCATCGCTGCATTCCATCTGAAGGATGCAGCCAGCACATGGTGAAGGTTGGTCAAGGACCATCACATGGCTACGCCCGACTTTGTGTGGGCTGCCTTTGATGTGCTATTGTGGGGGAAGTACTACCCAGCGCACCTCAAGCAGAAGAAGCGCCGTGAGTTCGAGACAATCTCCCAGGGAGGTCTGACCGTGGATGAGTACTACTCTCGATTCATAGGTCTGCTGGACTTCATCCCTGGAGTCGACTACTGAGAGACCGTGAAGGTCAAGAAGTTCGTGGGGGGATTGTTGTTTCGCATCCAGATGGCGATGGGTGCTACCCTCTATATGACCATCCAGGTATAAACATGAATACCATTAATTCCTTACTTATTAAATTACTAATTAACTCTGTGAAGACTTACCAATGAGATTCCAGGTGTACTATGGCGCGGCCTTGAGGACGGAGCTCTTGCTCCAGACTCGGGAAGAGACTCTCGGGCCGAAGAAGAGAAAGAACCTAGAGAGAGAGTCTGAGGATGAAGGAGCGTCTCGAGACGAGGGCCAGAAGAAGGGAAAGAAATTCTTCAAGAGGAACGGGCTGCAGGGTCACCATGGTGCTAAGGGGAAAGCGCCCGTCCCTCGGTTGACCAGCCCAGCTATCGATGCCCAGCCTCGAAGATCTGCACCTCCTAAGGGTGAGAACACCTTCCTCTTAAATTAAGTTGTAAACTTAACCTTTGTACCTTCAAATATTAACCTAAATTGAAGGCCACCATCAGGCACCGGACAGCCCTAGCGCCACTTTTACTGCAAGTGTTGTTGGAAGGACCATCCAGGGGTCGATTGTAGTGGCCACAAGGTGGAGTGTTGGTGCTGCAAGAAAGCGGGCCACCAGGAGTTCGAGTGCTGGAAGAACCCGGAGGGCTGTAACTACAGGCCACCGCAGGGCGGGCAGGAAGGCCAGACATCCACTGATACTAGAGCCTAGAAGGGGAAAGGAGTCGACAGGGCTGGAGCACCCTGAACTCCGCAGAGACCTCTAGTGGAAGATTTCTTTTGCTTATTTTGTTACCGTACTTAGCCTTGAATTGTAGAGTGAAACTGTGTTGTGAGTATGTGTGATTATGTTAGTGACCACTCATCTTTTGTGTACGGATTTTGGATCCAATTATGTGTACAAGGTACAAGTAACCCTGAAACCTTGAAGGACCATATATATATATATATATATGAATGAAATGTTAACACTTACACTACTATGGAGCATGTGCGAAATATAACTTGGATGATGGCGTAAATTAGTTAGCCTAGAAACAGGATTACTAGGAAGACCTTTCAAACTGTAATACATTTTAAATACCTACAACCCTCTCTTTAAGATTAAAATCACCTAACTGGTATGCAACGACGAGAGTCCTCAAGACCAATTACCAAACTGATACCTCAACCTGCATGACGCACTTGCTAGCAAGCGCAATGACAGTCAATTCACTGAAATTTCCATCTGCCTTGCGCACTTGCCACAGCAAGTGCTGCAGCTACCACTAAATCTTAGACTACCAGTAAATACCCAATTCTTCATACAGTTTTTTCGTACAAACCCTTAAGACTAGAGGTCTATGAAACCTCGGAAAGACCTGCCGGTCCGACTATGTAAACTACACCAGTTTAATTGTTCGAGAATCTTCAAACACGGCTTATTAGCCAAATACCATAAATGTATACCAGCATTGAATGCTAATCACTACTAGTGATGAATGCTTAGTCTTTAGGACAAACATGATCTTATGTGAAATTCTGTACCCTTCGTAGATGCACCGCCATCATTAAGGATGGTTGGGGAGGAAGGAGCCGAGTTGCTCAAGCTGTAACGTAATCTACAATACATCCAATTAAACGGATGAGGGAACAAATATAAATAACAAAATGTGACAACTCACCCTATACCATATTGAGAATTGTATATAAGAAGTGACCATGTAATGATCGGGGCCGATGTTATGCCGTAATGGCGTATGCCAATGTACAATAAATACCTAGAAAAAGGAAGAACATGTGAAATCCTTAATAGGATCGATGGTGAGGAAACCATACCACAACATGAATACTAATTAAACCAATTGCAGCCGTAAAGGTGAATCGATATTGAATGTTTCACTAATCAATGACCAAAGTACTACCTTTAGAAAGGAGTACCACATACAACATATCACTGGAAGGACATAAGTCCAGGGAGCGAAATATCGTCTCCAACCACCTTTCCAATCCATGCCATTAGGGCAATAGCACCTACGACAAGATAACCAATAACACGAACTGATCAACCTCAGACTACAAGGACATCCATCAAAAAGGAGATTGACAACAGAATACTTCAAATTATAACTGTCTCACGAACATTACTAGTTTACTAAACGAGACGTGGGATGACCGCACTCTGATAGTAACTTGTGCGCCTGACAGACTTATTTATAAGTTAGTAAGGTAAGTAGTAATGTATCAGTAAGGTACCTCATGCATGTAGACAAGTAGTGTAAGAAACACGAGAAGTAGTCAACTTCGTGCCAAGGTCAGTGATGCAAATCCAGACCAGTGCGACATATAACCTCGAAGATGGACGAGAAGAGCCTCAGTTGAGCCAACGGGCTAGAGAAACCCAGACCTCAATCAATACGAACAATCGTAACCCACAGGAGCAATCATACGCAGTGAAGACAAAGGAAACATTTCGAAGAGTGAACGCTAATGACAAGCATGAAAAACCCATTAAAAAGGGCGAGTACTATGTGGAAACCTCATAAGGATCAAGCAAATTCTTGCCATCCAGGATGAACCTACCAAATTATGTGAATAAAATTGGATTCCCCTAACAAAAAGGTAAAATATATATCCACAAGAAGTACGTACCAAAGACTACAACAAACATTACTCCGGAACAAAACCACCTGAAGAGACATAAAGGCCAGTACGTCTCAGTATTACAGAGACAAGTGCAAAGAGCACTAAGTAATAACAATAGCCAATGTCATATTGCACCTCGAGCTGAAAGTTAGTGAGAGAAGTACGCCATGTGCACTAGTAATCCAACCATTGGATATACGACTTAAATCTAATCGTGAACGCATATAGTCGATCTTACCACACCGATTAAGATACCTCTGTTTCCAAATTAGAAAAGACCATGTATATCACTGTCATATTGGAACGAGGTCAGCAATAAGTTGCTGCTAATAAATAGTTTATAATTTGTTGACGACAATGAAAAAGGGGCAAACTGAGCCATGTTCATAGGTCTGCACCTCAATACGGAGCAAGTGGGCCCATTAGAATGAATTCGGGAGACAGCACAAAGTAGTGCATGCCTCACCCTTTATATATTTTAGAGCCCGGAAGGGCAAGAGTCATACCCGTCTCTCTGATATTAGGAGAATCCACTCCAAAGGCGAAACACGCCACATGAGAGCTGGAAAGCTCTATGAGAGCCAAGTATCCAGTGCTCCTTGTTGAGCGGTCGTGGAATACTTGTGGGGTACCGGGGCGTAACCCTTTTAAGAGGGGTAGAGCCTCTTGGTTGTGCACATGTGTGCACTAGGTTTTGGTGTGTAGTGTGCGGGGCATACGTAGTTTGTTTGTATACATGACATACTTATCTATGTTTATCTGTTTGTATGCACATTACGCATTTGTGCACTAAGTTTTGTGGGTTCGTATGCGGGGCATACAGTAGTTTGTTGGTATGTGGGGCATACGTTGAGATGTTTGGTTGTTTATAAGTGACTTTTTGCACTTGCATGTACGTATGTATCCTATGAGATACTTGATTGCATTGTGAATGCATTTGTGTATGTTGTGTCTTTCAAGACACTTGTGATATACACATGTATATTACCTTGCGGATTGATTACATATGGTATCATTAAGATACGAAATGAATCATTAGTTATGGAATGATGGAATGATATGGACACCTCGGGGAGGTTGTCAAGGTTGTAGAACTGATAGGAATACGGCGCTGATGGATCGACTACATCCATATATGTTTGAACTAATGCCACGATGATGGCTATGTGCTGTATAAGCACAATACGTTATGTGTAAATGATATATTACAAAGATATACATTATGGGGTTATACGGTAGAAGGGAGTAGAAACTCCAAAGGAATTGAATTCCATGTGGCATATAGGAATGGAACCGAATACAGTTGTCCCTTTAGATGTGAATCGATATGAAAACGATGTAGAACCTAGTCGGAATTGACTTCCCTAGGAAATGGATATATATTTGGAGATAGACTGGTATCAACTGATGGACCTAGTTCAATAATTTGAGATGTGTGCTAGCTTCACATGATTATGACTAGAATTATGAAAAGATAGAAAATTGTTACTTGTTAAATTATTTGATTGTTGAAATTAATGTAGGAGGTGGAACTTGATTTCCTAGGGATCAAGGGAAACCAAACACAAATTGGGGTGAAAGGATAGTTTAACACTGATGTTGACCACATCAGGGTCGGATAATTCCTGAGACTCCCTACAATGGTCACAATTAATCACATTAAGAATAGAGAAGGACCTTAGCCCTAGTATAAGTTGGATTGGAGTTGTATTGGTAAATTGAGTATTTTCTTTGAATACAGTATATATATATATATATATATATATGGTTTTTGAAAAAAGCTACTACCTAAGGGGCCGTGGACCTCGGTGTCCTTTGTCATTAGACCGGTGTGCTCGAAGGTCTAGTTGTATTTTTTTCCAAGGGCCCGTGGACCTCGGTGTCCTTTGTCATTAGACCGGTGTGCCAGTGGATATTTGTGAATGTTATGGACTTAGAAAAGTCCTATGTTATGGTTTTTACCATTGGGTTTTAGAGGCTCCATACAATATAATGGATTGACCTCTATTATGTATGTCATACAAATAGTATGAGGAGTATAGGACAAGGACTATAATACCCTAAAGTATACTTACATACCAAGAATTTGAAATTAATATTCATGGTGTGGACGAATCACTTATATTGTGATCATATGTGCACTATTGTTGCACTATGTTTGGGTTTTATGATGTATCTGGTATGATCCTGGTTTTTGTGCACTCTTACTGCACCTGGTTGTTTATATGCGTATTTTTGTTACGCTTTGAGTTGGAGTACATGTGCACTCGTTGCACTTTGGGATTATCATTGTGGACGTTATCGAACTTATATGTGCTAGACATACAATTTGAGATTATATGTGTGAGACTTGCACTATGAAGTTTTGTTGTTGAGATACGGGACTTGATCCCTAGAGTTGAGATTAGTGTGGACTAGATGTTCTACAAATATTTGAATTGAGGAATATGACTTCAAGACGAAGTCCTTTTAAGGGGGGTAGATTGAAATATCCCAAATATTAATCACTTTAATTAATAATGAATTAATTAAATAAAAGTAATTAATGAGAGATTAAGGAATGAAATATCTTGAAATAAGTAAAAAGAGAATAACATAATATTTAATTATACCCTAAAAAGTCATTAGGAAACGTTAACGAAACCTAAAACGACATTGTGGATTCTTAGAAAAGAAATATAAATGAAAATATAATTAATTATTTTTACATCGAAAAACATGTCACAAATATTTTAGAAGTGAAAACGAGGTTTTAGACACCTTATAAGGTTATTCGGGAGAGTTTAGAAGCATTGGAAAAATTGGCTAAACGGTCAGAATAAAAGATGTCGCATTTTTGCCTAAAATGGTGGAAACATAAACCAAATAAAAATTAAGTACTAATTAATCAAATTTATAAATATTGTTTGAAAATATGAATTTGGAGTCATAAGAAGGTTCATCTCGTTAAACGGGGTATCGTGCCGCGAACGACATGAAAAACGAGTACACAACAAGTTAGAAACGACACATTAAGTGAAACATGGAAAAAAAATATATGGGCCGACCAACCAAAAGACTGGGCCGTCCCAGTCTTCATTCGCTCACGGTAGTGCTAGCCCAACCCGATATTCTCTTCATTCTCAGTATTAGCCCAACCCAGTCTAACTAACCCAAACCCTGCCATTCTCTTCTTATGGTAATTCAACCCTAACTGGTGACACAATACATGCTCGCTCTCTCAATTTGCCTCAAGAACGGCGCTGCGCCTCTTCTCCATCCCCTTGTAAGCACGCCTTTCTTCCTCTTCTCTTGTTTCTATGCCTCTTTTCTGTTCACGCGGCAAACAACGCCCGGTCATCCTCAATCACTCTTGTGTTGCACCAACCGAAGACGAAGGCTGAAGCTGGGGAGAACCACGGACAAACGAGAGAAGATGGTGACCAAATTCAGAGCCAATCGCTTTTGGAATATTCAAAGGTGCACAAGAGTCCGACTTTACATAAGTTTTTCTTTGTGTTTTGCAGCAGATTTAATTAGATTCGAAAAAAAACTAGGTTAGAAATCATCCCTTCTTTGCTTCTGTTTCTCGGCGCCTTTAGAGCCGATTTCTACTTGTGAAACCTTGTACAATCTAGGCGAATTGGTATGAACTAGAACTGTAACACCCCTACCGCTATACCATCATTACTGTACAAATACTTACTTCACAACAGATATTACATACACAACAGCGGGTGTACAATGCCGTTAGTCACCCACGTGATAACAAGGCGAGTTACAATACTACATAATATCGGTCTGATGAATTTGAACATACCGAGTACTCTACACAATACATTACTTTCCATTGTATACTAACCATAATTCAAAATACAACTCCAATACAATACTATTCATCCGAGTCTACTACAACCCTTAAATTACCGATACAGTTTGGACTTCCAAATTCGCATTACAATACAAATCAATTCTTATTACTCAACTACCCATGCTTACGTAGTAGCCCCGTCCTACACTCTCGAACGGTGATCGGCTTCAAAGTACTTGTAAATAAAAACGATGCCCTAGGGGCTCAGCAAAGTTGCTGCATATGAAATTCGCATACCCTGCGTGCTAACCGGGGTACGCCGACGACTTTAGGTCGGATATACATGGAGTTCATTTTACATGCATACATACATACTAATACTACGACGATACAGCATCATTACTTACGTGCATATACAAGGTTCAACACTTACTAGAGAAGACAATTCATCAATCAACCGTTCATGTTAGTTTTCATTCATTCGGTTTAATCGATGCTCTCTTTCTCCCCCCCTTCGGGTTCATAGGGCTTAAACAACTCATGTTCTCACTTACTTGTTGCTTTACTCATACTTCACTCATTACCTTACTTGTGCTTTACTCAATACTCACTACCTTACCAACACTTACTCCTTACTCAATGCTCATTACTTAACTCTTACATACTCAGTACTCCATACTTCATCACCTTACTCGTACTTACGCTTTACTTGGTACTCCTTACATACTCATACTTACTCCTTACTCAATACTCAACTTTCTCATACATACGCATTACTCAATACTCATTACTTTGGCCTCCGGGCGGAGTCATACACAAGACTCGCCACCGGGCCTACAATTACAAAGGGGCTATACACTTAGCTCCTCAATACTCAGATGTTTGTTTTTACCGGACTACTCAAATACCCAACACTCCTCTCTTGGAGTATCTTACAATCTCATGGATTAGACTAGAAGTATCTCTCTCAATAACCTCTACTAGCTTAGGGAATTACCAATGTCTAGTATTCTCAGATTTAAGGGTTTCCCCAACGATCGAATACTCTCATGTTCGGGACATTACTTACATTAGTCGGGTCCTCTCATTGTGGGTCGATTAATTTTCCCTAAGGGTTTTGGAGATCCCTCATCATTCATTACTACTCTCATGGTTCATGTTTTGCACCATCATCAATAGCTCTAATAGAGGTTACTTATATGTACTCCCATTATTTATTGTTTTGTGGTTTGTTCATTTCGGTTCTCTTACCGTTATCGGGAGATTACTAATCCCGTACACTCTCTCACATTCTAGTGAGTAATTGGTTTACGTTACCATTTCTTGGTTCATTAGTTTTAGGTGTGTTTCCATGTTTTCGTTAGCTCGCATCACGACCCTTACTACGGGTCACTAATCAACAAGACTCATCTAGGAGTCGATCTATACACTAAGTTAAGCCACGCAATCATTCAAGAAGGGTTAGGTCATACAACACAGAGCAAGACATACAATGAAAGGCAATAAACCGTTTTCATGCTTTAATCTTCATTAGCCGGCATACAACACACAAATCAACGTAGCTCGGTTAGCATACAGGGCATAAGAAAATCACACCTTTTACTTGGGTTAGCTTTACCGCATGTTCCCTTGTTCCTTGGTTCACACTAGTTCCACTGATAATGTTTCAACATTGTTATTAATACTATGTTCATACGCTACATTAATAATTACTACTCCTGTACTTACCCTGTTGTCCCGTTATGCTTAGTTTTACTTATGTCAAACTACGTTCTTACTTCTCACTTATTTCTTACACTTGTTTACACTTATTAGGACCTTTACATATCACCAAACAAGGCCTTAAACACTTCTAAAACCATTACCAATCAATCCCCCATGTTTTAAACCTTAAAACCACTTTCGGCAACATTTTGGGGTGGTCCGAGACTTGGTCCGGACCCAAGGTCCCGGACCATCACTCTGCAATACTCTCGGCCTGTTTTTAACTATTGGTCCGGGACTTGGTCCTGGACCTAGGTCCCGGACCACTTGCATGATTCACTCTCGGGCTTATTTTCGATGCGGTCCGGGACTTGGTACATATCCTAGGTCCCGTACCCTCCTAAAAACTGCTACTTAGTTAATTTTCAACCCCAAATCAACCCTTTCCACCTCCAATCATTCCATAATCTTTCCACATGTTTAAACACACTTAAACACTCCTTAAAACTCCTTAAATCCTTGGTCCAATCCTTACTCAACTTCTTGCTCAATTTCTACAAATTTCCATTCTCATTTTTACCATTTGCACACTTGTGCCTTTCTACACTTCTCTTTGCACTTTGCACTTTGTCCTAAATCCATTTTACCATTGCAATTCATTCCCAAACAAATGCACTATCTATACCCAAGTTCAACCTTCATTTCCCTAAATCTTGCACACTAGTTCTTCCTAGTTTTTCCAATGCATTTCAACACTTCTTGCCATAGATTTTTACACCCTTTTGCTCTCATCCTTCAGCTACCATTCCATGGTTACTAAACATCTCTACTCAACCCAATACACACCTTGGTTCTCCTATTCACCAAGTCGTCCAAAAATTCCTATTTCCTTAAAATTTGCCATAGTTTGCCTACAAATCTAACTTATCCACATTCATCCATTCTCACCAAAATCATTCCTAAACTAGCCACACCCATACAAGGGTCCTACCAGCAATCAAAGCATTTATAATTTACCAAAATCTCCTCAAACAACAATACCAATACACATACTCAAATTACTTGGCTCCAAGGCCTTCAGTCCAAACATTAATTCATAAATACTCTCAAACTTCCACCAACTACATTCCTAGTACAATATTTTGGGTTCATTCATTACTTTACCCATTCCCATTATTCTAATGCATTATAATTAGCATTAAAAAGGATTTCTTACCTTAAGCTCATAAATTCTTCTTTTCTTTTCCAATCTCCTCTTTTTCTCTCTCTTGCTCAAAATCGGCCAAATGGGTAATGGAGTTGTCAAACTCCATCCCAACACCCAAATTACATAAAAAGGATATAATTACACTTCTAAGCCTTTGGAATAACATTAATCCAATGAAAGACTTAAATTACCATAAGTTAGGGTTTACTTTTGGAGTTTTTAAAGAGGGGTTTTAACCCTTGATTCAAGAAGGTGATCCCACCACCATTGGAAGGTTGGAATAATGCTCAAAAGAGAGAGAAAAATGGAGCTCCATTAGAGGCTAAAATCGGCTACACTAAGAAATAGAGGAAACCTGAGTTTTTCATGGAAATTTTACCTTAATGGAGAGAGGAGACTACAAGCTTCGATTTGGTACCATTTTCTCTTCAAATGGGCAAAACCCATGGAGATGAACTTCCTCATTTTTTGATTTTGAAAAGAGATAATGATGAGGAGATGAAGAATATGTACTTATTTTTGTGATTGGAGCTTTAATGAAGCTAGAGCATGGAGAATAAGAGGAGAAGCCATTGAAGCTTGGTGGGGAGCTTGAAATCACCAGCAACCAGAGGGAGGAGAAGAGAGGAATCAGCTGGGAGAGAGGAGGAAAGGAGAGAGAATAGAGGAATAAGGGTGAGAGAGAGGATTTTATTTGCTTTTTGCTTTTTGCTTTTTACTTTATACTTTTTACTTTTCTTCTTTTCTTTTCTTAACTAGCTACTTATTAACAGAGGGGAGACTTATTTAGGCATTAAAAACCGCCCCCTACAGTAATACTTGTTGGAGCGATTTTCGTCTTTTACAGGAAACGCTCGTTAATTTACCCGGTTTTAGCACTATTCACTAACCGGGCCCGTTTTCCGGAATTTTCTTGTTTCTTTAATTTTAATGGTTCTTAAGCTTCCATTAATGTTTATTTATAGTTATTTAATGAACTATAATTTTTACTGGTTCATTTGACCACTCAAAGTCACGTTATCGGGGTTCCTTGAAAAACGTGAGCTAAAGCTTTATTAGCGTTTTAACAGATTATTTGGATCCGTTTTCTTCGGGAATCATTCCCATACACTAATTAGGAATGAATAAGCCTTAGGAATTCACATAATACTCTAACCGAGGTCTCGTACCTCCTATGGTTACATAACGCTTATTTTAACGTTTTTCACTTTTTAAGTGTTTTCTCATTTCTTTTGGATTTATTTTCCTTACCAAAATTACTTAGGCACTATTAGTCCCTTAAATACCATATTAGAATAATTTAATCACCATATTTAAGTTCGGGGCATTTCATTCTACCCCCCCCCCTAAAAAACTTTGCCCTCAAAGTTGGTGAATCTAATATTGTTACTCGTATAAATACTCTATGATAAGGTGATGACCTCTACATATAACTTGTCAGACTCCAAGTGTCTCACTCGATGTATACTAACATCCAAACAGCATGTCATTGCATGCATAGCAATCAAAAATATCCGTTACAAGCTCTCTATGGGGTCCGTCCGCAGATAAATGAGGTACCATCCTCTCCCTTGTCAAGCTATCCCTCAGGTTCTGGTCACGTTTGAACACTTACGCTTTCTGGTTCACGGAAGTCATGACTAATGGCACTTACGCTTTCTGGCCACGGTCCTTCGGTTCAGATCAAATTCATTTGCATATATAGAGATAGTCAGGCATTTGCTCATACTTACTTACTCATACTTACTTTGGGAGTACACTGCCCCAGTGCCCTTGGAAAAATATATAACACACACTTTCACCGCACCCAACCGGCCACTTAGGACCGCCGCACGAACGGTGTAGTGGTTTTAAAACTAATCAACACTTCCACTGACTCAAAACTAGCATCACCTCCATGGTTTCAACCGAATACCCGTGCCTAGTCATGGAAGATCCACTAGCGCCCGTGGGAGTGGTTTCAAAACCGATCCTCATTCTCAAGTTTGAAGAAAACATTGTACCAAATTAGTTTTGGGAATTCATTTTGAAAACTTGCATACATCTCCCAAATCCCATTTATGGTAATTATACCTATCACTAGTGTTATTACTATGACCACTTATAGGGAGCTCCAAGAGTCCTTCAACCCCAATGTGATCAGCATTGGTGTTGAACTATCCTTCCACCCCAATTTGGTGTTGAGTTTCCCTTGATCGCTAGTAAATCAAGTTCCACCTCCCACCTCCATTCAAACAGACAAATCGTCAACATTGTTTCGTTTTCTATCTTTTTTAATCTTGCTAGTCATAATCACACACATACATTTTCCAATTTATAGAATTCACTTACTTACTTACTAATCGTCTCATCAATTATTACTACATCATCTCTAACTACTATACTTAAGAATTTTAAAGGAATAATATCCAATAAATTTTCTATCCTCCAATTTATAATCATTAAATACATCAGTTTGATACCGATTTATACTCATAATATACATCGATTTCATACCGATTTATACTCCTCAAGTCTCCCATACGTACTCATTCCTCATACTATTACCAATCGGGGTTCTCATTCCCCTGGAGTTTCTCTACTCCTTTTCTATTCTTATTTCCCAAATAACCACAATTACACGATGAGTGAATACAAATGTTTGTGTAACATAAGTATCAATCATTAGAACAAATTCTTTGCGCTATACGCATTGTAGTTTACGCACATGTCACGTAAAACTTACACTTTACGGTTTTTGCTCTACCCCCCCCCCCCTCTTAAAAAGGATTACGACGACGTAATCTACCGTGTGTCAAGATTGGACATTGGTCAAAGGAATTCAGCCGTCATGGAGTGGTTTAGCTTCCATGCGGTCTATTATACAATGTTCCTTGATCAAAGGGTCTTAACTGTATTATCGGTTAGTCCCTACATCCAGAATTTTCATCAGAGTTTATGTAACTCTTAACCTGGTTCGGTTCTAGCCTAAATGGCTTTAAGGCATTGATGATTAACCTTTTATTCACTAGGTGTATTTCACTTAGAATCTGGGCCCACTAGCTTCTGCTACACGACCCTGATAACTTGGGTTATTACTCTTCTCGTTATCCTTAACGTGCTACACATCATCTTTTCTCTCTCTTATTATGGGAATAAGGTTTATTCCATCAAGCGTGGTATTCTTTTACCATGCGTGAACTCAATGAGTTTTTAGATTTATAACTAGCTCTCTGACAATCTATTATATACACTGTCCTACTCCCATGATTATTCACTAGGTTCCTCCGACTTATTGCCGGTGAGGTTAAGTCACCACTTAGTTGTAGTGCTTCCTCTATTGTCAATAGCTTCTAAATTATGCCCATTTTTATTTATTACAAGTGTTCTTTACTTGTATGACCTTGCATTTTCTATGCGTCGTCCATGTGACTTTCTTAGGTCTCCTTTCACCTTTTTATTCCAATGAAATTGACATCTTGTGATTGTTTGTGTGTTTCGCACTCCTCGTGCTTCGTTAGCCTTAGGCCGCATGGTTTGTTTGTAGGCTTTTGCTTAACTGGCTTATGCCATGTTCATTGGTGAAAGAAGGAATTTATCACGATTTACATTTTCCCATATTCCTATCTATCCCACTAGATCATTAACTGCACAAGTGCAATACCAAAACACTCAGTGCTAAAGAGTGCAGAGGCGTAAACCCTTGGCAGTAATTCTCTTATGTGATCGCAATAGGAATGATCATTTCTGACTGCCATCTCTTTGTATTAACAACTCCATGTCATTGTGTGGTTAATAACACAGACTGGTCGCTTGCTGCGCCCCATGTTCGTGTTTATTTCCAACTTTGGTTTCTATGGCATCTGCTATCACTTAGCTTCTACCATGTGTTCCTGCCAGTTATATAATGGTTTGCCATTTATTTGGCTTTTTGCTGAATATACTCCACTTGTGTTTCTATGCTCCTTGAGCGTTATTGATTTTCCACTTCACATTTCCTCATACGGTGTTTTCTCTTCACCGATTACTCCTTGGATGTCAACAATTGTTCTTGAAGCTTATTTCACATCACTTGGCAACAATTGTATGCTCAAGCTTCACTAATTAGTAGTTCTGAAAGACATATGTTTTCAGACATTTGTTGTTGGTGTCCTCTTCTTTGGGATCTATATGTTCACCGCTCTTACGGTACCACAATAACGAGGGGTATCTTTGCTCGTTAGTTATTTAACCATCTTACTGGTGCCGTTCTTGGCAACCCTTCGTATCGTTCTCATTGGTTTTTGCAACCGTTGGGTTGTGTCCTGTAGTAGGTTTATGGCATACTAGTCATGTTGCCTAGAGCTTTGCTCATCTCAGGTTATTCACGAGCTTTGCTTCTACTTATACCATCAATTGGGTTGGAGGCAAATATCTTGATGGTGGTTGTTGTCATTGTTAAATTAGGGTATCCCCTAGTAAGTGGGATTCCTTCGGTGTTCTAACCGAGCGTCCATTCTAGCTCTTGTGCTTTTATCACGCTTCCAACACCCTTCTAGGCTCGCTCCTAGGGGTTGTTGATTTTGCCATTGCATCTGGCTGGTATTTACGAGTATGTCCAGTCTATCATCCTACCGTGGGGTTCTGGATCTGAGTTATCCCGTTGAGGGTTACAAAGTCTCCCATTCTTAAGGTAGACCATTGGTATTTTTCCTTATGTTACAACTGGTTTGATATTCTTTTCGGTGATGCATGGTATTTTCTGGTACCTTATATGATCACCTTGTGTGTTTGTGGTAGTTATCCTGGGAATTCCATCCCATTCCTTGAACACTGATGTGTTAATATTAGGCATTTGCCTTACAGTGTTTAGACTGGGCATTTCTTCCAGTTATTGATAAGCCGTAGACTTATCATATTTTATGCACTAGATTTAGGGTCATACTTATCTAAATAAGGTTTAATAGATGTATTTATATTATATTTATGTATTAAAGTTTATTATTAGTTCAATCTTATGTGTTTATGTGTTTTGTGTACAAGGAACAAGTTTCTAGGCAAAAGTTCAAGTGATGCCGGACTCAATGCCAGACTAATTCTGCACGACACGAGCATAGAGCAAAAAAAGAGGCTTTGCCGGATACGATGCCGGGTAGCTCCCATCCGGCATAAGTGAAGAGTCGTCATGGTTGACCAAACGATATCAGTTATTGACCGTTGGTGATTTGGCTAGTGCCGGGTATGATGTCGGGTATATCTTACCCGGCATATACACTGTTTCGCGCGGAATTGGCGATTTTGACTGTAACACCCCTAATCCTAAACCTGTAATATAAGCGCAAGTCGTAGCATAACAAAATATAATTCACAGCGGAAAATAAATCTAACTAACGTTTGGTATTACACGCCGTCACTCACTCATGTGAGTAACAAGGCAACCTTACTCCATCCAACGACTTTAACTCTCCACCGCTGTGATGAACAGATACTGAGTACTCTTAAACTTACAAACCAAATCCAAACTGAACAACTAAACCAAATACAACAACCTCCAAAATACAGTACATAAATAAACTTAAAAGTGTTTATTGAAAACACATCAGTTACCCTGTGACCCGCACTCCGGCTTGTATCATCAATCAGTAACCTGAAATGTTTTGCCCATTGAAGGGCTCAGCAAACGATATGCTGGTATGCTAAATGTAGTCCTAAATCATTTGGATTGCTTAAGTCGTTTTAGCCATCTTGATATTAGATTCATTACTTGCTATACCGGTTTACAATAATAATAATAACTGTAAATGCTTAAGTAAACATATAATAGTTCACCTGACATTATCATCACATAATAGTAAATATCAACCAAATAATCAAACACCAATAATCCATAACAGTAACCAAACAAGATACGCGTATTAATTAACTGTACTTGTTAGTAGGTCACATGACCCTTATCCTTTTAACCAAGCACTTGAACATTCCAATTAAATTCCACCTCGGGTGTCATGTTAGGACAACCCTTAATAACTTAACAATGGACAGTAGTCCCCTGGGTTCCAATGGAACCGTTGCCAGCTGACCTTATGGCCCTGGATAATTTATTTGCCTTGTAGGTGACCGATCCGGTCTAAACTTGTGCACTAACAGCAGTGCCATCTGCCATCATCGAATGTGGATAATGGATTCCCTTGAGTGAATCTTGATATAGTCCCTCGTAGTGATCACGATGCACAACCAGAAAGTCGAAACAGTCTGGATTCCTCTCTTTATAAGTTAACCCTTTAGTCAGTGATACAATATCCAATCCTTGAGTTAAGACTATAACAGTTGACCATCAGTTAGGTTCTTGTAATACCTAAAGGTCGTCTAGTCTTGTTCCAGTTTAAATGTATAAACTTCCAGTCATAAGACGTTCGCGTAAAATAAAACGCAATGGTGTTGAGCAATACAGTATACAGGTTAATATACATAAATCACAGATATCGCTCTTAACAATTAAGCACACAACGTCTGGACCTCTGGAAAATCCTTAGGACATTCAGACCACACAATTAACATACCGTTCACCGTGTAACTTGCTAGCTTGACAGTTCACGCTTTAGTACTTTCTTCCCGTACGCTGTTACATTTACATACAATACCGGGTAACGTTAATACAACTATTCACTAAGTATTACAGTACTGTCACTACAGAACTAATACTCATAATATACTACCCCGTATGTTCTTTATTTCCCCCTGTTATTTTACAGTGGTTGGAGGTAGTTTAACAGTTGATATTTTATGTAGTAACTACATGTGATAATGAATTTCCATTTCCTTAATTATATTCCCATAATTGTTTCCACTTATTCCATATATTATCACAACTTGGTTATCTTTTATTATAGCCACCTTTATTTTATAAACTTTACATTATACTCCAAAAAACATTATATTTCCTAGTTTTAATTCCTTAATTTATTAAATTACAAAACCAACCTTATAAATTCGGTATTTATATTTTGAACCCATTAACTTTTGAAAATTAACAATTAACCACATTACTTTCGGTAATTGCAAATCAAACATACTAACTTTTATAAATTACCAAAATGACCATTTATATTTTCAGTCTTAACATTTAATTTTCTTATAATTATAATTTAACCCCAAAACTTTATATAAGTTACATATTAACTCATAAACTATAGTTTTAATATTTAGTTTCCTAAAATACCGAAATGAACACTTATATTTCTACAATTTATGTATTCGCCCCAATTAAATTTCGGTTTTACATATAAGCTTTTATAAATTACATATTCACCCCAAAACTTTTATAAACTTAATATTTTATGTCATAAATCATTTTATCCTAAAGTTTTTGGTCAACACTTGAGCAAGACTTAATTTCATAATTAATACTTTAATATACCCATAAAAAATCATTAGTAATTCAGTTTTTCTCCAATCTTTCCATAAATTACAAAATAGCCCCAAAACTTTATAAAATGTTATTTCAACACTTACACTTGTTTAAATTCACCAAAATTCATAAAATTAATTCCTACCTTATATTATATTATAAGCATACCAAATTGACCCTTAAGCTCTCGGCAATTATTTTTAGAACCCCAAACTTTTCAAAATTTACATTTTAGCCACATAACTTATTAAACTAGCCATTTAAATACTTGTAGCTATTTTTAATATTCCCAAAATTTATAATATAAGCCAATATACTTATATACTTCAAAAATCACCTAATAAAATACTTTGCTCTCGGTTTTCATATTCCTTTACCATATAGTTTTAAAACTTGATTTAAACCTTATAATAAGTATATATAAATGTATATAAGCCATATAACACTTCTAAAATATATGCTAATGACTTAGAATGATTATAAACTCAAAATAGAACATTTAATCCCTAGATAATTCGGCCTTAACATATATGCATCATAATTAATTTTTGTGACACAAATTTATACCTTAAGGCAATAATCTTTCCTTATATGTTATAAATTATTTTCTTGGTGATATAACCTATAGTTTTCGGCCTTAATATTTCTAAGTTTTGTACATAATTTTTATACCAAAGTTTGAAGCTTAAATCAAACTTAAACTTAATAAACCTTAATTATAGAAACTTACTCCTTAAATCAAGATGATTCTTGTACTTGATTTCTCCTTGAATTCCAAGCTCCTCCAATGGTATTATGTTGAAGAACTTTTGGCCTCCATGTATATGTTTTGGAGATCCAAGTGTTAGACTTCTTGAAATACCCCAAAGATTTATTACCTTAATTAAAAAGGAATTTTACAAGAGTTTACCTTAGGTATTTAACAAGGTATTTTCGGTACACCTTGGGGTGGTTGTAGATCCAAGTTTCCTTCATGAAATGATGAAGAGAACATTGATTTAGAAGCTCTAAATTTTTGGACATTAACTTAGGAAATCACTAGGATTTTCAAACATGGAAATATACCTTAACTTGATCTTGTTGTTCCTTGTGTTGTTGTTAAATCAAGGTACCTCCTTGGAGCACTAAAGCTTGGCGAATTCTTGTATGGTTGTTAGGATGAATCTTGCTTCAAGACTTAGTAGATTTAGCAAGGAAGATTACATAGAAATTGTGTTAGAACTTAATACACCATTAATGAACCTTTGAAGCTTTAAGGAATAAACTAGTAAAGGAAGAAAGAAAAGAGAGGGAATGGAGCTTACCAAAATCGGTTAAGGTTGGGGAAAGGGAATGGTGGTGCCGTATGGTGCTTAAGAGAATGGGAATTGAATGGAATTTCAAATTTGACACAAAATGTCAAAGTTGGCTAGTTTTTCTTTGTTTATTCAATTGACTCATGGCTCCATAAAATGTCCATAATTACTGCTTGCTTTCGGCTATAGATAAGGAAGAGAATGGCTTTGTTTGACAATTGAAACGAGAGGACAAAGGCTAAGGTAGGTGGTTGTCTCCTTTGAATTTTCTAAGTCAAATTATTAATCCTAGCTTGCCATGTTCTCCTGTTTGATTTCAGTAGTGTGAGCTGAATGTAGGTATTTGATTCTTGATAATTGAAGACATTAGAACATGCCTAGGTTGGTAGGTGTTTTAGTTTAATTTTTATAAGGTAATCAAACCTCATTTTCTTGCTCATTTTCGGTAATAGGTGTTGTTTGTATGCACTTGATTTTTGTTTATATTTGACATGGGGACATGCATAAGTAGGTAGCTGTTTTATTTGACTAATGTATGGCAATCAATCTAGCTTTTCTCCACACAAAATCGGCAGCCACATGCTGTAGGAATCAAGTTGATTTCTCTTGTTTATTTGCACATGTATAAATCTAGATCTAGGTGTATTTAATTCATTACTTTTCAAAGATTGATTCCTTCTCATTTACTTGCAGGAAATCGGTAATAGAGGGCTCATTTGACTGAGATTCTTTTACATATTATCACATGGCACATGGAAGGTGAGTCACCATTCCATAAGACAATTTACAAGCAAAAACTAGTCAAAATATACCCAAAATGGCGGCCACCTTTGTGCCTATATGGGACTTATTTTTAATTTGATTCCTGTCACACTATATTGTATTAAGACCATATTGTAACATGTTATAAGTCACAACATTTAATTGGTACATTTATGCCAAGGTAAAAGATGAAAGTTTCTAAGGTAAAATGCTGATTTTATAGTACTTTTTGATGACAATTTCGGCCCTATTTGTGCTATGTTTTTAGCACTGGATTTAATTTATTTAGATGTTCAATTCATCCCCATTTAATATTATCAACTCGTGGCTCCTCAAAAACTTCAAGGTAATAGCGTAGAACGCGTGTTTATGACACCCGAAGGTGCGTTTTTGTGCTTCAAGGGTATTCTGGAAAATAAGTAGTCGCTATGAGTTACAAGTGTTTATAAACATTGTTTTTTGTCAATAATAATATATTAAGGTGTTACATTGAGTTATATGGGGTTATATATACTCAAGACACAATTTCCGGGCTACCGGAACACTCCCGAGCAAAATAGGAGGGTTAAGAATTTCCCCTGAGCACTTTGTTTATTTTTGAGAAATTAGCTCGAGCATTCTCTTTATAATGTTTAATAACAATGTTAGGAACTCTAAGAATGGATTATATAGGAGTTTGTGCAACCGCGGCACTTCTCCGGGGCATTCCCGGGGGTTTATGGGGCCCCCATCGGGAACTTCCAAGTACTTTGCGTTTAACTGAGAATTTAGCATGAGGACTTCATCTTATGTGTTTAATAA
Source organism: Limonium bicolor (assembly GCA_023374045.1). Taxonomy (NCBI): domain Eukaryota; kingdom Viridiplantae; phylum Streptophyta; class Magnoliopsida; order Caryophyllales; family Plumbaginaceae; genus Limonium; species Limonium bicolor. Next base: position 197,984,000 of record CM041779.1, on the reverse strand, counting down.
AGTGTTATGGTGCATTTGGAAAGAAGTGTAATGCTTTATTCCATCTTATAAAGTATTTCCAAGACTTTCGGGCCCTTAAGGGGAGTCCCGGGCATTTTGTATTTTTATTTAGTTTTAGATGAGGTCCTAAGTTCCAAAGGTCATATAATGATCCTTGATTAACTTCATATGCATTTTATATCTTATATAACTTAGTTAGCTTAAAGTCCGGCTTAACGCCCGTTTATGACCTTAAGAAGTTTAGGTGTGTTTTTAACGTCTAAGTGTTTATGTGCTTTCTTAGGATTTCATAATCCCCCAAATAATATTTATTTTTCAATATCTAATTATTTAAATGTTAGGGGTATTTCATTGACCGTTAACAGTTGGGCACATTTTCCACGTGTGCCGGCTACTGAAGATCCGGCACGACGCCCGGAAACAGACACAATTGAGCCCTATAAATAGGCCGAGAGTCTACATCATTGGGTACACTTCAACATACCAAATCCATGCCATTCACTTCTATATTTCCGCCCACTCCATTGTTGGTGTCCAGGGAATCTCTACGAATCCATCCACTCAGAAGAAAGAAGATTTCCTTTTCGGGTTAAGGCTATGAACATCTCCTTTTCCCCCTTGTATTTCTTCCTCATTTTGAGTGGACGGTGAAGTAGAGGTCCTTGTTAGGTTTTGGTTAGGGATGGATTTCCTTGTAAAACTCTTATGATCATATATGGAATTTACGAGTTTCTTAACGGAGGTTTCTAGTCTTCATGCAAAGTGGAATAAGACAGCCACTTATTCGCTTATCTCTAAGTCCTATTTGAGGCTTACAAGGGAAAGAATAGGATAGATTAGGATCTCGGTAATCTTTAATACTGTTGTTCTGAAAAGGGGCAACAAATGCTAAGGTTTTGGATTAATCTCTAATTTCCCCATTATTCTGGTTGTATTCGCGGCATTGGCTATGCATGATGCAAGTATGGATATTGAGTTCCTTTATTCAAAACTGATTCTGGAAGTGGTATTTACGGAATGTATGATGCCGGATGTCGTGCCGGGTGAAAGTTGTCCAGCACATTCAAGGCCTTGACTATGTCGGGTATCCAAGGTCCGGCATGTCACCCGGCATATGCATTTTGCGAGACACAAATCCTCTTTGAGACTTGCCACCCTTGATTATTGGTCATGTGATACTCTTGCATTGATATCTTCCCAAATCAAAGTTAGTTTATTTAGTTTTCTTAGTTTAGAATCAACCTTTACTTCTCCCCCCTTGTTTTAGAAAAGGCTTTTTCCCGGATTAGGACTAGTTTTCTATAAGTCCCTTGGGTTCGATACTCTCGGTCGTAATATATTTACACTATACTCCGACCGGGTTTTATTTGCTACCCCTAGTAGAGTTGTAGGGTTAGTTTAATATTTTATTCATTTTGTATATAGTTTTACCCCTACAATTTTTCTTGTTAGCAGTTATCACGCTTTACTTCAATATATTCAAGACATATCCAATGTCTTTATTCAGTTGTTAGTGCTTCTCACACCTTTAACTCATAATCATCCTTCTGGAGTGAGTTTTTGACTCCTTAGCTTATAAGCTTATCTGAGTTTCCTTTACTCGTTCGAGGTGTCGAGCTATTTGGGTTTGAATTTACTCATGGACCATAGAACGGAGTCGACTACTTCCCGTGTTTCGTACACTACATGCATACATACGTGGGGTACCTTGTTGGTACATTACCACTTACCTGACTATCTGTCAGGCCTGCAAACTCCTTCGGAGTGCGGTCGTCCCACATCCCATATTTGGGTACACTCGTAGTGCTCGTCACACACCTAGGTGTAGTATTCTGTTGTCAACTCCTCTTGTATCATTCTATTATACTCACCATAATTCTGTTGGTTTGGTTTTCAAAATCCGAGGTTTAAAAGAAGGGTTTGTGGTTTTGAAAGAAAAATTTTGGTTTTTGAAATAACAGTTAGGTGTTAAAAGAAATTCCTCATGGCGTTGCTATGACTGAGGTCTTGACCAAGTCCAGCTTCTTACTGGCTGGTATGTTCTTAATACAATGGTCGTGCCGTTAGGCCTTTCCATGGTTTCACTGTTTCAAATTCTTAGGATTAGTGATCCTGTATTTGCTTCAATCCTCATGGTGGTACTTTAGTAGGCATTCGTTGGTCATTAGAAGTCTTCTAACTGTCTTGCCTCTGTTGCACTTGCCCTGGGCAAGTGCGCGGGTAGGTTATTTTTCGGTTAACAAATACCGGTTATAGTGTCGTTTCCATCCATATTTGGTGGTCTTATTAGATCTTCCTTTGATCTTTGGATCTTGGTGATCAATCTCCTGAGTCGTTTCTCAGTGTTCTTGACATGGTTGTTGTTAATCCGGGTGTCTCACACCTTCACTGTGGTTAACGAGACTTGTCTTATCCTTAGGAACCACGTTGTAGTCCTATAGGTGTATGTTTTATGAATACTTTCATAGTTATCTGAACTATGTTGTCCGGTTATTACGGCCTCCTGGCGTGTAGGTTTGGTATTAATCCAACCCCGACTAATTCTTTAGCCGGTTTGTATACCGTTATTGGTATTATCAAACATTACAGTCCATAGACTCTTTTATCTCGGGCTTGTTACTCTGTCTTTTTCGCTCCACTGCACGGTTGTGCTTCCCTTCTCGCCGGCTGCGCATGGTTCTTGCGACTGCGAAGCATGTCACCCCATGGTGCCATAAATTCCATTATCCTTTATATAGGATCTTCAATCCTCCGCCGTTAAGTGCGGTCGTCGTCATCCAACGGGAACCGTCTTCGAGAATTCCAGTTCTTGGACTCTACCGTATGACAGGTTCTTTTTCTAATAAGGTTTGTTTTTTTTTTTTTGCAATTGCCAGATCATGTTTTACCCGAGTGTGAGAGGTCTTTCCATCTCTCTGGCATTATTCTCCCAACTTAATACCGTAGGTTGCGAAGGGCGGGTATGGTTGTTGTAGGTTTCCGGTTCACACGGAAGTTCCTATCTAGCGTACCTCACACGCTAACACTCAACCCTTAGCCCTAAGTCTCTAATTCCTAACTCGGTATTTTCCTAAACTCGGCATTTCATCCATCAGAGCGATACTTCGCTCTGAGACCACTTTTTGTAACACCCCTACTGTTGGTGTAAAACCTAACGGTAAATTGTTGTTGGGGGTTTAACCTAACGGCAAGTGTACCAGTCGATTATAGCAAGTTTAAATCTCGGAGTATTCCCTGAGTATCGAACCAGAGGAGGCAATGGCTAGTTTAATTTCTACTTACACACAAAACAATAGTATAAAAACAACAGGAAATTGGGGGTTTTTGTATGTGATGGTGAATGTTGTAAAAGAGTTCAATAAACAATAAATAACAGGTAAATAATTGATTTGGTTTTTGTTCGATAAAGGACATTCCGGTTTACTACTTCTCTCTAGATTTGCAGTTTCTTCTCCTGAGTGATTTCTACAAAATTATGAATAAAACCCTAGAATAAGGATAACTCGTATTCGGTCTCCCGTTCCACGAATTCTAATTAGCAAAGACCGAATCCTAACTCTCGTTATGAATCCACTGTTTACTAATTGCTTTAAGCATAGTCTAGATTAATGGTCAGCTAGTGGTTTAGAGGAATTACCATCTCTATACTGGCTCTTTTCCTTATAGTCTATTGATAGCCGTAGTTCTCACTTATAAGCTAACAAACTGATAAACTTAATAACTGATTAGATTAAAAAGTTTAGGAATTCATAAGGGAAAAGAACTTTATTCTAAAGTATTGCAGAGAATCACAAAGGTTCAGAAATAATGAATCTAGAGACACATAGTAAACCGAAATGAAAGCGACTACTCAGCCATAGACATAATAACAGTGCTCAATATAAACAGCATAAGGATAGAGGGATTTAGCAGAAAAACTGATTTTAGAAGCCGTCGATGATTCTACAAATTCCATTCTTGTCTGTGTCACGTCCGGCTGTCTTGGGTTGGACGTAGATCCAGACGCCTTGTCCTGCGCCTGTCCGGATCCGGACGTCAATCCAGACGCGTCTAATTGACGCGCCGCGAGCTGGTTTCTGTCTGTGAGTGAGGGGGAAGGGTTACGGATGAAGATTTATGAATGGAGATGAGGGGTTTGTCGTGGATGAGCAGATGATATGGAGGGAGAAGAGGAGAGTGTGATGTTTAGACTCTGAGAGTCTGGTACGAATTGAAATGAAAAAGGAGCTGGGTTTATATAGGCTTAGAAGAATAACACAGGTTAGTGATGTGGTGAGTTGGGGAAATTAATTGAGCATGGCCGTGCCTTAATTTAGGGAAAGTATGGGCTAAACCGCCGCTCGGCTGATAATTGCGCCGAAAGCCCGATTATCAACACATGTGTTTTTATTTTTCGTTTCTGTGTGACGTCCGGATCTTTGTCCGGATCCGGACGTGACACAGAACTTTTAGATCTGCAACTCGGGTTATGTCCGGATCTGTCTCCGGATCCAGACAAGGCACAAAACATTTGGAGCTGGATCTCGGGTCACGTCCGACTTGCGTCCTGATCCGGACATGAAACGTCCGGATTTGCGTCCGGCCAAGTTGACCCGGACGTGACCAATTTTTGTGTCTCTTCTCCTGATTTGTTCCCTATTTGTTGCGTTGCAATCCTTATGATGTAAAATCTTCATTTCTCTGGGTTTTCCTATATTTAGCATATAAATGCATCAGTTCATATCAAAAACATCAATCTTAGGAAAAACACAGAAAGTGGAAACATTGCTTAAATTGGTAGCCGATTATAAGGTAATTAAGTCCTTAAAAGCCTATATGTTTCACACTTATCAACTTCCTCACACTTAAGCTTTTGCTTGTCCTCAAGCAAATAAGGAATAAGAATATCTCTAAAACTGTCAAATATCTCAAAATTTAAACAAGTGCAGGGCGAAATCAAATAAAGTGATACATCAAGAATAATCTTGCTCTTTAGAGGTAGGTTTTCACAAACAGTGAAAGAAGAACATTGGTAAAGCAATATAGAAACTAGATTGTAGAAAAACAAGTTGCTTAGCTTGGGACTTTCCACCAATTTTCATTCCTCTAACCTTTCGATGACAGGGGTGAAGTAATGTCTTATTCTGCAAGACCTTTCAACACACGCACTCATGATCAAAAAATAATTTACTGCAATTATCTCTTCTGTAAGCGAAAGCATTCTTCCTTCACAATTATGTATAAAACAAGCTAATATTGAAAATTTTTGCAGAGTTATTCCGTAACCCAAACTTTTCTCTCTATCCTTGATGGTGTTGGGCCAACTATCCCAGATCCCGAGACCTTAGGTGAGATAGGTTAAAGCACCCTTAAGACTTAATAACCAGATAGACGAGGCCTGCTATTGTTTGGAAAAAAAAATTTTGATCAGCGGAGTACCTTGCCTTATCCTTTTCATTCCAAACATTCACTTCATTTCCAAAATCCCAAGCTAAAATAATATGGTTTCCACAACTAGCCAATCTACCAGATTTTAGTGAAAAGAGAGTATTTTTAATAAAATTATTTATACAAACCTCATCAAGCAAAAAGATTCCTACGGTTTTTCACTTGGTTTAATTTCACTCGGTGTGCACAGGCATTAGAGCAGCAAAAAGCAAGTGTGGCATTAAAGAACAACTAGCATGTTTTCAGGGTCAATGTCCTCATTGGTCATAAAAAAAGCAGTGAAAAGAGCTTTCAAAACATGCTATACTCATAATAGATGCATGCAATAATTAACCCTCAACGCAAGAAAGGTGGAACATCAATAAGTTAAATTAGGAACTGAGACTCCCCTGGTGTTATAGATTGAGGAAGATGTTCTTCCTCACACTTGAAGTTTTGCAGGGGTCGAGATATTCCTCATGAGTCACAGACAGTATGCGTTTGTGCAGAGTAAAAGTTGCTAATTTTTCACTGGCATGTACAACCACAAAAAAGTGCATTAACTCGAACGACAGGGAATATTTGAATCGTATGAGTAATATTTAGAGAAAGAATACTCCCCATAATTCAAGCTTAGCAGACGTTCGCAAGTAGTGTGGTTCCATTTCCTGTACTTATAGCCATTTGTTTCACAGTAGAGGTGACATGTAAATTAATCATTTAAAATGCTGCACTGCTCAGAGAAACAAATGAATAAATTAAGAATTTAAACACTGCCTAATATAACCATTACCACTTCACCTGCAGTCTCATGTTTTACTGTTAGTTTTAACAAACAAAAGTAAAATAAGTCAAAAGAAAAAAAAAAGTACAGAAAAACAAACAAAATAAAAAAAGCAGTAAAGATAAGATGACAGTCACTGAGGCGGTGGTGGTGGCGGAGGTCTCACTCCCATCTGGGCCATGAGCATCTGTAAGAGCTGGGTAGTTTGGGCCTGACACTACTACAAAAAATGCTATTGACAACTGTTAAAAAAGCCAAAGACAACTGTTATTAACAGTTGTAACAGAACCAGTTGTCTTAGGTATATTTGACATAAGACAACTGTTAAATAACAGTTGTCTTATGGCGCCAATTAACTACTGTAAATGTACCTACTACAACTGTTATTAACAGTTGTAGTAGATATACATAAGAGGACTGTTAATAACAGTTGTAATAGGCCTTACTTATTTCTCACTTTCGACACCAATCACAACTGTTTTTAACAGTTGTCTTTGATACTTTTTTTTTCCAGATTTTCCTTTTTTTTACAACTCTTAGATAACAGTTGTGTTTGACACTTTAAAACAACACTAATAGTTCCAAATCAACATAACAACACTAATAGTTCCAAATCAACATAACAACATTCATAATTCTGAATCAACATGGCAACATCCATTGTTCCAAATCTGTTTAGCAACATTCATAGCATCAACTCTATTTAGCAACATAACCCATATGGAAAATGATTCAGTACATTCTCATTCTACTCTAGTCATGGAAATAGCACCATGTGTAGCAAAATCTACTCAAAGTCTGAATCTAACTGCATTTGAACATATGATCCCACTACTCTCGAATAACATCTATCTCGTCTTGCTTGTATGCTCGGCCGTTGTACCCGCAAAAGTACTACAAAACAGATACCAAATTCTATTAGTTCATTAGCATATACATGTGTTAAATGCTTCAACTTATAATGAACTTGTGAAAAATAGAATAATGTATTCTGGTCATTCAAAAATCATAATAACGTAGAGTAGCATATAAATGAGAAAGGTGCCAAACACTAAAGGTAAATCTTAGTGGGCATGTTGCTCATTGACTTGAGAAAGACATAACAATTTAAAACAAGAAATGCTCTTCAAAAGACATATTATGGTTTCAGCTAAAATTAGATCCTCATGGACTCATGAAACTTACTCCGACGGACTAACACCACAAACACCCAAAATCAATATTTATTTACTAGACATCACCAGCAATTGTAAGTAACCTACATAAATAACCTGGACAGTTGCATTACATACATATATGGACACAACATAAACAAGTCAAAGGAGCATACATTATGCCCTAATGCATGTATGGTATTGGTATCTAGATAACTAATGGTGCCGTTTAAAACAAGATAGTCACTTTTGATACTAAGTAGTACAATGTTGAAATACATAACATGGGATTATTCACTAGTTATATTTTTGAGATGATAAGGCCTTACCTGAGAAGATTTTTTTTTTGTAGTAGTAAAGCTGATAGCTGATTATAGATGGAGGAAAAACTCAGCTGATGGAATCAGTTAAGATTGAGTGCTTAAACTGTTGTATTTCACCTTCAAACCCTGAAATAGATGGACAAACCGATTGAACTTATCAATTAAGATTGAGTGTTTAAAGACAATTAAAATGAACAAAGCACGGACAGCAAATGTCATCACTCAGTGTAGAACCACCCACAAAACCAATTAAGAAACAAGGACGGATCAGTTTGCTGTTTAAATTTTCCTTCAGAAGCAGCAACATAATGAACATGGAGGGAGAGACATAGCTGCTGCAGAATCAGTTTGCTGTTAAAAAGACAATAATTTCCCACCACTTTATCACTTGATACGGCTAGTTCACTTGCTATATTTTCTACATCAAGTATTAGCAGACAAAGAGCAGTGGACCAAGTCAGAGAGAGAAATATTCTGAGAGGGGGATATAGCTCCAAATCCCAACTTTCCTACTATGATTATGTTCGATCAAGTGTAATTCTTTGTAAATGTAATCCTGATCCTTAATAAATAGAATCCTATATTTTCTGTCAATATGTGTTGCTGTTGAATAGAACAAAATATATTAAACATGTAGAAACTTGGGTCTGGTCTACTAACGAAGACAGAAATAGAACAATAGAGGTGTAGATGCAAAGAGAAGAGTTCTGTTGTACAATCGAAGCCACATTACAGAAGCACAAGTATCACCATTTCACAATCTAGGGTTAACGAAGAACAAAATGTGGAAGAAAGGTTCGTGGAAACTCACCCACGACAGAATATCTCGTGTGGCCCTTCACTGGCAGCGGAAGAAAGCGTGCGCCCTCACCAGCGTTTCCCCCTCCTTTCGTTTCCCTCCCTATTCCAGTAAATGAGCACCATAAGTAAAAGCTCACAAACTTATTGCCAAAAGGTGAGTGACAGTGGAGCAGTATGATACAGTTTTCCGAGGATTAGGTGGCAGAGTTGGGTCATTAATATCTTGATGAAAGTTGGTACTACTAGCTATGGTTGCATCATTTTGAATGGTGAAATAAAAGCGTAGCCAGAAAACAAAATTAAGATAAAGATTTGCTGCATACCTGCACAATTCAGAATGCAAAGAACGAACCATATACGATACAACTCTTTCACTAATGAAACTCATGACAGATTTAGTTTCATAGCTATGCAGATTGACAATTAATTTGAAGCTGGCAGAAAGAGACACGTATACCTGGAATGGCGGAAAAACTTGCTAGTTGTGGAAGAGAGTGGCCATCCCCTACCTATTGACGTAAATTCAAAGCTACCGTTGTCTACTGAAGCAAGACTGAAGCTATGTCAATAAACAAAAGAATGTGTTAATATATGGCTCCGTTTGGAATAAAATAAATCCACATAATCTAAATACAAATTAACTCGGTAAAAATGTCAGAATCAAGATGGATTAAATGGGATTCCTATAACTACTTAAACGTATATACATTGTCTCTTATCAGTAGTGACCTACTATACATATATGTCTACAATTATTGATCTTCTTCATTCGCTTGATCTTCTAATAAATGTACAAGTGACGATTTCTCTCTTTATTTCCCAAATGTTCTAACTACTCAAACATTTACCAAGGTCTGTTTAATCTAACAAAGTTTCTAATCAATCCAATATTTAACTAAACAATCAAACATTTACCAAGGCCTAAATGTACATGAGGAAGATCGGTAGGTGCTTCGTCAACTCAACTGTCATTAATAATTTGGGGTTACAAGAACCTCAAGTAAAAAAAATCTGACTACCCCTAGAGCTTGCCTACAAGATTTAAAACTAAAAGCACAAACTTAAACAAGAGCATGAAGTACGTGCAAATCACAACTACATCATGGTCAGACCTGCCAGCCAGTTCCTTATCTGGTCCTAAACATATCAAACTGCACTATAAATACATAGAAAGGATTACAAGACAGTAGTGAAAGCAACGACAAGGAGGACAAAATAATAATAAGGACAAAAAAAAATATACTTTGTTATTTGTAGATGGAATCAGGAAAATCTCCAATATCAAAACTTATATCGTGATCAAGTCACATCTTGATCAAATTAAATTTGTAGCATAAACAAGGCTCAATCTCAAAACCCATACACTTTATAATGATCAGGATGCAGAGAAATTTACATTGCAAACAAAGTGATCCCAAACCTCAAACGAAACCAACTCGGGAAAACTTCGTATTCTTCTCCTTGTAGACCCTGTTTATGATGATTATCCTGCGAAAATACTAGGGACTTCAAAGTAGTACCTTTGCCATGATCAGGCACTGTAATAACTAAAAACCACAATAAAGAAGAGTAGCAGAAGCGCTACCTTGCTTTTTTCAGATTATTTTAGTAATTTTTAGTATACAAGATCGATTAACATATGTAGTTGTATATATGTGATATTAAACATTGATATAACCACATCTTCTTTCTACTTTAGTTAATTATCCACCATCATTTACTAATTATTATTTAGCAGCATCAATTAGCTGAAATTTTAAGAACTTGAATGGATGATCAAATCTAATTCCATATTGTAGCAGTCCGAAGTTAGATTTTTAACATACGACTATGGAGCTTAAGGGTAGAATATCAAACAAGGTAGCAAAAGCGAACTTGAAGAAGCTCATTTGCAGCAAAAGCAAACTTAAGAAAGTTCATTTGCAACTGGCTTCCCACTATTATCAAGGCACTCGCTTTCACCTATACTCGTCTGCTCATTTGCAGCAATTATCAAATTGCAGTACTGATAAAAAAAGAGGGAAAAGAAAGAACTAATTGGATGGTTTAATTGATCATCTTGCTAGTACAATCTCGTTAAACTGTTGAAAATACAAGCACATAATAGTGTGAAAAAGCAGAAGAAAAAGGAACAAGGAACGTATACCCTAAATTACCTACCGACAGAGATAGAATGATGAGATTACATACCTAGCAAGGCTGAAGAAATTGTGTCCTCTACCTACTGCTGTTCTTTCTTCTCTCGGTTACCCTCACCGGCGGAGCTGACGCGCCAGTTGAGCACCACCACGGAAGATTTCCTTCTCTCGGTTCAACAAGACCGGATCTGAAAGAGAGAGGGTCATCGTCATCGCAGGTCTTGCTAGCATCGCCCAAACCAAATGTACTTACCCATTTTCGTATATTTACAAAATAAATCCTCAAATTATAAATCACCGGAAAATCAGTAAGACGATGACGCTGCAATCTTAAAAGGAAAGCGAGATAAAAGTGTGTTCACCATCTCCCACGACCGCGAAGGGAATCATTCAACAATTTGTTGGGGCTTTTCGAGATTTTTGTTCACTCCGTGCCAATATGTGATACCAACTCAAGAAAGGAAAGCGAAGAATGATATTGTAGTGTACCGGAACACCATTAACGCAAGTTTGGATTGAAAAATAAACAATAAAAACGAATAAGAAGACTAAATCCTTCATTGTGTTCATTCCGCAAGTAAAAAATTTGAGAAGAGATCTCACCAGATTGCGTTTTGCGTTTGCATTTTACACCAAACACCAGAACCGTTTGCTCCTCTCTGAACATCCAAGAACAGAACGCGTTTTAGGGTTGGGAGAGCGAGAGTACTTTGAGAGAATTGTAAGGGAGTGAGCGAGAGTACTGTAAGGGAGTGAGCAAGAGTACAATATGTTGCTTTTATTTGTTGAGTTTTATGCGTCAATGAGGATTCGAACCTTCATCTACACTCTTTTTCCTCTTTAACAATAAAACCTCCGCCTCATGTTTAGTGGTGTGGGTGTGTATGACTACTCTATTTCAATAACAGTTGTATTATCTACACTAAAAACACTAAGTTATATCAATGACTACTTATTTTTATAACAGTTGTCTTTAGTTAGTAGTTATTGACAAAATTTGTAGTAGTGTGATGAGCTGATGCCTCTCTCTGGTGAGCAGATGCCTGTGCCATGAACTGAGCAGTCTCTCGCTGAAAAGCATCACTACGCTCCAAGCGCTCTGTGAGCATAGTCTGGGTGTCGCGGAGGGAAGTCTGCTCTTCATGGAGGTGCCCCTAAGTCTGGCGGATGTCATCTATGTGTCCCTCCATGCGCACCTAGCGCTGCTGCACATCCCCGACCTGCTGCTGTACATCCATAAACTGCTGCTCCATACCCCAAAGCGCTGCTCCATCCTCTACTGCTGCTGGAGTAGGGAGTCCATCATGGTCTGCATCTCTGGCGAGATGCTCATCACTGGGGGTATGGGAGGTTCCATGGTAGCAGTGGCCACCGGAGTAGAACTGGAACTCACAGAGGTGTCGGCGGATCCTAGGCCTGAGCTGCCCTTCACCCAACTGCCATTATCCAGACAAACGAAGCCCCATCTCCTGAAGGTCCCAAGGGAGATGGGTGTCTCACCCTCCCTCACCTCAATATCAGTGAAAATCTCCTCGGGGAAGGTGGCGGCAAGAAGATGCTGAATAAATATGGGAAAGATGGGGGTGATCTTCTTCTTCTTCGTCTTCTGATAAGAAACCACCTTGTGCAGCTGTCTGAACATCACGAAGGGGAGTGAGAGCTACTGAGAAGGTGGGCGTGAGGCGGCTAGGAGAAAATTGAGGAGAACACAGTCCTCGTCAGAAGCATGCATGAGGCCGGATCTGATGACTGAGGATCTCTGCAAGGGTCCTCTAGGGAAGGGAAGGGAGGATAACATAGGGAAGCACAGTCTTATTTTCCTCACCCCGACGGCGAGTAGTACTCCCGACCGCTTGTAACCACCTAGACTTAGTCTGTCTAAGCTCATCCTCTGTAAAGTCTAAATGTGTCTCCAAATTATCCGGGAGGAGTAAGTGAATAGCAAAAGTCTCAAGGGTTACCTCCACCTGGAACTGGTGCACGTAGGAGGTAATGCTGTTTGTCATGTCGGACGCCACAGCATTGGTGTAGAATTCTCGGACCAGCTCCGGAGAGAAGACACCCTCGCCCATACGCAAGATGCTTCTGGAGCCCAAACCCTCAAATATGTCTGCCAGACCAGTAGCAGCTGCTGCCTCGGCAGTGATGCGCCGCTCGATGACAAAGGATCCACCCTGCTCATACCAAGCTCGGGCAGTAGCAGAGATGAAGCCATCAGGTCGGAGTGGGGTGGCGGCTGGCTCTGACTGGTCGTTAGGGCGTGGGTTCCTCGAAGAGGACCCCGTGCGTGTAGCACCTCCTCCCCTAGTGCGAGCCATCTATATTAGAAACAAAAGCAGTAAGAAATCTAAACAGCAAGAAAAGAGAAGCAAAAGACACACCAAGACCCGAAACCGATCGAGCAGCATGTTCCATTCGAACATATTCGTGTATAGAGTTAATCTATGAGATTCAAAGCATTAAAACATCTAAACATGACAAATAATAACATTAAATAGGACAACATTAACCTAGAAAAAAATTTCAGAAAAATTGGAAAATTTCAACATGTCCTGGTCCACGTCCGGGTCAACTTAGACGGACGCAGATCCGGACGCACATATAAACCCTAAAAAAAATTTCGTCACGAACAGACGTATTCAAACACACAAATCCACCAGAAACTCACAAATCGCAAAAAAAAACTTCTCGTTTTCGCAGGTTGGCAACAAATTAACATCATTAAGCACAAAACAACAACCTATCTACTACAATTTGATAAAATTAGAATCGAAATCGCATAAAACAAAAAATTAAAAACCTAATTCGATTTGGGGGTTGCGAAAGTTGGGGGAATGGAAGAAAATGCAGGCGACTGGGCGATACTGTTGTGGCTGGGTGGTTCCTGGTGGCGCCGGCGTCGGAATGGTAGGGCGGTGGTGTTTGTGGTTGTGGTGGTGGCGTAAAGGAAGGGGAAGAATAAGGATGGGGGCGTCTGAGTTCGATATCGTCGGGAGGAAGAAAGAGAAGAAAGAAAGAAAGGAAATAAAACCGGCGCGTGATTTAGTGATGTCCGGAATTCCGTCCGGATCCGGACGGGTGAGGGTTTGGGGGTGTCCGGTTTTGCGTCCGGCTAAACCCAGCCGGACGCGTTGAACAAATCTCTTTGTTTATATTAAATTAAATTAAAATCCACTGATCTAAAACACCTCACTTATTTAAAAATAAAAAGGACACATTACCACAAATAATCAAATGAGATAAACACAATAATTGTAGAAATTAAATAACAAGAGTGTTAAAGGACTCCCTGATCCGTGGTGAACATTGTCATGATATTTCCCCACACTTGAGTTCAGTTTAGCATTAGAATGAAGTACCTGAAAGATTAAATCTACAAAACCAGAAGAACTCAAGTGGAACCTGGCAGAGTTAGTTATTGAAATAGGGGAGTCGGGGCTCGTGCTGGAAATTGTAAAAATTCTCAATAGATTAAAAGAAAATTATATCAAGTAATAGGAAAGTCTAAAAGAGAGTGTAGAAGAGATTCTATACTGGTGGGTTGCCTCCCACCAAGCTCCCCATCTTTTCGGTCTTTGGCTAGACCGTTCAATTGTGTACTCAGCATGGCGGGTTGTAAACAGTGATCACCGAGTGAACTTCGGCATTGTTACTACCCAAATAGTGTTTCAGCTGAGATCCGTTGACTTTGAATGTCTCACCTTCTGTGTTGATTAGATCAATGGCTCCATAAGGTGAGACATTTGTCATTGTGAATGGGCCGGACCAACGAGATTTTAGCTTTCCTGGGAATAGTTTCAGGCGGGAATTGAATAGAAGAACTTTATCCCCCACGTGAAACTCACGCTTGACCAACAACTTATCATGCCACCTCTTCGTCTTCTCCTTATAAATCTTGACGTTTTCATAAGCTGCCTCTCTAAACTCCTCCAGATCACACAGTTGTAGCTTACGCTTCTCACCAGCCTTTTGGAGATCAAAATTCAATGCCTTAATTGCCCAAAAAGATTTGTGCTCCAGCTCCACAGGTAAGTGACACGCCTTGCCATAAACCAACTTGTATGGGGACATACCTAAAGGTGTTTTAAAGGTAGTGTAGTATGCCCACAAGGCGTCATCTAACTTAAGGGACCAGTCTTGCCACAAGGATGTGATAGATTTCCGGAGAAGCCACTTAAGCTCCCTGTTGGTGATCTCAGCTTGTCCGTTCGCTTGTGGGTGATACGGTAGAGAAACCTTATGCCGTACACCATACTTCTGCAGAAGAGCTTCAAACTGTTTGTTGCAGAAGTGTGTACCCCCGTCACTAATGATCGCTTGTGGAACACCAAAACGGGAAAAGATATTCCTCTTTAAAAACTTAAGCACCACTCTTGCATCATTGGTAGGTGCTGCTATTGCTTCAGCCCACTTGGTGACATAATCTACAACTACCAAGATGTAGAGGTTACCTTGAGATGATGGGAACGGTCCCATGAAATCAATGCCCCAAAGATCAAACGGCTCAACCTCCAAGATCGAATTCAATGGCATCTCGTGGCGTCTGGATAAATTCCCCTGCCTTTGACGTTGATCACAAGTGGAAACAAATTGATAACAATCCTTGTTCAGAGTTTTCCAAAAGAAGCCAGCCTCCAAAACTTTCGCGGCTGTTCTAGCCGGACCAAAATGACCCCCTACTTCTCTAGAATGGCAATGCGTCAGGATGTCTCTAGCTTCATTTTCAGATACACAACGACGAATCATACCATCTGCACAGACCTTAAACAGAAACGGGTCATCCCAAAGGTAATGCTTGACCGTGGAGAAGAACTTCTTCTTCTACTGATATGTCAATTCTGGAGGAACAATGCCCTTGGCTAGGTAATTTGTAATATCAGCATACCAAGGGTCCGTGGAATGACCGATCATGTAGACATACTCATCAGGGAAGTACTCATTGATCAGCCTGCCATCATCTGGAACTTCCATACGGGATAAGTGATCCGCTACTCTACTTTCTTGTTCTGCGCTCCATTTGTCTCTAATTCAATGTCAAATTCCTGCAAAAGCAAAATCCATCTGATCAAACGAGGTTTAGCGTCAACCTTTCCAAAGAGATACCTGATAGCGGAGTGGTCGGTGTGCACGATGACTTTGCTGCCGATGATGTACGGTCAAAACTTATCACAAGCAAAGACAATCGCCACAGCTTCCTTCTCTCCGTCGTGGCGTAGTTCTTCTACCCTCATTCATAGTCTTCTATCATAGTAAACTATCCTCAATACTTCATGCCTCTGACCCAAAGCTGCTCCCATGCGTAATCGTGGCATCACACATAATCTCGAAAGGCAACGACCAATCAGAGCAAACATATAGGTGCAGAACCACTTAGCTTTAGCAATTAAAAGCATCTAAGCACTCTTTTGTAACTCAAATTTTAGCATCCTTAAATACTAATCGCCAAGAGGTTAGAGATCTAGAAAAATCCTTAACAAAACGCCTATAAAAACCTGCGTGACCGAGAAGCTTCGGACATCCTTTACCGATGAGGTGGTGGAGTTGTTCTATTACTTCAATCTTGATTTGTCTACCTCGACCCCTTCTTTCTTTGAAATCTTATGTCCGAGCACGATGCCTTCCTGCACCATTAAGTGGCACTTCTCCAATTGAGTACCAAATTACTTCCTTGCACCTAGCTAATTAAGTCCAAGTTTCTCAAACATGAATCAAAAGTTCGTCCAAAGACAGAAAAATCATCCTAAAATCTCGATCACTTTTCATAAATCAGCAAAGATAACAGTCATGCATCTTGAAATGTCGCTGGTGCTTACACAAAACCAAAGGGCATGCGTCGATAAGCATCTACCATCGGACATGTAAAAGTGTTTTCTCTTGGTCTTCCTTAGCAATTGGAATCCGAAATAACCGGAGTAACCATCTAAGAAACATCATATTCTTGTCCTGCAAGCCTCTCCAGCATCTGGTCAATAAAGGACCAGGGGGAAATGGTCTTCTAGTGGCAAGCATTTAATTTCCTATATCATTGAAAACTCTATGCCCACAATAGTACGTTGAGGAATTAATTCACCCTTTATCATTAGCCCACAGTTAAACCTCCTTTCTTAGGTACTACCTATGTAGGACTTACCCATTCGCTGTCAGAAATCGGGTAGATACCTGCATCTAGAGCTTGAATAACCTCCTTCTTAACCCACCCTCTTTCATGTGCTCGGTTCAGTCTTCACTGAGGCTGTCTCGTTGGTTTGTCATTCTCCTCAAGGTAATGTGGTGAGTGCAGAATGTAGGGGCAATGCCTTTGATATCAGCAATGGGACCACCCTAGTGCCTCTTTGTTTCCTCTTTAGAACCTGCAACCAAGGCTTCCCCTATTCATTGTTAAACTTTAGAAATGACAGGCAAATCAGATGGAGGAACTAAGAAAGCATATTTTAAGGTGACTAGGGGGGGTTAGTTTTCAAGGGAAGGTGGTGAGTCCACAGAAGGGGTTAGTCTTTGGAACTCGGTCCAGCGGTTCCTCTTCGATTTTTGTGGTTTCTTCCATATATGGCCTCCCAGCAGCCCCTAAATGTTGCAGCAGAAATCTCAGAATCATCATGAGTTTTCTATGGATTCTACCAAGCACTTCTCTCATGCATCCAGCTCCGTGGGGCTATAAGAATAGTCCTGCTCAAGTATCAATACAATCTAAACTGAACAAGCATGAACATCAGAAGGTGGGCATTAGCCTTGGTCATATCAAATACAAGCTGCTCATCATGTAACCGCAGTATAAATCTTCCTCCTTCAACATCAATGAGGGTCCTTGTTGTACGCATGATGGTTCGACCTAAGATAAGCGTACTACCTTGTCCTCCTCCATGTCTAAAATAACAAAGTCAACAGGGAAAGCAAACGTACCAACCGAAACAATTAAATCCCTTACCACCCCTTTAGGTAGATGATTGACCTATCAGCTAATTGTAGAGTAATTCGGGTAGGTTCACATTCTCCTAAACTAAGCTTCAAATACATGATAAGGCATTAAATTAATACTCGCACCTAAGTCACATAAACCCTTACCACAGTTCACATTACCTATCGCGCAAGGTATGACCGGAGTACCTGGATCATCAGCTTAGGTGGAAGCTTCTCGAAAGGACGGCTAAAATGCTCTCGCTAAGCTGCAACAGTATCCTTCTCCACTAAAGACCGTTTATTGGACAGGATGTCCTTCATGAACTTCGCATATATCGGCATCTGCTTTAACGCTTCAGAAAAAGGAATGTTAATGGTTAGCTTCTTAAAGATACTTAAGAACTTACCAAGCTGCTCATCTAGGTCTCTCTTCTTCAACCGATTGGGAAAAGGAACCGACGCTTCATCAACTGCACGGCGTGGAGGTGGGGAAATCTTAGGAGTCTTGCTAATCGCCACCTCCTCTTCAACTGGTTCCTCCTGAGAACCTGCTGGTGCAGTTTCTTCATTTTGCTCAACATTAGGGAGAGGAGCCTCAGCTTCAGGGGTCACCGGATTAAGCTGTGTGCCACTCCTCAACGTGATTGCCTTGGCATGCTCTCTCGGATTCTGCTCTGACTGACTGTGCAAAGAACCCAAAGGACACTGAGCCAACTGCTGCGATATCTGAGATAGCTGAGTCTCGATGTTCCTATTGAATGTCCTTTGATCATTGTTGAAGGTCCTCTGCTCCTGATTGAAAGCTTCCAGCTCATTAAATTTCTTGGTGTTAACCGTGATGAAATCATTCATTCTGGCCAGAACTTCATCCATACTAGAGGACGCACCAGCACCCGTATTCTGTACTTGCTGACTCTGTAGTGGTTGCTTTTGATACGAGGAATTATACTGCTGATGGGGTCTTTGGTTGTAATTGCTGTTACCGCCAGCTTGATAACGATTCTGCTGCTGAGAATGGTAACTTGGGTTGCCTTGATTCCCGAAATAATTACCTGGTCTGTTACCAACATAGTTTGCTGCCTCTTCTTGCGGTGGAACACCACTGGCACATGTTGATCCTCTACCACAAACTCACATTGAGGGAATGAATCAGTGATAGCCGATGCGTTTGATTTTGGGTTCATCAATGTGCACATCTTCTCAAACTGTTTAGAGATGCTATCCATCTTAGAAGCTAAGAGGGTATTCGAGTCTACCTCATAAATCCCTGTACTCTTCTTTGGAAAGATCTCATTGGCAGCTCTAGCCCCTCCCATTGGTTAGCTGAATTGGAAAGAGTTTCCAACACCTCCGTTATCCTGGTGATTGGAAGCTCCATAAGACTTCCTCCTGCACTATCAACTAATAGACAGCTCTGGGGGTCTAGATCCTTATAAAATGATCGCAATACAACCTTCTTCTCCCGACCATGATGTAGTCTCTTTCTTACAATTCCTTTGAATCGCTCCCAAGCTTCAGAAAGAGTTTCACCGCTATACTATTTGAAGTTCGTGATCTCACCTCTCATTGACAGCATTCGGGATGGTGGAAAGTACTTTGGTAGGAACGCATTTGCTAGCTCACTCCAGGAAGTGATACTGTTTGGAGATAGGGAGTTCAGCCACTCTGCAGATCTGTCCTTCAGTGAAAATGGAAACAAGGTTAGCCTGGCTACCTCCTGAGAAGCTGGTGTTGAACATGCTCCAACCAATCGCAGGAAGGATGTAAGATGAACATTTGAGTCTTCAGTAACTACTCCACTGAACTGTGGAGCATTCAGGACCATCGTGACATAATGGGTCTTGAATTGCCATTCTACCCCTTCTGGTAGTGCAGGGATTACTATTGGTGATGTGAGTCCCTCCACATTCGGACGAGTGTAGTCGTTCATCCTTCTTTCTCTGCTAATACCGTCCATAAGATATTCTTCTTCTAAAACAAAGGTATCACCTGGTGAGTCTTTGAAAAACACTTCTGGTTCAACTATAGACTCCAGCACCAATCCCTGACGACTTCTTCTTATAAGTCGCTCTATCTCAGGTTCCAACTCAAATTCAGGATTTCCTTCAGAACAAGTTTTAACCATAAACCAAAATCAGATAATTGACAGTAATGTAGTTGTAAAAGTAAACTCAATCGGGTAAAACCAAAATAGACTAGAACTAAAAATAAGAAACAAATTGCACAAAACTAAGAAAATAACATAAAAATAAAACAAAACAAAATAAACTAAAAATTAAAAACAAAACAAAATTAAATGAGATAATACCAGTATAAAAATTAAACTGAGCAATCGTGCCTCCCCGGCAACGGCGCCAAAAACTTGTTGGGGTAAAACCTAACGGTAAATTGTTGTTGGGGGTTTAACCTAACGGCAAGTGTACCGGTCGATTATAGCAAGTTTAGATCTCGGAGTATTCCCTGAGTATCGAACCAGAGGAGGCAATGGCTAGTTTAATTTCTACTTACACACAAAACAATAGTATAAAAACAACAGGAAATTGGGGGTTTTTGTATATGATGGTGAATTTTGTAAAAGAGTTCAATAAACAATAAATAACAGGTAAATAATTGATTTGGTTTTTGTTCGATAAAGGACATTCCGGTTTACTACTTCTCTCTAGATTTGCAGTTTCTTCTCCTAAGTGATTTTGAGATACCCCGTAATTAAAAACAGTGATTAATTAGGCTAATTATATTTTTAAAAGCTTAATTACACTAAAATAAATACGAGGGAACAAATCCCGAAGAAAACGGACCTTTAAAATGGGTTAAAACCATAAACGAACCTTAAAGCGCGTTTTTCGAGGAAACTGGGAAAACGTGACTTTAAGCGGGTCAAACAGACTTGTAACAATTTTGGTCAACTAAATAGTCACTAATAAATATTAGTGAAGCTTTAGAACCAATAAAATTAATTTAACGAGAATATTCCGGAAAACGGGTATCGGATAGTAAAAACTGTAACAACTGGGAAGTTGTGGGGTGAGAATGTAAATAAACAAACTTAGTGTGTCCACTTTGCAAATAAAAATTAAAAATCTGTAGAGGTGGGTATAGGGGACCGATTTCCCCTCCTCTCTCTCACTCTCTTAACTCCTTATTTGCTAAAGGACAAGACTATTAAGTAAAAAGCAAAACAAAATATACACTCTCTCTCCTACTCCACTCTCTCTCACATGGTTCCCCTCCCTCTCTATTTCTCTTCTTCTTCCTTGAGCTCCTCCATGGCGATTTGTTGAAGCCTCTACAACTCTCACCTTCTCTCTTCTCTTTGACCACTCAAACCTTCTCCAAACTCAACAAAAATTATACCATTACAACCCCCTTGCAAAGGAGAACACATTCCTCCTTTCAAAAATCGAAAACGACCGTTTTCATCTCCATGGGTATTCTCCATTTGAAGCTTGAGCACCACCATTAGAAGCACCTTCACCTCCTTGTCATTTTGAGGTAAAAATATTCTTGAAAACCTATCTTTATCTAGCCCTTATATACAAAACGAAAATTCAAAGTGAGTCTTGTTTTACTCCTTGCATTCCAGCCGATTTTGGCTACTCATTTGGGCTAGGAATCTTGTTCATTTGCAAGACAAGGACTCCACACATTGGTGGGAAGGTAATACTCTTTTCTAAACCCTAAAACATCTAAATTCTAGGGTTAGTTAAAATGAATGTTAAAGGGTATTGTGTATTGTTATGGGTTGTAGCACTTGGAGTGTGTGAACCTCATTGGGACCGAGAACAAAGGAGATGAAAAGAAGAGAAGGAAAAAGGAAGAAAGAAAACTAGAAACACAAGGTAATTACCTTTACCTTGAGCTAGTTTTGTATGTAGTATTGTAACAGTTTTTGGAGTAGTAAAATGGGTAATGAATTGAGTAATGAGTAGTAAGTATATTGTAGTATGAGGAGGAATGATGTTGTAACAGTTTTGAAGTTTTTAAATGAGTTTAAGAGCTTGGGAGAACATTGGGTATGGATTGAGTATGTGCAGGGATTTTATTGTTTTGTAGTAGTGTTGAGATGGGAGTATAATGTGTGTATAAACAGGTTGTGAGAAGGAGAATATGTGAGCTGAAATAATGTGTGGAGAATGTTACAAATATAGGGGAGACTATGTCAAATTCTATCTAGGAATTTGAGGACTTAGGTGCATTTGGAACAGATTTTGGAGAGTTTAAAATGAGTGTTTTGGTAGTTTGAAACAGATTTGGGAATGAGTGTGTTAATGGGATGAGGCTAGATGTAAAGTAAGGTATTTTGGATGCTAGGAATAGCATTAGTTGAATGAGTAATTGAGGAAAGAAGTTAAGATGAAAATCTGTAGTACTTAGGGTAAGAACAAAATCTGTAGCATTTGGTGTGAGGAAAATTAGTGTAAGTGTTGGGATGGAATGAGAAAAAAAGGTGTAAGTATAACTAGGATTGAATAATGGATTTGGTGAATGGATTAAGGTATTTTAGGAGGCCTAAATGGCATTATATCATGTGGGATTACATGTAGGAAGATTGGGGAAACAATAGGTGAAATTGTGAAAGAAAAATAAGGCCTGTAGCACAATCTGCTACTGTCCGACCCACAGCCTTCGGACGCTGGGTCGGACAAGGCTTGAGTGACGAGAATAAAACCTTCTAGAATGGTCTGACCCAGGGCCGTGAGTCGGACATGGGTCGGACAGGCAAAAAAAAACTGTTGTCGAAGTTTCTGACTCCGTCCGACCCAGAGGGTGAGTCGGACGTGGGTCGGACGCCACTTGGACAACAGAGCTGAACTTTCTGGAATGGTCCAACCCAGGGCCGTGAGTCGGACATGGGTCGGACGGGCAAAAAATTCTGTGTCGAAGTTTCTGACTTCGTCCGACCCAGAGGTTGGGTCGGACATGGGTCGGACATAGCTTGGACATGAAACACCCCAAACCTTAATATATTGTTTAAACACTTAAACATGGTGTATTAAGACTAAAAAGAGTCTTAGAAACATTAGTAAACAAATTTAAACAAAAGGAAACACAAAATGTGCTTTAAAGTCAATAAGAGCCAAAATGTGCTCTAAGCTTGGGATAAACTTGGTTAAGACCTAATGAACTTACCAAGACCTCATTTATACACTAATGAACATATTAAATCAATTACCAAAGAAAACCAAGCTTGAAAACAAGTTTAAACACAAAATGTGCTTTAAGGAGTCTTAAAGCACATTTTTGAAAAATTGTCTTGTAAATGAGTTTTGAATGGCTAGATGTCCATCATTACTCTTAAATATATGTGTACTATATAATATCACATTTGGGTGTCTATATTAGTGGGAAATCAAAAATTTCACTTCTATGTGCCTTGTTTTATGAATAGTAACTTTTATAAGCTATTTTGTAACATATGTTTGTATAAGTATTTAAATTGACAAACAAAGACTATATTACCCTCCTACTACTATTTGGGGCCGGTTTTTAAGGTTGGTGACACACCACCTTTGTTAGCTTGTTAACAAAATAAGTAAACTACTTAAGTACCCTTTTTACTTTATAAGTATAAATATCTTCATAAAGTAAATTCTATCTCATTCTCTCATTTCCTTTCCTTGCTCACACGGTTTCCCACCTCTCTTCTTCCTTTCTTCTTTGTTCTCTCACGATAGAACCACTACCACCATTAAAACACAAGCTTTGACTCTTGTAAAACCTTGCTCACTTGTCCAAATCAAAAACAAACACCACCAATCTCTTCCTCTCCTCAAGCTCTTCATTTCTATCTTCTCCAAACTTCAAGACAACCATTTCGGTGCCATGGAGTTTCTCCATTGAAGGAGCTTGAGCTTGTTTGACTACATATTATTACTCTCCTTGGATTCTAGGTAAGGAATCTCAAATAAAAACTTCCTTTCCTCCTTGTTTTTGTCATGTCCGAAAATATGTATTGAAGGAGCTTTTATGTGACTTTGTTCTAGCTTCATTCCAACTCTTCATGGACTAGGTGGAGTCCTCTCTTGCTAGATATTCAAACTCTCTTCAAAGAGCAAGGTAAAACAACTACATTAATGTTTTTGAAACAATGTAAAACTAGGGTTTACAATGAGATGGAGCTTATAGCTTGAATACTCATTTCAATGTTTGTATATTGTTTAGAGCTTGTCAAAGAATCAAGTACTCTATTGGTTTTCTAAAGGAAACAAGAAAGAAGTTATTTTGCAAAAGAGGTAAATCTACTAACCTAATGTTATTTTAATGCCTTAGGAGAAATGAGCTCATAAATGCTTATTAAACTACCTAAAGAGCCAATGGTGAATGACTTAGTAAAGTGTTCCCAAGAGCTTAGTAAAAGGCATATGTGTTGTTGAGTGTATTTGCAGGTTAAAGGCAAATATATTGTGGAAATTCAGTGTTTATGATTTGTGCATTTTAAGGGCCTAAGAGCCATGTCATTTAAGGGCCTAAGTGCCATGCAATTTAAATTGTGCACTATATTGTGATGTAGTGCTTTGTAAGTGAAGTTTGTGTATAATAAGTACTTGATGGATTTTTGTGTTCTTGGTTGTTTGTTGGTAAAAACAATGTGTTTTGGGTTAGTAATGTTCTAGGAGAACCTATGTCAAAATTTGGGTAACAAATGTGAAGTTCTAAGTGTTAAAATGAGTTTGATAAGTTAAGGAGTATTTAAAATGGTTAAGTGTTGTTCTTGTGTAAGAAACATGCATTAAGGTGATTTAGGATGTAATAAGGGCTTAGGCATGAGCTTGAGATTTAGTATGTACCAAAGTCATTTTGGGACTTAGTAAAGACTTAGGCAAACTTTGGTAAATAAGGAGAATGTATGAACTTGAGAAAGATTTGAAGTAATGATATAAGGAGTTAGTTGTGAGAGATGATGCTTGGGAGATGATGTTAAAACAAGGAGAAAGCATTTTGGGATAGTAGTTACCATAGGTGAGAAACACCATCTAGGAACCTAGTATGAAATAACATAAGTGTTAAGGAATTTTTACAAGGAAATAAGTAAAGTTTTAAGGAGTTAGAAAATGAGTTTCATGGATGTTGTATGTGGATGTAAGGTTACCAAATGTTGCTAGGAAGCATTAAGAGGCCTTAGGAGAAGTTTGGTGAAATTGGCAAAGTTTGGGTAAGTTAGAAGGCGACCGACCCAGGGGCCGACCCAGTTTTGGGTCGGTCGAGCCTCTGTTGATGTTAGGAAAGTGTTCGGTAATGGTCCGACCCAAAAGGGTGGGTCGGACATGGGTCGGTCGGTCAAGTTTCAAAGGAGGAAATGTTCGCACATGGTCCGACCCAGTCGAGTGGTCGGACGTGGGTCGGACGGGCATGATTAGGAAGTAAAAGGGTTCTGTAATGGACCGACCCAGAAGGTTGGGTCGGACATGGGTCGGTCAAGGTAAAGTTTTTCAGACCCGAAACCACTGGGAGGGTCCGACCCAGTTGTGGGTCGGACGGTGGGTCGGTCGGACCAAAACTTGTAAAAAAAAAAAAAGAAAAGATGTGACTTATGTAGTTAACCCTAGGGTGTATAATGAAGGTAACCTAGGGTAAGATAGGCATTAAAACATGTCATACAATCATGTTAAATACTTAGTAAGCTTGAGTTAAATAAATAATTAACCGACATTACTAATGTGTTTAGGATTCTCGCAAGGTGGAAATCAGTCGAGGCAAGGACCAAGGTATGGTTTTCTTGCAGTCTGTTGTCTAGCGGTTTACACCGGTTTGTGTGTTGTATGTTTTTCTGTGTGTTTACAACGTTATAAGATTTAAACATGTAATGAGTTTACAGTTGTTCATATTATTGTTATGTGTTGTTGTGACTCATTTTCCCTTGTGTGTGTCTAACATCTTACCACTATTGTGTGTTGGTCGTTAAGTTCCACTATGAACTTCTAACAAGTGTTAACTGGGAAGTGAGGAATCCGGTTGTCCGGTCATGCATGTAAGTTAAGAGTAGATATCTGAATCAGATTCGACTCTTATGTTGTTAAGATTGTTCACCTTAATTTGGCGTTCGATCTCCCGCTAGCTTCTTCCAAAGCTTACCTATTCTGACTTATGATCGGTTTAGTGGGAACCTGTGTTTGTGTGGTGTGTTCGGGTCACTAAATCCGAACCATCTGTTACTTAAGTTACTCGTTCGTCTAACAGAACGGTAATGAGTGTGTTTAACGAGCTTGACATGAGAGTGAATCACTCTCTAGGCTCTTATGTTATTTGACCCTTGTGGTTTGTTATCGTGGAGTGAAAATCCACTGTGTATGTGTTGTTGAGCTATGCACTATTGATGCCATGCTCCATGTTATGTTATGCTATGTATATAATTGAATGCCATGTTATAATGACAAGTAGCTGCGCGTATCCCGGTAGCCGATGGGCTGCGCGTTAGCCATACCAGCCAAGGGTTGCTGACCCCCTCGGGGGATCCATATTTCTTATACTGCAGGATGAGGATCGAAGAAGCGGAGTGGCTCTAGATCCTAGGGTGCAGGTTTACTTTTGTATACTTTTGGGATGTTGGCCCGGGATGCGCCTGTGCTCCCGTGGCGTTGTTGGATTTGGTTGTGACAGTTTACAGTGATGTTTAACAGTGAAGGTTATATGTAAACACTCGGTATTGTATATGATGTAATTATGGTTTAGTTTTATTGCTCGGGAGTCTGATCATCAGACCGGTACAAGTGTATTGTTCTGCCTTGTCAACCACGTGGGTGGTTGACGGCGTTGTAGCACCGAAGCGTTAGTTACTGTTTAGTTGTTTTATTCCGCTGCGATTTCATTTAGTATCATGTGCGTATTAGGGGTGTTACAAAAAGTGGTATCAGAGCGAAGTATCGCTCTGATGACTAGAATACCGAGCTTAGGAATATACCGAGTTAGGAAACCTAACTACAGTTACCTAAGTGATCAGTTATGGAAGGTTAACCACTAACTAAGTGTGGAAATACCTTATTGTCGGGAAGCGTTACGATCGTTGGACCGATAAGTGTGTAAGCATATTGCTAATGAATACTCATGTGAATACAGATGTCAGGTAGACCACGCGGTAGAGGCCGCGGAAGTGGTACTAGTACTGGGGGTGACCAGGGCGAGAACACTACGGCTCAGGTTATGGCTGAGGCTGTAGCAGCCGCTGTGGCCCAGATGGTACCCCAGCTTGTAGCTGCGATCCAGCAGGGGCAGATGCCCGGAGTTCAGCCACCACCGCCACCGCCACGAGAGACCAACTGGGTCAAGGCATTGGCAGACTTGAGACCCCCTTCATTTCATGGGGAGACCGACCCACGTAAGCTGGAGGCGTACATCTCCGAGTTGGAGACCGCCTACGAGACCTTGGCTGTACCCGCAGAGGCTAAGGTCCGTCTTGCCGCTTACTATCTGAAGGGTTCGGCACAGAATTGGTGGAAGCTTGTGAGGGAGGACCGGATGGCGGATCCTCAGTTTGGTTGGAGGGAGTACACGGCTCTGCTGCGAGCCAAATACTACCCGTGCACGTTCAGGAGGCCAAGCGCCTCGAGCTGGATAGTCTGAGGCAGGGGGACAAGGTGTCGGTTGATGAGTATACACCGCCTTCACCGGCCTTGTCCACCTGTTACCGGACCTGGGTACTCGAACCGGGTGCTGGTAAACCGTTTCTACAACGGTCTCAGCCACCGTCTTCGCTATGGGATGGGGCCAGCTGAGTATACTACCTTGCAGGTAATTTAAGTAAAGAGTGATGTGAATATGTGTAGTCTTAAGTGAGTATAATGTGAGTTTGTGAGTATGTATTGCGGGGCATGACTGATCATCCTAAATACAGGAGTGCTATCATGCCGCTGCTAAGGTGGAGATCACCGTCCGTCTGAGGGACGAGGAGAATGCGCACAAGCGCAAGGCCACGAGCGAGGGCCAGAGTTCGCAGGGGTACGGGGGAGGAAAGAAGAAGAAGAAATCCTATCCCCAGCCCCAGAAGAGTCAGCACCAGGGTGACAAGGGCCAAGCCCAAACCACCACCTGAGGAGCCACTGAAGCTCACATATGCTTATGCGGCGAAGCCCCTACGCTCTTACCCACCAAAGGGTAATTGTTTAATCATGTGTAATAAGTTGATGTGTATGTTGATAAGTTGTGAAAAAGTACTGAGTGTGTATTGTGTTAGCAGCTAGCACGGGCTCTGGACCGGAGCGCCACTATTACTGTAAGTGGTGCAATGGAGACCACCCCGGCAAGGACTGCAAGGGAAATGAGGTGCAGTGTCGATACTGCGAGAAGTGGGGCACCGTGACCATGAGTGTTACCGGAACCCCAACAGCAGAGTCAACAAGCCCAAGGGGCAGTGGAAGGGTAAGGCCACAGCAGCTATTGATGGCCCGAAGACGGCTAACCAGCCACCCACCGATCAGAGGCATACTGATTCCCAGAAGGGGAAAGGGTCGGGACCTAGCAAGGCCACCCTGAATGTGGTGGACCGGTCTGAGGCGCCAGGGCCCTCTTCTAGACCAGGTACCGCCTAAACTGTTGAATGTAATAAGTGATTGCATACCGCATTTCATGCTTATGTGTTTAGTGAGTTCAAGTGTATTATCATGTGAGTAAGGAGTTAAAGTATAGTGTGAAAGACACCTAATTAGATAATTCTAAACTGAAAGGAACCTTCAATATATGTTATCCAATCCCACCCACACCAAACCCTGAAGAGACCACCATCAACATCACCGACTTTCCAATGGAGCAATGTCAGGTTATCCAGCCAGGTATGATACTCTTAAGTGGATACCTGACACCGGAAGCACAAGTCCATATCATCAGACGATGCGACGAACTTGGAGCTAAACCTGGAGGTTTCTACACACCTGAATATCCGAACGGATCAAGAATGCAATTGAAGATGATGTGCATGGGTAAGGACTGGAACCCTTACACCAAGTCATATCAAGAAGTGCGAGCCGAAGATGGAGCAACGGTACCAAGTATACCTGAGAGTTCCGTGCGGTCGTTAATCACGCCGTGGGAATTGCTCAACAAGTTGAAACGGAATCAATTCCAAGTGTGGAAGCAGATTTATGTATTGTGAACTTCTACCAGAAAGGTGGACGGTTAGGATTACACCAAGATAAGGACGAGTCACCCGAGTCTCTAAGTAAGGGAGTACCCGTGGTGTCTTGGTCCATTGGTGATACCGCAGTATTTGTATGGCGAGCAGAAGCGTGCTGATCTCGCAGGAAGTTAATGTTGAAGTCAGGAGATGTACTAATCATGGGTGGGCAGTCAAGGATGCTATATCATGGCATCAGGAAGATCAAACTGAATACCGCACCGTCGGCAGTGATCAATGCCACACACATGAAACCCGGACGTTTGAATTTGACCTTCAGACAATTCTAAACCTTGTATACTTGTAATGTGTTAAGCCAGTATATGTTAAGGGAGTTATGTATGTGTTAAGTTATATCAATCATGTAAACCAACGATGTTGTAAAAAGGAGGTGTTAATGAATAAAGTGGAGTTATTGAAGTATATCAACCGTGTTGTTACCCAGTACTTATTAGTTTGCCAATGAATTAGGCTGTGCACTCGGAACGGGAGGTACATTGAGTGTCTGCAATGAGGCAGAAGCCGGCAAGAGCGGCACAATCCTCACCGGTACCTTTCCAGTGAATGGCGTGGATGCATCGATCCTGTTCGACTCTGGAGCCTCGCACACATTTGTTTCGCTATCTTTTGCGAAGAGGCTGGGGTTAGATGGAGAGGAGATGCCAGACTTCTTGGTCACTCTCCCATCGAAAGAGCGGATCAGGTGTACCCGCTACCACCGAGATGTCATTGTACGAATCAGAGGTGAAGAGTTCCCGATCGACCTGATAGAGTTCGACGGACTTGGATTTGATGTGATTGTCGGGATGAACTGGTTGGAGCGGTACAAGGGCAGAATCCTGTGTGCCGAGCATCGACTGCTTCTTCGGAGTCCATCTGGGGTTACCATATCTTACCGCCAGAGGCCCAGGGAGCCTTCGACTCAGATCATCACCGCCATGGCCATGTATCGTGAGTTACGACGAGGGAGTGATGTGTACCTCTGCTATGTCCAGGACATAGAGAGAGACCCTGAGTTTAGCCCAGATGTGCCGGTAGTGTCGGAGTTTCCTGATGTATTTCCTAAGGAACTGCCGGGCATGCCGCCAGCACGAGAGGTTGAGTTTGAGATTGACCTAGTCCCAGGCACTGGACCCATTGCGAAAGCACCTTATCGTATGGCTCCAGCAGAGATGACAGAGCTCAAGGAGCAGCTGAGAGACCTACTCGACAAGGGCTTTATCCGCCCTAGTGTTTCACCATGGGGAGCGCCGGTCCTCTTCGTGAAGAAAGGACGGTAGCCTCCGCCTGTGTATTGATTATCGGGAGCTGAATGCTGTTACGGTGAAAAACCGTTACCCTTTACCACGCATCGACGATCTATTTGATCAGCTGAGGGGTGCATCAGTATTCTCCAAGATAGACTTACGTTCCGGATACCATCAGATTGCCATCCGTGACAGTGATATCGAGAAGACAGCTTTCAGAACGAGGTATGGGCATTATGAGTTCACAGTTATGCCATTTGGCTTATCGAATGCACCAGCCAAGTTCATGGACTTAATGAACCGCTTGTTCCAAGATCAGTTGGACAAGTCAGTGGTAGTCTTCATCGATGACATTCTTGTGTATTCTAAATCGAAAGGTGAGCACGAAAGCCACCTGAGAGATGTGTTACAAACTCTGAGGAGAAACCAGTTGTATGCAAAGTTTTCAAAATGTGAATTTTGGTTGAACCAAGTATCCTTCCTTGGGCATGTGATTTCTGAGGCCGGGATCGCTGTTGATCCGGCAAAGATTGATGCTGTGCGCACCTGGCCTAGGCCGAAGACAGTTACCGATATCAGGAGCTTCCTCGGTCTGGCAGGATATTATAGGAGGTTTGTGAAGGACTTCTCCAGTATCTCGAAGCCGATGACTTCCTTAATGAAGAAGGATGCACCATTCGAGTGGACAGTTGACTGTGAGAGTTCTTTCACGAGTCTCAAGGATGCTCTGACATCTGCACCAGTCCTGACTATACCAGACGGTCCAGATGGTTTTGAGGTCTACTGCGACGCATCAGGTAGAGGTATGGGTTGTGTATTGATGCAGCACGGGAAGGTCGTGGCGTACGCCTCCCGTCAGCTGAAGAAGCATGAGGAGAACTACCCTACCCACGACTTAGAATTGGGTGCCATTGTCTTCGCGTTGAAGATATGGCGACATTATTTGTATGGGGTAAGTGTGACGATTTATTCTGATCACAAAAGCTTAAAGTACTTGTTCACTCAGAAAGAGTTGAACATGAGGCAAAGAAGGTGGGTTGAGTTTCTGAATGACTATGATATTAATCTGCAATACAAAGAGGGTAAGGCAAATGTGGTAGCTGACGCACTGAGTCGCCGAGCACACTCTCTCCATTCGCTAGTCTCTTATACTGGCTTGGTTGAAGAGGTGCGGAGTGCTCAGATGACGGATCAGTACATGCTGGAGATCCGGCAGAAGCTTATTGATGGCACATTCGAGGGTCAGAAGTACGACTTCAGACTCCATGATGATGACCTGATTAGGCTGAATGGCCGCTTGTGTATACCTAGGAGTAGCGCTGAGTTGAAGGAGCGCATATTGAGTGAATCCCATTGTTCTACTACTTCGATTCACCCCGGAGCTTCAAAGATGTATAAAGGTATAAAAAGGTATTTTTGGTGGACTGGAATGAAGAAAGATGTCAGTGATTATGTATTGAGGTGTCTCACTTGCCAGAAGGTCAAGTTTGAGCACCGACGGCCTGGTGGTATGGTACAGCCAATGCCAGTGCCTGAGTGGAAGTTCCATGATATCTCCATGGACTTTGTAGTAGGGCTTCCGCCTACAAGGGGAGGTCTGAATATGATATGGGTGATAGTTGACCGACTGACCAAGGTGGCCCGATTCATTCCGATGAAGGACACTTGGAAAGTGGCAAAATTGGCAGAACTGTTTGATAAAGAGATTGTAAGACATCATGGTGTACCGAAAACGATTGTATCTGACAGAGACACCAGATTCTTATCCAGATATTGGAAGTCCACACGAGAGGCATTGGGTACTGAATTGAAATTGAGTACAGCGTTTCACCACAGACCGATGGTCAGAGTGAGCGCACTATTCAGACACTTGAGGATATGCTACGTGCTTGTGCACTTGACTTTCAGACCAGCTGGATTGATAAGTTACATCTGATCGAGTTTAGTTACAACAACAGTTATCATGCTTCGATCAAGATGTCTCCCTTCCAGGCCTTGTACGGTAGACCATGCCGCACGCCATTATGCTGGGATGAGTCGAGTGAGACGGTCATTATAGGACCAGAGTATCTTGAGCAAGTTCAGGCAGAAGTTCGCCAGATCAGGGCTAATATGAAAGCAGCTCAGGATAGACAGAAGTCGTACGCAGATGTGCGCCGACGTGACCTGGAGTTCGCCGTGGGCGATCAGGTATTTTTGAGAGTGTCCCCCATGAAGGGAGTGTTTCGTTTTGGCCAGAAGGGCAAGTTGAGCCCAAAGTATGTGGGGCCCTATGTTGTGACGGAGCGGATCGGCCCGGTAGCCTATAGACTAGACCTACCCGCCGAGCTGGGCAAGGTACATGATGTATTTCATGTGTCCCAGCTGAAGAAGTATATGTCTCATCCGTCTCATGTGCTTCAGCCTGAAAGGCTAACCTTAGAGCCGACCATGCGATCAGTGGAGACTCCGGTACGGATTCTGGATGCTAAGACTCGAGACACTCGCCATAAGTCCGTGAGACTGGTGAAAGTTCTCTGGTCTAACCAGGACGTTGAGGAGGCCACTTGGGAGCTGGAAGATAAGATGAAGGCGAAGTACCCGTCATTGTTCACTTCTTAGTACTTATGTGTATAGGGTACGGGGCGTACCCCTTTTAAGGGGGGTAGAGCCGTTTCGGTTATGTGTGTACAACGTGTATTTGAATACATCGTCTATGTTATGTTGTTATGTTACAGACCGTTGTGTCTGAATGATGTGGATAATGTTGTATGGACCTTGTGTCCAATGTTATGTTATGTTGTATGGACCTGGAGTCCAATGTTATGTAAGTGTGTTGTTAGTAATATATGGAAGTATTGTTTATAAGTGTTCCCGTGTTCTAATATTAGGATATGAGGAAGTATGAACTTTGAGGACAAAGTTCTTTTAAGGGGGGTAGATTGAAATACCCCAAACCTTAATATATTGTTTAAACACTTAAACATGGTGTATTAAGACTAAAAATAGTCTTAGAAACATTAGTAAACAAGTTTAAACAAAAGAAAACACAAAATGTGCTTTAAAGTCAATAAGAGCCAAATGTGCTCTAAGCTTGGGATAAACTTGGTTAAGACCTAATGAACTTACCAAGACCTCATTTATACACTAATGAACATATTAAATCAATTACCAAAGAAAACCAAGCTTGAAAACAAGTTTAAACACAAAATGTGCTTTAAGGAGTCTTAAAGCACATTTTTGAAAAATTGTCTTGTAAATGAGTTTTGAATGGCTAGATGTCCATCATTACTCTTAAATATATATGTGTACTATATAATATCACATTTGGGTGTCTATATTAGTGGGAAATCAAAAATTTCACTTCTATGTGCCTTGTTTTATGAATAGTAACTTTTATAAGCTATTTTGTAACATATGTTTGTATAAGTATTTAAATTGACAAACAAAGACTATATTACCCTCCTACTACTTTGGGCCGGTTTTTAAGGTTGGTGACACACCACCTTTGTTAGCTTGTTAACAAAATAAAGTAAACCACTTAAGTACCCTTTTTACTTTATAAGTATAAATATCTTCATAAAGTAAATTCTATCTCATTCTCTCATTTCCTTTCCTTGCTCACACGGTTTCCCACCTCTCTTCTTCCTTTCTTCTTTGTTCTCTCACGATAGAACCACTACCACCATTAAAACACAAGCTTTGACCTCTTGTAAAACCTTGCTCACTTGTCCAAATCAAAAACAAACACCACCAATCTCTTCCTCTCCTCAAGCTCTTCATTTCTATCTTCTCCAAACTTCAAGACAACCATTTCGGTGCCATGGAGTTTCTCCATTGAAGGAGCTTGAGCTTGTTTGACTACATATTATTACTCTCCTTGGATTCTAGGTAAGGAATCTCAAATAAAAACCTCCTTTCCTCCTAGTTTTTGTCATGTCCGAAAATATGTATTGAAGGAGCTTTTTATGTGACTTTGTTCTAGCTTCATTCCAACCCTTCATGGACTAGGTGGAGTCTTCTCTTGCTAGATATTCAAACTCTCTTCAAAGAGCAAGGTAAAACAACTACATTAATGTTTTTGAAACAATGTAAAACTAGGGTTTACAATGAGATGGAGCTTATAGCTTGAATACTCATTTCAATGTTTGTATATTGTTTAGAGCTTGTCAAAGAATCAAGTACTCTATTGGTTTTCTAAAGGAAACAAGAAAGAAGTTATTTTGCAAAAGAGGTAAATCTACTAACCTAATGTTATTTTAATGCCTTAGGAGAAATGAGCTCATAAATGCTTATTAAACTACCTAAAGAGCCAATGGTGAATGACTTAGTAAAGTGTTCCCAAGAGCTTAGTAAAAGGCATATGTGTTGTTGAGTGTATTTGCAGGTTAAAGGCAAATATATTGTGGAAATTCAGTGTTTATGATTTGTGCATTTTAAGGGCCTAAGAGCCATGTCATTTAAGGGCCTAAGTGCCATGCAATTTAAATTGTGCACTATATTGTGATGTAGTGCTTTGTAAGTGAAGTTTGTGTATAATAAGTACTTGATGGATTTTTGGTGTTCTTGGTTGTTTGTTGGTAAAAACAATGTGTTTTGGGTTAGTAATGTTCTAGGAGAACCTATGTCAAAATTTGGGTAACAAATGTGAAGTTCTAAGTGTTAAAATGAGTTTGATAAGTTAAGGAGTATTTAAAATGGTTAAGTGTTGTTCTTGTGTAAGAAACATGCATTAAGGTGATTTAGGATGTAATAAGGACTTAGGCATGAGCTTGAGATTTTAGTATGTACCAAAGTCATTTTTGGACTTAGGTAAAGACTTAGGCAAACTTTGGTAAATTAAGGAGAAAGGGTGAACTTGAAGAAGAATTTGAAGTAATGATATAAGGAGTTAGTTGTGAGAGATGATGCTTGGGAGATGATGTTAAAACAAGGAGAAAGCATTTTGGGATAGTAGTCACCATAGGTGAGAAACACCATCTTGGAACCTAGTATAAAATAACATAAGTGTTAAGGAATTGTTACAAGGAAATAAGTAAAGGCTTAAGGAGTTAGAAAATGAGTTTCAAGGATGTTGTATGTGGATGTAAGGTTACCAAATGTTGTTAGGAAGCATTAAGAGGCCTTAGGAGAAGTTTGGTGAAGGATTGGCAAAGTTTGGGTAAGTTTAGAAGGCGACCGACCCAGGGGTCCGACCCAGTTTTGGGTCGGTCGAGCCTCTGTTTGATGTTAAGGAAGTGTTCGGTAATGGTCCGACCCAAAAGGGTGGGTCGGACATGGGTCGGTCGGTCAAGTTTCAAGGGAAGAAAATGTTCGCACATGGTCCGACCCAGTCGAGTGAGTCGGACGTGGGTCGGACGGGCATGGTTATGAGGAAGTAAAAGGGTTTCTGTAATGGACCGACCCAGAAGGTTGGGTCGGACATGGGTCGGTCAAGGTAAAGTTTTTCAGACCCGAAAACCACTGGGAGGGTCCGACCCAGTTGTGGGTCGGACGGTGGGTCGGTCGGACCAAAACTTGTAAAAAAAAAAAAAACAGAAAAGAATGTGACTTATGTAGTTAACCCTAGGGTGTATAATGAAGGTAACCTAGGGTAAGATAGGCATTAAAACATGTCATACAATCATGTTAAATACTTAGTAAGCTTGGAGTTAAATAAATAATTAACCAACATTACTAATGTGTTTAGGATTCTCGCAAGGTGGAAATCAGTTGAGGCAAGGACCAAGGTATGGTTTTCTTGCAGTCTGTTGTCTAGCGGTTTACACCGGTTTGTGTGTTGTATGTTTTTCTGTGTGTTTACAACGTTATAAGATTTAAACATGTAATGAGTTTACAGTTGTTCATATTATTGTGATGTGTTGTTGTGACTCATTTCCCCTTGTGTGTGTCTAACATGACTTACCACCTGTTGTGTGTTGGTCGTTAAGTTCCACTATGAACTTCTAACAAGTGTTAACTGGGAAGTGAGGAATCCGGTTGTCCGGTCATGCATGTAAGTTAAGAGTAGATATCTGAATCAGATTCGACTCTTATGTTGTTAAGATTGTTCTCCTTAATTTGGCGTTCGATCTCCCGCTAGCTTCTTCCAAAGCTTACCTATTCTGACTTATGATCGGTTTAGTGGGAACCTGTGTTTGTGTGGTGTGTTCGGGTCACTAAATCCGAACCATCTGTTACTTAAGTTACTCGTTCGTCTAACAGAACGGTAATGAGTGTGTTTAACGAGCTTGACATGAGAGTGAATCACTCTCTAGGCTCTTATGTTATTTGACCCTTGTGGTTTGTTATCGTGGAGTGAAATCCACTGTGTATGTTTGTTGAGCTATGCACTATTGATGCCATGCTCCATGTTATGTTATGCTATGTATATAATTGAATGCCATGTTATAATGACAAGTAGCTGCGCGTATCCCGGTAGCCGATGGGCTGCGCGTTAGCCATACCAGCCAAGGGTTGCTGACCCCCTCGGGGGATCCATATTTCTTATACTGCAGGATGAGGATCGAAGAAGCGGAGTGGCTCTAGATCCTAGGGTGCAGGTTTACTTTTGTATACTTTTGGGATGTTGGCCCGGGATGCGCCTGTGCTCCCGTGGCGCTGTTGGATTTGGTTGTGACAGTTTACAGTGATGTTTAACAGTGAAGGTTATATATGTAAACACTCGGTATTGTATATGATGTAATTATGGTTTAGTTTTATTGCTCGGGAGTCTGATCATCAGACCGGTACAATTGTATTTGTTCTGCCTTGTCAACCACGTGGGTGGTTGACGGCGTTGTAGCACCGAAGCGTTAGTTACTGTTTAGTTGATTTATTCCGCTGCGATTTCATTTAGTATCATGTGCGTATTAGGGGTGTTACAGGACAACAGGACCGGAACTTTCTGGAATGGTCTGACCCAGGGGTGTATGGGTCGGACAGTACAGTGCTGGGTCGGACGGATGAATTTCAGAGAACGAAAACTTACTGGAATGGTCCGACCCAGGTGTTGGGTCGGACGGTGGGTCGGACGGCCCAAACATAGACAAAAAAAAATGTTTTTATAATATGACTGTAGTAATCATATGTATGTATATATATATATGCCTATACACATGTAAGCATATATATGTAGTAATACACCATTAATGAAGTAGTAAGAGTAAGAAAGTAAGTAAATGAGTAAGGAAACAAGTTAAGAAGTAGTAAAGAAAAGAATGGTTTTGTAACCAAGTAAGAAAGTAATGAAGTAGTAAGTAAATGTTAAAAGTATCAATGAAGGAGTAAGTTAGATTAATCATAGATCATTAATCGTACAACTCCATGTATGTATAGGAATCAAATAGTTGATCTCTAAGGAACCGGTAGTGCGAATACGACAGTGTACGGTATGATTTCTTCATGCCCTGTATCCTAACTTGGTTACCCCGATTTGTGTGCTTATGTGATCACCAATAAGATAAATGCACGAATCGGACTTTTATTGCACTTAACTGTGTTTGAACTATTTTGTTCTTGTTGTGTATCTTCTGGAACATTTAGTTTGTATAATTCATGAATATGTAGGAATGGAAATGAAGTGTATGTGTAAGTATGAGTACTTGTGTATCGTATGTATGTATGGAAGTAAGTATGGACTTCTACTAATTCCTAACATCTAACTCCTAACATGAGTAATGAGTAAAATGGAATGAGTAGAAGCCCGATATATTTCGGCCACGCGTGAGGATAAGGAAACACAAGAGGTTGGATCCGAATCCTGGCTATAATCTTTTCCATGGACCAATCCCCTTGAATGGGTAGCATCCTGGATTAGTGGGCCACCCTAAAGCCCGGTGGTGGGATGTAGTAATCCCTGCCCGGAGGTCATACCGACTTAACTGGAAGTAAAGTATGTAAGAAGTAAGTATCGTATTGTATTGGTCTTGACTATTGTAAGTCATTGACCCGGAGTAAAAGAGTACTGAACACCCGATTAACCTGGGTGTGTAATGAGGCTAACCAGACCTTTGTATGTATTGGAGAATTGTATCCCCGTAATGCGGTGAGTATGGGTAAGTATGAACGGTTGACTCGAATTGTCTTCCTTGTATGCATTGTATGTATGTATGCTTTGTGAAATGAATGTATTGAATTGTATTGTAAAAATCATGTATGTACGTATGAATGAAACGAACCGCATGTACTCGACCAATTAGTTGGCGTACCCTCGCTAGCACGCGGGGTATGCGGTTATCATATGCAGTGTAAGCTGACCCCCTAGGGGGAATGTTTTTACTCCACAGGTACCCACGAGGCGTGACGGTAGGGTAAGGACGTGATGTGATTCTTTTTGGGATGTAGCAGTAGGACTAGAATAGTGTACCGAGTTGTACACGGCTAGGCCAGTGAGTAGCCGGTGTACCATGTGGTACACCTTTTTGGATAATGAAATCTTGATTGGATAGTAAGGAGAGGATGTATAAACTCTTCATTTTTGGGAAGTAGTCATGGAATGTAATTCATATATTCAGTATACTCGGTAATCAAATGTAAGTAAGTATTTGGTATTGTAAGGTAAGTAGTATGTATTTGGTTATTCTAATCATCAGACCGACACGGTAAGCAGTAGTAGCCTTGTTAACCATTGGATGGTTAACGACGTTGTATCACCCGCCGGGAGTAAGTAAGTATTCCGCTGCGAGTAAGGTAAGTATGGGAGTGATTAGAGGATAATGGAAGAATTAGCGGTTGGGGTGTT
This sequence comes from Limonium bicolor, assembly GCA_023374045.1. Lineage (NCBI taxonomy): Eukaryota > Viridiplantae > Streptophyta > Magnoliopsida > Caryophyllales > Plumbaginaceae > Limonium > Limonium bicolor. Next base: position 197,945,445 of record CM041779.1, on the reverse strand, counting down.
ACAGATTTCTACAAAATTATGAATAAAACCCTAGAATAAGAATAACTCATATTCGGTCTCCCGTTCCACGAATTTTAATTAGCAAAGACCGAATCCTAACTCTCGTTATGAATCCACTGTTTACTAATTGCTTTAAGCATAGTCTAGATTAATGGTCAGCTAGTGGTTTAGAGGAATTACCATCTCTATACTAACTGGCTCTTTTCCTTATAGTTTATTGATAGCCGCAGTTCTCACTTATAAGCTAACAAACTGATAAACTCAATAATTGATCAGATTAAAAAGTTTTGGAATTCATAAGGGAAAAGAACTTTATTCTAAAGTACTGCAGAGAATCACAAAGGTTCAGAAATAATGAATCTAGAGACACATACTAAACCGAAATGAAAGCGACTACTCAGCCATAGACATAATAACAGTGCTCAATATAAACAGCATAAGGATAGAGGGATTTAGCAGAAAAACTGATTTTAGAAGCCTTCGACGATTCTGCAAATTCCACTCTTGTCTGTGTCACGTCCGGCTGTCTTGGGTCGGACGTAGATCCGGACGCCTTGTCCTGCGCCTGTCCGGATCCGGACATCAATCCGGGCGCGTCTAAATGACACGCCGCGAGCTGGTTTCTGTCTGTGAGTGAGGGGGAAGAGTTACGGATGAAGATTTATGGAAGGAGATGAGGGGTTTGTCGTGGATGAGCAGATGATGTGGAGGGAGAGGAGGAGAGTGTGATGTTTAGACTCTGAGAGTCTGGTACGAATTGAAATGAAACAGGAGCTGGGTTTATATAGGCTTAGAAGAAAAACACAGGTTAGTGGTGTGGTGAGTTGGGGAAATTAATTGAGCGTGGTCGTAGCTTAATTTAGGGAAAGTATGGGCTAAACCGCCGCTCGGCTAATAATTGCGCCGAAAGCCCGATTATCAGCGCATTTGTTCCCCGTTTGTTGTGTCCGGATCCGGACAAGGCACAGAACTTTTGGAGCTGGATCTCGGGTCACTTATGGCTTGCATCCGGATCCGGACATGAAATGTCCGGATTTGTGTCCGGCCAAGTTGACCCGGACGTGACCAATTTTTGTGTCTCTTCTCCTGATTTGTTCCCCATTTGTTACGTTGCAATCCTTATGATGTAAAATCTTCATTTCTCTGGGTTTTTCCAATATTTAGCATATAAAATGCATCAGTTCATATCAAAAACATCAATCTTAGGAAAAACACAGAATAAGTGGGAAACATTGCTTAAATTGTAGCAGATTATAAGGTAATTAAGCCCTTAAAAGCCTATATGTTTCACACTTATCACCTACCGCTAATACCGTCATTACTGTACAAATACTTACCTTCACAGCGGATATTACATACACAATGGCGGGTGTACAATGTCGTTAGTCACCCACGTGACTAACAAGGCGAGTTACAATACTACATACTATCGGTCTGATGAATTTGAACATACCAAGTACTCTACACAATACATTACTTTCCATTGCATACTCAACCATAATTCAAATACAACTCCAATACAATACTATACTGAGTCTACTACAATCCTTAAATTACCGATACAGTTTGGACTTCCAAATTCGCATTACAATACAAATACAATTCCTATTACTCAACTACCCATGCTTTCGTAGAAGCCCCGTCCTACACACTCGAACGGTGCTCGGCTTCGAAGTACCTGTAAATAAAAATGATGCCCCTAGGGGCTCAGCAAAATTGCTACATATGAAATTCGCATACCCCGCGTGCTAACCGGGGTATGCCGACTACTTTGGGTCGAATATACATGGAGTTTATTTTACATGCATACATACATACTAATACTACGACAATACAAGCATCATTACTTACATGTATATACAAGGTTCAACACTTACTAGAGAAGATAATTCATCAGTCAACCGTTCACATTAGTTGTTCATTCATCCGGTTTAATCGGATGCTCTCTTTCTCCCCGTTCAGGTTCATAGGGCTTACACAACTCATGTTCTCACTTACTTGTTGCTTTACTCATACTTCACTCATTACCTTACTTGTGCTTTACTCAATACTCACTACCTTACCAACACGTACTCCTTACTCAATGCTCATTACTTAACTCTTACATACTCAGTACTCCATACTTCATCATCTTACTCGTACTTACGCTTTACGCGGTACTCCTTACATACTCATACTTACTCCTTACTCAATACTCATTACTTTACTCATACATATGCATTACTCAATACTCATTACTTATGGCCTCCGGGTGGAGTCATACACAAGAGTCGCCACCGGGCCTACAATTACAAAGGGGCTATACACTTTGCTCCTCAAATACTCAGATGTCCGTTTTTACCGAACTACTCAAATTCCCAACACTCCACTCTACACAATACATTACTTTCCATTGCATACTCAACCATAATTCAAATACAACTCCAATACAATACTATACTGAGTCTACTACAATCCTTAAATTACCGATACAGTTTGGACTTCCAAATTCGCATTACAATACAAATACAATTCCTATTACTCAACTACCCATGCTTTCGTAGAAGCCCCGTCCTACACACTCGAACGGTGCTCGGCTTCAAAGTACCTGTAAATAAAAATGATGCCCCTAGGGGCTCAGCAAAATTGCTACATATGAAATTCGCATACCCCGCGTGCTAACCGGGGTATGCCGACTACTTTGGGTCGAATATACATGGAGTTTATTTTACATGCATACATACATACTAATACTACGACAATACAAGCATCATTACTTACATGTATATACAAGGTTCAACACTTACTAGAGAAGATAATTCATCAGTCAACCGTTCACATTAGTTGTTCATTCATCCGGTTTAATCGGATGCTCTCTTTCTCCCCGTTCAGGTTCATAGGGCTTACACAACTCATGTTCTCACTTACTTGTTGCTTTACTCATACTTCACTCATTACCTTACTTGTGCTTTACTCAATACTCACTACCTTACCAACACGTACTCCTTACTCAATGCTCATTACTTAACTCTTACATACTCAGTACTCCATACTTCATCATCTTACTCGTACTTACGCTTTACGCGGTACTCCTTACATACTCATACTTACTCCTTACTCAATACTCATTACTTTACTCATACATATGCAATTACTCAATACTCATTACTTATGGCCTCCGGGTGGAGTCATAACACAAGAACTCGCCACCGGGCCTATTACAAAGGAGCTACAACTTTGCTCCTCAAAATACTCAGATGTCCGTTTTACCGAACTACTCAAATTCCCAACACTCCTCTCGTAAGTACTCAATCTCATGATTAGCCTGAAGTATCTCTCTCGATAACCTTTACTTAGGGAATTACCAACGTCTAGTATTCTTCGATTTAAGGGTTTCCCCACGTATCGAATACTTTCATATGTTTGGGACATTACTTACATTCACTAGTAGAAAAATGGCCTTTTTCGGCCCCTCATTTCGGCGGTTTTTGCTATTTTCGGCGGTTGTATATAGGAACCGCCGAAAATAGTCAAGTAGAAGCATCATTTTCGGCGGTTCCTATATACAACCGCCGAAAGTCAAGTCGAAGCCTCATTTTCGGCGGTTCCTATATACAACCGACCGAAAATGATGCGTTACTTGACTATTTTCGGCGGTTGTATATAGGGAACCGCCGAAAATGAGGCTTATTTCTTATACCCTAGCGCCCGACTCGCAACCGAAGCTTGCTGCGCCGCTCTTCTTCCTTGACCGGCCTCTCGCCCTCAAATCGAACTCAATCGCCTCTCTCTTCTTCCTCGTCGCCGCCCACCTAGCGCCACCGTCACTGCCACCGTCTCCCCCGCCGCCTGTCGCCACCCCAGTCGCGCCCTACCCCCGTCTCCTCCGGCCAATATCGAACGCGAACAGTATAGAATCGGGGTTGTTTTCTCCAATTCGAAACTATTGAATTTTGTTGAATTGGGTCCTTAATTGTTGTTTATATGTAATGTTGATTGATATGTATTCTGGAGTGTAATTGATTGATTTTTGACTGGAAATACAATATGTGGGCAATTTTAGAAAAAAACTATACGCTCGCAAGGTTTCGATGAAATGATTTAACCAATTTCAGTGATTTTTTTGCTATCTTACCATTGTTTATGTGAATTTTTGAGAAGTAAATGACCTTGTGAATTGACGATCATTGTACTGTGTTTTCTTCATTTAGATACTACACAAGATTGGCAGTAGTAGTCGCGTTAGCAAGCTCATCGTCGTCTTCACTCGCCACCGGCTTCCGCTTGATCCTTGTCCTTCCAAATACCGGTTAGTTTTTTTTTCAACCTAAATCAATTTCAATTTATCATGCATAATTGTTTGTATAATTTGTTGATTACAATATAATAGTTAGTTGCAGGATTATATATATATATAACACGATAGAATAACCACAAAAATAATGTATGCCAGCAAGGTGTTCTGTAAATTGTTTGTGTAGTTAGTTTATTTATTTAGTAGCTAGTTAGTTGAGTAGGTATACATATATAAATATAACAAAATAAAATAACCAACTATATATATATATCATCAAAGTAGTATATATTATAGATGTGTATATACATATATATAATATGCATATAACACAACCAAGTAGTATATATAAGATAGCGTATTATATATATTATACAGACTCGCCGTGCGAGAACCATATCGAAATATATCCTTTTCCGAAGATAGGTTAGTTTTGTTATTTTTTATATTTAATATTTAAATGTTAGTTAAGTATTATACATTATAACACTTTTTTCTAAATATTTTTAAATTTTGACTGGTGTGTTTGTAGAATGGACCGGAATGGATGTACGGTCTGCGAGGGAATTATTTTGAATCGAAAGTGGAAAATGAATTTTGCAAAGCAGCTCTCTATCATCAGAAAAGGATAAACGACACTCACATTCCCTGTCCATGTGCACAGTGCGAACTTCGCAACAAATTCCCTAACCTACATGCTATCAGATTTCATCTATCACGACGTGGATTTATGCCAAACTATAAGATATGGTTTTGCATGGCGAGTCTTTAGAAGGTAGTAGCAGGGTGCATACTTCCACCCAGCAGAACAGTGAAACAAGAAAGGTTACCGATGATACCACATTTCCTAATAATGAGTGTGATCAGAGTGACACTGAAATCAACGATGATAGTGAAAAGATTGAACACTGAACTCTATGCTGCAAGATGTTGAGGATAATTTCACAGACAAGCCCGATGAATATCAAAGATTAGTTGACGCATCACGGTCCCTTTGTTCCCCAGATGCACCAAATTTTCAAAATTGACATCCGTGCTACACTTGTTCATATGAAAGCAAGATTCGGCTGGAGTGATAAGAGTTTTACGGCAATACTAGAACTATTCCACGACATGCTTCCAGATGATAACAATCTTCCTACATCCACTTATGATGCAAAAAGTTGATGTGTCCTATGGGTGTGGAGTATGAAAAGATACACGCATGTCCAAACAGTTGTGTATTATACAGAGGAGAGAATAACATTTGAATCAGTGTCCAAAATGTCATTTGTCACGCTATAAACATAAGGACGGCCAATCATCCAATTCTAAGAAAAAAAGTCCTCCAGCAAAAGTCATTTGGTATTTACCCATAATACCAAGGTTCAAACGTCTGTTTGCAAATGTCAGAGATGCCCAAATTTAAGATGGCACGCAGAAGGAAGGAAAAATGATGATAAGCTGAGACATCCAGCTGATTCACCACAGTGGAGGACTATCGATAGAAGATTTGTAGATTTTGCCAGTGATAATCGAAATTTGAGACTCGGGCTATGTACAAATGGGATGAATCCCTACGGCACTCTAAGTAGTCAACACAGCACTTGGCCTGTTCTATTGTTTATTTACAATCTTCCTTCGTGGTTGTGTATGAAGCGAAAATACATTATGTTATCATTGTTGATTTCTGGTCCTAAACAACCCGGACATAATATCGATGTATATCTTGCACCGCTGATTGACGATTTGAAATTGCTATGGAATCAGGGGACAGTGGTTTATGACGGTTACGCCAGACAAAACTTCACACTTCGTGCCATGTTGTTTTGCACAGTGAATGACTTTCCAGCGTACGGGAATTTATCTGGATACACGGTGAAAGGCACATTTGCTTGCCCAATATGTGAGGTCGACACTTGTTCTGATCGTCTAAAGTTTTCTGGCAAAAACGTGTACATGTGTCATCGTAGATTGTTGCCAGCAGCACACCCGTACCGTAAAAAGGAAGTTATTCAACGGAAAGACTGAAACACGTGTTGCTCGTATACCTTTGAGTTCTCAAGAGATCTATGAAAAGGTGAAAGACATTGAGAATGTTTTCGGTGTTCCGTCCAAATCTACCCAAAAAAACATCTGGAAAAAATGTTCAATATTTTGGGAACTTCCATATTGGAGACATTTATCTGTTAGGCATTGTCTTGATTTTATGCATATTGTCAAAAATGTTGGTGAGGCTGTTGTTGGGACTTTTCTTAACATACCTGGGAAAACAAAAGACAGAATAAAGGTTCGAAGACATGGAAGCTATGGGATACGTGAGGAGTTGCATCCTCAAGAAAGAGGCAAACGAACATATTTACCTCCAGCATGTTACACTTTGTCTAAGAATGAGAAGATCAGCTTCTGCAAATGTCTTCATTCCCTTAAGGTTCCTACGGGTTATTCATCCAACTGGAAAAGTCTTGTGTCAATGAAGGACTTGAAATTGGTCGGGTTGAAATCTCATGATTATCACGTTCTGATGTTGCATCTCCTTCCTGTTGTCATTCGAGGTATATTGCCGAAGGATGTCCGAAATGCAATTACAAGACTATGTTTCTTTTAAATGCAGTGTGCAATAAAGTCGTGGATGCTGATACACTTGATAGTCTGCAACGTGATGTTGTTGTTACGATCTGTCAACTTGAAATGTATTTTCCACCCTCTTTTTTGACATCATGGTTCACTTAGTTGTTCACATTGTCAGGGAAATCAAATTATGTGGTCCCATATATTTGAGGTACATGTATCCGTTTGAGAGATACATGGGAATTTTGAAGGGAAGGATGAAGAATAGATATCGACCTGAAGGAAGTATTATAGAAGGGACAATAACCGAAGAAGGACAGAATTTTGTACTGAATACTTAAAGGGTGCAGTTGCTATTGGAGTACCACCTAGACACACGGAGGGACAGAAGGTCAAGGTGTTACTGGGAAAAAATTGTGGCAATTGATTCATCCTCAATGGAGTTAGCACATTTGTTCGTTTTACATCACCTTGAGATTATTGAGCCATTTTTTGAGAAACACATGACTACACTAAGAGGTCAATATGGGAGGAATATTGTTTGGTTGACAAAAGAGTAAAACAAGACCTTTTGTTCATGGTTTAGAGACCATGTTATGAAACTTGCATCACTAGCGCCTGATAATGTAGGTGAAGAGCTCCGTTGGTTAGCTTTGGGACCTGGTTCCACTGCTGTATCTTACGACGGGTATGACATCAATGGGTTCACCTATTGGACAAAACGACAAGATGATAGATGTTTAAACCAGAATAGCGGGGTGAAAGTAGAAGCAGCAACAACTCAGTACACCCGAGGTGATCCAGCTTCAGCGATTTCAACCTCGAGTTGTATTATGGATGTATTGAAGATATCTGGGAACTTGATTATCAGTTTCAAAAGTTTGTTATTTTCAAATGCAAGTGGGTGGATAACAGAAATGGTTATCGGGTTCATGATGGGTTTAATTTGGTTGATTTATCAAGTCTTGGTCCTACACAAGAGCCGTTCATATTTCCCAAGGACTGTGAACAAGTATTTTACATAGAAGATCCCATCGATTCCAGATGGTCAGTAGTTTTACCAGGGAAAAGATTTGTGATCACAAATGTTGATCAAGATGTTGATGACGATGAATTATTATTTGATGAGACACCACCCTTTTCTAACAGTGTTCCTGCCACAACATTGTTGATATTCCAGACGATGTAGTGTATACTAGGTCTGATCATGATGAGGGTCTATGGGTCGAAAAACCTAAATGATGTGTTTGTTTGTTAGGTAATTAAATATTAATTTTTTATGATATCTGATTACGTATTTTTTATATTATTTGTTTTGTTGTTATTAATATCATATTGTTTATTTGTGCAGACAGTTAAATGTATGATATGGACGACCCGGTCAGCGAGATTCTGAGTGACGCAGCCCGACCGAGGAAGAGGCAAACACGTGGAGGGAAGGGCCGCACGTCACGGGCCCGAACTGATGAGGGGGGTAGTGGCACCGCCGAGATTATAGTGTCTGATGTGCCAGCTGCAGATACACAAGCTGGACCTTCTGGGTCACAGATCCCAGAGAGCAAGACCGTAAAACCTCGAGGTCCTACAAAAGCTCTTAAGTCAAAAAAGATTGAGTCGAAGCCGCTGCAGTTTAATGAGTATCTACAACCGACTCAGGAATGGGCTGGAGACTTCACTACTGAGCTGGGCATCATAGTGCGAGAGTATTGTGATATCACTCTCTCCTGGCCTCAGGTTGACGAAGGATTGAAGAAGCAGATGTTTGAGATCGTACAGGTAAATAAACAATAGTTGCAGTATTTATTGATACGATTTATAAGTATGCATAACTAACATCCTTTTCATTTATGATGATATGCAGAAACGATATCGAATACCTGCAGAAACCGAGTACTACACCATGGTAAAATCGATGATGCGCAAAAAATTTTCAGATCATTAGCATGATCTGGTCAAATGGTTCATCACCAAGAAGCTTAAGCGGCCTGACGGCGACACACGCCAGCCTTGGGAGATCTACACAGCAATAACCCAAGAGAAGTGGCAGCAGTTTTATGACAAGAAGATGGAGACGAAGGTACATACTAACTATTAAATAATTAAGTATTGTATATACATACAAATAGGTTTACATATGTATATGTTTTTAATCAGCATCGCGTACTTTTGTTTTGAAATATCCCTAAGATTTATTAAATAAATAAAGCTTAATTGAATAATTAATTAAGCTAAACTAATTAATTACGGTTAAGAATGCTATTGAGATGAAATATTCAATTCATACACTTAAGGATTTATTTTATAAATAAACATAAGATTTAAAGAGGTTAATAAACCTCACGTAAAAATTTGAAATTAAAGAATATAATTTAAGACAAAATTAAATAATTAAATAAATGTACAATACTCCTAATAAGGTGACTAATGAGTACTCACCGATAAATTTAATTGAAGGATATTTACTAAATATGGGGTCGTATAACTTAAAGTACGTTACATGAAATAACGAATTAATAAATGTTATTAATGAAGGACTTAAATAACAAAAAAAAATTAAATTAACATTACATGTATTGTTCATTAGTACATACAATAATGAACTTACAAACAGGATTTAAGGAAGAAATCAAAGAATAAAATTGGCAAACACGTCATCACATAAAATGATGACAATAAAATAATTAAGTGATAAATTAAATGATAAAGTTATATTAGCATGTAATATATACTGTTACATGAAATAACAATACAAATAAATAAAAAGATGAGCTTACCAATATATTTAACAACCAACTATTAATGGGGTTAACATAACAAGTTAGAAGAACAAATTATGTCAAAATTGGCCCAGTTGACCGGATGGGCCAACCAGGCCTGCTCCTCTCTCTTGAATTCATTAGCCCATTCAAAAAAAATATAGAGAGGCCAGCCCATCACGAGTCGGCCCTCTTCATTCCTTTCATTCCCTTATCTCCTCTATTTTCTCACTCGTAATTAACAACCCTAACTGGCAAGTGAACAACACTCTCAGTGCCCCTCTTCTTCCTCTCCTTGTAAAATTCTGAAACCCTAACTCTTTCTCCTTCTACTGCCGCCGAGTTCCTCCCTATTCTGCGCCTCCCTTACTCTCTTCTTGTCTCTTTCTATCTTACTACCGGTCAACCAAGGTAAAAGCCTGCACTACCATTATTCTCCTCCTGTGTTGCGCTAGTTTTAAGGTAAGCAACGGTTCTTCTCAAGTTTTGTTTTGTTTCTTCTTGAATCCAAACTGGAACTTGGAAACTTCCTTACTTCCCTCCTTCATCTAGAAACCACCAGAGAATCTTCAGATGTGGTAGGAACCGAGAGAAAAAAAAATGAAGTGTACTTCTGTTGGTCCCGACCGAAACCGGAGAGGTAAAAGTCGGTCTCGTTGTTCTCTTGTTCATTCTTTTGAAAATCGAAAACACTAACATATTACCCTCATATTCGACTCAAGGGCTGGATCCAGGATAAACTACAAGGGATTGGGGAGAACTAACCCTAACAGTACCGGAACAACGAAATCAGAAGGTAGAAACGAGATTTCAATATTATTTATGAATTTCTAAGTTTTGTTTATATACTTAGTTTGCTTCTATGGTAAGGACTTCAAACTTGACAAAAAAAAACTATAACTTGGACATTACGGTATTTTGGTGTTCTGGTAGACCCGAATTAGGGTTCTGTTTGGCATTTTCAAGAAAACCGAAAAAAATAAAAACAAATTTATTAGTAGGTTTTGGTTGGTAAATTGAGTTTTGAAAAGTGTGGGTTAAAAATATGGACATCTTGGCTGATTTCGAAAATCTGGTGGATAATTTTGGTAAGCAATGTTTGTGCGCAATGTGGGTTTAGGAAGTTAGGGCTTAGAATTAGTTAAACAATATTTTTGGGTTAATTTCTGGAAGTTTCGAATTTTGTAGGTTCTCTTATATATGTTGTGTTGATGTGAGAATTCGAAACCCTAGAAATCAGAGTAGGGTTTCGAAAAATTGGAAGAAGATATATATATATATATATATTGGTGGTTGAGACCGCAATATCAGAAAGGTGTTTCAGAAATTTGAAAATCTAAGTTCTAGAAATTAGAATATTAGCGTTGGTCATTGACGTGGGGTTTCCAAAAATATTAACACGATTATTGTAGTTCAAAAACTATTAATTATGGAGCTAATTGGTGATTAGAGTTACGGTAGGAATTAGGGTTGGAAAATTCAAAGTTAGGGTGCCAAGTTATATGAATTAGGGTTTCTTATAGAATTGAATTTCTGGAAAGAAATAAAACAAAATAAAATAATAATTTAGGAATTTCTGAAACTAGGGTTTCAATTTGGGGGCAAATTGAGGAATTGGAATTCTAATTGGAAGTTAGGGTTTCAAATTGAATTGAGAAAAATTAGAGTAAATTATTTTCACGGGTTGTAATTTAGGATTTTAGTTAAATTGGGGCAATCGGCAATCAGGGTTTTCAAATGAGGGTAAAAAAAAAATTGAAATTGAGGATAAATTAAGGAATTAGAGTTCTAAGAAAATTAGTGGTGCTGAAAATAATTGAGGTAACAATTGGTAAATTGAAAGAAATTGGGTAGAACCGTAACTTAAGTTAGATTGGGGTTTAAATGTGAAATCTGAGAATTTTTGGGCGGAAGCATGAGTATGAAAAATGTGGGGCGCAAATGTAAAAATGAAAAGATTTAGGGCCGAATTAATATTAATGAAAAATTATAGGTGATTTAGTAAGTTCTAATGATCTTAGGGGTGTCGTAGTATTTTCTGAAAATATAAGGGTTGAAATGAAAATCTGGGAAATAAATGGGCTAGTAAGATTTGGAAGTCCAGATCTGTAGTAAATAAGGTTCTTTGAACTTACAAAAGAATCAAAACAAAAGAAATCCATCGGGCTGGAGAAGATAGAATTCATTATGGGCTTTGAATTAATCTCAATAAAGAGGAATGTGGTTGGACTAGAACAATTAATAATTAGTATTGGGCTTATAAGTCAAACTAGAGTTGGGCTGGAAAGTAATGAAAAATTGAATTGGGCTTAAATGAATCAGTAACTTAGGAATTAAATTGAGTTTTAGAGCTTAGAAAAGTGGAAGTGGGTCTAATATAGTCAAACGTCCAAATCGGTTAAAAGTTAAGGAATTTAGAGTTAAAATCATTCTAACATAATTAAAACTTTTGTAGTGGGTTGATAAATATAGCCTTAACTAAGTTAGTAAAAACAAATGCTTTAGTTAGAATAGAATGCGAGACAAAATTAGTGGATTTATAACTTGGTAAATTATGACTTAGTCAAATTGGGCCAACCTCAACTTACCTCAATTAAATAAAATAAAATAGGCCTTAGATAAATTGTAATCTAGGCCAAAGTAAATAAAACTCGTAGGGAAATAAACATACTATAGTGGGATTTAGTAAACAATAAAGTTTAAGAAAGATATATACAAATGAGTGTTACGCAAGTGAAAGGCGCTACTAGATTCGATTAACCTTCAATTTAGAGAATGGCCCCAAGGTACGAGCAAGGGTCAAGTACCGGTAAATGGAAGGTTTTAAAATGTCAAAACTTCAATATAAATTTTGAATAAAGTATGGTAGAGGAAGTTAATAATTGATGAAAGATTATTCTGTTCAAATAAATTGGGCCTTTAGTTGGGTCAAATTAAATACGTTTCCAGGTAGATAAAATTCAATTGCATAATGCATGTATCTTATTAAATCGATTACACATGAATTAAGTTATAAAATATAACTTATGATTCAATAATGTAAGGGAATCTCGGTAGTAATAATTATAGATTCTTTACCACTAGTTTGGTGGAACAGACAACTAAAAGAGCTATATTTCTTTAAGTAGGAAGAATACATAAGGTATAATGATGATGAAGATGAGGAATTAACAAATGAGTTTTCCCTCATACTCTAGGATTCAAGAAATGGGACGTTCATGGCTAGAGGTGGATGATGGTATGCTTGTGATTAAGACATATTATAAGCTGCATATTCCAGGTATGTTGTTGTGTGATCCGAATGGCCCGAAGGTTACCTCGGGTCCGGATAATTATGTGCGGTGTGACAAGAAGATATGAGTGTTTAAATTCTTCTATGCAATATTATGTTGATTACATATAGCATGTTGATTGGTGATGGTAACTCTAATTACCTTACCATATGATATGATATCACTACGACATCCTTGTGATTAATCGAATGAGAATGGGCTGTTTGCAAATTGAGTACCCTAATATGTAAATGGATAGAGATACATATAGTATCAAGATATATATATTAAGAGAATGTGTTACTACTGAGTAACTTGGAAGGAAACGTAACATGGTGTTACAATATTATGAGATGGAAAGCTTGGTTATGATGTTTATGGTATACCTTCCTAAGAATGACCTTTAGGAAGAAATTGGAAAGAACTTGATAATGCACTAACCCTATGATTTAAATGATCTGTGTTTTATATGTGTGACTACCCTAACCAGTACTTGGCTAACGGGGTAGAATGGGGTCATGAGAGTAGCTTAGGTACAAGAATACCTACGGGGTTCTTGGTCGCGCGTTATGGTGCACCGAGTGGATGCCGACAAACTGGCCCACTCAGATATTGGTATTGGTATTGGTGATGGTTGATATTGGTATGATGGTATGATTCAATGGGCCTATGTGCCGTTGATATTGGTATGATGGTATGATTCAATGAGGCCTATGTGCCGTTGATATGTTAAGGGCCACTGCCCAGGTTGACCCACCTTCTAATAGGGTACGTGTCACTTCCTAACATGTGACACGTGTGAAACTATGTGAGGATACGCGCGATGGGAAATTGGAGGATCTCTAACTAAAGCTAACAATCGCCAGAAGGCACTGACAATGACTGAATTGTTTGATTATTATGCGTGAAATTTGGTCACGGTGATTGAAATGTTTATTTTATGCCTGGTTTGTCTTGCTTGAACTTCATGCTTGGAACCTGAATATGGTGAATGTGTGGCTTATGTTATGCCTCGTTATACGATATGTTTATTGCTATGTTTAATCTGTATGTTAAGCATGTTGTTATATATTTATAAATCGGAATTTGCATGAAATGAACCTGCATGCTCACTTGGCAAATACCTGGGTTAATTCTGAGGGTTCGGGAAGATTGCATGATGACATACTCAGTAGCTGGGCTGACCCCTCCAGCAATATTTTTTTTCAGGTGTGTAGATTGGAAATTCGAAGACGAAGAGCGGGCTGGGGTAGACTGATGTTTAGGATTTCTGATTAAACTTGGACTAAGCCCTGGGTTGTAGAGTTGCTCACGTTATAGTTAAAATTTGAATTAGGCTGTTACATGGTAAGCTATCTCTGTCATCACAGCGTGGTTGGTCGGTTGTTGGTTTGGGTTTTTGGAGGCCTTGTCATGTGCGTTAGGCACGTGACGGCGGTAGCATCCCCTTTGGTTAAGCATATGACTATTAGACTTCCGCTGTATTCATTGAATATATGTATATATTATATGATATGTAGATGTTAATCGGGTTTATGGAAAGGGTTGTTACAAAAGTGGTATCAGAGCGTAGGAACGCTCTGATGACAGGAGATAGGGTTTGGAAACTGCGAGCATAGGATTTAGGATTGGGTGTGTGAATTCGTGTGTGAGGCACGTTAGCGTAAAAACATTTAAAGACTTTATAGCTGTTTACTAGCATTTAATCGAACACATTGAGCAAGAAATAATTATTCGAACTCAAAAGGTTGAATAGACTAAGAAAAGTCTGCCATAAGGGCACAAGTCTGTCAAGGTGGCTGGAAAATGTAGGAAAAAAACATAGTAACCTTGCAAAAATTGGTAAACCCACGGCTCCTTACGTCACCGGGATTGTGATGTTAACAATGACACCTTGGGAAAACCATTACGGTGAAGTGACCACACCCTCCAACCATCGCCCTGAATCCCAGTAATGTCTATAAAACTAAATCAAATGAAGAATGTAGCTATTATGCGCGTTGAACCTAAATCCTAAGAATTAGATTGACAGTACTAAAGTGTAGGTCATGAGGGAGCTAGAAGAATGTGTAAATACTGAAAGACACTGTTGAGTTGAAATACCCCAAACCTTGGTATGTTGTGTAAATGTTAAACTATGGTATTTAAAGGCTAAAAAGTGCCTTAGAAACATAAATGAACCATTTAAACCATGGTAAAACACAATAAAACACTAAGACACGGTTTGAGCAAAAACATGCTCTAAGCTTGGAGTGAACTTGGTTAGGACCCAAAGAGCCTACCAAGACTTGATAATATTTAATTATGACTTTATAAGGCTAATTAAGTCCTTAGGAAACTTTGGTAGACAATGAAACCAAACAAAACACAAATAAATACCTTAAAGTCAATAAGAGCAAAAATGTGCTCTAAGCTTGGGATAAATTTGTAAAAGACCTAATGGTCATACTTATACCTTATAAATATGTTAATGAACATATTAAATCAATTACCAAAGAAAACCAAGCTTGAAAACAAGTTAAAACACAAAAAGTGCTTTAAGGAGTCTTAAAGCACGTTTTTGAAAAATTGTCTTGTAAATGAGTTTTGAATGGCTAAATGTCCATCATTACTCTTTAATTAACATGTGTACTATATAGTATCACATTTGGGTGGCTATATCAATGGGAAATCAAAAATTTCACTTCTATGTGCTTTGTTTTTGTGAATAGTAACTTTTATAAGCTAGTTTGTAACATATGTTATTATAAGTAAGTTGATTGGTCAACAAAGACCAAAACACCCTTCTAACTAAATGGTGGCCGGTTTTTATGAAGGTGAGTCACCACCATGTAAAAATCAATTAAGGAAAGGAAGGGTAGGAAGGTAAAAAGGAGAAAGTTACCTTTTAATACAAATATCTTGTTAAAGCAAGTTCTATCTTCATTTCTCCTTTCCTCCTTCATTTCACACGTCTCCAACCTCCCTTCTTGCTCTCTTTTACGAGCTGCTACAGCAACACCAACACCACCATTGTTTTCCATCTTTGACCACTTGTAACTCCTAGCTCCATGGTCCAAATTCAATTCCAAGACCACCATTCTTCTAGTTGGAGCAAGCTCTACACTTCTACCTTTTCAAATCTTCAAGAACTCAATTTCGGTGCCAAGGAGATTCACCATTGATGGAGCTTGAGCTCACCTTTTCACATATTATTGTTCTCCTTTGCTTCTAGGTAAGGAATCTCAAAGAAAAATCAAGTTTCCTCTCCTTTTAGTACATGGCCGAAAATTCACCTCACCATGGTGTCTTTACCTTGCTTGTTTTAGCTTCATTTGAATCTTCCAAGGGCTTGGTGGAGTCCTCTCTTGATATATATTCAAGCTCTCTTTCCATTCCAAGGTAAAACAATCATTTTAATACCTTAAGATAATATATGTAACTAGGGTTTATAATGAGATGAAGCATAATGCTTGAATACTCATTCTATTATTTGTACATTGTATAGAAGTTGGCAAACAACTAAACACCCCACCGGTTTTACAAGGAAACAAGAAAGAAGTTTGTGAGGAAAAAGAGGTAAACAAACTATCTCAATGTAGTTTAAATGCCTTAGGAAAATGAGCTTGATTTGCTTAATAAAATACCTAAGGAGCCAATGGCAAATGAGCTAGTAAAATGCTCTCAAGGAGTTTATTAAGGGCATATGTATTGTTCGGTGTATTCACAGGTCAAAGGCATTACTTATGTGGGAAATTCAGTGTTTAAGGTTTATGCAATTTAAGGGCCTAAGAGCCATGTTATTTAAGGGCCTAAGTGCCAAGCAATTTAAGTTTATGCACTATTGTGATGTAGTGTAGTTTAAAGGTTTAGTTGTGTGTAAAGAACATCTCTTGTGAAGGTGAATGTGTTTGATGGTTAAAGGATGAAAAACCATATGTTTGTGTATAAGAATGTGTATTAAGAGATTGAATGTTTTTGATTGTCTAAAGGTGAAAAACAATGTGTTTTGGTGTAAGGTGATACAAGGGAAGCTATGGCGAAATTTAGTTGATAAACAAAAGAGTTTATGTGTTGTAATGAGATTTTATGACCTAGAAGGTACTAGGAATTTTTAAGTGTTAAGATGGTGGAAGAAGGTGAATCATGGTGTTCTTAGGTGTTAAGGTGCCATGGGCATTGTCTTGGAGGATTTAGAACTCAAATGGGTGTTTTGAACACACCAAGGAATTGTTATGTGAAGTGTTAAGTCTTGTTCAAGATTTGGTAAACAAAGTAAAAGAAATGCCTAGTGAAGGTCTAAGTGAAAACTTGTGGAAATTATAAGCAATTGTGCAAAGGAGGTGTGTATGAGAAATAATGCTTTTGGAGTGGTGGTAATGTTTGTGAGACAACACTTTGGTTAGTTGAGGTAGTAGGCATGATATACCACTTAGAAATCTAAGAAAAATGTTATAAGTGCTAGGAATTGTTGTAAGGAATTGAGTAACCAGTTAGTGATGATTTAGGAAAGTTTAGTGCTTGTTTTAAGGTGTTTAAACATGTAGGAAACATGTGGAAAGTTTATGGAATGATTAGGTAAGGTTTAAGGTTGGTTTAGGGGTTGAAAAATGATGTTTTGACAAGTTAATAACATGGTCCGGGACCTAGCCCTTGTATAGGTACCCGGACCACCCCTTAAAAAGAGCCGAGAGTGAAGTTTAGAAGTGGTCCGGGTCCTTAGTCCAGGACCAAGACCCGGACCAAGGGTAAAATAAGGCCGAGAGTACATTCTACAAGTGGTCCGGGACCTTGGGTCCGGACCAAGTCCCGGACCAGGTCAAAAGTGTTGCAAAATCTGTTTTAAAGGCTTCTAATCATGGGGAATTGAATGGTAATGGTTTTAGGTGATGTTTAGGCCTTGTTTGGTGGCATATAAAGGCCTTAAAAGTGTAAACAAGTGTTGGGTTTGATGTGAGAGTTGTAAAGTTAATATCACAAGTAGTTAAGTGTAACGGAATGACGGGGTAAACTATGGGCGCTTTAAACGTTAAGCAAACATGTTACCCCAATATTAATAAAAGTAATTGTGATGTTACCAGTTGTACGGGATTTGTTCGAGGAACCTAAAAGGACATGATATAGTGGACCGTGGCGACAGGTATGGTTTTCTTGCAACCTGTGTCCTACCGGATTACACCGGCTTGTATGCCAATGTGTTTTTATGAGTGTTGCCACCTTGTAAGATTAAACATGTAATGAGTTTATAGTAATTCATTTATGTGGCGCATCTGGTCTCCGATACCGTTTAACCTCAAATAAGTGTTGAACCTTAGCTAACTAGAACTAGGAACACGTGAGAGATCGGTATTCGGAGTTAACGACCCAAACCTTGGGAACGTTCTAACCACGGCTATGTGTGAGTTAGTTGGATATTGTTGTTGTATGCAAGTGTGTGAACCTCCCTTGTGTGCTTAACTCGGTTATGATACCGAATGGTGTGTGGTTGTGGTAGGCTCCATAATGGATCTCTAACTACTTATTTATAAGTATATATGTACTAACGGGGGTTTAGGAGTCCGGTTGTTCCGGCCACGCGTGTGATGGACGGGAGTCGATGTCATATCCGGTTCGGCTCTCTTGGTGTATGTATAGGTTGTATTCCAATTTGGTTTCTACCTTCCTTAGCTTATCCAAAGCTAATTACTGACTCACGTCGGGCCACAGGGGCATACGAATGTTATTTCGGTGTGCTTGGGATTACTATATCCGACACACCTTGGGTTTAAGTTAACCGTACGATATAACTGGACGGTAACGAGGTTGGTAACGAGCTTAGCATGAGATTGGCAATAATCTCTAGGCTCACTATATATACTAACTATGGTGGAAGGTTCCTTGTGTGAACCGATCTTATGGTGTTTGTGTTGTTATTGTGCTAAGCAATTTCCCCTGCTATGCTATGATATGTATACATTAGGTGTTTAAAATGAATTTGATGTTATCATGTGTACGTCGAAACGAGAAAAGTATTGTTGTGCTTCGCTATGTGAGGAGTGTGATATGTTGTAAGATATGGAGTGTGTGGATCATGGAAATGAATCCCAGTTTTGACAAGAGGCGTTTAAGGTTAACCCGATCTAAGGGTAAGTGTCGTCTATTAAGGAAGTAGCTCCGTTAGAGGAGGAACACTTTAGGGATAATGAACACCATGAGTGACTCATCAAGTAAGGATGTATTATCCGTTTGTTGAGCCCATTGAGGCGAAATGTTTTTGTTGTGTGATTACAGTTGCATGCATGATTTAAAATATAATCAATCGCATGCTAAGACGACAATTAGTTGGCGTGGCCTGGTAGCATGTGGGCTGCGGGATTACCATACCAGCAAAGGTGCTAAGCCCCTTGGGGGCCACCCTTTTCTACCTTTTCTATTTCAGGTACAAGGAGCTGGAAGCCGTTCGAGAGTAGGACGGGGTAGATGTTTATACATGGGTAGCCATTTAAATGGCGTAAGCATTGTAGGCGTAGAAAGACCGAAATTGTTATCGGCATCAGTTTATAAATACTCGGTATGGTTGAAAGGTGTATGTGTTGTTGTTAATGGAAGGGGATAGTATTGTGTAGTCGCTCGGGAATTTAGCCCATCAGACCGGTACAATGTTTATGTATTAGCCTTGTTAGCCATGTGGGTGGCTAACGGCGTGTAACACCATTGAATTAAGTAATGTGATGAGTTGAGATTTCCGCTGCAGTTTAATGTTATGTGTATGGTGGTAGTTGGGGTGTTACAAAAAGTGGTATCAGAGCGAAGTATCGCTCTGGTGACTGGATTACCGAGCTTAGGAAGTACCGAGTTAGGATTTAAGTACTTTGGGTTAAGGGTTGAGTGATAGCGTGAGAGATACGCTAGTAAGGAACTACCAGTGAATACTGGAAACCTACTATATCCTTCCCGCCCTCCACAATCCCTGTTATATAACTTGGGAAACAACGCCAGAGAGATGGAAGTCCACTCTTACTCGGGAATACCCGATCTGGCTGTTATTAAACACATCTAAAGGTACGGAGAACCTGTCATGCGGTAGATCCCGAAAACTGGGAATCCCGGAGACGGTTCCCATCTAAACAGTGTTAACCGCATTTCATAGCGAAGAGCGAAGAATCAGTGTACAGAAGAATAGAATTTCCGGCAACCTGGGTCGACATGCAGAGCAGTCGAGAATAACCAGCTTGCAACGCACTGACCGTGCAACAAGCAAGAAGTGGATTAGTGAAACCCGAGACGAATGTCTATGGGACCACAGTTGGTAAGTAATACACCAACGACATACCAACCAACTAAGGAACTATAACATAGTGCCCAAACAAGAGACTCTCAGTAACCACGACGATGCGTGGAACGGGCTCCAAAGAGAAATAATGCTAAGTAAAAAGGGGACTCCAAGAATAGGAGACACCCCAGTTGATAACTATTATGTGAATACAGTGAGAAGTTACCCAAAGGTTATTGTCGAGACCGTAAGAACAAATAAGGGCCAAAAAGGCCACTGATGATAGTGCGGGTAAAAACAATACCACAACCGGTATGTGTTGAACCAATAGCCAGTTAGCATGGCGCACTTGCCATAGCAAGTGCTGCTATAACAGGGCTGTTCGGGAAATTTATAACCACTACAAGTACTTGGTAAAGTACTAGAAAGTTAAATGTGATCGTCATAACAGTGGAAGGGCCTGTTAGCCTAACCTCTGAATTGGAAGTACACCAGTCAGCAAGAAGCTAGACTTGGCTAAGGTAAGAAGATGTTGTGAAACCATGAAAATTTTCTTTCAAACCCAGATTTATCTAAACTCTTTCTTTCAAAACCAGATTTTCTTTCAAACCAACACTTCTTTCCAACCTTCTTTTAAACCAAACCAGTGAAACCAGGGGCAGTTGACAAGGATACAACAGTGGATAAACTTTCCCTCGATTAAGTTCGGGAAGCAAGGAATGAAAATTGTCACGGGACAATATAAGGGAGTTGACAATAGAATACTTCACCTAGGCGTGTGACGGACACTACGAGTGTACCAACTGTGTTGTGGGACGACCGCACTCTGATAGGAGCATGTGGGCCTGACAGACCTACTTATAGGTTAGTTGGGTAAGTAGCAATGTATCAATATGATACCCCATATATGTATACGAGTAGAGTCCAGAACACGGGAAGTAGTCGACTCCATACTACGGTCAGCAGTGTAAGTCAAACAAGAGCTAAGGATTACCATGAATGGTTGAAGTAAAGGAACCCAGCTAAATTAAAGAGACTAAAGGAATCAGTGAATGTGTGCAAGGAAATATTTAAGATACAGGAGGTGCGAAGTGCACCAACTGTTATATAAAGACATTGGAGAAGGCGTAGTTAACTGAAAGTACCCATAAGTGCAAGCCAAATGTAATGGCATATTTTAATAACACCCAGGAGCAATCCTTGAGGGGTATTTGGATTAAACATTGTTGGATGAAGCAATATAATTGAAACGCAAGGGTTGAAACAAATACTCGGATTAAACGCTGAAGATAACCTACTTAACAGTAAGACCCTAAGTTGCCAAAGAGACAACTTGGAAGGAATCGTGACGGTAAGGCTTATAAGCCACAACAACTTGTGTTATGTAATGTGATCGGTTGCAGAAGTATATGTTACACAAGGAAATAGAGCGGAAACGAACCACTGCTTTAAGAGTGGGGATACCTCTCGATATTGTGAAACCGCGAGAGCGGTAGTTGTGTGGACCAAGTTCAAGAAATATGTGGAGGATGGACCACGTTGTTATTACCCCAGGATGATTTGAATAAAATAATACGAAAAGAAGTGCTCGTACCAGTTGTGTACACAGGAAGAGTAATAAGTCTGATAGCAATCACCATAGGTGTGTGAAGCTTAATGTGTAGCGAACAACGCTCAAGAAACATAAAGGCTCAAGGAAAAAAAAAATAGTAGTATATTCAAAAATCAGCCAAATGAGTGGCCAGATAAACCCAGCGTAATAGCGGAAGCTAATATAATAGCGGATGCAGTATAAGTTGATGTTGTATAATGAGTAAGGATACGGTGCGCAATAAGCGACCGTTGTGTGAGTATTGTTAGATGATAAAATGGGGAGTGAGCAGAGTTATGAGTTAAACCCAGTGGAGGCACAACAGTAAATGATAGCAAACGAACCGAGCAGTAAGCCGGAAGCAAGTGTTATGTGATAAGAATTTCAGTGAAACACAGTGAAAATTCCATTGGCAATCGCATAAGAGATTTACTGTCAAGAGTTTACGCATCTGCACTCTGTATGACTGAGTGTTTTGGTATTGCACTTGCGCAGTAATGATCAAGTGGGATAGCTAGGATTTGGGAAATGTTAATTGTGGTAGATGTAGGAAGAAACCTATAATACTATAATGATCAATGCATAAGAAATGCAAGGTCATACCAATGGAAAAGTACTTGTACGAAACCAAATGTGGGGGTATGATTAAGAATAAGTGATAACACTGGCACTAAATACCAAATGTCGGTATGAAATATACCCCAGGTGTGGGAAATAACCGAGAGAGCACTACACATTAGGTAGTAGCTCAATCTCAACCGACAGAAGTCGGTAGAAGCAAGTCAATCATTGTGAATTACATAGTAGTTACGCTGTAAGCTATTGGAGAAGTGGATGGAAAGTTTTGGAACTCACCGAATTCGCTCAGGGTAAGAGGTACCATGCGTCGGTTGAGAAACCATTATTACCTAGATAAGGGTAATACATTAGAGATGCATAATACAGTAACAGTAACGAATGGGGCAAACTAGATCTATAATTACCAGAGTTGCGCAATAGAGGCCAGGGAGCCCATACACCAGATACTGAATATACATGGTGAATAGGAATAAATGGCTAGTTGTCAATGCCTAAAAGCCTCACAGGCCAGGACCGAAACCGGTTATGAGTTAGAACTCCAATGCGAATTCTTGATTTAAGGACTAAACCGCCAATATGGTTAAGATCCTCTAATCAGAATCCATTGTGTAATAGACCGCGTGGAAGTCAAAACACTTCACGACGGCAGAACATTTTAAGCCAAGGTTTAGTGATTGATTACGTGGGCGTAATCCCTTTTAAGGGGGGTAGAGCGCAAAACCACTTAGTGTGTTTTACCGTACAAGTGTACGTGAACGGGGTTGTGCATAGCACAAATGATTTGTTATGATGGTTGGCGCGTGTGTTATATAAACATACGCATTTATTTGTGGTTAAATTGTGGTAATTGCGCACAGAAGATGCGAATACCATTGTGGGAAGTGTGTTTATTTTGTTAACAGTGGTGTGTGAGAGTACAAGCGGAAGAGAGTAAAGAAACTCCCGGGGAACTAAAACCCCGACGGTGCATAAATGTAAACCATGTATTGTATTTTGATAAAAAAAATATGTATATATATACAGTGTTGTGATTTATGAGGGGTATAAGACCGACATAGAACCTAGTGAGAATTAAATTCCCTAGGTAACTTGAATTATGTGAGACTTGGATGATGATTGATAGACGGAGTTCTATCCCTTGGAGATGTAATGATTATGACTAGAAGGATTTAAAGATGGAAAATGGGATATGCTTGAATTAGTTGTTGGTTGAAAATGAAGTGGGAGGTGAAACTTGATTATCATGAGATCAAGGGAAGCCGAACACAAATTGGGGTGGAAGGATAGTTCAACACTGATGCTGATCACATCAGGGTTGGATGACTCTAGAAGCTCCCTGTAAGTGGACACAAATAACCACGTTAAGAAAGAAGCAAAGAGCATAAGTTGGACTTGGAGTTGCGTTGTGTTTTCAAAAGGGTTTTCAATTGGCGTTTTCAAACAATCGATTAATGTTTTGAATAAAGGATTCTCTTATACTTAACCTAGTAAAGAATATTTTTGTAGTACTTGCTCACGAGCTGAGGACGTATGAGCCTTTGTCTTCGGACCGGTGACATGAGAAGTATATATGTTAAAAATTAAGTGAATGTTTTGATCTCCCAAAGGAACGGGGACCAGAAGGTGTCCATCGCGACCGGTTCTGCGGGATCACAGTGTATATGTACTCAACGTGGGATTCGAACCCATGGAGAGATGGAAAAGGTATTTCTGTTTGATATACATGCTAAGACATGTTGTGTGGAATAAGTAATAAATATTATTTTAGACCTTGAGTTCTAATGTGGGTGGGTTCTGAATTGATTGTGTTACCCGGGCCTACGAGTCCAAATGTGGTTATGTCACCCAGACCTAAGAGTCTGAGGGATATGTAAGTGCAAGTGTGGTAAAGGTACCTGGACCATTAAGTCCGAGGTTACCATGTGAGTATGATATTTTAAGTATAATGTGGATATGTTGCCCGGACCATTAAGTCTGAGGTTGGATGTAAAGGGTGGTTGGTAGTGGAAGTTTTATGGCTATAAGTAATTCCCGTATTCTAATCCAATGATGCGAGGAAATGCGAACTTCGAGGACGAAGTTCTTTTAAGGGGGGTAGATTGAAATACCCCAAACCTTGGTATGTTGTGTAAATGTTAAACTATGGTATTTAAAGGCTAAAAAGTGCCTTAGAAACATAAATGAACCATTTAAACCATGGTAAAACACAATAAAACACTAAGACACGGTTTGAGCAAAAACATGCTCTAAGCTTGGAGTGAACTTGGTTAGGACCCAAAGAGCCTACCAAGACTTGATAATATTTAATTATGACTTTATAAGGCTAATTAAGTCCTTAGGAAACTTTGGTAGACAATGAACCAACAAACAAAACAAATAAATACCTTAAAGTCAATAAGAGCAAAAATGTGCTCTAAGCTTGGGATAAATTTGTAAAAGACCTAATGGTCATACTTATACCTTATAAATATGTTAATGAACATATTAAATCAATTACCAAAGAAAACCAAGCTTGAAAACAAGTTAAAACACAAAAAGTGCTTTAAGGAGTCTTAAAGCACGTTTTTGAAAAATTGTCTTGTAAATGAGTTTTGAATGGCTAAATGTCCATCATTACTCTTTAATTAACATGTTTACTATATAGTATCACATTTGGGTGGCTATATCAATGGGAAATCAAAAATTTCACTTCTATGTGCTTTGTTTTGTGAATAGTAACTTTTATAAGCTAGTTTGTAACATATGTTATTAGTAAGTTGATTGGTCAACAAAGACCAAAACACCCTTCTAACTAAATGGTGGCCGGTTTTTATGAAGGTGAGTCACCACCATGTAAAAATCAATTAAGGAAAGGAAGGGTAGGAAGGTAAAAAGGAGAAAGTTACCTTTTAATACAAATATCTTGTTAAAGCAAGTTCTATCTTCATTTCTCCTTTCCTCCTTCATTTCACACGTCTCCAACCTCCCTTCTTGCTCTCTTTTACGAGCTGCTACAGCAACACCAACACCACCATTGTTTTCCATCTTTGACCACTTGTAACTCCTAGCTCCATGGTCCAAATTCAATTCCAAGACCACCATTCTTCTAGTTGGAGCAAGCTCTACACTTCTACCTTTTCAAATCTTCAAGAACTCAATTTCGGTGCCAAGGAGATTCACCATTGATGGAGCTTGAGCTCACCTTTTCACATATTATTGTTCTCCTTTGCTTCTAGGTAAGGAATCTCAAAGAAAAATCAAGTTTCCTCTCCTTTTAGTACATGGCCGAAAATTCACCTCACCATGGTGTCTTTACCTTGCTTGTTTTAGCTTCATTTGAATCTTCCAAGGGCTTGGTGGAGTCCTCTCTTGATATATATTCAAGCTCTCTTTCCATTCCAAGGTAAAACAATCATTTTAATACCTTAAGATAATATGTAACTAGGGTTTATAATGAGATGAAGCATAATGCTTGAATACTCATTCTATTATTTGTACATTGTATAGAAGTTGGCAAACAACTAAACACCCCACCGGTTTTACAAGGAAACAAGAAAGAAGTTTGTGAGGAAAAAGAGGTAAACAAACTATCTCAATGTAGTTTAAATGCCTTAGGAAAATGAGCTTGATTTGCTTAATAAAACCTAAGGAGCCAATGGAAATGAGCTAGTAAAATGCTCTCAAGGAGTTTATTAAGGGCATATGTATTGTTGGGTGTATTCGCAGGTCAAAGGCATTACTTATGTGGGAAATTCAGTGTTTAAGGTTTATGCAATTTAAGGGCCTAAGAGCCATGTTATTTAAGGGCCTAAGTGCCAAGCAATTTAAGTTTATGCACTATATTGTGATGTAGTGTAGTTTAAAGGTTTAGTTGTGTGTAAAGAACATCTCTTGTGAAGGTGAATGTGTTTGATGGTTAAAGGATGAAAAACCATATGTTTGTGTATAAGAATGTGTATTAAGAGATTGAATGTTTTGATTGTCTAAAGGTGAAAAACAATGTGTTTTGGTGTAAGGTGATACAAGGGAAGCTATGGCGAAATTTAGTTGATAAACAAAAGAGTTTATGTGTTGTAATGAGATTTTATGACCTAGAAGGTACTAGGAATTTTTAAGTGTTAAGATGGTGGAAGAAGGTGAATCATGGTGTTCTTAGGTGTTAAGGTGCCATGGGCATTGTCTTGGAGGATTTAGAACTCAAATGGGTGTTTTGAACACACCAAGGAATTGTTATGTGAAGTGTTAAGTCTTGTTCAAGATTTGGTAAACAAAGTAAAAGAAATGCCTAGTGAAGGTCTAAGTGAAAACTTGTGGAAATTATAAGCAATTGTGCAAAGGAGATGTGTATGAGAAATAATGCTTTTGGAGTGGTGGTAATGTTTGTGAGACAACACTTTGGTTAGTTGAGGTAGTAGGCATGATATACCACTTAGAAATCTAAGAAAAATGTTATAAGTGCTAGGAATTGTTGTAAGGAATTGAGTAACCAGTTAGTGATGATTTAGGAAAGTTTAGTGCTTGTTTTAAGGTGTTTAAACATGTAGGAAACATGTGGAAAGTTTATGGAATGATTAGGTAAGGTTTAAGGTTGGTTTAGGGGTTGAAAAATGATGTTTTGACAAGTTAATAACATGGTCCGGGACCTAGCCCTTGTATAGGTACCCGGACCACCCCTTAAAAAGAGCCGAGAGTGAAGTTTAGAAGTGGTCCGGGTCCTTAGTCCAGGACCAAGACCCGGACCAAGGGTAAAATAAGGCCGAGAGTACATTCTACAAGTGGTCCGGGACCTTGGGTCCGGACCAAGTCCCGGACCAGGTCAAAAGTGTTGCAAAATCTGTTTTAAAGGCTTCTAATCATGGGGAATTGAATGGTAATGGTTTTAGGTGATGTTTAGGCCTTGTTTGGTGGCATATAAAGGCCTTAAAATGTGTAAACAAGTGTTGGGTTTGATGTGAGAGTTGTAAAGTTAATATCACAAGAGTAAGTTAAGTGTAACGGGAATGACGGGGTAAACTATGGGCGCTTTAAACGTTAAGCAAACATGTTACCCCAATATTAATAAAAGTAATTGTGATGTTACCAGTTGTACGGGATTTGTTCGAGGAACCTAAAAGGACATGATATAGTGGACCGTGGCGACAGGTATGGTTTTCTTGCAACCTGTGTCCTACCGGATTACACCGGCTTGTATGCCAATGTGTTTTTATGAGTGTTGCCACCTTGTAAGATTAAAACATGTAATGAGTTTATAGTAATTCATTTATGTGGCGCATCTGGTCTCCGATACCGTTTAACCTCAAATAAGTGTTGAACCTTAGCTAACTAGAACTAGGAACACGTGAGAGATCGGTATTCGGAGTTAACGACCCAAACCTTGGGAACGTTCTAACCACGGCTATGTGTGAGTTAGTTGGATATTGTTGTTGTATGCAAGTGTGTGAACCTCCCTTGTGTGCTTAACTCGGTTATGATACCGAATGGTGTGTGGTTGTGGTAGGCTCCATAATGGATCTCTAACTACTTATTTATAAGTATATATGTACTAACGGGGGGTTTAGGAGTCCGGTTGTTCCGGCCACGCGTGTGATGGACGGGAGTCGATGTCATATCCGGTTCGGCTCTCTTGGTGTATGTATAGGTTGTATTCCAATTTGGTTTCTACCTTCCCTTAGCTTATCCAAAGCTAATTACTGACTCACGTCGGGCCACAGGGGCATACGAATGTTATTTCGGTGTGCTTGGGATTACTATATCCGACACACCTTGGGTTTAAGTTAACCGTACGATATAACTGGACGGTAACGTGGTTGGTAACGAGCTTAGCATGAGATTGGCAATAATCTCTAGGCTCACTATATATACTAACTATGGTGGAAGGTTCCTTGTGTGAACCGATCTTATGGTGTTTGTGTTGTTATTGTGCTAAGCAATTTCCCCTGCTATGCTATGATATGTATACATTAGGTGTTTAAAATGAATTTGATGTTATCATGTGTACGTCGAAACGAGAAAAGTATTGTTGTGCTTCGCTATGTGAGGAGTGTGATATGTTGTAAGATATGGAGTGTGTGGATCATGGAAATGAATCCCAGTTTTGACAAGAGGCGTTTAAGGTTAACCCGATCTAAGGGTAAGTGTCGTCTATTAAGGAAGTAGCTCCGTTAGAGGAGGAACACTTTAGGGATAATGAACACCATGAGTGACTCATCAAGTAAGGATGTATTATCCGTTTGTTGAGCCCATTGAGGCGAAATGTTTTGTGTTGTGTGATTACAGTTGCATGCATGATTTAAAATATAATCAATCGCATGCTAAGACGACAATTAGTTGTGCGTGGCCTGGTAGCATGTGGGCTGCGGGATTACCATACCAGCAAAGGTGCTGAGCCCCTTGGGGGCCACCCTTTTCTACCTTTTCTATTTCAGGTACAAGGAGCTGGAAGCCGTTCGAGAGTAGGATGGGGTAGATGTTTATACATGGGTAGCCATTTAAATGGCGTAAGCATTGTAGGCGTAGAAAGACCGAAATTGTTATCGGCATCAGTTTATAAATACTCGGTATGGTTGAAAGGTGTATGTTGTTGTTGTTGTTAATGGAAGGGGATAGTATTGTGTAGTCGCTCGGGAATTTAGCCCATCAGACCGGTACAATGTTTATGTATTAGCCTTGTTAGCCATGTGGGTGGCTAACGGCGTGTAACACCATTGAATTAAGTAATGTGATGAGTTGAGATTTCCGCTGCAGTTTAATGTTATGTGTATGGTGGTAGTTGGGGTGTTACAAAAAGTGGTATCAGAGCGAAGTATCGCTCTGGTGACTGGATTACCGAGCTTAGGAAGTACCGAGTTAGGATTTAAGTACTTTGGGTTAAGGGTTGAGTGATAGCGTGAGAGATACGCTAGTAAGGAACTACCAGTGAATACTGGAAACCTACTATATCCTTCCCGCCCTCCACAATCCCTGTTATAAACTTGGGAAACAACGCCAGAGAGATGGAAGTCCACTCTTACTCGGGAATACCCGATCTGGCTGTTATTAAACACATCTAAAGGTACGGAGAACCTGTCATGCGGTAGATCCCGAAAACTGGGAATCCCGGAGACGGTTCCCATCTAAACAGTGTTAACCGCATTTCATAGCGAAGAGCGAAGAATCAGTGTACAGAAGAATAGAATTTCCGGCAACCTGGGTCGACATGCAGAGCAGTCGAGAATAACCAGCTTGCAACGCACTGACCGTGCAACAAGCAAGAAGTGGATTAGTGAAACCCGAGACGAATGTCTATGGGACCACAGTTGGTAAGTAATACACCAACGACATACCAACCAACTAAGGAACTATAACATAGTGCCCAAACAAGAGACAAGTCTCAGTAACCACGACGATGCGTGGAACGGGCTCCAAAGAGAAAATAATGCTAAGTAAAAAGGGGACTCCAAGAATAGGAGACACCCCAGTTGATAACTATTATGTGAATACAGTGAGAAGTTACCCAAAGGTTATTGTCGAGACCGTAAGAACAAATAAGGGCCAAAAAGGCCACTGATGATAGTGCGGGTAAAAACAATACCACAACCGGTATGTGTTGAACCAATAGCCAGTTAGCATGGCGCACTTGCCATAGCAAGTGCTGCTATAACAGGGCTGTTCGGGAAATTTATAACCACTACAAGTACTTGGTAAAGTACTAGAAAGTTAAATGTGATCGTCATAACAGTGGAAGGGCCTGTTAGCCTAACCTCTGTAATTGGAAGTACACCAGTCAGCAAGAAGCTAGACTTGGCTAAGGTAAGAAGATGTTGTGAAACCATGAAAATTTTTCTTTCAAACCCAGATTTATCTAAACTCTTTCTTTCAAAACCAGATTTTCTTTCAAACCAACACTTCTTTCCAACCTTCTTTTAAACCAAACCAGTGAAACCATGGGCAGTTGACAAGGATACAACAGTGGATAAACTTTCCCTCGATTAAGTTCGGGAAGCAAGGAATGAAAATTGTCACGGGACAATATAAGGGAGTTGACAACAGAATACTTCACCTAGGCGTGTGACGGACACTACGAGTGTACCAACTGTGTTGTGGGACGACCGCACTCTGATAGGAGCATGTGGGCCTGACAGACCTACTTATAGGTTAGTTGGGTAAGTAGCAATGTATCAATATGATACCCCATATATGTATACGAGTAGAGTCCAGAACACGGGAAGTAGTCGACTCCATACTACGGTCAGCAGTGTAAGTCAAACAAGAGCTAAGGATTACCATGAATGGTTGAAGTAAAGGAACCCAGCTAAATTAAAGAGACTAAAGGAATCAGTGAATGTGTGCAAGGAAATATTTAAGATACAGGAGGTGCGAAGTGCACCAACTGTTATATAAAGACATTGGAGAAGGCGTAGTTAACTGAAAGTACCCATAAGTGCAAGCCAAATGTAATGGCATATTTTAATAACACCCAGGAGCAATCCTTGAGGGGTATTTGGATTAAACATTGTTGGATGAAGCAATATAATTGAAACGCAAGGGTTGAAACAAATACTCGGATTAAACGCTGAAGATAACCTACTTAACAGTAAGACCCTAAGTTGCCAAAGAGACAACTTGGAAGGAATCGTGACGGTAAGGCTTATAAGCCACAACAACTTGTGTTATGTAATGTGATCGGTTGCAGAAGTATATGTTACACAAGGAAATAGAGCGGAGAACGAACCACTGCTTTAAGAGTGGGGATACCTCTCGATATTGTGAAACCGCGAGAGCGGTAGTTGTGTGGACCAAGTTCAAGAAATATGTGGAGGATGGACCACGTTGTTATTACCCCAGGATGATTTGAATAAAATAATACGAAAAGAAGTGCTCGTACCAGTTGTGTACACAGGAAGAGTAATAAGTCTGATAGCAATCACCATAGGTGTGTGAAGCTTAATGTGTAGCGAACAACGCTCAAGAAACATAAAGGCTCAAGGAAAAAAAAATAGTAGTATATTCAAAAATCAGCCAAATGAGTGGCCAGATAAACCCAGCGTAATAGCGGAAGCTAATATAATAGCGGATGCAGTATAAGTTGATGTTGTATAATGAGTAAGGATACGGTGCGCAATAAGTGACCGTTGTGTGAGTATTGTTAGATGATAAAATGGGGAGTGAGCAGAGTTATGAGTTAAACCCAATGGAGGCACAACAGTAAATGATAGCAAACGAACCGAGCAGTAAGCCGGAAGCAAGTGTTATGTGATAAGAATTTCAGTGAAACACAGTGAAAATTCCATTGGCAATCGCATAAGAGATTTACTGTCAAGAGTTTACGCCTCTGCACTCTGTATGACTGAGTGTTTTGGTATTGCACTTGCGCAGTAATGATCAAGTGGGATAGCTAGGATTTGGGAAATGTTAATTGTGGTAGATGTAGGAAGAAACCTATAATACTATAATGATCAATGCATAAGAAATGCAAGGTCATACCAATGGAAAAGTACTTGTACGAAACCAAATGTGGGGGTATGATTAAGAATAAGTGATAACACTGGCACTAAATACCAAATGTCGGTATGAAATATACCCCAGGTGTGGGAAATAACCGAGAGAGCACTACACATTAGGTAGTAGCTCAATCTCAACCGACAGTAAGTCGGTAGAAGCAAGTCAATCATTGTGAATTACATAGTAGTTACGCTGTAAGCTATTGGAGAAGTGGATGGAAAGTTTTGGAACTCACCGAATTCGCTCAGGGTAAGAGGTACCATGCGTCGGTTGAGAAACCATTATTACCTAGATAAGGGTAATACATTAGAGATGCATAATACAGTAACAGTAACGAATGGGGCAAACTAGATCTATAATTACCAGAGTTGCGCAATAGAGGCCAGGGAGCCCATACACCAGATACTGAATATACATGGTGAATAGGAATAAATGGCTAGTTGTCAATGCCTAAAAGCCTCACAGGCCAGGACCGAAACCGGTTATGAGTTAGAACTCCAATGCGAATTCTTGATTTAAGGACTAAACCGCCAATATGGTTAAGATCCTCTAATCAGAATCCATTGTGTAATAGACCGCGTGGAAGTCAAAACACTTCACGACGGCAGAACATTTTAAGCCAAGGTTTAGTGATTGATTACGTGGGCGTAATCCCTTTTAAGGGGGGTAGAGCGCAAAACCACTTAGTGTGTTTTACCGTACAAGTGTACGTGAACGGGGTTGTGCATAGCACAAAATGATTTGTTATGATGGTTGGCGCGTGTGTTATATAAACATACGCATTTATTTGTGGTTAAATTGTGGTAATTGCGCACAGAAGATGCGAATACCATTGTGGGAAGTGTGTTTATTTTGTTAACAGTGGTGTGTGAGAGTACAAGCGGAAGAGAGTAAAGAAACTCCCGGGGAACTAAAACCCCGACGGTGCATAAATGTAAACCATGTATTGTATTTTGATAAAAAAAATATGTATATATATACAGTGTTGTGATTTATGAGGGGTATAAGACCGACATAGAACCTAGTGAGAATTAAATTCCCTAGGTAACTTGAATTATGTGAGACTTGGATGATGATTGATAGACGGAGTTCTATCCCTTGGAGATGTAATGATTATGACTAGAAGGATTTAAAGATGGAAAATGGGATATGCTTGAATTAGTTGTTGGTTGAAAATGAAGTGGGAGGTGAAACTTGATTATCATGAGATCAAGGGAAGCCGAACACAAATTGGGGTGGAAGGATAGTTCAACACTGATGCTGATCACATCAGGGTTGGATGACTCTAGAAGCTCCCTGTAAGTGGACACAAATAACCACGTTAAGAAAGAAGCAAAGAGCATAAGTTGGACTTGGAGTTGCGTTGTGTTTTCAAAAGGGTTTTCAATTGGCGTTTTCAAACAATCGATTAATGTTTTGAATAAAGGATTCTCTTATACTTAACCTAGTAAAGAATATTTTTGTAGTACTTGCTCACGAGCTGAGGACGTATGAGCCTTTGTCTTCGGACCGGTGACATGAGAAGTATATATGTTAAAAATTAAGTGAATGTTTTGATCTCCCAAAGGAACGGGGACCAGAAGGTGTCCATCGCGACCGGGTTCTGCGGGATCACAGTGTATATGTACTCAACGTGGGATTCGAACCCATGGAGAGATGGAAAAGGTATTTCTGTTTGATATACATGCTAAGACATGTTGTGTGGAATAAGTAATAAATATTATTTTAGACCTTGAGTTCTAATGTGGGTGGGTTCTGAATTGATTGTGTTACCCGGGCCTACGAGTCCAAATGTGGTTATGTCACCCAGACCTAAGAGTCTGAGGGATATTATGTAAGTGCAAGTGTGGTAAAGGTACCCGGACCATTAAGTCCGAGGTTACCATGTGAGTATGATATTTTATGTATAATGTGGATATGTTGCCCGGACCATTAAGTCTGAGGTTGGATGTAAAGGGTGGTTGGTAGTGGAAGTTTTATGGCTATAAGTAATTCCCGTATTCTAATCCAATGATGCGAGGAAATGCGAACTTCGAGGACGAAGTTCTTTTAAGGGGGGTAGATTGAAATACCCCAAACCTTGGTATGTTGTGTAAATGTTAAACTATGGTATTTAAAGGCTAAAAAGTGCCTTAGAAACATAAATGAACCATTTAAACCATGGTAAAACACAATAAAACACTAAGACACGGTTTGAGCAAAAACATGCTCTAAGCTTGGAGTGAACTTGGTTAGGACCCAAAGAGCCTACCAAGACTTGATAATATTTAATTATGACTTTATAAGGCTAATTAAGTCCTTAGGAAACTTTGGTAGACAATGAAACCAAACAAAACACAAATAAATACCTTAAAGTCAATAAGAGCAAAAATGTGCTCTAAGCTTGGGATAAATTTGTAAAAGACCTAATGGTCATACTTATACCTTATAAATATGTTAATGAACATATTAAATCAATTACCAAAGAAAACCAAGCTTGAAAACAAGTTAAAACACAAAAAGTGCTTTAAGGAGTCTTAAAGCACGTTTTTGAAAAATTGTCTTGTAAATGAGTTTTGAATGGCTAAATGTCCATCATTACTCTTTAATTAACATGTACTATATAGTATCACATTTGGGTGGCTATATCAATGGGAAATCAAAAATTTCACTTCTATGTGCTTTGTTTTTGTGAATAGTAACTTTTATAAGCTAGTTTGTAACATATGTTATTATAAGTAAGTTGATTGGTCAACAAAGACCAAAACACCCTTCTAACTAAATGGTGGCCGGTTTTTATGAAGGTGAGTCACCACCATGTAAAAATCAATTAAGGAAAGGAAGGGTAGGAAGGTAAAAAGGAGAAAGTTACCTTTTAATACAAATATCTTGTTAAAGCAAGTTCTATCTTCATTTCTCCTTTCCTCCTTCATTTCACACGTCTCCAACCTCCCTTCTTGCTCTCTTTTACGAGCTGCTACAGCAACACCAACACCACCATTGTTTTCCATCTTTGACCACTTGTAACTCCTAGCTCCATGGTCCAAATTCAATTCCAAGACCACCATTCTTCTAGTTGGAGCAAGCTCTACACTTCTACCTTTTCAAATCTTCAAGAACTCAATTTCGGTGCCAAGGAGATTCACCATTGATGGAGCTTGAGCTCACCTTTTCACATATTATTGTTCTCCTTTGCTTCTAGGTAAGGAATCTCAAAGAAAAATCAAGTTTCCTCTCCTTTTAGTACATGGCCGAAAATTCTCACCATGGTGTCTTTACCTTGCTTGTTTTAGCTTCATTTGAATCTTCCAAGGGCTTGGTGGAGTCCTCTCTTGATATATTCAAGCTCTCTTTCCATTCCAAGGTAAAACAATCATTTTAATACCTTAAGATAATATATGTAACTAGGGTTTATAATGAGATGAAGCATAATGCTTGAATACTCATTCTATTATTTGTACATTGTATAGAAGTTGGCAAACAACTAAACACCCCACCGGTTTTACAAGGAAACAAGAAAGAAGTTTGTGAGGAAAAAGAGGTAAACAAACTATCTCAATGTAGTTTAAATGCCTTAGGAAAATGAGCTTGATTTGCTTAATAAAATACCTAAGGAGCCAATGGAAAATGAGCTAGTAAAATGCTCTCAAGGAGTTTATTAAGGGCATATGTATTGTTGGGTGTATTCGCAGGTCAAAGGCATTACTTATGTGGGAAATTCAGTGTTTAAGGTTTATGCAATTTAAGGGCCTAAGAGCCATGTTATTTAAGGGCCTAAGTGCCAAGCAATTTAAGTTTATGCACTATATTGTGATGTAGTGTAGTTTAAAGGTTTAGTTGTGTGTAAAGAACATCTCTTGTGAAGGTGAATGTGTTTGATGGTTAAAGGATGAAAAACCATATGTTTGTGTATAAGAATGTGTATTAAGAGATTGAATGTTCTTGATTGTCTAAAGGTGAAAAACAATGTGTTTTGGTGTAAGGTGATACAAGGGAAGCTATGGCGAAATTTAGTTGATAAACAAAAGAGTTTATGTGTTGTAATGAGATTTTATGACCTAGAAGGTACTAGGAATTTTTAAGTGTTAAGATGGTGGAAGAAGGTGAATCATGGTGTTCTTAGGTGTTAAGGTGCCATGGGCATTGTCTTGGAGGATTTAGAACTCAAATGGGTGTTTTGAACACACCAAGGAATTGTTATGTGAAGTGTTAAGTCTTGTTCAAGATTTGGTAAACAAAGTAAAAGAAATGCCTAGTGAAGGTCTAAGTGAAAACTTGTGGAAATTATAAGCAATTGTGCAAAGGAGATGTGTATGAGAAATAATGCTTTTGGAGTGGTGGTAATGTTTGTGAGACAACACTTTGGTTAGTTGAGGTAGTAGGCATGATATACCACTTAGAAATCTAAGAAAAATGTTATAAGTGCTAGGAATTGTTGTAAGGAATTGAGTAACCAGTTAGTGATGATTTAGGAAAGTTTAGTGCTTGTTTTAAGGTGTTTAAACATGTAGGAAACATGTGGAAAGTTTATGGAATGATTAGGTAAGGTTTAAGGTTGGTTTAGGGGTTGAAAAATGATGTTTTGACAAGTTAATAACATGGTCCGGGACCTAGCCCTTGTATAGGTACCCGGACCACCCCTTAAAAAGAGCCGAGAGTGAAGTTTAGAAGTGGTCCGGGTCCTTAGTCCAGGACCAAGACCCGGACCAAGGGTAAAATAAGGCCGAGAGTACATTCTACAAGTGGTCCGGGACCTTGGATCCGGACCAAGTCCCGGACCAGGTCAAAAGTGTTGCAAAATCTGTTTTAAAGGCTTCTAATCATGGGGAATTGAATGGTAATGGTTTTAGGTGATGTTTAGGCCTTGTTTGGTGGCATATAAAGGCCTTAAAATGTGTAAACAAGTGTTGGGTTTGATGTGAGAGTTGTAAAGTTAATATCACAAGAGTAAGTTAAGTGTAACGGGAATGACGGGGTAAACTATGGGCGCTTTAAACGTTAAGCAAACATGTTACCCCAATATTAATAAAAGTAATTGTGATGTTACCAGTTGTACGGGATTTGTTCGAGGAACCTAAAATGACATGATATAGTGGACCGTGGCGACAGGTATGGTTTTCTTGCAACCTGTGTCCTACCGGATTACACCGGCTTGTATGCCAATGTGTTTTTATGAGTGTTGCCACCTTGTAAGATTAAAACATGTAATGAGTTTATAGTAATTCATTTATGTGGCGCATCTGGTCTCCGATACCGTTTAACCTCAAATAAGTGTTGAACCTTAGCTAACTAGAACTAGGAACACGTGAGAGATCGGTATTCGGAGTTAACGACCCAAACCTTGGGAACGTTCTAACCACGGCTATGTGTGAGTTAGTTGGATATTGTTGTTGTATGCAAGTGTGTGAACCTCCCTTGTGTGCTTAACTCGGTTATGATACCGAATGGTGTGTGGTTGTGGTAGGCTCCATAATGGATCTCTAACTACTTATTTATAAGTATATATGTACTAACGGGGGGTTTAGGAGTCCGGTTGTTCCGGCCACGCGTGTGATGGACGGGAGTCGATGTCATATCCGGTTCGGCTCTCTTGGTGTATGTATAGGTTGTATTCCAATTTGGTTTCTACCTTCCCTTAGCTTATCCAAAGCTAATTACTGACTCACGTCGGGCCACAGGGGCATACGAATGTTATTTCGGTGTGCTTGGGATTACTATATCCGACACACCTTGGGTTTAAGTTAACCGTACGATATAACTGGACGGTAACGAGGTTGGTAACGAGCTTAGCATGAGATTGGCAATAATCTCTAGGCTCACTATATATACTAACTATGGTGGAAGGTTCCTTGTGTGAACCGATCTTATGGTGTTTGTGTTGTTATTGTGCTAAGCAATTTCCCCTGCTATGCTATGATATGTATACGTTAGGTGTTTAAAATGAATTTGATGTTATCATGTGTACGTCGAAATGAGAAAAGTATTGTTGTGTTTCGCTATGTGAGGAGTGTGATATGTTGTAAGATATGGAGTGTGTGGATCATGGAAATGAATCCCAGTTTTGACAAGAGGCGTTTAAGGTTAACCCGATCTAAGGGTAAGTGTCGTCTATTAAGGAAGTAGCTCCGTTAGAGGAGGAACACTTTAGGGATAATGAACACCATGAGTGACTCATCAAGTAAGGATGTATTATCCGTTTGTTGAGCCCATTGAGGCGAAATGTTTTGTGTTGTGTGATTACAGTTGCATGCATGATTTAAAATATAATCAATCGCATGCTAAGACGACAATTAGTTGTGCGTGGCCCGGTAGCATGTGGGCTGCGGGATTACCATACCAGCAAAGGTGCTGAGCCCCTTGGGGGCCACCCTTTTCTACCTTTTCTATTTCAGGTACAAGGAGCTGGAAGCCGTTCGAGAGTAGGACGGGGTAGATGTTTATACATGGGTAGCCATTTAAATGGCGTAAGCATTGTAGGCGTAGTAAGACCGAAATTGTTATCGGCATCAGTTTATAAATACTCGGTATGGTTGAAAGGTGTATGTTGTTGTTGTTGTTAATGGAAGGGGATAGTATTGTGTAGTCGCTCGGGAATTTAGCCCATCAGACCGGTACAATGTTTATGTATTAGCCTTGTTAGCCATGTGGGTGGCTAACGGCGTGTAACACCATTGAATTAAGTAATGTGATGAGTTGAGATTTCCGCTGCAGTTTAATGTTATGTGTATGGTGGTAGTTGGGGTGTTACATGAGTGCAAACTAAAACAAAAAAAAAATCACAAATGCAACCTATTACCACAGGGATATTACTAGTATAGGATGAAAAATAATTCAACATCAACACCCAACCATAATAGTTGCTAGTCAGATGACATAGCAACTTACTTCGAGGCAAATATTACCCGAAGCATCTCAAGATCCAAGAAACACCGTAACCATTAACTTTTCGGTAGCGTGATTATGAGCTTAAACTGCATAACAATAAACGAATAATAGAGTTTTCTCCTTAAGTAGTCCACAAATAAACATTAAGTAGAGACGTTCCAAAAAAAAAGCCTGTCTACCACTTATTGATGGTTAGAGAAGTAGATAACCACTTTACTATCCAGAGGTGCCAATACTACTTCTGAATGAAACTAATACTTCTTAATACGAGTGAACGCTCAAGAGAAAAGCGTAAAGAACACAAAAAAATATAGTGGACATAGTTTTTCTCAAGAAAAGAGTAGTAAGAAAAGGAGGGTAAAGAGGTAACTCTAGGAGAGATTGTCAAGTACGTACTAATACAAATAAGTAAAGAAGGAAATCAATGAAATAAAGGAGAGTATGTGAACCGATTTAAATGGTGAGGATAAGGGAAAGTTTCCTAAATTATTCTACGAGTTGTAGAAAACCTGTTCATTGTAGTCTCTGCCCAAAGGATGTAAGGACCTTACCTTCAACTTAAGTTATAAATTGACATTTACACCCCCTCTCTAACCACCGTTACGGCGTGTGTATATACCAAATAGTCCAGGTAAAGGTACGAATACCAAGTTATACAGCAAGAAAATAAAGAAAATGAAGTGTAATAATGCTACTCTTAACACCCAGGGAACCACTAAATTGGAAAGTTCTGGTGCCACCCAGTCAACACTATAAAATACCATGTAGGGATTAGTTTGACCAGCTTCTTATAGGTACTAGAGTCCTTACTAAGTGGGAAGGGAAACCAGTTAGGTGCCCTAGAGCTAATGCAGAGAGCGACATAAGAAATTTAGCCGCGATGATCATTTATGTATGAAATTTAATTAACTAGTTTGTAACTTATAATGTCCAAGCTATAGCTACGAGTAATAGAGTCTTGGAAGAAAGGTTAGAAAGACCTTACCCACTAGGGCATTTTAGGAATTGAAATGGAAAACTATATGCGAAAAGTTTAGGAAAAATGAAGACCTCAACTAGGGTCGACCGGAAACGAGACTAAGATGAGTTAGAAGACCTCATAGGCCTGAAGGATTACGAACCCTAATAGGAATCATGGTTGGAATCACCCTATAGCTTAAATCCAATTATGTATTGGAAATACCTACTAATGTTTATAATAAAATTCTATGAACAAAGGAACGTCTAAACTCAAACCTAGAACGAAATGAGAACCCTGAA
Organism: Limonium bicolor; assembly: GCA_023374045.1. Classification (NCBI taxonomy): domain Eukaryota; kingdom Viridiplantae; phylum Streptophyta; class Magnoliopsida; order Caryophyllales; family Plumbaginaceae; genus Limonium; species Limonium bicolor. The sequence continues at coordinate 197,905,610 of CM041779.1, read as the reverse complement.
CTCATAAGCAAAAGGAAGTTCTGCCATGTCAGTTCCTATCTGATAGGGTATTAGACTTTTCTATATAAAAATAATAATAATAAAATATAAACAAATTATGAAGTTGGGAAAGGAAAACACACTAGTTGTCTGAGGAGAGTCAAGGTGGTGACACCATTCGACTAAAGGATGAAACTTACTACTTAAATCACGCTAGCAAATGCTATTCAACTATGACTTAAATATTGAAAATAGACTTAAGAATGTATTAAATTGAGTGAGACCATAGATGTGAAGGACATAACATTGTCATAGTGAAATAATAAAGGACGGTTGAACCGTAAAGGCATACATTATGAATGTACGTCAGGAGAATTCCATATTTTAGACCAAGAATTTAACAAGAGAAATACCTGAAAGGTAACCGATGAAGCACAAATCAAAAACAAGAGTAAGGTTATCAACAATATGACTTATACCAAAAGATAAGAAAAAAAAGAAGCACACTAGGCTAGGAATGCTACTAATATAACGCGCGGGAATAAATACCTACCTTATAAATAATTTTGGTGCACCCATATTATTCAGTTTTGGGATCTCTAGGTAATTGGTATCTTTGCTTTCTGAAAGAAGCTGCAAACCACCCATAAAATTGTAAGTGGAACTATAAAAGTAAATTACGATGCGCAAAGTGCAAACTACTACTTAGAGCTAGAGGAAAATGTCGTTTTACGGCATTTATAGGAAAAAAAAACCTACAAATAGTGTGGTGTTGTCTTGTAAGTATTTAAGGAAATGAATGAAAGTAAACAACAAGTTTTTGCCGTGCACACGATAATGACACAAGTACATGAACAAACAACAAAAAAAATACCAGTAGTATTGGAATTCACAAACTTAGCTTTTCAATGCATTATCAGGCAAGTGTTATGGTGGAGACACCCTATAAACTGACTTCAATAATAAAAATTTGAACGAATTAACACACAATTGAACGACCCGTTGATAGGAGGGAAGATAGTGAATTTAATATGGAGTAACGGTTGCCAAAGGCTGTTGACGATGGCGAACAACAACCACTATCCTATGTAATAAATTAACAATATGGCTGACCAGTTAAGAGAGAATCAATACCTTGTCAAAAACAGGCATTAAGAGTTTATAATAATATAAAGTGCTCCGATAAAGTTCATAATTTTATGCACCGTCTGTTAAGTAATAGTTGAATGTTTCATGGTAGGCTCCTTTGTCAGCATTAGGATATATCTTCAAACCTGAGATATATATAAGGACATAACAATCGGCTACCCAGTCAGGAGCAAGTGCTCAAATGGGCGATTATTCTTTAAAATTTGACAGTCGAAAGTGGGTTATTAAGGAGTTGATTAGAGTAGATGATAGATTGTGTAGCCCTAAGAGCAGTTTAAATTTAAAGAAAATAATATATCCGGAATATACCGTGCATCCTTATACACTCATCTAAGGTCATCAAAATGTACCAAAAATATGAACGAGTAATTCTGTTGAGTTGATTGGGAAAATATATTGTAAGCTGTGTATTATTAAATGTGTGACATCAAGCTTGATCTATCAAGAGGGCAGGTTGAAGCATAAGAAACTTAAAGGGACTAATGTAACCCATGTCTGATTTGAAATAAAAAAAATTAAGAACGTATCGAGAAAATTTGTAGTCGGATTGCTTCCGGCTAAGGAGAACCAAATCCGAACTAGATAATTGTGGGAAAACTTGTGAAAAGAAAGAAAATTTCATTTCTATAAAGATACACGAACCTATTCCACAAAAAGGTTATTAAACACCATGATATCTGATATGGATTCTTGATTCTTCAATAGACTATGAGAATAAGTACAGGAAGTATGGAGGACAAAACTGAAGCTAGTATTTTATGCCATCCCCTGATAGATGGTCAAACTAAGAGGACCATTTAGATATTAGAAGATATACGATGTGCTTGTACTTAGAGTTTTTAAGACACTATTGTGCTAAAACAAAACCAGCCAAAGCTTGTCCCTAGACACAAATAATAAGAACAAGTAAAACAAAATACTTAAACGATACATGAAATATGAGAATTAGGATATCATAAAGAGGGACTTGGGATTCGTGATGAGCTACCAAGTCGTCCTCGAGGTATAAATTAAGAGAAGCGTCTTCAGGGTTGGGAAAAGGGCAAATGAAGCCTAAATGATCTAGGGCCATACATTGCACGGAGCGTGTGGGCCCATTGTCATACACATAGACTTACATATAGAGTTGAGGAAATATATAACAAATTCTATACTCTTTGGCTCAATGAATAGGTACCCCATTCATTCTACGTATTAAAACCTAAGAGACTAGAGCTGAATGAAGCTTTGTGATATTTTAGGACCCCCACCTTATATATTTGGTTCTAACATCAGATCAACTAGAGATATAATGATAAGAGTGATTCCATAAGGGCTTAGTATTCAGCGCTCAGATTTGAGCGTCTCTTGTATGTGGGGTACGTGGGCGTAACCCCTTTTTAAGGGGGGTAGAGCCACCTGACATTGTTGTGGCATTGTGTTGTTGATTGTATTTCGAGTGATGATTTGGTGTGTGTAAACATGCATTGTGTACATTGATAGATGGATTGTGGCACTTCGGTGTATAACATCTTGGTGCATGTTGATTGGCTTGTATTGATTGAGGCACTTCAGTACTTGTGAGTGAGCTATTGTATCTTGACATACATTGGTTGATTGGTAATGTTGTGGTTATATTCCACATTGGTTACGGTGGCTATGTCCCACACAAGGATGCTATTGACATGGTATGTGAGTGCTCATGGTAAAAATGACATGACGCACATTGGTATGGTGGTGTATAAAGGAATTTGTGATATTGTTGGTAATTGTGAATGTTAATGTACATGGAGTGTACGATTGAGATACGTGCTTGATTAAATGCTACTCGGTATGAGACTGAAGTGAGAACCAGTTGAATCTGGTTCTACTGTTGTGTTGCGTTAATGGTGAATATATTGTTGTGATTGTGATTGTGATTGTGATTAGATTTGCTATGCTAGTTCGTGAATTGATCACCAGATGACTAGAAGCGTGTAGGATAATAACTAAAATTGGTTAATTGTCTGTTTGTTTGAATTGGACGTGCGAGGTTGAACTTGACCCTGGTCAGGTCAAGTGATACTAAGCACAAATTGGGGTGGAAGGATAGTTCAACACTCACGCTAACCACGTAAGGGTTGGATGACTCTCGAAGCTCCCTACAAGTGGACACATAAATTGCAAATAGGTGTGAAATTTTATGAGTTCGGATTATAGCAATGTGAAGGCAGTGGAGTTGATGCTAAGTGATGTAGTTGTGTATAGTAAGATAGTAACATGCAAACACTTAGTGGGAAACACAGGGTATATACATATATGTGAGAACTTGGTTCACTATATATATTTGATGAGAGAAAAATTGACTTCGGGACGAAGTCTTTTTAAGGGGGGTTGATTGAAATATCCCTAAGATTTATTAAATAAATAAAGCTTAATTGAATAATTAATTAAGCTAAACTAATTAATTACGGTTAAGAATGCTATTGAGATGAAATATTCAATTCATACACTTAAGGATTTATTTTATAAATAAACATAAGATTTAAAGAGGTTAATAAACCTCACGTAAAATATCGAAATTAAAGAATATAATTTAAGACAAAATTAAATAATTAAATAAATGTACAATACTCCTAATTAGGTGACTAATGAGTACTCACCGATAAATTTAATTGAAGGATATTTACTAAATATGGGGTCGTATAACTTCAAGTACGTTACATGAAATAACGAATTAATAAATGTTATTAATGAAGGACTTAAATAACAAAAAAAAAATTAAATTAACATTACATGTATTGTTTATTAGTACATACAATAATGAACTTACAAACAGGATTTAAGGAAGAAATCAAAGAATAAAATTGGTGAACACGTCATCACATAAAATGATGACAATAAAATAATTAAGTGATAAATTAAATGATAAAGTTATATTAGCATGTAATATATACTGTTACATGAAATAACAATACAAATAAATAAAAAGATGAGCTTACCAATATATTTAACAACCAACTATTAATGGGGTTAAAATAACAAGTTAGAAGAACAAATTATGTCAAAATTGGCCCAGTTGACCGGATGGGCCAACCAGGCCCGCTCCTCTCTCTTGAATTCATTAGCCCATTCAAAAAAAATATAGAGAGGCCAGCCCATCACGAGTCAGCCCTCTTCATTCCTTTCATTCCCTTATCTCCTCTATTTTCTCACTCGTAATTAACAACCCTAACTGGCAAGCGAACAACACTCTCAGTGCCCCTCTTCTTCCTCTCCTTGTAAAATTCTGAAACCCTAACTCTTTCTCCTTCTACTGCCGCCGAGTTCCTCCCTATTCTGCGCCTCCCTTACTCTCTTCTTGTCTCTTTCTATCTTGCTACCGGTCAACCAAGGTAAAAGCCTGCACTACCATTATTCTCCTCCTGTGTTGCGCTAGTTTTAAGGTAAGGAACGGTTCTTCTCAAGTTTTGTTTTGTTTCTTCTTGAATCCAAACTGGAACTTGGAAACTTCCTTACTTTCCTCCTTCATCTAGAAACCACCAGAGAATCTTCAGATCTGGTAGGAACCGAGAGAAAAAAAATCGAAGTGTACTTCTGTTGGTCCCGACCGAAACCGGAGAGGTAAAAGTCGGTCTCGTTGTTCTCTTGTTCATTCTTTTGAAAATCGAAAACACTAACATATTACCCTCATATTCGACTCAAGGGCTGGATCCAGGATAAACTACAAGGGATTGGGGAGAACCCTAACAGTACCGGAACAACGAAATCAGAAGGTAGAAACGAGATTTCAATATTATTTATGAATTTCTAAGTTTTGTTTATATACTTAGTTTGCTTCTATGGTAAGGACTTCGAACTTGACAAAAAAAACTATAACTTGGACATTACGGTATTTTGGTGTTCTGGTAGACCCGAATTAGGGTTCTGTTTGGCATTTTCAAGAAAACCGAAAAAAATAAAAACAAATTTATTAGTAGGTTTTGGTTGGTAAATTGAGTTTTGAAAAGTGTGGGTTAAAAATATGGACATCTTGGCTGATTTCGAAAATCTGGTGGATAATTTTGGTAAGTAATGTTTGTGCGCAATGTGGGTTTAGGAAGTTAGGGCTTAGAATTAGTTAAACAATATTTTTGGGTTAATTTCTGGCAGTTTCGAATTTTGTAGGTCCTCTTATATATGTTGTGTTGATGTGAGAATTCGAAACCCTAGAAATCAGATTAGGGTTTCGAAAAATTGGAAGAAGATTATATATATATATATATATTGGTGTTGAGACCGTAATATCAGAAAGGTGTTTCAGGAATTTGAAAATCTAAGTTCTAGAAATTAGAAGATTAGCGTTGGTCATTGACGTGGGGTTTCCAAAAATATTAACACGATTATTGTAGTTCAAAAACTATTAATTATGGAGCTAATTGGTGATTAGAGTTACGGTAGGAATTAGGGTTGGAAAATTCAAAATTAGGGTGCCAAGTTATATGAATTAGGGTTTCTTATAGAATTGAGTTTCTGGAAAGAAATAAAACAAAATAAAATAATAATTTAGGAATTTCTGAAACTAGGGTTTCAATTTGGGGGCAAATTGAGGAATTGGAATTCTAATTGGAAGTTAGGGTTTCAAATTGAATTGAGACAAATTAGAGTAAATTATTTTCACGGGTTGTAATTTAGGATTTTAGTTAAATTGGGGCAATCGGCAATCAGGGTTTTCAAATGAGGGTAAAAAAAAATTGAAATTGAGGATAAATTAAGGAATTAGAGTTCTAAGAAAATTAGTGGTGCTGAAAATAATTGAGGTAACAATTGGTAAATTGAAAGAAATTGGGTAGAACCGTAACTTAAGTTAGATTGGGGTTAAAATGTGAAATCTGAGAATTTTTGGGCGGAAGTATGAGTATGAAAAATGTGGGGCGCAAATGTAAAAATGAAAAGATTTAGGGCCGAATTAATATTAATGAAAAATTATAGGTGATTTAGTAAGTTCTAATGATCTTAGGGGCATTGTAGTATTTTTTGAAAATATAAGGGTTGAAATGAAAATCTGGGAAATAAATGGGCTAGTTAGTTTTGGAAGTCCGGATCTGTAGTAAATAAGGTTCTTTGAACTTACAAAAGAATCAGAGCCAAAGAAATCCATTGGGCTGGAGAAGATAGAATTCATTATGGGCTTTGAATTAATCTCAATAAAGAGGAATGTGGTTGGGCTAGAACAATTAATAATTAGTATTGGGCTTATAAGTCAAACTAGAGTTGGGCTGGAAAGTAATGAGAAATTGAATTGGGCTTAAATGAATCAGTAACTTAGGAATTAAATTGAGTTTTAGAGCTTAGAAAAGTGGAAGTGGGTCTAATATAGTCAAACGTCCAAATCAGTTAAAAGTTAAGGAATTTAGAGTTAAAATCATTCTAACATAATTAAAACTTTTGTAGTGGGTTGATAAATATAGCCTTAACTAAGTTAGTAAAAACAAATGCTTTAGTTAGAATAGAATGCGAGACAAAATTAGTGGATTTATAACTTGGTAAATTATGACTTAGTCAAATTGGGCCAACCTCAACTTACCTCAATTAAATAAAATAAAATAGGCCTTAGATAAATTGTAATCTAGGCCAAAGTAAATAAAACTCGTAGGGAAATAAACATACTATAGTGGGATTTAGTAAACAATAAAGTTTAAGAAAGATATATACAAATGAGTGTTACGCAAGTGAAAGGCGCTACTAGATTCGATTAACCTTCAATTTAGAGAATGGCCCCAAGGTACGAGCAAGGGTCAAGTACCGGTAAATGGAAGGTTTTAAAATGTCAAAACTTCAATACAAATTTTGAATAAAGTATGGTAGAGGAAGTTAATAATTGATGAAAGATTATTCTGTTCAATAAATTGGGCCTTTAGTTGGGTCAAATTAAATACGTTTCCAGGTAGATAAAATTCAATTGCATAATGCATGTATCTTATTAAATCGATTACACATGAATTAAGTTATAAAATATAACTTATGATTCAATAATTGTAAGGGAATCTCGGTAGTAATAATTATAGATTCTTTACCACTAGTTTGGTGGAACAGACAACTAAAAGAGCTATATTTCTTTAAGTAGGAAGAATACACAAGGTATAATGATGATGAAGATGAGGAATTAACAAATGAGTTTTCCCTCATACTCTAGGATTCAAGAAATGGGACGTTCATGGCTAGAGGTGGATGATGGTATACTTGTGATTAAGACATATTATAAGCTGCATATTCCAGGTATGTTGTTGTGTGATCCGAATGGCCCGAAGGTTACCTCGGGTCCGGATAATTATGTGCGGTGTGACAAGAAGATATGAGTGTTTAAATTCTTCTATGCAATATTATGTTGATTACATATAGCATGTTGATTGGTGATGGTAACTCTAATTACCTTACCATATGATATGATATCACTACGACATCCTTGTGATTAATCGAATGAGAATGAGCTGTTTGCAAATTGAGTACCCTAATATGTAAATGGATAGAGATACATATAGTATCAAGATATATATATTAAGAGAATGTGTTACTACTGAGTAACTTGGAAGGAAACGTAACATGGTGTTACAATATTATGAGATGGAAAGCTTGGTTATGATGTTTATGGTATACCTTCCTAAGAATGACCTTTAGGAAGAAATTGGAAAGACCTTGATAATGCACTAACCCTATGATTTAAATGATCTGTGTTTTATATGTGTGACTACCCTAACCAGTACTTGGCTAACGGGGTAGAATGGGGTCATGAGAGTAGCTTAGGTACAAGAATACCTACGGGGTTCTTGGTCGCGCGTTATGGTGCACCGAGTGGATGCCGACAAACTGGCCCACTCAGATATTGGTATTGGTATTGGTGATGGTTGATATTGGTATGATGGTATGATTCAATGAGGCCTATGTGCCGTTGATATTGGTATGATGGTATGATTCAATGAGGCCTATGTGCCGTTGATATGTTAAGCGCCACTGCCCAGGTTGACCCACCTTCTAATAGGGTACGTGTCACTTCCTAACATGTGACACGTGTGAAACTATGTGAGGATACGCGCGATGGGAAATTGGAGGATCTCTAACTAAAGTTAACAATCGCCAGAAGGCACTGACAATGACTGAATTGTTTGATTATTATGCGTGAAATTTGGTCACGGTGATTGAAATGTTTATTTTATGCCTGGTTTGTCTTGCTTGAACTTCATGCTTGGAACCTGAATATGGTGAATGTGTGGCTTATGTTATGCCTCGTTATATGATATGTTTATTGCTATGTTTAATATGTATGTTAAGCATGTTGTTATATATTTATAAATCGGAATTTGCATGAAATGAACCTGCATGCTCACTTGGAAAATACCTGGGTTAAATCTAAGGGTTCGGGAAGATTGCATGATGACATACTCAGTAGCTGGGCTGACCCCTCCAGCAATATTTTTTTTCAGGTGTGTAGATTGGAAATTCGAAGACGAAGAGCGGGCTGGGGTAGACTGATGTTTAGGATTTCTGATTAAACTTGGACTAAGACCTGGGTTGTAGAGTTGCTCACAGTTATAGTTAAAATTTGAATTAGGCTGTTACATGGTAAGCTATCTCTGTCATCACAGCGTGGTTGGTCGGTTGTTGGTTTGGGTTTTTGGAGGCCTTGTCATGTGCGTTAGGCACGTGACGGCGGTAGCATCCCCTTTGGTTATGCATATGACTATTAGACTTCCGCTGTATTCATTGAATATATGTATATATTATATGATGTGTAGATGTTAATCGGGTTTATGGAAAGGGTTGTTACATGTTTACTTGATAATAGGTGTATCGTGAGGCCCAGTCAGCGAATGCGAAGAAGAATGAATATCGTCACTTGCTGGGTGCTAAAGGGGTTAACAGAAGAGTTCCTGAGTGGATGGCAGAAGGGGAGTTGCCATCAGATGTGAGCACTCTAGATGAGCACCAGAAACGGGGTACATTTTGGAAGCTTTCACGCACTAAGAAAGACCCAAAAACTGGAGAGCGTCGTATCCCTTTGAGAAAACGAAGGAAATTGTTGATAAGATGGTAAGTACTTTTGTTTAATCCTTATTATTTTTTCAAATTCAATATTTCAATCCTATAATTTATTATAAATCCTATATGCATTTACTTCTAAAGGCTGAAATGAACGAGCAAGTAACCCAAGGGACTTGGGCTCCTGATCGACATGATGACCAGCTGTCTCGGGCGCTAGGAAAGAAAGATCATCCAGGCCGAGCAGTGGGGTTAGGGGGGGTTAACATAGGGATAAGAAAAGTATTTGGAAACCCCGGGTTGAGGAAAGGAAGTAGTAGTCAGGAGAGGATGATCCCGTATGATGAGCATTTACGTGTCCTCAGTAACTTCAAAGATCAGTTGAGGAATGAGATCCTTGCTGAAGTGCGTCAGGGGACTGGTGCACCCCAGCCATATGCTCCTGCTTCTGATCCTTCTTATGGATATGCTCCTGCTTCTGATCCTGCTGGACTGCACACAAGCACAGAGTCTAATGATCCGTATCCTTACGCATATGTACAGGTAAATTTTTATATCTTTAACTGTTTTATTACTTGTCATATCGTTTATTACTTATTTATCAGTTCAATCATCTACTAATCTGATTAAATTGTAGGATCCAATAAACTGCAACCTCTTGCTCCCGTACAACAATCAAAATATACCAGTTATAGAAGGAAGAGTGTACACATCACGCTCGAATGACGTGGTCCATGGCATGCCATTACAGCCGTATCACGGGAGAGTGTCTGTGGACGAACCGATTTACACGTGTCCTGATTTAGAACTCCCTGTACCTACGGAGGAGTACAGCACGGTTCGGTCCGCAAAGGGTGCATTTCTTCAATGGCCTGTTCGCCTGATTCAGAAGTGTATGAAGGTACGCCCAATACAACCTTTAATATAGTTATTGTAGTAAATTATAAGTGTGTGGATGTTCAGTTCATGATTAGTAATGTATGTCGATTGCAAATAGGCATTAAAGGAGAAATCAAAGTGTCCTGAAAAAAAGAAGTCAAAGATTACATCTTCTGGATACAGAGCATCCACCAATGTCGTTACCAAAGAAAACTTGGTGGATGATTCAATATATGCACGCTTGGGGCCAAACATGAAAGTGTTGCATGATGTGATCCGTGACTTCCCAGCTGATAAAGATTCTATCCTTCTTAGCTTTGAACCTGACATTCTTCACTATGAAGAAGTTTTAGAAGTCGACTTGTGGACAAACGACGTGCAGGACATCCTGAAATCTGACTGGGTGCCTATCACTGTTGTCCACTCATTCATTCTGTAAGTATTAGTCTTTTTTGGTAATTAAGTTATAAAGTGATGCCCTGAAACAATGTTAATTACTATATCTTTTAATTAATGAATAGGTTTTTGCATGAGAAAATGCAAACTTTTTCACTTACCAAGTATGGATTTCTATGTCCTGAGAGAACATCGTACACTGCTGTGACGTCTGATGTACAAGGTAGTAAGCTCTACTTACAGCGTGCGATTGCTAACAGCATCAATGCGAGAAAGAAATATCTCCTGCTGCCCTACCATCAAAGGTAATAACTTGTGTTTATCATTTTAATTCCATTAAATGTTGTACTTGTTGATTTTGACATTATACTGACATGTTAGTGTTTTGGTATTACATAGTGGTCATTGGGTCCTACTGGTGGTGTTTGGATCGTGCACGTATACTATATCTTGATCCGCTTCGGCATACATTGCCGAATAATATCAAGATAAAGCCACACCTTAACACGTAAGTACATTATAAACCACTTCTTTATGCATTTCAATTCTTTTAATTTAATTTTGTTGTGCATGGATATCCTAATTTTATTAATATACATTTATGACATTTAATGTGTAGTATATATCAAAGTGTTATGATTTCACATCTTGGTATAAGGATAAAAGGTGCTGTCCCCTGGACTGCAGTGAAGGTACATGCATCACTTGTTTTTCATTGATAGAACAAATGTCTTATGTAATTAATCCTTTTTCTTTTCTCTGTTTAAGTGTCCACGTCAACCCGGGGGTTCGGAGTGTGGGTATTATGTCATGAGATATATGCATGACATAATCACCCTTTTTGGTGATATGCAGGATCAATTAGAAAAAGTATGTTGAAGTCATATATATATATTTTTTAATTTTAATGTATTTGTTTAATGATTAACTCATTTTGTATTGTTTGTTTTTCAAAAGGTTTTCCCTAATGTTGGCGAATACGACAGACAAACGATCAACGCTATTTGGAGGATTGGGCGGAGTTTGTCTATATGACTTTAGTTTGATTTTCACTTTGTTTTTTCGATCGAATTGTTATTTAGAACGTTAATGTTTAGAAATTTATGGCTAGTTAGATTGTGAAAGATGACCGGTTTGAGTACAATGAATATCTTGGTAGTTGTATATCTATATGGTCATTTGTGACCATTTGAAATGGTTTGTATATGGTCATTTGTGACCATTTGAAATGTGTTGTTGGTCATTTGTGACCATTTCATCATTATTTTGATTTTTTGACAATTCTCTTACAAAGAGTGATTGACATCCTCTACAATATGACGTAGAGAGATGTTTGGATATATCTGGATGTTGTATCTGTATATTTTACAGGTTTGTTGACATATGTGGGATTGTAAACTAAAACGAAAAAAACCAAAAAAAAATATAGACATTTTCGGCGGTTCCTAGTAAGAACCGCCGAAAATAAGTAAAAAATGGGCAATGTTCGGCGGTTCTTAAGCTAAGAACCGCCGAAAATTGCCAATTTTTAACTTATTTTCGGCGGTTCTTACTAGAAACCGCTGAAAATGTCTGTTTTTTACCTCATTTTGAGCTGGGACAGCCGTTATTTTCGGCAGTTTTGGCGTTTGGAACCGCCGAAAAAGGTTGTTATTTTCGGCGGTTTTATAACCGCTGAAACTTTAGAAAGGCCTTTTTCGGCGGTTTAAAACCGCCGAAAAAGGCCCAAAAGAACCGCCGAAAATGACCCTTTTTCTACTAGTGATTAGTCATGTCCTCTCATTGTGGGTCGACTAATTTTCCCTAAGGGTATTGGAGATCCCTCATCATTCGTTACTACTCTCATGGTTCATGTCTTGCACCATCATCAATACCTCTAATAGAGGTTACTTATATGTACTCCCACTATTTATTGTTTTGTGGTTTATTCATTTCAGTTCTCTTACCGTTATCGGGAGATTACTAATCCAGTACACTCTCTCACATTCTAGTGAGTTCATTGGTTTACGTTACCGTTTCTTGGTTCGTTAGATTTGGGTGTGTTTCCATGTTTTTGTTAGCTCGCATCACGACCCTTACTACGGGTCACTAATCAACAAGACTCGTCTAGGAGTTGATCTATACACTAAGTTAAGCCACACAATCATTCAAGAAGGGTTAGCTCATACAACACACAGCAAGACATACAATGAAAGGCAATAAACCGTTTTCATGCTTTAATCTTGATTAGCCGGCATATAGCACACCAATCAACGTAGTTCGGTTAGCATACTAGACATGAGAAAATCATACCTTTCAACAGGGTTAGCTTTACCGCGTGTTCCCTTGTTCCTTGGTTCACACTTGTTCCACTGATAATGTGTCAACATTGTAACTGTGTTTGTTTTGCACAAATTTTGTATACTGCGTACTATATGTGGACTCTAAATCTGGAATTTTGTTGTCTCTGATGTGTAAAAATAAGAACCCTAGAATCAATATAGGGTTTCGAAAATGAAGACAAAAATTAGGGTTTAGTAATTAAGTTGGTAATTTTTTGAATTGGAAAGAGAATTAGAGTTCTGAAAACATGAATCTGGGGAAAATCCAATTCGAAATTGATTTGGAAAATCGACAAAGAGTTTATGGTATGGAATCAATTTAGGGTTTGAAATGAAATTAGGGTTTTGAACCCTAATTCGAGGGGAAAATCGAATTAGGAATTGATTTAGGATTTTTGTAGAAATCAATCTAAGGTTGCGACTGAAATTTGACAATTAGGGTTTGAGAACAAAAATTAGGTTACCGAATTGAAATTGGGGGTTTTCAAATCGATTTAGGGTTACAAACAAATCAATTTGGGGAAAATTGAAAATTGGGGTTTTAGATTTAAAATTAGGTTTTCTGAAATTGACATTAGGGTTTCTGAATAAATTGGGGTGAAATTGTAATTGATAGAAAATTAAGCGGAAATAGTAATTAATGGAATTTAGGGTCAAAATGGTATTTTGGGAATTTAAGGGCTGAATTGAAGAATCTAATACGAATTAGGGTTTTGGGAAATTGATCACTTTAGTTGCCAAAATTAGAAATGGAATTCAATTTGGTGAAAATTGAAATAAGAAGTCAAAAATGAATTTGGACTAGTTTAGTCAAGATTGAATTGTGGTATGAATATGGACTACAAAATCAAATTAAGTTGGGCTAGAAATTGGCCCACAAATCAAAAGAGTTGGCCTTTAAATTTGGTCAACAAACCAATTGATTAGGTTTAAGTAGTTTGAAGTAAAAAAGTGTAGTTGGGCTTCCAGCCCAGATCTTATAATGGATTTCAAAATTATAAGTGGGTAAAAGATTGGAATGTTGCCTTGGACTAAATTTAAACAACTTGGTATCAGTAAATGTAGATTAATAATCAAGTAATGTGGATAGTTATGGATTAGAATAATTAATAATAATAACAGTAATGATAATACTAATTGTTTTATAACTTATATTAAATGGTAAGTATTAAGGTTGGTATTAATTAAATAAGGAACAAAAGTTTTATATATATATATATATATATATATATATATATATATATATGTGATGGGCTAAGATTAAGACTAATGAGATGATGTATATATAATGTATGGACATGTAAGCGTGTATATGGTTAGTAGGTTAGAACAAAATAAATAAGATTTGAGATTGTAGGTGTATATATATATAACTGTAGCATTTAATTGATGGAAACATACTCATATATAGATATGTATATGGCAAGGATTATATTTTAAGTCAAAATATAAGAGTGACTTTGAAACTTATGATAACAAACTCATAAGTATATACATATGTATATATATATATATATACAACTGGAAGATTTGAACAATTGGGGTAAAGGTTTAGAATTATATAATGGTGGTTGGATTATAAAGTTGGAATTATTGGAGGATTGATATAACGTTACGAATGATAACAACAATTATAAGAACAAGTGTACCTATATAGATACACCAAGGTAAATCAAATAAAAGTCACATAGCATAACATTTAATTTGAATCAACTATATGTAATATAATTATATACATATATGAATGTGGTTCAAATGTACAAGTAAATATAACATGAATTTGTACACATATATGTATACGCATATGTATAGAAATATCATGGAGTATAATGGAATAAATCCTAACATTCGAAAATACTACGAGTAGCGAATTTTCATAACGAAGCCGGCTTAGTTAACGAAACCCGGACCAATTAACTGTTGAAATCTGGAGATGAATTGTCGAGGCTTTAATGTCATTCGGAAATACCGGATTTAGTTAGTCATGTGGATTGACTCGTAGTGATGTAATTATTCCAGATCGTACGTCGGACAAGGGCACCAGACGAGCATAGGTTTTTGCGCATCCTAGGTCTTGGTGTACGGTATGTGGACAGTTTTGATTTGAATTGTCCTGAGTATTCCCACGGGTCCAGATGTTATTTAATGTGTGTTAACAATTCTATGTGGATTCTTATAATTATGTGTGTGTGATTAAGCTGTATATCGGCTTGTTATTATCGCATTATTACTACTGTACGCGAATGCCGATCAGGCTAATATTACGTCGACTATAGATCGACTTATATAAACATACATATGCGATCAATGTGATGAAACGATGGTTACTTAAGATAATACTCTTAGTATTATAATTATGTAAATAATAACCTAAGTAAAACACTCAGGTACGAGATACGACAATGTCGGTCTCTAGAGCATGGATCTCGAACATGAATACAACCTATATTACTTCTAGGCATGCGTAAGACCCATAGGGCAGCTAAGTAATAAATGTATTCCCATAAAACTAAGAGTATATCTTACGAAATGATTAAGACACTTAATCCTATGAGAGAATTGGTATGTGATGAGGAGAGGAAATCCAGTGTAGTTTACGAACTACCTGGTTGCGCATTTGTGATCACTCAGGGGATACCCGATCGCGTCCCGCTCTAGGAACTTCCAACGAGCCCACATAGATCGTTGGTCAGATGGTACCTACTATTGGTACATGGCTACAGCCTTTTTATGGACGCCTTATTAAGGCAAGTGAAAGACCAGGGTCTCCGGACCTCGGGCAAACATGAGCACCTTTGGGTGTACGGAAGGACTACAAAGATTGGCTTGGGTTGTCCTAACATGACACCCAACTGGTGATGTGAGTAAACACGGTGATGTTCGATGGGGCCTTGAAGGCCAAATTTTAATACAAGTATTAATATTGTTCGCTAAAAGTGATTATGCACTTTATTGCATTTATTCGATATCTTCGTTTATGCAACTGCTGCTTGTGAAATGTAGTGATTGTATTGGTTGTGAAATACCCCAAACTAATAAAATATGGATTAAATGTTTAATCACAGATGCTACCCGATGTAATCACCACTGTACAACAAACACAGCAGAACCAGCAACAGCAGCAGGAACAACAGCAACCCGACCCGCCTCAACCCCGAGAAACGAATTGGGTAAAGGCAGTCGCCGACCTTCGACCTCCATGCTTTAAAGGAGAGTGCGACCCCGCCAAACTCGAGGCCTATCTCTCCGAGATGGAGACGGCATTCGAGACACTTGAGACTCCCGCTGGAGTTCGAGTGAGGATAGCTGCGTATTACCTCAAAGACGCGGCTATGGACTGGTGGAAGCTCGTTAAGGCCGAGCACGTAACTGATCCCGCATTCGGATGGGAAGCATTCACCTCTCTCCTCCGATCTAAGTATTACCCCGAGCATGTCAAGACCAAGAAAAGGCTTGAGCTCGATGCACTGAAAATGACCGAGAAGATGACGGTTGATGAATATTACCGCACCTTCACCTCTCTTCTCAGACTTCTACCCGACCTTGGGTATACCGGCCAAGTCTTGGTCGACCGCTTCTACGGCGGATTGAGCCATCGACTCCGGTATGGCATGGGCTTCACACGGTTTACCTCCCTTCAGGTAAACAAGTTGAACCTTTAAAAGCCATGAGTAATGTGAATTAGTATTCCCGTATGTAAGTGTAACCTAATGCCTAAGTAATTCAGGAGTGCTACCACGCTGCATCTCGAGTTGAGATCACCTGCCAGCTAAGAGATGAGGAGCAAGCGCTGAAGCGCAAGGTGAGCGGCAAAGGTAACCCCTCCGATGATCAAAACCAGTCCAAACCTTGGAAGAAGAGGAAGGGGAAGGGGAAGCATTCCCATCAGAAGAACACTTCCGGAGACGGCGGTGCCCATGCTGAGAAGGGCAAGGCAGCTGAGCCATTACAGATTGCCTACACCGCACCAGTGGCAGCGAAGCCACTGAGGTCTCAGCCCTACAGGGGTAAGAAACCGAAACCGAATTAGTACACTTGTGAATTAGTATGTATGTGGAGTATTGTAAGTATACCGAACCTTGCTAACTTGGAAGCTATGGGTTCTGGATTTGGCCAAGGAAAGAACCAATCTGATGGCCGCAGCTACATCTGCCGTAACTGCAACAAGGATCATCCCGGCACAGATTGCCAAGGAAGGGAGATCCGCTGCTTCACTTGTCAGAAACCGGGCCACCGTGCCAATGCATGCCCAGAAAACTCCATGCCCAAGGGCAACTACCAGGGCTACAAGCAACATGAAGGCAAGGAGGTTGCATCTGGCGATGCTCATGCCCAGCATACCTCACAGGGACAGGGATCCCGAGGTCCGCAGAAGGGCGCACCGCAGAGGCAGCCGGCCTTACACATCATTGACCGTGACGGGACCGGGACTAAGTCCGGCCCAGGTAACTACCGTAACCTTTAATCCTTGAAGAGCATGGCTAAGTATTAAAGTAATTGTATGAATGGGAGTATGAATGCGTAAGTACTTGAAGTATGAAATTGAGCATGAGTAAGTAACATGGAAGTATGTATTGAGCATGAAATGGATTAGTAAGCCTAGAACTCATACTAGATATAGTTTACCACCTTAGGGAAATTCCTTATCTGTTACCCAATACCTTCGAACTCACCTCATGAAGAGACCGACATCACCACTCACCACTTCAACAACAACCAGTGTCAGGTCATCCGCCCAGGTATGATCTTATTAAAAGGATACCTGACACCCGAAGCACAAGTTTCAATCATCCGACGGTGCAACGAGTTAGGAATGGGTCCAGGAGTATTTTATGCACCCGAATTCCCCGGTGGAGCTACAATGAAGCTGAAAATGATGTGCTTGGGAAAGGACTGGAACCCTTATACCAAGACATACCAAACAACGCGAGCAGGAGACGGAGCAACACCTCCAGCAATACCCCCAGAATTCCAAATGCTTGTCACACAAGCTGTAGAAATTGCACAACAATGTGAAGATGAACCAATCCCTGCACTTGAAGCAGACCTATGTATTGTCAACTTCTATGAGAAAGAAGGACGACTTGGCCTACACCAAGACAAGGACGAGACAGCGGAATCTCTTGAACTAGCAGTGCCCGTAGTGTCTTGGTCCATTGGTGATGACACCGTATTCTTGTATAGCGAGCAGAAGCGTGTGGACCTCGCAGAGAAATTGGTATTGAGATCAGGAGATGTTCTAGTCATGGGTGGAAAATCAAGGTTGCTGTATCACGGAATCCAGAAGATCAAGTTGAATACAGCACCACCGGCAATAATCAATGCCACACACATGAAACCAGGACACCTGAACCTTACCTTTAGAAAGTATTAATCTTGTAGTAGCATGTAATCCAGTAGTAACGTGTATTAGAGACACAGTATGTATGATGGTTGGTTAATCAATAAAAGCAGTGTTGGTTATTAAATTCCACTTGCGTTCCACCATCTCTACTTATAATCTCATGAATCAATAGGTTGTGGACTCGGTACCGAAGGTAACCTGAGCATCCTCACCGAAGAACAAGCCGGCAAAAGCGGCACCATTCTAACGGGAACATTCCCAGTGAACGGCATTGAAGCCTCAGTATTATTTGACTTCGGCGCCTCTCACACCTTTGTATCGCCATCATTCGCTACAAGGTTGGGGCTAGACGCAGATGAGCTACCAAATTTCTTGGTCACTCTCCCGTCGAAGGAGCGGGAAAAATGTACTAAGTACTACCACACCGCCACAATTCAAATCAAAGGTGAAGCGTTTCCCATTTCCTTCATTGAATTCAACGGATTGGGATTCGACTTAATAATTGGAATGAACTGGTTGGAGCGGCACAAGGGATGGATCCTATGTGTCGAGCACCGCTTGCTACTCAAGAGCCCATCTAGGGTCACTGTTTCATACCGCCAGAGGCTGAGAGAGCCTTCAACTACAGTCATCTCCGCTATGGCAATGTATCGGGAGCTCAGAAAGGGACATGAAGTGTATTTATGTCATGTGCAAGACCTAGAGAGAGATCCAGAATTCAGTGATGATGTAGCAGTAGTCTCAGAATTTCCTGATGTGTTTCCGAAAGAGCTGCATAGTATGCCACCACAGAGAGCAGTAGAATTCAAAATCGACCTCATACCAGGTACTGGTCCCATTGCTAGGGCACCATACCGTATGGCACCAGCAGAAATGGCAGAACTCAAAGAGCAACTACATGAATTACTCGACAAAGGGTTTATACGCCCGAGCGTATCACCCTGGGGAGCACCGGTCCTCTTCGTGAAGAAGAAGGACGGTAGTCTCCACCTCTACATCGACTACCGCGAATTGAATGCGGTCACAGTAAAGAACAAATTGTGAGCCTCGATTTTAAACCCTATCCTATGTGGATTAACTTGATTGGGATCTAATCGGGTTTTAGGTCCACTTATAGCCTAAGATTAATAACTATGTCACATAACAATAATTATTAAAACCTAAGCTAGCTCACTGGAACCTATTATGAGTCGCCACCTAATTTTAACCTAGATCAAATTAGGAAAGGAGAGTTCGGGTTCGGGGGCTTGATATTCGACTTAATTAGGGTTCAAATTACTTTCATTACCCTTCCTAGGTCGTTTTTCCTCTACTTGGTTCAATTACGGCTTTCTACAAAGTTGTTTTTAACCTAGGTGCACGCTTCTGTTTTTTTTATTTTTTTAACGATTTTTTGACAGAAAATTAAAATTACCTAAACTAGGGTTTCGGAGGCAGAATTAGGTCAAATTTTGTTTCCGTCCGTAGCCACGGACCTAATGTCCGAGACCACGGACCCCAGTTAACCCATATGAAAATAAAAGTCGAATTAAACAGAAAACAGAAAATTGTAAGGTCCGGGGCCACGGACAGGCTGTCCATGGGCCCGGACATTACTAGAAAACCTAAATTTTTAAAATTTAAAAATCCCGCCGCCGTCCGTGGGCGTCCGAGCTTACGGACAGGGAGTCCGGGACCCCGGACATGACGTCCGTGGTTGTGGACCGCCCTCGGACGGCGGCGTTGAGGCTGTTCCCGAAGGTGTTTTTGGCTCAAATTTTATGGGTGTGTAGCCTAAAAGATGTACAAGACGTTAGTGATTGAAAGTTTTCAATTTGAATTCGAAATAAGCACGAAACTTGGTAAACAAGTTATTGGACAGAAGCTTAAACAAACAGCAATACAGAAGCGTACGAAGGTTAGTTTGAACCCAAAATTTGACAGAGAGTTAATAAGGTTGTGGGGAATTAGAAAAGTAGAGTTGTAACCTGTTTTACCTTCGAATTCAAGATGATTCTTCACGCCGGGATTCGTTGAGTGCTTCGTTGATGGCAGACCCGAAAGGATTTCGAACCAAGCTTCTGGTTGTTGGTTTTTCTTGCTGTTCTTCACGTTTTGGTGGTGTTTTTGTGGGGTTTTGATGACTATTGGTGCTTTGGGGAATGGAAATCGTGTTTAGATGGTGATTTCGGGGGATTTTCGGTATGATTTGGGTGGCCGGGTGTTGGAAAACGTGAGAGAGAGAGAGGAGGCTGTGTTTTCTGACTCTCTAGGGTTGTTGTGCATATGAGGTTCTGATTTTATCCAAAAACCTATCCCCTTATATAGACTTTCTTAAAGATAAAGAAAATCTAGTAAAAGTAAGATTTTTTGGTATTTTAATTAAAAGACTTCCCAAAGGAATTTTGCTGTGAAATTTTAACCACATGTCAAGGATGGATATTATGAATTTTCTGAGGTGGAACCGAATTTTTTAAATGTTGGAATATTTTTAAATTGAATTTCTTGTCAGATTCAGTCAGAAATTGCTAGAAAATTATTGGAAACTCGAAAAATCAAAATTCCAACGCCATTATGCTTAGAATGTCATCCTCTATCATGGGTTACAATATCAAAGCGTTTCAAGCTGATTTGGGCATCCTTTGGAGGAGAGAGAAAGCTTATAAGAGGTCTCAAGAGCCTTTAAAGATTACCAAAACGCCCCTGAAAATGACGAAGCTGCTCCCCATGGCATGGAACGCGCCGATCGAGCCGGAATCCCTCACTACTTGATTAAAATGCCTCTCACAACACCAGCACCCCGTAGACCCTAACCCAGGGGGTCAAAATTTTGGGTATAACAGATTGCCCCCCGTCAACTAGACTTTGTAGTGGATGTGAAAATTCTGGTTGATGCTTGAGTGATGCCCCAAAATTTTGGACTTCACGAAATTCTCCATGTTGTGCGAAACCGCGTTGATTGCGTGCAGCTATTCGGAGGCGCTGACTACCTAAGCAACAAAAACGCTGTCGAGCTATTCTAAGTTGCTGACTACCTATAAGTGAAAATGTGTCAAGCTATTCTAAGGCGCTGACTACCTAGGTGACGAAAACGTAATAATGTCAAGCGGTTCTAAGGCGTTGACTACCTAGGTGACGAAAACGGAATAATGTCAAGCGGTTCTAAGGCGTTGACTACCTATAATACATGAAATGATGCGATGCCAAGCGATTCTAAGGCATTGACTACCTATAAGTAAAATGAAGTAATGTCAAGCAATTCTAAGGTGTTGACTGCCTGTGACGAATGAGATGATGTCAAGCTATTCTAAGGCATTGACTACCTATAAGTAAAGTGAAATGAAGTAATGTCAAGCGATTCTAAGGCGTTTTCAACCTAAAATGTGGAAAGGAGATAATGTCAAGCGATTCTATGGCGTTGACTACCTATAATGATGATAACTGGGTGGTATGCAAATGCTAGAATGCTGAAATGTTGATGATGCTAATGATGTTGATGATGTTGATGATGTTGATGATGTTGATGATGTTGATGATGCTGATGATGCTGATGATAATGCTGATGATGCTGATGATGCTCGGATGCTTCTCGGGACCGAAACCCGTGCCAATGCTCCTGGCTGGACCCAATGTGGACTTATTGCCATCGCCCCCCAAGCCGGTGTGCAGGGATAACTCCTGGTAAAAACTCTGGGGACTTATTACCTTTGCCCACCATTCGTTGATCCCGAAAATAAGTTGACATCACAAAAGGAGGATTTATTGCCATCACCTCGCCAACTTTTCTGTCGCCAGGTCTTGTGTCGCGCTTGGATAATGCAACTTGGTCTTATGACGAGCCTATATGAATGTGATGAATGCAATGTGTTTGATAAGAGCGGGTAAGCTAAAGGGTAACGCTAGGTCTTACTACGAGCCTAAGGGAATGCAACTAGGTCTTATGACGAGCCTGAAGGATGGTTCTAGGTCTTATGACGAGCCTAAGGGAAGGATCTAGGTCTTATGACGAGCCTAAGGGTATGCAACTAGGTCTTATGACGAGCCTAAAGGATGGATCTAGGTCTTATGACGGGCCTAAGGATGGTTCTAGGTCTTATGACGAGCCTAAGGGAATGCGACTAGGTCTTACTACGAGCCTAAAGGATGGATCTAGGTCTTATGACGAGCCTAAAGGTGGGATCTAGGTGAAAGTGAGTCAAGTGTATGGTGGGTCCAAAAGGATGTAGAAGGATTATGGTTTATGTCAAACCTGGAGATGGTAAGGCTCAAGACGGGCTTGCGGATGTTTGAGTGTGAAGGTAGGGCTTAGGACGGGCCTAAGGAAATTTGATGTGGAGGTAGGACTTAGGACGGGCCTGAGGAAATTTGATGTGGAGGTAGGACTTAGGACGGGCCTGTGTGATATGAGGAGGGTTTTGGGTTTTGGATTTTTGGGACTCAAACGGTGTCGTTGTTGCAATTGTTGGGACCAACAATTGCCCCCAGTATTTTTCCTTAAGACGATCTGAGTTTTTTTTAGGATTTTATGGCAATCGATCGGAACGATCGATTGCCCCCAGTATTTTCTTTGATTAACCGCACAAAACAAGTCTCACTCTCACAAGGTCAGGGTTTATCTTGATGTGGTGCTTTCTATCCTACATTCAAAGTGTTTAATATTTGCAATCGTGCTCTCCTTTTGGGTCAAGACATCTCAACCATTGAATTTGACATTTGTTCGATTTACGCGTTCAACCTGTTACTTTCATGTGATTGGATACACAACTATTAAGTCGGAAGTCTTTTAAGCTTATAACGTGGCTGTGGGGCGTGATGAAAGACAACGGGATGGTGGAGGAACGTTTAGGATATGTGGAGCTATAAGGGTGACCAAAGCTGCAACTTGCACCTTCTCTCGGACTTGCCTTCTTTGTCCTGAAGTCGTTTGGCTACTTCGTGATGACTTCTCTTGTAAACTTGGGACTTGGAACTTTTGGGTTGTTCCTTGCGCCTTCTATCTTCTTTCCGATTTTGGATTTCTTCGAGGCTTTTCAAGTTTGCCTTTCTTTAAATTTCCTTTCCTTCGGGGTTCTTGTGTTTCCCGGCTTTGAACTTTGAGAGCTATTTTTGATGTTAGCTCATTGGGATCCTGTGTCACTTTGGGACCATTTGCGGATCGTTTCGTCATGCTGGTAGCAGTTTTGCTTCTTCGGACTTGTAGAGTTGCTGTTCGGAAGTCGGTGTGAGCCTCGATTTTAAACCCTATCCTGTGTGGATTAAGTTGATTAGGATCTAATCGGGTTTTAGGTCCACTTATAACCTAAGATTAATAACTATGTCATATAACAAAATTATTAAAACCTAGGCTAGCTCACTGGAACCTATTAGGAGTCGCCACCTAATTTTAACCTAGATCAAATTAGGAAAGGAGAGTTCGGGTTCGGGGGCTTGATATTCGACTTAATTAGGGTTCAAATTACTTTCATTACCCTTCCTAGGTCATTTTTCCTCTACTTGGTTTATCTACGGCTTTCTACAAAGTTGTTTTTATCCTAGGTGCGTGCTTCTGTTTTTTTTTTTAACGTTTTTTGGCAGAAAATTAAAGTGTAAATTAAAATTACCTAAACTAGGGTTTCGGAGGCAGAATTAGGTCAAATTTTGTTTCCGTCCGTAGCCACGGACCTAATGTCCGAGACCACGGACCCCAGTTAACCTATATGAAAATAAAAGTCGAATTAAACAGAAAACAGAAAATTGTGAAGTCCGGGGCCACGGACAGGCTGTCCGTGGGCCCGGACATTATTAGAAAACCTAAATTTTTAAAATTTAAAAAAAATCCCGCCGCCGTCCGTGGGCGTCCGGGCTTACGGACAAGGAGTCCGGGACCCGGACATGACGTCCGTGGGTGCGGACCGCCCTCGGACGGCGGCGTTAAGGCTGTTCCCGAAGGTGTTTTTGGCTCAAATTTTATGGGTGTGTAGCCTGAAAGATGTACAAAACGTTAGTGATTTAAAGTTTTCAATTTGAGTTCGAATTAAGCACGAAACTTAGTAAAAAGGTATTGGACAGAAGCTAAACAACAGCAGTACAGAAGCGTATGAAGGTTAGTTTGAGCCCAAATTTGACTGAGAGTAATAAGGTCGTGGGGAATTAGAAAAGTAGAGTTGTAACCTGTTTTACCTTCGAATTCAAGGTGATTTTCACACCGGGATTCGTCGAGTGCTCGTTGATGGCAGACCCGAAAGGATTTCGAACCAAGCTTCTGGTTGTTGGTTGTTCTTGCTGTTCTTCACGTTTTGGTGGTGTTTTTGTGGGGTTTTGATGACTATTGGATGGGGATTGGAAAAAGTGTTTAGATGGTGATTTCGGGGGATTTTCGGTATGATTTGGGTGGCCGGGTGTTGGAAAACGTGAGAGAGAGAGAGGAGGCTGCCTTTTTTGACTCCCTGGGTTCTTGAGCATGTAAGGTTCTGATTTTATCCAAAACCTATCCCCTTATATAGACTTTCTTAAAGATAAAGAAAATCTAGTAAAAGTAAGATTTTTCGATATTTAGTTAAGTGACTTCCCAAAGGAATTTTGCTGTGAAATTTTAACCACGTGTCAAGGATGGAAATTATGAATTTTCTGAAGTGGAATCGGATTTTTTAAATGTTGGAATATTTTTAAATTTAATTTCTCGTCAGATTCAGTCAGAAATTGCTAGAAAATTATTGGAAACTCGAAAAATCAAAATTCCAACGCCATTATGCTTAGAATGTCATCCTCTATCATGGGTTAAAATATCAAAGCATTTCAAGCTGATTTGGGCATCCTTTGGAGGAGAGAGAAAGCTTATAGGAGGTCTCATGAGCCTTTAAAGATTACCAAAACGCCCCTGAAAATGACGAAGCTGCTCCTCATGCCATGGGATGCGCCGTTCGAGCTGGAATCCCTCACTACTTGATTAAAATGCCCCTCACAACACCAGGACCTCGTAGACCCTAACCAGGGGGGTCAAAATTTTGGGTATAACAGATTGCCCCTCGTCAACTAGACTTTGTAATGAAAGTGAGAAGGCTAGTTGATGCTTGAGTGATACCCCAAAATTTCAAATGTTTCCAAGACCCTGCATGTTATCGAAAACCGATAAATTGTGTCGAGCTATTCTAAGGCGCTGACTACCTATAAGTAAAATGAAGCAATGTCAAGCAATTCTAAGGCGTTGACTACCTATAATGATGATATGATGTCAAACTATTCTAAGGTGGTGACTGCGTGTGACGAATGAGATGATGTCAAGCTATTCTAAGGTGTTGACTGCCTGCAAGTAAAGTGAAATGAAGTAATGTCAAGCAATTCTAAGGCGTTGACTACCTAAAATGTGAAAATGAGATAATGTCAAGCGATTCTAAGGCGTCGACAACCTAAAATGTGGAAACGAGATAATGTCAAGCGATTCTAAGGCATTGACAACCTAAAATGTGGAAATGAGATAATGTCAAGCGATTCTAAGGGGTCGACAACCTAAAATGTGATAACTGGGCGGTATGCAAATGCAAGAATACTGAAATGTTGATGATGCTAATGATGCTGATGATGTTGATGATAATGCTGATGATGCTGATGATAATGCTGATGATAATGCCGATGATGCTGATGATGCTCGGATGCTTCTGGGGACTGAAACCCGTGCCAATGCTCCTGGCTGGACCCAATGTGGACTTATTGCCATCGCCCCCAAGCCGGTGTGCAGGGATAACTCCTGGTAAAAACCTTGGGGACTTATTGCCTTCGCCCACCATTCGTTGATCCCGAAAATAAGTTGACATCGCAAAAGGAGGATTTATTGCCATCACCTCGCCAACTTTTCTGTCGCCAGGTCTTGTGACGCGCCTGGATAATGCAACTAGGTCTTATGACAAGCCTATATAAATGTGATGAATGCAATGTGTTTGATAAGAGCGGGTAAGCTAAAGGGTAACGCTTAGGTCTTACTACGAGCCTAAAGGAATGCAACTAGGTCTTATGGTGAGCCTAAAAATGGTTCTAGGTCTTATGGCGAGCCTAAAAATGGTTCTAGGTCTTATGGCGAGCCTAAAAATGGTTCTAGGTCTTATGACGAGCCTAAAGGGAATGTGACTTGGTCTTATGGCGAGCCTAAAAATGGTTCTAGGTCTTATGGCGAGCCTAAAAATGGTTCTAGGTCTTATGACGAGCCTAAGGGTTGGAACTAGGTCTTACTACGAGCCTAAGGGAATGTGACTAGGTCTTATGGCGAGCCTAAAAATGGTTCTAGGTCTTATGACGAGCCTAAGGGTTGGAACTAGGTCTTACTACGAGCCTAAGGGAATGTGACTAGGTCTTATGGCGAGCCTAAAATGGTTCTAGGTCTTATGGCGAGCCTAAAAATGGTTCTAGGTCTTATGACGAGCCTAAGGGTTGGAACTAGGTCTTATGACGAGCCTAAAGCTGGAATCTAGGTCTTATGACGGGCCTATAGGGTAGCTCTAAGTGAAAGTGAGTAAAATGTATGATGAGTCTAAATGGATGTAGAAGGATTAGGGCTTATGTCAAACCTGGAGATGGTGGCGCTCAAGACGGGCCTGTGGGTGTTTGAATGTGAAGGTAGGGCTTAAGACGGGCCTAGGGGGATTTGTTGTGGAGGAAGGGCTTAGGACGGGCCTAAGGATGTTTGAATGTGGAGGTAGGGCTTAGCTCGGGCCTGAGGATGTTTGAATGTGGAGGTAGGGCTTAGGTCGGGCCTGAGGATGTTTGAATGTGGAGGTAGGGCTTAGGTCGGGCCTGAGGATGTTTGAATGTGGAGGTAGGGCTTAGGTCGGGCCTGAGTGATATGAGAAGGGTTTGAATCCTTTGGGTTTCTAGCTTTTGGGCCTCAAACGGTGTCAGTGTGGCAATTGTTGGGACCAACAATTGCCCCAGTATTTTTCCTTAAGGCAATCTGAGTTCTTTAGGATTTTTGGCAATCGATTAGAACGATCGATTGCCCCCAGTATTTTCTTTGACTAATGGCGCATAACAAGTCTCATTCTCACAAGGTCAGGGTTTTGACGTAGTGCTTTCTAACCTACACTCGACGTGTTTGGTGTTTGCACTCGTTTCTCACAACTTCTCAACCATTGAATTTGACATTTGTTAGATTTACGTGTTCAACCTGTTACTTTCACGTGATTGGATACACAACTACTAGGTCGGAAGTCTTTTAAGCTTATATCGTGACTATGGGCTATGATGAATGATAACAGGACAATGGAGGAATGTTTAGGATATGTGGAGCTATAAGGGTGACCAAAGCTGCAACTTGCACCGTCTCTCGGACTTGTCTTCTTTGCCTTGAAGTCGTTTGGCTACTTCGTGATGATTTCACCTGTGAGTTTGGAACTTGGGACTTTTGGGTTGTTCCTTGCACCTTCTATCTTCTTTCCGATTTTGGATTTCTTCGAGGCTTTTCAGGTTTGCCTTTCTTTGAATTTTCCTTTCCTTCGGGGTTCTTGTGTTTCCCGGCTTTGAACTTTGAGAGCTATTTTTGATGTTAGCTCATTTGGATCCTGTGTCACTTTGGGACCATTTGTGGATCGTTTCGTCATGCTGGTAGCAGTTTTGCTTCTTTGGACTTGTGAAGTTGCTGTTCGGAAGTCGGGCTCCTTGCTTCCTTTGGTCACCAGGTCGGTTATTCATCATTGGCTGGCTTGTTTGTGGAGTTTGTAGTGTTGTAAAAGGGGAACGTATATGAAAAGCTCAGCGGGGGTGCCTAGGGTGTAATGTCAGGGTTCACAAGCTTTTGGCTGTGTGGTGCTGTACCTAGGTGCTTCGTCATCCCTAATAGTTGTGTATCCGTTCTTTGTTACTTTTCACAGGTTTAAGCGTAAATTTACAAAGTGTCTCCTTCGGTCGGAGTTATGCCGTTTACCTTACCTTTGAATGTGATCTCTCTAGAGTCACGTAAAAATGACATGCTCTTTCACTCATGGTTTTACCGCTCAAGGCACTCTCGCGAAATGTTCACTCAGAGACTTGTTCACGCGCTTTAAACCAATGAAATAAACATTATCGACCCTTAACTCAGATTGCCCCCAGTATTATTGGGGTTTTTTTTTTTGACAAGCCTTTTGAATACCCAAGTTTATTTGTTGGAGGGGCTGTATGTGTGGTGTACGTGGTGATGAAGTCTTGCTGTTTTGGTGGATTGATGTATGTGATTAAAGTAAACATGTATGGGATCTTTCAGTGTACGGTGAAACTTTCTATTGAGATGGTACAGTGTGGAAGCTGACAAGGTGGTGAGATATTCCCTGCGCAGAATTTCATGGAGAAGGGGGTGTGGTGAGACACATGGGATTGATCAAGGTGTAGATGTGTGTGAAATGACGTGATGACTATTTATTTTTTGGTGTTCTTAAATGCACAAAAATTATGAAATGGAACTATGCTCTAATTCGATGGAAGACAACATCGAAAATTGAAATCTTAAGAAAACTACCTAGTATGATAAGGAAGCTAGCTAGCATAAAAGCTGGAAGAACGAAAAAGAAAACTACCAAATCGAGAAAACTTCTAAATAGTGATGTTGGGCTGTCTGATGCCAACATACTGAAGACTCGACTTTGGGCCGTCGGGACGCCATTGAGATGACCGTGATTGTCTTCCTTCCAAACTTCGAGTAGGCCCTGTAAATGTTTGAACTAGGAATGCCTATGGGTTATAGGAAGTAACTGGGCCTGAGTCTTCTCCAAACTGAGAGTGGAGTGCACAGATTATAGTGACTCCTAGACTAGAACGGACATGTGGGCCTGAATCCCTTAATCTAGAAACCGAGCAAACAGCTGAAGGAAGTCACATGGACCGTGAATGGGCCACTGGGTCGAGAGATAAGCCTTCAAGTCTAAGATTTGTTTGATGTTCTTATTGGGCCTTGAAGCCGGAAACTGGAATGAATGAATTATGCAAACTATCTTGGATTCAAATGTTTTATGGGCCGAAATTCTGAATTGAGAGCGAAGCTTATGCGCAAAAACTATGAATTGGTCTATGGGCCTAGATGAAATGAGTCATGAGTGTGGTACTTGGGCCAGAATGACTGCTCAATATGAGCTGGAATTTGGGCCGAGTGATTTTGGTTGGGCCTAAAAGATGACACCTAGATCTAGGGTTTTGGGCTGGGGTCATGATAAGAAGTCTACCTGGACTAGAGTGAGCCCTTGGGCCAGAATGTGTTTGGGCCTGATGTAAAGCACATGAGCC
Organism: Limonium bicolor; assembly: GCA_023374045.1. Classification (NCBI taxonomy): domain Eukaryota; kingdom Viridiplantae; phylum Streptophyta; class Magnoliopsida; order Caryophyllales; family Plumbaginaceae; genus Limonium; species Limonium bicolor. Next base: position 197,876,369 of record CM041779.1, on the reverse strand, counting down.
AGAATGCTCCCTAAATCACAAATGGGCCTAACTTTCATCGGGCCAGAGAAGATGGTTGCTAAGCCGAAAAAGTTTTTATTTTCAGGACTTGTGAGTTATTTCAGGTGGATTTTTTTATGGGCCTAGAACTAATTGGATAATTCAAATTGGGCCAGGAGAGAAATCACCTAAGTCTAGGCTTTTGGGCCGAAGCCCGAACGACTCACATGTTAAACCAAACAGGGCCTCTTGGCCGCAAACAAATAGAACTGCTAATTCAGGTTGGGCTAGGTTGACTAGGTCCCAAAACAGAAGCTTAAATACAGATAAGCATATGTGCACCAAAGGCACCAGAAAGCTCATAGATAGCTTGGAAATCAGAAGGGGAATCCAACCCCGCAAACAGAAGTCAAAACGGAGCTCAAACGAGCAAGTTATGGTCAAAACAGTAGCCTGTCCGAACTTGTGTCCGGACATCAATGTTCGGACACAAGTCGAGACTCAGAAGGCAAAACCAGACAGATGTCCGAACTTGTGTCCGGACTTCAAAGTTCGGACACAAGTCGAACCTTAAAACAGATGGAGAGTCAGAGGTGTCCGAACATCCAAGTTCGGACGGATGTTCGGACGTTCTTCGGAAAACAGACGTGGAGAGTCCGAACTTGTGTCCGGACATCCAATGTTCGGACACAAGTCGAAGCCAAAATCAGAGAATGCAGAAGGCTGTGTCCGAACTTCAAAGCTCGGACAGAAGTTCGGACACAGCGAAAACTTCAGAAAGTTTAAGCGCAGAAGGGCATGTCCGAACTTCAAAGCTCGGACGGAAGTTCGGACATGCCGAAAACCTCAGAAATCAGAAGCGAATTTAGCACGAACAGAAGCACAAAACTTACAATCAACACACACACACATTTACAAAACAACCTTGGGGGTTTAATCCATTGAAAGGCATTAAACAGACATAAACCACACACAACACAGATCAAAACATTGATAAATGAGAACCAAACTCCCCAAGGCTGAACACACGGATCGAATCCGAAAGCCACCTACCTCAGTATACAGCAGAGACAATTCCCAATTCTGAACAGCAGAATCCAGCCAATGCAGACCCTCAACGCAGACCGAACGCAACCAAATACACTGAGCAAAACACAATTGCAAACCCCAATTCAGAAAACGGAACCCAAACTCTGAAACTGAAATTACAATCCAAAACTGTAACGAAACCCTCACCTGAATCCGACGTCGAACACACAAACGGAGCCAAACGCAGGAGAGAAAAGAACGGAACAAAGGGTCAACGCTGAATCACAACCAATTGCAAGAACTATTAGAGATTGAAAGGGTTCCCAAAACCTAACCCCCAAAACTGATTCACAAATGACAACCACAAGACCAACCTGATTGCAACGGAGACGGCGAAACAAATTGCAGAATCCACCAGCGAACTCGGGTTTCAGAACCACACTTGCAGGGTTGAGCGCTTGATTGAACGTATTCTTGAGAGAGAGAAGAGGGAACAAGGTGGAAACTGTCAAATGAAGAACGATCTGATCGTGGTGTAGAGTGAGGATTAATTAACTAAAGTTAATTAATACTTACCAAAATTCACTAGAAGGGAAAAGTCCACCTTGTCCCTCCCTTATTTAAAAAGGACTCCCATGTCCTACGCAACAAGCCAACTTAGAATTACATCAAACGAAATAAAATGCAACGAACTTTGGGTTATAACATCACCTCCCCCTTAAATTTCGTCCTCGAAATTAAAACATACCTACTGCTCGAAAAGGGCGGGAAACTTAGAACGCACATCACTTTCGACCTCCCAGGTCGCCTCTTCCTCTGACTGACCCGACCACTGCACCTTCACCAAGGGCATGGTCTTACTCCTGAGCTTACGGACATCCCTCGCTAAATCCTCGAAGGAACTGCCTCAAACGTGAAGTCCTCCCTCAACTGAAGCGGACTGAAGTCGATCACATGAGATGGGTCCGGAATGTACTTCCTCAGCATCGAAACATGGAAAACACTGTGCACTGCTGCTAAAGACGGAGGCAGAGCCAAACGATAGGCAACCGGTCCGATCCTCTCTAGGATCTCAAAAGGACCCACAAAACGAGGGCTAAGCTTGCCTCTCTTCCCAAAACGAACGACTCCTCGCACAGGAGAAACCTTCAGATACACATGATCGCCCACCTCAAACTCTAGAGGTCGTCTCCTCTGATCGGCGTAGCTCTTCTGACGACTCTGAGCCACAAGCAGACGCTCTCTGATAGACTGAATCTTGCCCACAGCATCCTGAACCAAGTCTGGACCAATCACAGCTCTCTCCTTCAGATCATCCCAACAGATGGGTGATCTGCACCTCCTGCCATACAAGGCCTCAAAGGGCCATCCCGATACTGGTCTGAAAGCTGTTATTGTACGCGAACTCTATCAGTGCCACGTGCTGATCCCAGCTGCCCCCAAAGTCGAGTACACAAGCCCTGAGCATGTCCTCAGGACCTGATTCGTCCTCTCTGTCTGCCCGTCTGACTGAGGATGGTAAGCTGAACTGAAAGACAACTTCGTCCCCAAAGCCTGATGCAAACTCTGCCAGAACCTGGACACAAACCTCGGATCTCTGTCAGACACAATCGAAGCCGGAACCCCATGCAGACGTACTATCTCATCAATGTACAACTGGGCTAAACGGTGCAAACTGAAAGTCTTCCTGACAGGCAAGAAGTGAGCGCTCTTCGTGAGCCGGTCCACAATGACCCAAACTGCATCGAAACCCCTCGGAGTCTTAGGCAGTCCCATAACAAAGTCCATACCGACGCTCTCCCACTTCCACTCCGGAACGGGAAGAGGCTGAAGCAAACCAGCTGGTCTCTGATGCTCGGCCTTGACCTGCTGACAGGTCCTACATCTGGATACAAAGTCGGAGATGTCCCTCTTCATATTGCTCCACCAGAAAGTCTCCCGCAGATCCCGGTACATCTTCACCCCTCCTGGGTGTACCGAGTAAGGAGCTCCATGGCCTCCTGCATGATCTCACGCCTCAACGCATCGTCTGCCGGCACACAAACACGGCCTCTGAACCTCAGGCAGCCATCCTCTGAACCCGGAACTCGACTCCTGACCAGCAGACAACTCTCTCTGATCTTACACAGACTGACATCAAGCTCCTGACTGGCCTTGATCCGGTCGATCAAGGTAGGCTGAACCTGCAGTGCTGCTAACATCCCAGACCTCTCTGGACGGACAACCCAGATACCCATGCGCTGCAACTCCTGAGCAGACCTCTCCACACCGGACAAGCACAAACAGTCCCAGACGGACCCCTCCTACTGAGCGCATCAGCAACCACATTCGCCCTACCCGGATGGTAGAGGATCTCTAAATCATAATCGTGCAACAACTCCAGCCATCTCCTCTGCCTCAAGTTCAACTCCTTCTGAGTGAACAGATACTTGAGGCTCTTATGGTCCGTATACACCTTGCACGCTGCCCCATACAAGTAGTGCCTCCAAATCTTCAACGCAAAGACCACCGCAGCCAGCTCCAGATCGTGGGTCGGATAGTTCTTCTCATATGGCTTAAGCTGACGAGAGCCATATGCAACTACCTTCCCCTGCTGCATCAGAACACATCCAAGTCCCCTATGGGACGCATCACAGAAAACCTCAAGACCCTCGGTCCCCTCCGGAAGAGTCAAGATCGGCGCAGTAGTCAACCTCTTCTTCAGCTCCAGAAAACACTGCTCACAGGCATCGCTCCACTCAACTTCACATCCTTCTGCAGCAGACGAGTCAACGGAATCACCAACTTGGAGAAGCCCTCCACAAACTTACGATAGTAGCCCGCTAGTCCAAGGAAGCTACGAATATCTCCGACATTAGTAGGCCTGGCCCACTCAGTAATAGCTCGAATCTTCTCCGGGTCCACGGAGATACCATCCTTGGAGACCACATGTCCCAAGAATACCACCTGATCTAGCCAGAACTCGCACTTCTTCAGCTTCGCATACAACTCGTTCTCCCTCAGAGTCTGGAGAACGGTCCTCAAATGCTCCTCGTGCTCCTCAGCACTCTTGGAATACACCAAGATGTCATCGATGAAAACTACAACGAACTGGTCCAAAAACGGCTTGAAGACTCTGTTCATCATATCCATAAATACTGACGGCGCATTCGTCAACCCGAATGGCATCACTAGGAACTCGTAGTGTCCATAACGAGTCCTGAAAGCGGACTTAGGCACGTCATCTGCCTTAATCCTCAGCTGATGATATCCCGACCTCAGATCGATCTTCGAAAACACCTTAGCTCCTGCTAACTGGTCGAACAAGTCGTCTATGCGCGGGAGAGGATACCTATTCTTAATGGTAACCTTGTTGAGCTCCCTGTAGTCAATGCACAACCGCATACTACCGTCCTTCTTCTTTACGAATAACACTGGCGCTCCCCAAGGCGACACACTCGGGCGAATGAAGCCCTTATCCAGCAGCTCCTGCAACTGGACCTTCAACTCCTTGAGCTCAGCAGGCGCCATCCGGTATGGGGCCTTCGAAATCGGCTGAGTCTCAGGTGCGAGCTCGATCGAGAACTCCACCTCTCTGACAGGGGGAAGCCCAGGTACATCATCCTGGAACACATCGGGAAGTCTCTGACCACTGGAATCTCCTCCAACTTCGCATCCTTGCGAACCTCAGGGATGTAGCACAGATATCCCTGGCATCCCTTCCTCAGAAAACGGAACGCCTGCATCGCAGATATGACTGGCGGCGAGCACGGGAGTCCATTCCCTGCTACAACTAGACGGGGCTGACCCGGCTCCTCAAAAGTGACTCTCGAAGCAGCACAATCAATATGGGCATGGTGCGCAGCAAGCCAATCCATGCCCAGAATCACATCAAAAGAAGTCATCTCCATCGGGATGAGGTTAGCACACAGAGTCCTATCTCTGACTAACACAGGACTATCTTTGCAAACAGAATTCAACACATAGAGAGTCCCTAACTAATGGACTATGCACACATAACTCAACACCCAGAGGCACAACAGGCAAACCGAGCTCACCCACTAACTCAGCAGAAATAAAAGAGTGGGTGGCTCCAGAGTCAAACAAACAGAAAACAGAACGAGATGACAGCTGGAGAATACCTGTGACAACTCTGTCAGTCGATCGGTCTCTCTCTCCAGCCATCGCGTACACTCTGGCCTGGCCCTGGGGCTTCTTCTGCTCAACCCGGTCTCGATCCTAGACCCAGATGTAGATCCTCCAGCTCCACCTCCAGAGCTACCTCTGCTCCTCTCAGCCTGAGGGCAATCAGCAATCCTATGCTCCATGGACCCACTTGAAGCAGGCTCCAGACTTCCTGTAGCAGTCCTGGCCTCTGTGAAACTTGCCACAGACCTGGCACTTCGGAGCGGGAGCTGATGAAGACGAACCACCTCTGTCTCGCGAACGGTCCCCAGAGCGGTCTCCAGTAGACTGCTTCTTCTGAGAAGCAGACTGATCCCTCCTATCACTGTCATCGGACCTCTGCTTCCTCTTCTGGTCCTTCCCTCCAGACTGGCGACCTCTCAAGTCGGCCTCTACCAGCAGGGCGACATCAGCAACGTCCCTGAAGGTCTTGTGACGCAGCGGCGTCACAGCAGATCGGATGTCCGGCCTCAGGCCACTCTCAAACTTCCTGGCCTTCCTATGCTCGTCAGGCTCAGGTGCAAACTTAGACAGGCTGATAAACTTGCGGACGTACTCCTCACGCTCATGTCCCGGCCCTGGCGTAGCCGGTTATACTCCAGGATGCGCTGATCCTTGTAGACGTCGGGGTAGAACTGTTTTGAACTCCCCAGTGAACTGCTCCCACGTCCAAGGCTGTGGGAACTTCCCCATCACTGACCTCCACCACTCCTTGGCTTCGGCCTTGAACAGAAAGGTGGCGAAGTCGACCTTCTGCTCCTCCTCAGAGCCCATCACCCGAAGTAAATCCTCCACCTCTGACAACCAGTGGCTGGCCTCCTGGGGATCTCCTGCCCCATCGAACGATGGCGGCTTCAGCTTCATGAACTCCTGAAGCGCCTTCACATTCCTCCCTCCAGCATCTGCCCCAGCCGGGCCTGCTCCGCCAGCTGGTCCTCCTCCAGCTGGACCGCCCCCTGCAGCCATGGTCTGCATGAGCTGCGTCATGAATTGCTGAACAGCATCAGCAACATTCCCTGGAGGGTTATTCGCTCTCCTTGGCGGCATTCTGAAAGTCCAACAGCAGACAGTTAGACTCCGACACTAACACTGACATTTCTGACTGACTGGCTAACTTAAATCCCAGCAATTAGACCCAGAGCTCTGATACCACTAAATGTACACCCCCAAACACTGGCCTAGGAGTTAGGGGTATTACACGCCGCGTATTATACATAATAACGCAAGGCTCTAATAAACGAACTTAACAGATAGTCAATAAGGCCCAAACGGAATACTTAAATAAAGTATAACAAGAGATGTTTAAAACATCCCAAAGTCATTACAGAACCCACCAAACAGATGTCAAAAGCGGAAGCTAACAAAATATGCCCAAAGGCCCAAATTCAATACAAGGTCTCAAAAGAAGCTAAAAACAAGCAGCTAAACTCCAGAAGCTGAGGGGAGACGATCCTCGCTAATCAATCTGCAAAAGCGTTAGAAGTAGGGGAATGAGCACACAACTATGCCCAGTAGATGACCAACTTCATCAACCAGCATGCTCAAAACATTTACAGAAAATTGACAAATCAGAAGGAGTCAAGAGAATCCATAAACATATCAAAAGTCAGAAACAGAAGTCCAATCATTAAAGGACTAAACAGAGCTGAAGCAGACAGAAGCAGAAAACAGAGTGGGACACTAGCTGATCACAGTATACAGACAGAACAAGCAACTAGCTCGTGAACAGAACGAGGAAACCTCACTCGTAAACAGAACAGGCGAAACGCCCGTGAACAGAACGGGGAACATCACCCGTGAAGCAGAAGGATCCTACATAGCGCGCTACGAGACAGTGTAACCAGCCATCCAAAGGCTCAGACACAGAGATAACTAGGTCCCAAAACAGAAGCTTAAATACAGATAAGCATATGTGCACCAAAGGCACCAGAAAGCTCATAGATAGCTTGGAAATCAGAAGGGGAATCCAACCCCGCAAACAGAAGTCAAAACGGAGCTCAAACGAGCAAGTTATGGTCAAAACAGTAGCCTGTCCGAACTTGTGTCCGGACATCAATGTTCGGACACAAGTCGAGACTCAGAAGGCAAAACCAGACGGATGTCCGAACTTGTGTCCGGACTTCAAAGTTCGGACACAAGTCGAACCTTAAAACAGATGGAGAGTCAGAGGTGTCCGAACATCCAAGTTCGGACGGATGTTCGGACGTTCTTCGGAAAACAGAACGTGGAGAGTCCGAACTTGTGTCCGGACATCAATGTTCGGACACAAGTCGAAGCCAAAATTAGAGAATGCAGAAGGCTGTGTCCGAACTTCAAAGCTCGGACAGAAGTTCGGACACAGCGAAAACTTCAGAAAGTTTAAGCGCAGAAGGGCATGTCCGAACTTCAAAGTTCGGACGGAAGTTCGGACATGCCGAAAACCTCAGAAATCAGAAGCGAATTTAGCACGAACAGAAGCACAAAACTTATTCAAATCAACACACACATTTACAAAACAACCTTGGGGGTTTACTCCATTGAAAGGGGCATTAAACAGACATAAACCACACACAAACACAAGATCAAATCAGTGAGTAAATGCAGAACCCAAACTCCCCAAGGCTGAACACACGGATCGAATCCGAAAGCCACCTACCTCAGTATACAGCAGAGACAAATTCCTCAATTCTGAACAGCAGAATCCAGCCAATGCAGACCCTCAAACGCAGACCGAACGCAACCAAATACACTGAGCAAAACACAATTGCAAACTCCCAATTCAGAAAACGGAACCCAAACTCTGAAACTGAAATTACAATCCAAAAACTGTAACGAAACCCTCACCTGAATCCGACGTCGAACACACAAACGGAGCCAAACGCAGGAGAGAAAGAACGGAACAGAAGGGTCAACGCTGAATCACAATCAGATTGCAAAGAACTATTAGAGATTGAAAGGGTTCCCAAAACCTAACCCCCAAAACTGATTCACAAATGACAACCACAAGACCAACCTGATTGCAACGGAGACGGCGAAACAAATTGCAGAATCCACCAGCGAACTCGGGTTTCAGAACCACACTTGCAGGGTTGAGCGCTTGATTGAACGTATTCTTGAGAGAGAGAAGAGGGAGAAGCAAGGCTGAGAAACTGTCAAAAGAGAGAACGATCTGATCGTGGTGTAGAGCGTGAGGATTAATTAACTAAAGAGTTAATTAATACTTACCAAAATTCATTAGAAGGGAAAAGTCCACCTTGTCCCTCCGCTTATTTAAAAAGGACTCCCATGTCCTACGTAACATAAGTCAACTTAGAGTAACATCAAACGAAATAAAATGCAACGAACTTTTGGGTTATAACAATACTTGTTTATAATTCTCGTTGTTTCGCCTTGTTGCTCAGTGGTTATGCTTTGTAGTTATGTGTGGTATGTTGGTGGATTCGTTTGAACGAGCCATTGTGCTCATATTGTGTGTTGTGAACTGGTTGAGTCGAGTCGCTATACTCATGTGTAAATTATGGTGGATTGTTTGGTCGAGTGAGTCGCCGTACTCAATTATGAACTATCAAGTGTTTGTTGGAATGGGGTTCTCTGTACTCATATAAGCGTTGTAACGCTTTCAGTGGTTTATTACGATGCGATGTGTGAAGCCGGGGGCTTGTTTGTTATTTGAGTTTACTGCAATATATACTGTTGCTTTACAGTTTTAACATTAAACTACTTGCATGAAAATAAACTGCATGCTCTCAACCAATTAACTGAGGGTCCGAGGGGGCATGACAGTCATGTTGTAACATACTCAGCAGGGGCTGATTCCATACCACAAACAACCATTTTTGCAGGTATGCAGCTTTCGGTGTCGACAAAGAGAGGGACACGCTGGGTCGTTTAATTACAGTTGTTTTAATATGCACTGTTGCATTTTGATACGAACTTAGAAACGTGTATAGGATTGGGATACTTAGAATGCTCACTGTGAATGTATTTTATATTGGTTTGGGAAGGTTAGATCTATCTCTTGTTGTCACTGTGGGAAATTGTTTCGTATTTAAGAATATATCAGTAAGCACATTGTTACTCGTATGGGCGAGTGAGAACGGTGACACCAGTAGTTCAATTGTTGAGATTACCGCTGCGATTACAATGTTAAGTAAGATGATTAGGAGCCGATTAGAGTAGGGGTGTTACAAAAGTGGTATCAGAGCGGAGTACCGCTCTGATGACAAGAGATAGTAGGATTTATACAGTGAGTATAGGTTTTGGGAATACGGGAAACGATGTGAGGATAGGTGACCTTGCGGGGTTGATGCAATGATTAAGGCTTGCACACCATAGCCATAGAGGCACTTCAATATTAAACGACCGAGACTACGGTATTTGACCGAGTAAGGTCTAACCTGTCCTCTTGACATATGTCAGGGAGAGGTCTGGGTAGCGGTACTAAGGAAGAACACGGAGCAGCGGATGGTGGTGAAGGTCCAGCAACCCCAAGTAACGCGAGGACGGTATGAACCGCTCGCACTTGATGGGAGAGCATCCCGGGGAAACTTGCAATGGTACCCCACCCGCCGCAGCCCGTACCTCGAGTACTACCTGGTAACATAAGAAATGAGAAGCGCCACAGAGACAACCCTCCTGATCGGGAAGACCCGATGTGGATGCTATGAGAACTACGTTAAATGTAGAGAATAAGACTTAGTGTTTTGGTGTAATGTTTAGGACCGGAGGTCCTGGTAATGACGTAATGTCTACCATATGAGTGTGAGATGAATATTAAACCGAGGTTGAGGAGATAATTCCCGTAGGACTAATGGGGTTTGCTTGCCATAAGCAAAGCAACCCTGTCCTATATCCAGGAAAGCACTGATTAGTGCGCTTGGGGGAAAGAAAGTGGAAATGACGAGTAATGATTAGTTTATGAGATATGCAATAGACGGAAGGAATGACCTCTTTGAAGTCTCACCTGAAGTGAGTAACTCTAACACATGCAACACTGAAGGTTCAAGATGGCCTGACATGCATGAGGAGAGATCCTAGGAGCTGTAGAAACAATAACTCGCTAAGTTGTTTTCATACAGCGCCTCGAGAGGGAAATAAGACCTTACTACCACAGTAAACTTGTGAGAATGAGTGCGGAAGTGAGACTGTATTAATTTGAATAAGAAATTCTTGACTGGAACAGGAACCCGATTAGGGAATAGCACTACACTGACACACCGTACCAGTGGCTCAGTCAGCATGGCGCACTTGCCACTGCAAGTGCCACATTAACCAAAACATTAAAATTCAACCTGCCTTGCGCACTTGCTACAGCAAGTGCAGCAACGGTAAACTAACCCTAAAGGACGTAGTGGTCCAGGCGGTTACCAATAAACAGTAAGCTTTATGTGTGTCCGTAATGCAATAAGGCAGGACAGAGCCTTCTTAAGGGCAGGGGTACGAAACCCTTGGGTTGGAGGTCGATAAAACCTCGGGAAGACCTAGCCGGTCTGACCATTGAACCTGAAAATAATACACCATTGAGTAGAATATTAAAAGGGGAGTAAATGAGAATAACGATAATTAGTGCCTACATGCCTAACCCCAGTGCCGGTATGGACATTAAACATCAATCATTACCGGTGGGGAGTGACGGGTCTTCAGGACCAGCATAACCATATTTAGAGAGTGCGCGACACTCGTGGTTAAACCACTACCATTGAACATTGCCAGAGGGCAAGAAGTGAGCTATACGAGTCAGGACTTTAAAAAAAATAATTAATAGGCAGATGTGAACATGCAATAAAAGGGCCGATGTTATGCCCACACCACACACACTGGAGGTGTTGTTGACCCATTATGCTGCTAGACTCCCGTATGGAGGGCAGTGGATATAAACTAAAAAGTGAAAATTGCCTGATGACGGAAGATACCGTTACCTCGAAGAGGATGGAGGAAATATGAGTTGAATAGGAGTAAGGATTATACAATGAAGAGCAATGATTGGCGGAAACCATTAAGGTATGGGTATCCAATTGTAACCTTAGGAGAAAGTATTAGAACCAACTAGGATTAAATTAAATAACAAGACCAAAAATCATCTAGCTATCAGAATAAGTACTGAGCCTGAATATCGTATGGCATAGGCCAACAGAAGGATACCCTTAGTACCACCAAAAATGACCCAAAACTAGGAGAACAAAGGTGATGAATCACAAATACTGATTAATATCAGGCTAAAGAGGGACTACCATAAGGTAGGGGAAACACGAGGTGTCAACCTTTATCATGGAGTCCGGACTACACCTGAGGGTGTAACCCAATGGATTGGGTGGAGTTCTAGAACTGAAAACTCATATCTGAAGGCGTTAACAACCTAGGAGTGAATGGGAGAGATAATAAGTAGTTACTGATCCCCACTCACAGATACCAGATGACGAGCATGTGGAAACCAGAATTAGGGCGATAAGTCGCAAACACCTATCTTAGTGAAGGTAAAGGAATTACACATTAATCAAGGAAACCATAGAACCTAATATTAGGGCCATTCTGACATCAAAGGTTAAGAATTGGCAGCATAGTTACTTAAACATGAATTACCACGACTAAGAGTACGATAACCACCGGGTACGTACGCTACGAGTGCACTAAACGAGACATGGGATGACCGCGCTCCTAGGAGCTTGTGGGCCTGACAAAACTCACATTAAGTTAGTTGGGTAAGTAGTAATGTATCAGTATGGTACCCCATGTATGTAAACGAGTAGTGTAAGGACCCAGGAGGTAATCAACCCTGTGTCTAAGTCAACGAATGGAACCCTGACTAGGTAAACCATGTATTGACGGGAGAGATCTCAGTCAAACTAACAAGGCTAGGAAAAATCAAGGATAGCTTGATAATAAAAGGACATAAGGTCGCAACTCCACAGTGGAGGAGTTAGAACATAAGTTTAGGGGATTTTAGTAAACGAGGAAACCAAGGTCAATTTAATGGTAATGGCAAGTTGAACTCATGAATGAGAAGAGGAATTATGGTATCTAAGGAAGTGATATTAGGGAAACCTTTGTGATATTAGATGCTACCCAAAAAGGGGACACAGTGAGAGTCATACCATGCACTGCGGGCGCTGCGATGATGCCGCATTAAATAATAATAACCACATGCTCAAGCCATAAAACGTTAGTATATTAGTACCAATTAGGTTTGAACAGAAAATGAATTCCAAGCTAAAACCCACAGTCGTATTGTATGTTTACAACAGACGAAGGGCTAAAGCGAGCATTACAAGAGATACTCTAAGCTGGAGATTAGATACTCCATGCAAACCGCAATGGCGGATAACCGTCCAATCGACTGGTACATGGTGCGCAACAAGCGACCATTATAATAATTGTTAACCGAATTATGCTGGTGAGAATCAGAAGGTGGAACATCAGATAAACAAATGGATTCCCCTAATCGAGAAGAGGGATGAACCATATATGTGGATACTAAAATACCAACACACGAGGGATACGAGTTCACACTAGCAAAAGCGGACCAACAAGGTACCCAAAGAACAAACTCATTCCAGAGGGAAATAACTTGGAGTCATGAGGCGCCAGTTAGTTGCGCATATCAGGCCCGTCTTGATATTTTAGAGACAACTATTGCAAGCACTAGGTGCTAGAGCATAGCTCGATAACCCTTATACCGAAGGTTAGTTCGGTAGGGTGGCATGAACTCATGGGAATATACCATGAGCATGTATGGAATTCAGGAGGATTGAATAGAATGGCTAGTTAAAATAATAAGCGTGTGTGACTAACGATACCACACAGCCAAATAAATTACTCCATTCCCATAATTATGGAAGACCGTGTAGAAAACACCGTCACAAGGAGTTGAAACCGACATGAAACTACTACCTAAAAGGGGGTAAACTAACCATAAAGTAGTTGGGCATACTGCTTGCGGAGCGAGTGGGCCCATATTGCTTAGGTTTGACTGTAACACCCCAACCGCTAATCCTTCCATTATCCTCTAATGACTCCCATGCCTACCTTACTCGCAGCGGAATACTTACTTACTCCCGGCGGGTGATACAACACCGTTAACCATCCAATGGTTAACAAGGCTACTACTACTTACCGTGTCGGTCTGATGATTAGAATAAACCAAATACATACTACTTACCTTACAATACTAAATACTTACTTACATTTGATTACCGAGTATACTGAATATATGAATTACATTCCATGACTACTTCCCAAAAATGAAGAGTTTATACATCCTCTCCTTACTATCCAATCAAGATTTCAATATCCAAAAAGGTGTACCACATGGTACACCGGCTACTCAAATGGCCTAGCCGTGTACAACTCGGTACACTATTCCAGTCCTACTGCTACATCCCAAAAAGAATCACATCATGTCCTTACCCTACCATCACGCCTCGCGGGTACCTGTGGAGTAAAAACATTTCCCCTAGGGGGTCAGCTTACGCTGCATATGATAACCGCATACCCCGCGTGCTAGCGAGGGTACGCCAACTAATTAGTCGAGTACAAGCGGTTCGTTTCATTCATACATACATACATGCTTTATACAATACAATTCAATACATACCTTTCACAAAGCATACATACATACAATACATACAAGGAAGACAATTCAAGTCAACCGTTCATACTTACCCATACTCACCGCATTACGGAGATACAATTCTCCAATACATACAAAGGTCTTGTTAGCCTCATTACACACCCGGGTTAATCGGGTGTTCAATACTCTTCTACTGCGGGTCAATGACTTACAATAGTCAAGACCAATACAATACAATACAATACTTCCTACACACTTTACTTCCAGTTAAGTCGGTATGACCTCCGGGCAGGGATTACTACATCCCACCACCGGGCTTTAGGGTGGCCCACTAATCCAGGATGCTACCCATTCAAGGGGATTGGTCCAAGGAAAAGATTATAGCCAGGATTCGGATCCAACCTCTCGTGTTTCCTTATCCTCACGCGTGGCCGAAACTATATCGGGCTTCTACTCATTCCATTTTACTCATTACTCATGTTAGGAGTTAGATCGTTAGGAATTAGTAGAAGTCCATACATACAATACGCAAGTACTCATACTTACACATACACTTCATTTCCATTCGTACATTTCATGAATTATACAAACTAAATTTTCAAGAAGATTCAACAAGAACGAAATAGTTCAAACACAGTTAAGTGCAATATAAGTCCATTCGTGCATTTATCTTATTGGTGATCACATAAGCACACAAATCGGGGTAACCAAGTTAGGATACAGGGCATGAAGAAATCATACCGTTCACCGACGTTTTCGTACTACCGGGTTCCTTCGAGGATCAACTATTTGATTCATACATGAAGTAGTATGATCAATGGTCTATTATTGATCTACTTACTCCTTCATTGATACTTCCAATGTATACTTACTACTTTATTACCTTCTTACTTGGTTACAAAACCATTCTTGAAATACCCCAAACTTAAATATAGTGATTAAGATAATTCTAATCCTTATTTAATAGCCTAGTAATGCTTAAGTAATATTGGTAAGGAAAAATAAATCCAAAAGAAATAAATAAACGCTTAAAAAGCGGAAAACGCTAAATAAGCGTTAAGTAACCATAGGAGGTATGAGACCTCGGTTAGCGTGTTATATGGATTCTAAAGGTTTAATAAGACCTAAACAATGTATGGGAACAAATCCCGGAGAAAACGGACCTTTGAAATGGGTTAGAAGCATAAACGAACCTTAAAGCACGTTTCCCGAGGAAACCGGGAAAACGTGACTTTAAGCGGGTCAAATAGACTCGTAAAAATTTTGGTCAACTAAATAGTCACTAATAAACATTAGTGAAGCTTTAGAACCAATAAAATTAATTAAATGAGAAAATTCCGGAAAACGGGTACCGGTTAGTGAAAACTGTAACAACCGGTAAGTTGTGGGGTGAGAATGCAAATAAAGAAACTTAGTGTGTCCACTTGTGTAAATAAAAGTTAAAAATCTGTTGTGTGTATGGGTGTGGGCCGATTTCCCCTCCCCCACTCTCATTCTCTTTATTGTCTTGTAACTCACAAGAAGACAAAGTAAATAAAAGCAAAAAAAAAATTCTCTCTCTCCTCACTTCCCCCTTCCTCTCACGTGGCCATCTTCCTCTATTCTCTCTTTTTCCTCTTGCACTGCGACAGCCATGGAGAATGGGAAGAACTCACACAACTCCTCCCTTCTCTCCTCTTGTTAACCCACCAATCTTGCTCCAAAAATTACAAAATTAGTACCATTGTAATCCCCTTGCAAAGGAGAACACTTCCCTCCTTTCAAAAATCTAAAAGCTCCATTTTCGATTTTATGGGTATTCACCATTTGGAGATTTGAAGCCACCATTAGAAGCACCTTCACCTCCTTAACATTTTGAGGTAAAAAGAAGTTCGAAAATCCATGGTTTCTAGCCCTTGTTTGCATTTTAAGAATTCTCAGTTTTTGAACTCTCGCTCTTCCTTGTTCCAGCCGATTTTGGCTCCTTGGTTGGGCTAGAAATCTTGTTCTCTTGCTAGTCAAGAACTTCATCCATTCATTGGAAGGTAATACTCTCTTCTAAACCTAAAACTTAAATTCTAGGGTTAGTATAAAATGAAGCTAAATGGTATTGTGTATGTGTATGTGCTGTAGCACTTGTGTGTGTTTGAGTCTCATTGGGACCGAGAACAAAGGAAGAGGAAAGGAAGAAGGAAAAAGGAAGAAAAGAAAACTAGCAAGACAAGGTAATTGTACTTACCTTGAGCTAGTTGTATATGTAGTATTGTAACAGTTTTTGGAGTAGTAGAAATGGGTAATGTATTGAGTATGAGTAGTAGTAATGTAAAAATGTATTGGAGAAAAGAATGTAACAGTTTTTGAAGTATTTAAATGAGTTTTAAAAGCTTGGGAAAACATGGGGTATTGAATGGGTATGTGCAGGATTTTATGGATGTTGTAGTGGTATTGAAATGTGTATAATGAGGATTGTGTAACATGTTGTGAGAACATGAATTTGTGAGCTGAATTAGTGTGTGGAGAATGTTAGAAATATAGGGGAAACCATGTCAAAATTTGTGTAGAAAGGAGAGGACTTAAGTTGTTTAAGAAGAGGAAATACTTGGAGAGTTTAAATGGAGAGTTTTGTAGTTTGTAACAGATTTTGAAAGAAGTATGTTAAGGGAATGGAACTAGGATGTGAGTAATGAATTTGAGATGCCAAGAGTAGCATTAGTTGAGAGAGTAATGAAGGTTAGAAGTTTGAATGAAATCTGTAGCAATGAAGAAAGAAAATTGGTATAAGTGCTGGAATGAAGGGAGGGAAATGGTGTAAGTGGATTGATGGATTTAGCAATGAGTTTGATGGATGAACGAAGGTGAACTAGAGGATTTTAATGGTGTTTAAACATGTAGGAAACATGTGGAAATGAGTAGGAAAAGATTGGGTGTGAATTGAGTAGAGTTTGGGATTCAAAATAAGTAATTAAAATGAGTACTGGGCTGGACCGACCCTAGGACCGATCCTAGCTGGGTCGGTCGACCCGAAAATCAGTAATCCCGAAAGCTTCTGCATCCGACCGACCCAGAGACCGACTCTGTCTGGGTCGGTCGAGTGGGAATCTTTGGGTGGAAATGTCTCTACAGCCGACCGACCCAGGGGACCGACCCTGCCTGGGTCGGTCGAGAAGAAATTTTGAATCGGATTCTTTTGTAGCCGACCGACCCGGTGGGCCGACCCTGGCTGGGTCGGTCGGTCTGAAATTTTTGTAATCGAGTCTCTGCACCCGACCGACCCAGGGGACCGACCCAGGGTGGGTCGGTCGGGTCAAACAAAAAAAAATGTTTTAATTATATGACTATAGCAATCATATATACATATATATATGCCTATATACCCATATGCATATATATGTAGTAATACACCATTGATGGAGTAATAATGGTAAGGAAGTAAGTAATTTTGTAAGAGAACAAGTTTGTGAAGAGTAAGAAAAGAATGGTTTTATAACCAAGTATGAATGTAAAGAAGTAGTAAGTATACATTGAAAGTATTAATGAGGGAGTAAGTTAGATCAATAATAGATCATTGATCATACTACTTCATGGATGTATAGGAATCAAATAGTTGATCCCCAAAGGAACCGGTAGAACGTATTCGACGGTGAACGGTATGATTTCCTCATGCCCTGTATCCTAACTTGGTTACCCCGATTTGTGTGCTTATGTGATCACCAACAAGATAAATGCATGAATCGGATTTATATTGCACTTATATGTGTTTGAACTATATTGTTCTGGTTTTATGCTCCTGAACATTTAGTTTGTATAATTCATGAAATGAATGAATGGAAACGATGGGTATGTGTAAGTATGAGTACTTGTGTATGTACGTATGTATGGAAGTAAGTATGGACTTCTACTAATTCCTAACAACCTAACTCCTAACATGAGTATTGAGTAAAATGGAATGAGTAGAAGCCCGATATAGTTTCGGCCACGCGTGAGGATAAGGAACCACAAGAGGTTGGAACCGAATCCTGGCTATAATCTTTTCCTTGGACCAATTCCCTTTGTATGGGTAGCATCCTGGATTAGTGGGCCACCCTAAAGCCCGGTGGTGGGAAGTAGTATTCCCTGCCCGGAGGTCATACCGACTTAACTGGAAGTAAAGTATGTAAGAAGTAAGTATCGTATGTGTATTGGTCTTGACTGTTGTAAGTCATTGACCTTGAGTAAATGAGTATTGAACACCCGATTAACCCGGGTGTGTAAAGAAGCTAACAAGCCTTCTGTATGAATTGGAGAAGTGTATCTCCGTATTGCGTATTGAGTATGTAACGAGTATGTATTGTGTATGTGTATTCTGGAGGATGGTAAGTAAGTATTGGTGGACTTGTATTGTCTTCCAAGCATGTATTGTATTGTACTGTACGTATGTATGTGTACCTTGTGTAGTATCGTAGTACCGTGAATGAAAGCATGTATGTATGTATGTATGTATGTATGAAAGTATGTATGCATGTATGTAATGCAAAATGAATTGCATGTATTCGACCAAATGGTCGGCGTACCCTCGCTAGCACGCGGGGTATGCGGTTATCATATTCAGCGTAAGCTGACCCCCTCGGGGGAACATTTTTAGTGTGCAGGTACCCGGAGCGAATACGGTCAAGGTAAGAGACCGGCGACGCGCCTTGTAATTAGAAGTATCTAGTTTGTGAGGAATGGGCAGCAGATTGACTCCTAGTGAGTGTGTATGAATTTGGGAGAAGTACTGTACTGATTTTGGAACCTAGTAAACTCGGTATGCATAGTGTATTATCTTGTACGGAATTGTGGAGTATTGTATTGAATGGAGTAATGTATCGAATGGAGTATTGTAGTATCCAGTATGTAATGAGAGTATGTATTGTATTAAGTAGTACTCGGATATTCCGGTCCATCAGACCGATGCTGTATGTAGCAGTAGTAGCCTTGTTAGTCACGTGGGTGACTAACGGCATTGTATCACCCGATGTATGTAAGTATGTATCCGCTGCGTGACTCGGGAAGCACGAGGAGATTGGACGGTAATGATTGAATTAATAGTAGGGGTGTTACAATTCTTTTCTTTACTACCTCTTAAACTTGTTTCCTTACTCATTCACTTACTTTCTTACCATTATTACTTCATTAATGGTGTATTACTACATATATATGCTTACACGTGTATAGGCATATATACATACATACATATGATTACTACAGTCATATTATAAAAACATTTTTTTTTTGTCTGTTTGGGCCGTCTGACCCACCGTCCGACCCAACACCTGGGTCGGACCATTCCAGTAAGTTTTCGTTCTCTGAAATTCATCCGTCCGACCCAGCACTGTTCTGTCCGACCCATACACCTCTGGGTCGGACCATTACAGAAAGTTCCGGTCCTGTTGTCCAAGCTATGTCCGACCCATGTCCGACCCAACCTCTGGGTCGGACGAAGTCAGAAACTTCGACCCAGGATTTTTCTTGCCCGTCCGACCCACGTCCGACTCACGGCTCCTGGGTCGGTCCGTTCCAGAATGTTTTATTTTCGTTACTTAAGCCTTGTCCGACCCAGCGTCCGATCCAGGCTGTGGGTCGGACAGTAGCAGAGCACTGCTACAGGCTTTGTTTTTCAATTCCTTTCTTACCCATCTCTTCCCCAATCTTCCTACATGTAATCCCACATGATATAATGCCATTTAGGCCTCCTAAAATACCTTAATCCATTCTCCAAATACATTACTCAATCCTAGTTATACTTACACATTTTTCCTCCTTTCATTTCAACACTTATACTAGTTTCCTCACACTAATGTTACAGATTTTGTTTCTTCTATTATGCTACAGATTTTTCCCTCAACTCTTACACTCCAAGACTCCCTCAACTAATGCTATTCCTAGCATCCAAAATACATTACCTTACACTCTAGTTTCATCCCATTTACAACCTCATTTCCAAATCTGTTTCAAACTACAAAACACTCCTCAAATACACCTAGTTATCACCTAGGTTACTTCCTCTTCTTAAACACTTAAGTCCTTTCATTCCTACACAAAATTTGACATAGTCTCCCCTATATTTTTAGCTTTGCCCACATACTATTTCAATTCCCAAATTGCTCATTCACAACCTGTTTATTCAATACACTATACACACAATTCAACTCCACTACACACATTAAAATTCCTGCACATATACACATACTACCCAATGTTTTCCCAAGCTTTTAAAAACTCATTTAAAGCTCCAAAACTGTTACAACATCATTCCTCATTACACTACAATATACTTACCACTCACTACTCAATTCATTACTCGTTTTACTACTCCAAAAACTGTTACATTACTCAATACCAAACTAGTTCAAGGTAAGAGACTTTACCTTGTTCTTTCTAGTTTTCTTTCTTCTTTCCCCTTCTTCTTTTCTTCTCCTTTGTTCTCAGGCCCAATGGGGTTCACACACACCAAGTGCTACAACCCATAACACATACACAATACCATTTAGCATTCATTTTATACTAACCCTAGAATTTAGGTTTTAGGTTTTAGAAAAGAGTATTACCTTCCAATGGATGAATGGAGTTCTTGACTAGCAAGAGAACAAGATTCCTAGCCCAACAAGAGAGCCAAAATCGGCTGGAACAAGGAGGACCAAGAGTTAAAAAACTGAAAATCCTTAAGATGCCAATGAGAGCTAGAAAGGAAGGATTTTCGAAATTCTTTTTACCTTAAAGTAACAAGGAGGTGAAGGTGCTTCTAATGGTGGACTTGAATCTTCAAATGGAGAATACCCACCGAAATGAAAGTGGTCGTTTTCGATTTTTGAAAGGGTGAAAATGTTCTCCTTTGCAAGGGGGTTGCAATGGTATAATTTTTATTGGATTTGGAGAAGGTTTGAGTGCTCAAAGAGAAGAGAGAAGGAGGAAGTTGAGTGGGTTTCTTCCTTTCTCCATGGGTGTCGCAAGGTAGAAGAAGAAGGGAGAAAAGAGAGAATAGAGAGGGGTGTGTACGTGAGGGGAAGAGGGGAGTGAGGAGAGAGAGTCTTGTTTTTGCTTTTTGATTTAGTTAATAGGTTTGTCTTTTAGCAAATAAGAGAGAGTTATGTGAGTGTGAGAGAGGAGGAAAAATCGGTCCCCCTATACACTCCTCTATAGATTTTTGATTTTTATTTGCAAAGTGGACACACCAAGTTTTTTTATTTGCATTCTCACCCCACAACTTCCCGGTTGTTACAGTTCTTACTCACCGGTACCCGTTTTCCGGAATTTTCTCGTTTAATTAATTTGATTGGTTCTAAAGCTCCACTAATATTTATTAGTGACTATTTAGTTGACCAAAACTGTTACGAGTCTGTTTGACCCGCTTAAAGTCACGTTTTCCCGGTTTCCTCGAAAAACGTGCTTTAAGGTTCATTTATGCTTTTAACCCATTTTAAAGGTCCGTTTTCTTCGGGATTTGTTCCCTCGTATATATTTAAGTGTAATTAAGCCTTTAAAAATATAATTAGCCTAATTAATCACTGTTTTTAATTACGGGGTATTTCAATCTACCCCCCTTAAGAAACTTTGCCCTCAAAGTTGCTCAAGGTTACGGTTTACCATTTCTACTTATTTGGCAAGCCAATTGCCACAATACATTCTACTACAACCTTACAAGGTGTTCGCAATTCTGACACTACCAGCATACACAATTCAGATACCATACATCATACTCAGTTCAATTTCCATACACAATACTTAATCCATACACAATACACCATTCAATTCGCACATTCCACAATACATTACTGATTACATACATACCGTACACATACCATACTCATTGTACTACATACTGAATACTACTAGCACTACTTTGTGCCAATAAGATACAATTAGCACTATGTGTGCCAACAAAATACAATTACAATACATACATACTACGCAATGCTAACCCGAAGCAATGAAAAAGCAAAAGGCTCTACCCCCCTTAAAAGGGGTACGCCCCATACCCTCCGTACTATACTGATACTAGACATCTAGTCTACAAATAGATTCGGGTACTTCTCCTTCATGGCGTCCTCTAATTCCCAAGTCGCTTCCTCGACATCGTGGTTAGACCACAAGACCTTCACCATTCGTACAGATTTATGGCGAGTGTCTCTTGTCTTCGTATCCAGGATTCGCAATGGAGTCTCGACATATCTCATCGTCGGCTCTAGGGATAAGTGTTCGGGTTCTAATACATGAGAGGGATCAGCTATGTATTTCTTGAGTTGTGATACATGAAAGACATCATGAACACGCCCCAATTCTTCAGGCAATGCTAGCCTATATGCTACGGCTCCAATCCTCTCGGTAATGGCATACAGGCCTACAAATTTCGGGCTCAGCTTGCCCTTTTGGCCAAATCGAAAGACACCCTTCATAGTGAGACACGCAAAACACTTGTCGCCCACGCAAACTCAAGGTCGCGTCGTCGCACATCCGCATAGGATTTCTGTCTATCTGGGCTGCTTCATATTTGCTCGGATTGTTGTACTCAGCTTGTACTTGTTCCAAATACTCCGGTCCTATGATGACCGCTTCGCTTGACTCATCCCAACACAACGGGGTACGACAAGGTCTACCATACAAAGCTTGGAACGGTGACATCTTAATCGAAGCATGGTAGCTATTGTTATACGAAAACTCGATAAGATGAAGCTTCTCAATCCAGCTCCTCTAGAAGTCTAAGGCACATGCCCTTAGCATATCCTCTAGTGTTTGGATGGTCCTTTCTGTCTGACCGTCGGTCTGTGGATGGAAGGCGGTGCTAAGCTTCAACTCAGTACCAAGCGCTTCCCGTGTTGCTCTCCAGTATCTCAAAAGAAATCTGGTGTCGCGGTCAGATACAATGGTTTTCGGGACTCCGTGGTGTCGAATGATCTCCTTGTCGAATAGCTCCGCGAGCTTCGCCATCTTCCAGGTGTCCTTCATCGGTATGAATCGGGCAACCTTGGTGAGGCCATCGACTACCACCAAGATCATGTTGAGTCCTCCCCTAGCAGGTGGGAGTCCAACAATAAAATCTATAGAGATATCGTGGAATTTCCACTCCGGAATGGGCATGGATTGCACCATTCCTCCCGGTCTTCGGTGCTCGAACTTCACCTTCTGGCATGTGAGACACCTCAGAACATACTCAGTCACGTCTAATTTCATTCCTGACCACCAGAAGTACCTCTTCATGTCTTTGTACATTTTAGAGGCTCCCGGATGGACATGCAATGTCGAACAATGTGACTCTCACAGAATGCGATCCCTTAGCTCAGCATTGCTTCGGGGGATGCATAATCTACCATTCAATCGGATCAGACCATCTTCATGCAATTTGAAGTCGTACTTTCGGTTCTCGAAGCTACCATCTGTGATTTTCTGTCTGATCTCTGTGAAGTAAGGGTCGCTCAGCTGAGCGTCTCGCACCTCGTCAACCAAGCTAGAAGAAGCGAGTAGCGAATGGAGCGAGTGTGCTCGACGACTCAGGGCGTCGGCTACAACGTTTGCCTTCCCTTCTTTATACTGGAGGTTGATGTCGTAATCCGAGAGGAACTCCATCCACCTCCTCTGTCTTAGATTCAGTTCTTTCTGGGTAAATACATACTGCAAACTTTTGTGGTCGGAGTAGATGGTGATGCTTACCCCATAGAGATAGTGTCGCCATATCTTCAAGGCGAAGACAATGGCTCCTAACTCTAGATCATGTGTCGGGTAATTCTCCTCATGCTTTTTCAGCTGGCGGGAGGCGTATGCTACTACCTTGCCATGCTGCATGAGTACGCATCCCATGCCCTTGCCCGATGCATCACAATACACCTCAAATCCCTCTGTGCCCTCTGGAAGTGTGAGAACTGGCGCTGAGGTCAATGAGTCTTTTAGTCTCTGAAAGGATACCTCGCACTCGCTTGTCCATACAAACGGTGCATCTTTCTTCATTAATGACATCATGGGCTTAGTGACTTTTGAGAAGTCCTTTACAAACCTCCGGTAATAACTGGCTAAACCAATAAAGCTCCGGATGTCGGTAACAGTCTTAGGTCTAGGCCATGATCGCACTGCTTCGATTTTGGATGGATCTACTAAAATGCCCGCGCTCGAGATGACATGACCGAGGAATGACACCTGATCTAGCCAAAACTCGCATTTGGAGAACTTTGCATACAGCTGGTTCTCGTGCAGTGTCTCAAGTACTCTTCTTAAATGATTTTCATGTTCTTCTGGTGACTTCGAATACACAAGAATGTCGTCGATGAATACTACTACTGAAGTGTCCAGCTGATCACTGAATAACCGATTCATTAGGTCCATGAATTTGGCTGGTGCGTTAGACAAACCGAATGGCATCATCGTGAATTCGTAGTGGCCATATCTTGTTCGGAATGCTGTTTTCTCAATATCTTGCTCTTTGATAGCAATTTGGTGATATCCGGATCGGAGATCAATCTTAGAAAAGATGGATGCTCCCTTCAACTGATCGAACAGGTCGTCGATGCGTGGCAATGGATACTTGTTCTTTACAGTGACCGCATTCAATTCGCGGTAGTCGATGCAGAGGCAGAGACTACCGTCCTTCTTCTTCACGAAGAGGACCGGTGCTCCCCAGGGTGATACGCTCGGGCGTATAAACCCTTTGTCGAGTAAGTCATGTAGTTGCTCTTTGAGTTCTGCCATTTCTGCTGGTGCCATACGGTATGGTGCCCTAGCAATGGGACCAGTACCCGGTACGAGGTCAATTTCAAACTCTACTGCTCGCTGTGGTGGCATGCCAGGTAGCTCTTTCGGGAATACATCAGGGAATTCTGAGACTACTGCTACATCATCACTGAACTCTGGATCTCTCTCCAGGTCTTGCACGTGACATAAATACACTTCATGTCCTTTTCTGAGCTCCCGATACATTGCCATAGCGGAGATGATTGTAGTTGAAGGCTCTCTTGGTCTCTGGCGGTATGAAACAGTGACCCCAGATGGACTCTTGAGCAGCAATCGGTGCTCAGCGCATAGGATCCGTCCTTTGTGCCGCTCCAACCAGTTCATTCCAATTATCAAGTCGAATCCCAATCCGTTGAATTCAATGAAGGAAATGGGAAACACTTCACCTTTGATTTGAATGGTGGCGGCGTGGTAATACTTAGTACACTTTACCCGCTCCTTCGACGGGAGAGTAACCAAGAAATTTGGTAGCTCATCTACGTCTAGCCCCAACCTTGTAGCGAATGATGGCGATACAATGGTGTGAGAGGCGCCGGAGTTGAATAATACTGAGGCTTCGATGCCGTTTACTGGGAATGTTCCCGTTAGAATGGTGCCGCTTTTGCCGGCTTGTTCTTCGGTGAGGATGCTCAGGTTACCTTCGGTACCGAGTCCACAACCTATTGATTCATAAGATTATAAGTAAAGATGGTGGAACGCAAGTGGAATTTAATAACCAACACTGCTTTTATTGAATAACCAACCATCATACATACTGTGTCTCTAATACACGTTACTACTGGATTACATGCTACTACAAGATTAATACTTTCTAAAGGTATGGTTCAGGCGTCCTGGTTTCATGTGTGTGGCATTGATTATTGCCGGTGGTGCTGTATTCAACTTGATCTTCTGGATCCCGTGATACAGCAACCTTGATTTTCCACCCATGATTAGAACATCTCCTGATTTCAATACCAATTTCTCTGCAAGGTCCACACGCTTCTGCTCGCTATACAAAAATACGGCGTCATCACCAATGGACCAAGACACTACGGGCACTCCTAGTTCAAGAGATTCCGTTGTCTCGTCCTTGTCTTGGTGTAGGCCAAGTCGTCCTTCTTTCTCATAGAAGTTGACAATACATAGGTCTGCTTCAAGTGCAGGGATTGGTTCATCTTCACATTGTTGTGCGATTTCTACAGCTTGTGTGACAAGCATTTGGAATTCTGGGGGTATTGCTGGAGGTATTGCTCCGTCTCCTGCTCGCGTTTTTTGGTATGTCTTGGTATAAGGGTTCCAATCCTTTCCCAAGCACATCATTTTCAGCTTCATTGTTGCTCCACCGGGGAATTCGGGTGTATAAAATCCTCCTGGACCCATTCCTAACTCGTTGCATCGTCGGATGATTGAAACTTGTGCTTCGGGTGTCAGGTATCCTTTTAATAAGATCATACTTGGGCGGATGACCTGACACTGGTTGTTGTTGAAGTGGTGAGTGGCGATGTCGGTCTCTTCATGAGGTGAGTTTGAAGGTATCGGGTAACAGATAAGGAATTTCCCTAAGGTGGTAATCACATCTAGTGTGAGTTCTAGGCTTACTAATTCATTTCATGCTCAATACATACTTAGTCATGCTCTTCAAGGATTATAGGTTTCAGTTATTACCTGGGCCGGACTTAGTCTCGGTCCTGTCACGGTCAATGATGTGTAAGGCCGGCTGCCTCTGCGGTGCGCCCTTCTGCGGACCTCGGGATCCCTGTCCCTGTGAGGCATGCTGG
The DNA here is from genome assembly GCA_023374045.1 of Limonium bicolor. Classification (NCBI taxonomy): domain Eukaryota; kingdom Viridiplantae; phylum Streptophyta; class Magnoliopsida; order Caryophyllales; family Plumbaginaceae; genus Limonium; species Limonium bicolor. The sequence goes on along the minus strand of CM041779.1, from coordinate 197,850,179 downwards.
GCATGAGCATCGCCAGATGCAACCTCCTTGCCTTCACGCTGCTTGTAGCCCTGGTAGTTGCCCTTGGGCTTAGAGTTCTCTGGGCATGCATTGGCACGGTGGCCCGGTTTCTAACAAGTGAAGCAGCGGATCTCCCTCCCTTGGCAATCTGTGCTGGGATGATCCTTGTTGCAGTTACGACAGATGTAGCTGCGGCCATCAGATTGGTTCTTTCCTTGGCCAAATCCAGAACCTATAGCTTCCAAGTTAGCAAGGTTCGGTATACTTACAATACTCTATATACATATAAATTCACAAGTGTACTGATTCGGTTTCGGGTTCTTACCCCTGTAGGGCTGAGACCTCAGTGGCTTCGCTGCCACTGGTGCGGTGTAGGCAATCTGTAATGGCTCAGCTGCCTTGCCCTTCTCAGCATGGGCGCCGCCGTCTCCGGAAGTGTTCTTCTGATGGGAATGCTTCCCCTTCCTCTTCTTCCAAGGTTTGGATTGGTTTTGATCATTGGATGGGTTACCTTTGCCGCTCACCTTGCGCTTCAGCGCTTGCTCCTCATCTCTTAGCTGGCAGGTGATCTTGACTCGAGATGCAGCGTGGTAACACTCCTGAATTACTTAGGCATTAGGTTACACTTACATACGGGAATACTAATTCACATTACTCATGGCTTTTTAAGGGTTCAACTATGTTTACCTGAAGGGAGGTAAACCGTGTGAAGCCCATGCCATACCGGAGTCGATGGCTCAATCCGCCGTAGAAGCGGTCGACCAAGACTTGGCCGGTATACCCAAGGTCGGGTAGAAGTCTGAGAAGAGAGGTGAAGGTGCGGTAATATTCATCAACCGTCATCTTCTCGGTCATTTTCAGTGCATCGAGCTCAAGCCTTTTCTTGGTTTTGACATGCTCGGGGTAGTACTTAGATCGGAGGAGAGAGGTGAATGCTTCCCAACCGAATGCGGGATCAGTTACGTGCTCGGCCTTAACGAGCTTCCACCAGTCCATAGCCGCGTCCTTGAGGTAGTACGCAGCTATCCTCACTCGAACTCCAGCGGGAGTCTCAAGTGTCTCGAATGCCGTCTCCATCTCGGAGAGATAGGCCTCGAGTTTGGCGGGGTCGCTCTCGCCTCTAAAGCATGGAGGTCGAAGGTCGGCGACTGCCTTTACCCAATTCGTTTCTCGGGGTTGAGGCGGGTCGGGCTGCTGCTGCTGGTTCTGCTGTGTTTGTTGTACAGCGGTGATTACATCCGGTAGCATCTGTGGTACCGTGGCGGCGACGATTTCAGCTATCGTCTGCGCGCTTGGTCCGTCATTAGTCCCTCCTCTGGGACGACCTGGACCTCGTCCTGACATCTGAACAAGTGTGGATTACATTAGATGTCGTGATACTATGACCTCATGGTCTTGATTCAAGCAATGATATCGTCCTTACAGACGTCAAGGGGTATCCGTTATTGCTAACGGTAGTTCCTAGTTAGGTTTCTAATATATCCGTCTTAAGACGATTGAAATCCTAACTCGGTAATCACTACACTTAAGATTCTAATCGTCAGAGCGAGACTTCGCTCTGATACCACGTTTTGTAACACCCCAACCGCTAATCCTTCCATTATCCTCTAATCACTCCCATGCCTACCTTACTCGCAGCGGAATACTTACTTACTCCCGGCGGGTGATACAACGCCGTTAACCATCCAATGGTTAACAAGGCTACTACTACTTACCGTGTCGGTCTGATGATTAGAATAAACCAAATACATACTACTTACCTTACAATACCAAATACTTACTTACATTTGATTACCAAGTATACTGAATATATGAATTACATTCCATGACTACTTCCCAAAAATGAAGAGTTTATACATCCTCTCCTTACTATCCAATCAAGATTTCAATATCCAAAAAGGTGTACCACATAGTACACCGGCTACTCAAATGGCCTAACCGTGTACAACTCGGTACACTATTCCAGTCCTACTGCTACATCCCAAAAAGAATCACATCACGTCCTTACCCTACCGTCACGCCTCGCGGGTACCTGTGGAGTAAAAACATTCCCCCTAGGGGGTCAGCTTACGCTGCATATGATAACCGCATACCCCGCGCGCTAGCGAGGGTACGCCAACTAATTGGTCGAGTACATGCGGTTCGTTTCATTCATACATACATACATGCTTTATACAATACAATTCAATACATACCTTTCACAAAGCATACATACATACAATACATACAAGGAAGACAATTCAAGTCAACCGTTCATACTTACCCATGCTCACCGCATTACGGAGATACAATGCTCCAATACATACAAAGGTCTTGTTAGCCTCATTACACACCCGGGTTAATCGGGTGTTCAATACTCTTCTACTCCGGGTCAATGACATACAATAGTCAAGACCAATACAATACAATACAATACTTCCTACACACTTTACTTCCAGTTAAGTCGGTATGACCTCCGGGCAGGGATTACTACATCCCACCACCGGGCTTTAGGGTGGCCCACTAATCCAGGATGCTACCCATTCAAGGGGATTGGTCCAAGGAAAAGATTATAGCCAGGATTCGGATCCAACCTCTTGTGTTTCCTTATCATTACGCGTGACCGAAACTATATCGGGCTTCTACTCATTCCATTTTACTCATTACTCATGTTAGGAGTTAGATCGTTAGGAATTAGTAGAAGTCCATACTTACTTTCCATACATACATACAATACACAAGTACTCATACTTACACATACACTTCATTTCCATTCGTACATTTCATGAATTATACAAACTAAATGTTCAAGAAGATTCAACAAGAACGAAATAGTTTAAACACAGTTAAGTGCAATATAAGTCCGATTCGTGCATTTATCTTATTGGTGATCACATAAGCACACAAATCGGGGTAACCAAGTTAGGATACAGGGCATGAAGAAATCATACCGTTCACCGACGTTTTCGTACTACCGGGTTCCTTCGAGGATCAACTATTTGATTCCTATACATACATGAAGTAGTATGATCAATGATATATTATTGATCTACTTACTCCTTCATTGATACTTCCAATGTATACTTACTACTTTATTACCTTCTTACTTGGTTACAAAACCATTCTTTTCTTTACTACCTCTTAAACTTGTTTCCTTACTCATTCACTTACTTTCTTACCATTATTACTTCATTAATGGTGTATTACTACATATATATGCTTACACGTGTATAGGCATATATACATACATACATATGATTACTACAGTCATATTATAAAAACATTTTTTTTTGTCTGTGTTTGGGCCGTCCGACCCACCGTCCGACCCAACACCTGGGTCGGACCATTCCAGTAAGTTTTCGTTCTCTGAAATTCATCCGTCCGACCTAGCACTGTTCTGTCCGACCCATACACCTCTGGGTCAGACCATTACAGAAAGTTCCGGTCCTGTTGTCCAAGCTATGTCCGACCCAACCTTTGGGTCGGACGAAGTCAGAAACTTCGACCCAGGATTTTTCTTGCCCGTCTGACCCACGTCCGACTCACGGCTCCTGGGTCGGACCGTTCCAGAATGTTTTATTTTCGTTACTTAAGCCTTGTCCGACCCAGCGTCCGATCCAGGCTGCGGGTCGGACAGTAGCAGAACACTGCTACAGGCTTTGTTTTTCAATTCCTTTCTTACCCATCTCTTCCCCAATCTTCCTACATGTAATCCCACATGATATAATGCCATTTAGGCCTCCTAAAATACCTTAATCCATTCTCCAAATACATTACTCAATCCTAGTTATACTTACACATTTTTCCTCCTTTCATTTCAACACTTATACTAGTTTCCTCACACTAATGTTACAGATTTTGTTTCTTCTATTATGCTACAGATTTTTCCCTCAACTCTTACACTCCAAGACTCTCTCAACTAATGCTATTCCTAGCATCCAAAATACATTACCTTACACTCTAGTTTCATCCCATTTACAACCTCATTTCCAAATCTGTTTCAAACTACAAAACACTCCTCAAATACACCTAGTTATCACCTAGGTTACTTCCTCTTCTTAAACACTTAAGTCCTTTCATTCCTACACAAAATTTGACATAGTCTCCCCTATATTTTTAGCTTTGCCCACATACTATTTCAATTCCCAAATTGATCATTCACAACCTGTTTATTCAATACACTATACACACAATTCAACTCCACTACACACATTAAAATTCCTGCACATATACACATACTACCCAATGTTTTCCCAAGCTTTTAAAAACTCATTTAAAGCTCCAAAACTGTTACAACATCATTCCTCATTACACTACAATATACTTACCACTCACTACTCAATTCATTACTCGTTTTACTACTCCAATAACTGTTACATTACTCAATACCAAACTAGTTCAAGGTAAGAGACTTTACCTTGTTTTTTCTAGTATTCTTTCTTCTTTCCCCTTCTTCTTTTCTACTCCTTTGTTCTCGGTCCCAATGGGGTTCACACACACCAAGTGCTACAACCCATAACACATACACAATACCATTTAGCACTCATTTTATACTAACCCTAGAATTTAGGTTTTAGGTTTTAGAAAAGAGTATTACCTTCCAATGGATGAATGGAGTTCTTGACTAGCAAGAGAACAAGATTCCTAGCCAACAAGAGAGCCAAAGTCGGCTGGAACAAGGAGGACCAAGAGTTCAAAAACTGAAAATCCTTAAGATGCCAATGAGAGCTAGAAAGGAAGGATTTTCGAAATTCTTTTTACCTCAAAGTAACAAGGAGGTGAAGGTGCTTCTAATGGTGGACTTGAATCTTCAAATGGAGAATACCCACCGAAATGAAAGTGGTCGTTTTCGATTTTTGAAAGGGTGAAAATGTTCTCCTTTGCAAGGGGGTTGCAATGGTATAATTTTTATTGGATTTGGAGAAGGTTTGAGTGCTCAAAGAGAGGAGAGAAGGAGGAAGTTGAGTGGGTTTCTTCCTTTCTCCATGGGTGTCGCAAGGTAGAAGAAGAAGGGAGAAAAGAGAGAATAGAGAGGGGTGTGTACGTGAGGGGAAGAGGGGAGTGAGGAGAGAGAGTCTTGCTTTTGCTTTTTGATTTAGTTAATAGGTTTGTCTTTTAGCAAATAAGAGAGAGTTATGTGAGTGTGAGAGAGGAGGAAAAATCGGTCCCCCTATACACTCCTCTACAGATTTTTGATTTTTATTTGCAAAGTGGACACACCAAGTTTGTTTATTTGCATTCTCACCCCATAACTTCCCGGTTGTTACAGTTCTTACTAACCGGTACCCGTTTTCCGGAATTTTCTCGTTTAATTAATTTTATTGGTTCTAAAGCTCCACTAATATTTATTAGTGACTATTTAGTTGACCAAAACTGTTACGAGTCTGTTTGACCCGCTTAAAGTCACGTTTTCCTAGTTTCCTCGAAAAACGTGCTTTAAGGTTCATTTATGTTTTTAACCCATTTTAAAGGTCCGTTTTCTTCGGGATTTGTTCCCTCGTATATATTTTAGTGTAATTAAGCCTTTAAAAATATAATTAACCTAATTAATCACTGTTTTTAATTACGGGGTATTTCATTGACGTACCTAGCGGGTTTGGGGAAACAAATGATGTGTTTACATCTCCCGATCAAACTGTATATGAATATACATACACCTAACCAGGATAGACAGTATAACCTGAGGGGCAAAAGCCCAACCCTATAGTAAAAGGGTAATGAAATATGTATCACGTTAGTGCACGAATAATTCCACTGGAATGGAACATCTTGAACTTATTACTTCACGATGATATATTCGTAGATTACGTGGGCGCAATCATTTTTAAGGGGGGTAGAGCGATTTCGCATGCTTAAATTATACCGTACGTAGGAGTACGTAGCGCATGGTACACATGCTGCAAACTAGTATTGTACGTAGAGTACAAGTATTATGACTGTGTTATATTACTTGAGGTAATATTGTGATGTATTATGTGTATGATTATATATATAAATTTTAGTTCGTATTCCTGTGGCGAATAGGAAAGGGAGAACAGATAGAGTGTTCTTATCCTAATTCCGATTATTTATGCAAACTTTGCGAACATTAAACACATAAACGCCTAACTTGTTATCTCCGGTTGAGAGTTCAAGTAGGTCTATCTGGTAACTCCGATGGGAGATTTCAAATAGAAGGAGTAGAAAGCTCCATACTATATGATTCATGACGCGGTATAAAACCGATTATTGGAATGCGATGAGTGAATCGGCATGAGACCGATGTGTAACCTAGTGGAGGTAAAACCTCTAGGAGTTGTATGAATAATTATAAGTTGAAAGAACTTGGTACATGGTTAGGATACATGATCCTATATGCCAATGACTAGATTAATTACACTAGTTGACTTGTGTATCTATGGGACACAAGGTGGCAAATATCAAGAGGAAACAAGAGTAAAAGTGAATAAACAATTGATTGATTGAAATTGACGTGGGAAGTTGAACTTGATCCTGGTCCGATCAAGCGAAACTGAACACAAATTGAGGTGAGAGATAGTTCAACACTGACGCCGACCACGTCGGGGTTGAATGACTCTCGAAACTTCCTACAAGTGGACACAGATATGAATAGAAATTAGAATTTAGGGCATCACTCGAAGAGCCGTGGACCGTGGAGTCCTTTGTCATTAGACCGGTGTGTATGCGAGTGACATTACCCAAAGAGCCGTGGACCGCAGAGCCCTTTGTCATTTGACCGGTGTGTCTGCGGGTGATTAAGGAAATAAGGTGATACTGTCCGAGGAGCCGTGGACCGCAGTGTCCTTCGTTACTAAACCGGTGTGTCCACGGGTGGTTGACGTTGGTTAGCATGGGGTTGGGGATCGTCAAGTCCTGGTCTTCATGACTGCTTCCCTGTGATTTGCCATCGTTAAAGATATGCATACACATACACGCGGAGTGGTGTAGAGGTATCCTCGCGAGATACTTGCATATGAATAGGGGTGCGTGGAGTACCCCTTGTGAGACACCTTTGAGTACTTTATTGAGTTTTGCACCTTGTCTAGTGCTATGTACCATGAGTTTTGCACCTTGTCTAGTGCTGAGTACTACGAGTTTTGCACCTTGATTAGTGTTGTTTGTGAATGAATGTGTCATGATTATTGACTATATGGAATGAGATTGATGCTGTATCAAATGTGATACATAAAGACTAGGTCTGAACGTAGTGGAATGTACTCCCTAGTGATGATCTGTCTGTGATTACTTAGTGGAACTTGATTCCTTAGGTGAACTGTAGATGGGTAAGGACTTCGGGACGAAGTCTTTTTAAGGGGGGTAGACTGAAATACCCCAAACTAATAAAATATGGATTAAATGTTTAATCACATTGATTAAGGCCTAAACATGCCTAAAAAGTCAACTGAGAACAACAGTGGTCAACGTAAAGCACGATGTTACACCCTTTGACTATTTAGGGTAAATAAATACCCAAATGAACTTCTTAGGACCTAAGATTTTGTCCTAAGCTTATTAACACATTACTAAACTCGTTACAATTGTTGGACAACACTCCAACACAAAGAACATGCATTTACATGCTTCAAGGTCAAGTAGGGCAAAAATGTGCTCTAAGAATACCTTAAAGGTCTAATGACCTCTAAATGATATAAAATTGGATACCATGATCAAATATCATGTAAGTAACACAACAAAACTTTTCTCAAAGAAAACAGAGCTCAGAAACACCCTGCGACTCAAAATGTGCACTAAAATTCCTTAAAGCATGTTTTTTGTGTATGAGCTCTAAGATAATGACTTTTTGTCACTGTAAAGACTATATTAAGTTCTTTATAACATTAATGTGACATGATAGACTATATTCTATAGTCTAAATAAAAGTTTGAAAATAAAATCAAAATGGGTAATTTAGTATGAATAGTACCCAAAAAATAACATTTAATACTTACCTTTGACCATGGTCAAAGTCACCCATGGTATTGACCAAAGGCTTCCGCCCCATATGTGCTGTCATGCCCACTCAATCAGAATCCCTAATCAATTAGACAGCTAATGCAATTAGTCACCTTTTACTATTACAAAAGTAAACAAATAATGTCTTAAAAAGCAAACTCACTTATTTTCTTCATTCACCTTCCATACCAGCCGACACCATCAGCTCCCTTCCTCTCTTTGATTCTCCATTGATGGTAAGAACAAGCAATATTCAGAGAAGAACACCAATTGATCTTGGTAAGCTAATTAAGCCTTTAAATGTTCATTTTCTTCACAATTCCTTCCTCTTTCAATGGAGGAAAGCATCAAACACTTCCATCAATGTTCTTAGGTTGTTTTGGAGGTTAAATGTAGGGTGTAATCTCGGCATTAACAAGGGAAGAAGGTGGAGAAAGCTAATCTTGTTCTTAAGGTATAAAAATGTGCTTTAAGCACATATCTTTTGATTCCCTTCAAATTCGGCTGTGAAACTTTGTTCCTAGCCTTAGTATCTTCATCTTAACATACTTATTCAGTTGGTAAATCAAGCGCTTCAAGGTATAGCCAGATCCAAGCCAAAAACACCATTTTAGGCATTTTAAACAAGGTAAAAATTAGCCATCTTCTAAACTGAGTTATGCCAGTTTAAAGCTTGGTTTTAGTAGCTCTCTTAATGATCTTTCTCTAATGTAAAAACAGGCCGAGATCAACCTTGTTTACCTTGGTATCTTAAGGTAAATTTTACCTTGAAAATTGACATTAAACACTTCTTATGGTTAGATCTTGCTTGGAGACTAATCATGCCTTAATTTCTGTTTGAAAACATGTAAATTAAGCTGTGGAAATATTATCTTCAAACAGCTGTGGCCAAACAAGGCTTATACTTGGCTAAAACAAAGTATAAATCACTTAAACCTACACTTGGTATATTAATATGTGTTTATACATATGTATACATATTGTGCCGTGAGTGAATGGTTAATTAAGGTCTTGTTTTGACCTTAGGTGATTAAGGAATGGTTTAATAAATTTTATAACTAATTAATAAGCATAATTGCCAAATTTAAGACATTATGTGGAAAATTGGTAAATAAAGAAAATATATGGTAAGGGCCAAGAGTTTATAGTACTTTTGGGCATTTATGTGTAATTTATTTTATAAGCCAATGTTGTAATAAGGCCATGTACTTTAGGCCATTTTATTTATGCATTTATAAGCTTTAAATTAAGTTTAGGTGCTAAATATGCATTACAACATATTATTGGGGTTATAGTGTAATTAAATTAAATTTGGGGGGCTATAAAAGGATATAGCCGAAATTTAGAAGTTTAAATGAGTTTATATAAAAATTATAAGATTATATAAAGTTTTGGGGTTAAATGGTGATTTATAGAAAATATGGGTACAAACCGTAATATATGGATATTAGTGGTCAAGGAAATATTAAGGTGGTCAACCTTGACCATATGGTGGGTTTTGACCAAATTAAATAAGTTAGATAACTTATTTAAGGTTTTATAATAAGATAAGTATTTTATTGTAACAATTTTATAACATATGTGGTATATATGTTATTTCCGAAAGTTAAGGGTGTAAAATGGTATTATAAACACCCATGGGCTATTAGGAATTTTTAGGAATTTATTGGGTTGATTTTGGAATTAAGATAAACTATATATGTATAATATATAGTTATTATGTCATTATGACACTTTGGAGAAATATATGTGGTGGTATAGTAATGTTATATTAAATGGTATATATAACATGGTATAAATAATGGGGTGATTTTGTAAATAAAGGAAACTATGGTTTATGGAAAAGAATAAGGTTTAATATATGTGCCTATGCGGCAATATATAATAGTTTTGTATAAAAACTATAGGTTATAAATTAAAGGGAATAAAAATATCATAATATATGATATTAGTTTATGGTATAACATTACATAATATTATGTGGTCAAAATAGAATTGAAATAAATTCAAGGGCTGTACCGAAATATTAAAGATTGGGAAATGAATTTTAGACTAAGGTCTATAATGTTATAAATGTTATAACAATTATATGGTTTAGATGGAATTAATAAAAGTAAGGATATTCACATTAAGTAATGTGACAAACTATAAATAAATAGGATTTATAAACTAAGGAATTTGTTAATTAAACCTTGGGAGTTGTATAGATACAACATAAAATGTTACATAATATTAGGATAATAATCTTAATATAAGTTGTATAGTATAGTACAACTAAAGGGAATAATCATCTAATAAAAGATGATAAAAATGTAACATATAATATAAGAGTTTATAACTCATGGAACTTACCTATGTGGTAAATATATACATATACAAGAAAAATGTATATAAGGATGGATATTTATATTATGGTTAGAAACCACGTATTATAATGAATGGTGGAAAAACAAAACCTTGGGAAAATAAATACTAAGGTGAAATGTATAGTATATGATTAAGATATACATGCAATATAGTGATAAACTATATGATATACAAATGTGTATTAAATTAAATGCGATAATAAACGTTTAAAGTTAAGTATATTAATATAGTCGACGTAATCACGCATGAAACATGACGTTTTTCCAAATCCCGAGTTAAACCAAAAACCCGACAAACGTTTATAGTTAACAACGGGAAATGAACCGGGATGGATTAGTAACGGTACGGGGTGCCGTAGTGTATTGTTAGTACGAGATGTTGATGCATAGTGTGATGCATATTTATAGATTGTAAGAGGCGTCTCGAGGATTACCAGAGAATTTAGCAGATTCATACTCCACGGTCTTATAATCCCGGTGTACGGTATGTTATTTATATGGCTTGATTGTCTTTTAGGATTTCCTCAGTTCAGACATTGTGTGAAAATCTGTGATAAGATTGAATGTCTGCTTGTGTGAATTAATATGCTTGAGTTGCGTATTAATGCTGCTTTATTATTATTACTGTTGTACGATAACAGTACCATTCGTATATATGAACATATTATAAAACGAACTAGCGGCAATGATGCTATCTTATATGTGTAATACAAGGAACGTAAGTAAAATGTTGTAGCATTAGGATAATAAGATATATATAATATCTGAGACTTATATACGGAGCATTGGCCTCTCTAACGCCGCTCTCGTATCTAGCACTGGATCCCGAGTCGACATACTCAGGATTGGACTACGACCTTAGTCTGCTGTGTTAGAAAAAAATAGTAAAGCGATGCGATGGTATAGATAAGTTTATCAAGAGGATGTGGCTCTTGCTGTGAACTGTGATCCATTAACGATACTAGGATACCGTGTGGTAACCGTAAGTATCTGGATAAATTTCCAACGAACTACAGATTGTTCGTAGGTCGGAGACTACCGCTGGAGTGGCTATTGCCGTGGGTGACCCGCCATAGGAGATGGGTAACTTAGAGACACGTCGTTCTAACGAGACGTTGTCATTAGGCATGACTGAACAATTACGAATGACTATATTAGCTCGTACATTAGGCGAACATTATATGGGCTTGTACGCCAAAGACGGGGAACTATACTTGTTTATAATTCTCGTTGTTTCGCCTTGTTTCTCAGTGGTTATGCTTTGTAGTTATGTGTGGTATGTTGGTGGATTCGTTTGAACGAGCCATTGTGCTCATATTGTGTGTTGTGAACTGGTTGAGTCGAGTCGCTGTACTCATGTGTAAATTATGGTGGATTGTTTGGTCGAGTGAGTCGCCGTACTCAATTATGAACTATCAAGTGTTTGTTGGAATGGGGTTCTCTGTACTCATATAAGCGTTGTAACGCTTTCAGTGGTTTATTACGATGCGATGTGTGAAGCCGGGGGCTTGTTTATTATTTGAGTTTACTGCAATATATATTGTTGCTTTACAGTTTTAACATTAAACTACTTGCATGAAAATAAACTGCATGCTCTCGACCAATTAACTGAGGGTCCGAGGGGGCATGACAGTCATGTAGTAACATACTCAGCAGGGGCTGATTCCATACCACAAACAACCATTTTTGCAGGTATGCAGCTTCCGGTGTCGACAAAGAGAGGGACGCGCTGGGTAGTTTAATTACAGTTGTTTTAATATGCACTGTTGCATTTTGATACGAACTTAGAAACGTGTAGAGGATTGGGATACTTAGAATGCTCACTGTGAATGTATTTTGTATTGGTTTGGGAAGGTTAGATCTATCTCTTGTTGTCACTGTGGGAAATTGTTTCGTATTTAAGAATATATCAGTAAGCACGTTATTACTCGTATAGGTGAGTGAGAACGGTGACACCAGTAGTTCAATTGTTGAGATTGCCGCTGCGATTACAATGTTAAGTAAGATGATTAGGAGCCGATTAGAGTAGGGGTGTTACAGGTTGGATGACTCTGTGATTATGCATGATCTTCACAGTATTATTTATAACTGTAAACTAGACAAGCATGTAATCAACCTAATATCAAGATGGTTAAAATGACTAAGTGACCAATAGGGTCTAAATGCATACCTAGCATACTCCGTGTTAATCGCTGAGCCTCCACGACATTTTGCAGGACGTTGATCGCGTGGAAGCCGAAGTGCGGGACCCAGGTAGTTAGGGTTGTTGTTTTTACTTACCGCACGCGTAATTCGTTTTTGTATAACTATGTTAGACTTCGGATTGTACGATGATATTGTTGTATATATTCAGGGATGGGTAGACGCTCACTTGTTGTCGGTTATGATTATGGAATTAGTATGATGTATAGGTATTTATCTCGTTATCACTGCGGCTTAGTATCATTGTTTACGTTGTTAGTATATTTAGTTTCGCTTCATTACTCGCATGGGCGAGTAATGGCAGGTGACACCCGAGTGAGGATTATTATTATTGTTTATACTTCTGCTATAAGTCGTCTTTAATTATGCTACGAGGGGGATTATTATGTGTTTATCAAGAGGGGTGTTACACCGGTCATTGTAGCCCAACAAGGTCGTATCCACAGGGAATTCGTAACTATCTAGTTAATTATAAGCTTAGCAAATGTGCAAGAAGATAAAAACAAAAAGTGCATAAATGTAAATTGGGGTTTTTGGGATTTTAGTTTATAGATGGGAAACAAAGAAAACGATAAAACTAAACTAGCTAATCTAAGATAGGTGTGTACCTTGGGATAATGGAGATCTTCTCATTCACCCAAATGTGCTCTCATTTTTGCCTCATTAAGTTGTCTATTAGGGCTAATGTAAAGATTCTCAAAATCCTGGAACAACCAATTCTTACCTAATTAGTCAAACCTCTTAATCAAAGAAGGTCTAAGTCACTAGGAAGCATTAAGCATAAGCTCTTAAATAATTGCCCTAGTATTTTACCCCCAAATCAAGAGTGTAAAAGTTAGGGTTTATCCCCAATTTGTCTAATCCCAAGCTCAAGACATAATTTTGCAAGGAATCACAATTAATTCAATAGGAGATCAAATCTAAAGCATTAATTAAGCATTGATGAGGATTAAAAAACTACACAAGATGAGTTATGTAACACCCCAACCGTTAATTCTCCCATTATCCTCTAATCGTCTCCATACTTACTCTTACACGCAGCGGATACATTCTTACTCCCGGCGGGTGATACAACGCCGTTAGCCGTTCCAAGACTAACAAGGCTACTACTACTTACAGTCACGGTCTGAAGATTAGAATATACCGAGTAACAAATACTTACAATATGCTTCCAATACTTACTTAAAACTTTGATTACCGAGTATCCAAAAGTATACGAATTACATCCCAATTCCTACAAGTTTCCAAAAACTATGAGTTTATGCATTTCCTCTTTCATACTAAGTTTCACAATTCAAATCTCTCAAAAGGGTGTACCACATGGTACACCGGCTGCTCAAAAAGGCATCAAGTCGTGTACAACTCGGTACACCATTCAAATCTACTAACTACGCAAAAAGGAATTCACCACGGTCTCATCACGACCTTCAATTCTCTTGAGTACCTGTAAAATAAAAACAGTGCCCCAAGGGGCTCAGCTAAACGCTGCATATGAAATCTGCATACCCCGCGTACTAGCGCGGGTACGCCGACTACTTGGTCGAATACATGCGGTTCATTTTACTCATACATGCATACATGCTCTTGTATACAATATTACAATACATCACAAAGCATACACACATTCATTTCAACACATACAAGGAAAACATTACAAGTCAACCATTCACACTTACCGTTACGGAGATACACTTCTCCAATACATACACAATGCTTGTTAGCTTCTTTACATGTCCGGGTTAATAGGGTGTACATTACTCTTTTACTCAAGGTCAATGACTTACACTAGCCAAGACCATTACTCATACAATACTTTACTTACTTACTTACTCAAGTCAAGTCGGTATGACCTCCGGGCAAGGACTACTATATCCCACCACCGGGCATTAGGGTGGCTCACTAATCCAGGATGCTACCCATTTAAGGGGTTTGGTCCATGGAAAAAATTAAGGCTAGGATTCGGATCCAACCTCTTGTGTTTCCTTATCCTCATGTGTGGCCGAAACTATATCGGACTTCTACTCATTCCATTTTACTCATTACTCAAGTTAGGATTTAGGTGGTTAGGAATTAGTAGAAGTCATTACTCTCATACCAAGGATTAATACACTACACAAGTACACAACAAGATACACATACACTTCATTCTCATCCATTCATTTTATGAATTATACAAACAAAATGTTCAAGACAATATAGCAAGAACAATATAAAACAAGCACAAGCAAGTGCATTAAAATCTGATTCGTGCATTTATCTTATTTAGGTGATCAAATAAGCACAAAAATCAGAGTAACCAAGTTAGGATACAGGGCATGAGGAAATCATACCGTTCACCGTCGTACTCGAACTCCAACTTTCCTTTGGGGTTTGACTATCCAAGTCCTATACATACATAGGGTTGTATGGTCAATAATCTACTATTGACCTACTCATTCCTTCACTAATACTTCTAATGTATACTTACTAGTTCTTTACATTCCATGCTTGATTATAAAAATCATTCTTTTCTTATTACTTCTTTAACTTGCTTTCTGATAAGTCAGGAATTTACCTATTTCTAAAGGGTCTTTTGATGCCTAATCTGTTACCATTGACTGCTAAATTCCTGTCTTATGAGCACTTTTATGTTTTTGTTTGCAATTGTCTTCTTTTATGGTTTTTGTGTGCTTTTTCAGGTATTTGATCTCAAAAGAAACATGTTCGTATCATTGTTGAAACACATGGCAAATCAAACAAGCTAAATAGAGTCAAGATATTCATCATCGAATTAAAAGCTTGGTCCGGGACTTGAGCACGGAGCAAAGACCCGGACCACATTGCAACTCAAATCTCGATTTGAAATTATTTATGGTCCGGTACTTGGTGAAGACCCGGACCACAATGTGACTGGTTTCTCTTATTAAAATCGTTTATGGTCCGGGACTTGAGGTAGGAGTGAAGACCCGGACCACATGAGATGCCAATTCTCGACTTATTTTTATACCATGGTCCGGGACTTCATACAGGACCTAAGTCCCGGACCAAATGGCTGAGTCAGAGGTCTGTAGCGCCGCGAACGTGAAGAGATTTATTCTCTTCTTAAATAAACCACCGCCCATGCACTACGATCCCCTTTCCAACCTCATTTCCACTGCTACTTTCCAATCATCTCCACTAATCTTCCTAAATCCAGCAACAACACCCACGTTAACCACCCACAATTCCACTTCTAAAACTCCATCATCATCTCCACTATCACACTGCTGCTACGTACTCCAGCAGAGCAATTCTCGACTGGATCTATAGCATGGTCCGGGACTTTATACAAACCTTAATCCCGGACCACACATGCAGAGCAACTCTCGACCATTTCAAGACTATGGTCCGGGACTTCAACCACATCCTAAGTCCCGGACCATACTACTGAATCAGACGTGTCTGGAGCGCGCGAATTTGGAAAGAAGAGATTCTCTTATTATACTGCGCCGCCCCATATACTCCCTTTCCAGACCGTCCCACGCTACCTTCAATCATCCTCCCACTAATCCAATTATTTCCCTAATTTCAGCTCATCACCCACTTAAACATTAACCTTTCCACTCATAAGTCCAGCACTCCTGTCCACCACTGCTACGTACTGAGTTCTATAAATAGAACTCAAATCCCTCTCATTCACCACACAATATCCATCGGATATCTCCTCCCTCTCTTACACTATTCCATTCCTCATCCATTACACTCCTCCATCCATTTCCATCTCATTTCTCACGTACCATTCATATCACCATTTCCATAAAACACCACACACATCCACAAAAATCTGGAATACACAAGCAGCTGGGGACTTCACCATTATCTGGAGATTGAGCGGAGGAAACTGCTGGTTGTGCACAGAGACTCCATCAAAGAGCCTTAAAACAGAGTTTCTTCTTCTTTTTCTTCCTTAATGTTATTTACATATTGCTGCAGTAATTCCATTTCCATGGCTGAGTAATTTCTATAAATTTCGGTTTGCTTTGTAATCCAAATTCTGAGGTTCCATTATCTTTGTGATTTACCATTTTAACAGATTAAAGTGTTGTTCCTTGTTTATTGTTATAAATCTTGTGATTTGGCCAATTACTGGATTTCTGTTTATCTGCTTATAAGTGAGAACTGCGGTAGATAATAGACAACAGGAACAGCACCGGTTAATTTAGAGATGGTAATTCCTCTAGGATATTAATTGATCATTAAACTGGATTATTCTTAAAGCTGTTAGCAATTAGTAAATTTGTAACGAGAGTTAAAATTTATTAACTGTTAATTAGATTCCACCGAGCAGGAGACCGAACGTGGAATAATTCTGATCTAGGATTTTAATCTAGATGTTGGTAAACACACTGAAAAAGGAGCCGAAGAAATTGGAGGATTAGTAAACCAGAATTTTCCATTCTCATTAATTCAGAAACATCATTTTTCTGCTCACTGTTGCTCTTGTATTCATTACCCTTGTTCTTATTTACATTTTGCTTCAGTACTTAGTAATTCAACAAACAAAACCCCCCTGTTACTTGAGTTATTTTACTTTGTTTTGTTCTTAAATATTAATCAAACTAAAACGCTGCCTCCCTTGGATTCGATAACCTGGAGGGACACTTCTAGGAAAACTTGCTACAATCGACCGGTATACTTGCCGTTAGGTTTTTACCCAACAAGTTTATGGCGCCGTTGCCGGGGAGGCACGGTTGCTTAGTTTAATTTTTATTTTATTTTATTTTATTTTATTTTATTTTGTTTTTGCTTTTTAGTTTAGTTTATTTTTGTTTGGTTTATTTTCTTTTGTTCATTTTCTTAGCTTTGTGCAAATTGTTTCTTATTATCTGTGGTTCTAGTTATTTAGGTTTTACCCGATTGTGTATTACAACTACTGTCAGTTATCTGATTTTTGTTTATGGTTAAAACTCATTCTGAAGGCAATCCTGAATTTGAGCTTGTACCTGATATAGAGCGACTTGCGAGAAGAAGCCGCCAGGGACTAGTACTGGAGCCTGCACTTGAACCAGAGGTGTTTCTCAAAAACTCACCAGGTGATACCTTTGTTCAAGAAGAAGAGTATCTTATGGACGGTATCAGCGGAGAAAGAAGGATGAACGACTACACTCGTCCGAATGTGGAGGGACTTACATCACCAATAGTAATCCCTGCACTGCCGGAAGGAGTAGAATGGCAATTCAAGACCCATTACGTCACAATGGTCCTCAATGCGCTGCAGTTCAGTGGAACAGTCACTGAAGATCCAAATGTTCACCTCACCTCCTTCCTGCGATTGGTTGGAGCTTGTTCAACACCAGCTTCTCAAGAGGTAGCCAGGCTAACTTTGTTTCCTTTTTCACTCAGGGACAGGGCTGCAGAGTGGTTGAACTCCCTATCTCCAAACAGTATCACTTCCTGGACCGAGCTAGCAAACACATTCCTGGCGAAGTACTTCCCACCATCTCGCATGCTGACCATGAGAGGTGAGATCACCAACTTCAAGCAATACAATGGAGAGACTCTTTCATAGGCTTGGGAGAGATTCAAGGGAATTGTTCGGAGAGTACCGCACCACGGTTTGGGAGAGGAAGTCGTGCTACAGTCCTTCTACAAAGATCTTGATCCCCAGAGCCGTCTTTTGGTGGATACTTGTGCAGGAGGAAGCCTCATGGAGCTTCCAATCACTAGGATAAAGGATCTGTTGGAAACTCTTTCCAACTCGGCAAATCAGTGGGGAGGTACTAGGGCATCTACTGAGGTTCCCCCAAGAAAGACCGCTGAGATCTATGAGGTAGATTCAAACACTCTTTTAGCTGCTAGGATGGATAGCATGTCTAAGCAATTTGAGAAGATGTGCGCAATGATGAACCCTCAGTCAAGTGCCGTTGTTGTGACCGACTCCTTCCCGCAGTGCGAGTATTGTGGTAGAAGTTCCAACATGTGCCAGTGGACGTCTCAGCAAAATGAAGAGGTAAACTATCTGGGGAACAGGCAAGGGAATTTCTACAACAATCAAAACAACCAAGGATATCAGCAGCAGAGGTTCCAGGGAAATAACTACAGTCAGAGGCCTCCACAGCAAAACACTCAGCATTTTCAGGGACCTCACCAAAATCAGCAAATGCAGAACCAGCAGACACAGAAACAGCCAGCTGGTGCGAGTTCAGGTTTGGAAGATATGATGCGAGAGTTTATCCTGTCGACCAATAGGAAACTCGAACAGCAAGAGAGCACCAACCATGAGAACAAGACTTTCATCTTGGAGTAGAGAGCCTTCAACAAACATATTGAGACTCAAATTGCCCAACTAAGTGAAAAACTTTCTGATAGACCTGCAGGGGCTCTACCTAGCCAGCCAGAGAAGAATCCTCGCGAGTATGCTAAAGCTGTTTTTGTTGTGAAAGAAGATACTCCATTTGTCGCTGCAATTTTACCTGTTCAACAAGAGGTTAAGGACTCCAATAAAATTTTTGAAAAACCCAAGGAGAAGGAGTCTCCTGAAACTCAACCTTCTTACTCTTCTGTTTCCAATCATAAATTTGAAGAACCCATTCCTTTTCCCGATAGGTTAAAGAAAAGGGACCTTGATGAACAGCTTGGAAAATTTCTTAAAATTTTTAAGAAATTAACTAAAGATATTCCTTTCTCTGATATGCTTAAGTTAATGCCAAATTATGCTACACTAGTGGATG
Source organism: Limonium bicolor (assembly GCA_023374045.1). Lineage (NCBI taxonomy): Eukaryota > Viridiplantae > Streptophyta > Magnoliopsida > Caryophyllales > Plumbaginaceae > Limonium > Limonium bicolor. The sequence goes on along the minus strand of CM041779.1, from coordinate 197,830,990 downwards.
ATATCTTCGCTAACAAATGTCCGTTGCAGGAAAAGGAAACAGCGAAGAAGGTAACTACTAGGAGTAGTAAAGGCAAAGCTACTGAGCCTGAGGTGAGCATAGAGCAACCGGTGCTGGAGAATGAGCAGAATTATGAAGTTACCAAATCTCCGTCACCTACATCACCTACAGTTGAAGTTGCTCCCCCAGTTCCATTTCCAAACAGAACCAAGCGTTCCAAAGAGGATAGTGAGTTTGATAAGTTTCTTACTTTACTTCGGCAACTATCTGTTGATATTCCCTTTGGTGATTTAGTTGCGAAGGTACCTAACTATGCCAAGTATTTAAGGAAACTTTTATCTAACAAAGCAAAGTTAGTCGAGACAGGAACTGTTCAGCTCACAGAAACTTGTTCAGCGATCATACAGAAGCGCTTACCAGAGAAATGTAAAGACCCTGGAAGCTTCACAATTCCATGCAGAATAGGAGACATCGACTTCGACCACTGTCTTGCTGATTTAGGAGCGTCGATTAGTCTCATGCCGTACACCTTATTTGAAAAGCTTGGAATTGGAGACTTACAGCCTACACGAATGACGCTTCAGTTAGCAGATCGCTCCATGGTTTACCCATGTGGAATCGCCAAGGATGTGATGGTTAAGGTGGAGCATCTGTACTTCCCCTGCGACTTTGTCGTACTCGACATGGCCACAGATCCAACGGTCCCTATTATCCTTGGAAGACCCTTCCTAGCAACAGCCGACGCTCGAATAGAAGTTGCTCATGGTACGATCACTTTGAATGCAGAAAGTGAGCAGCTACTGTTTTATGCTGGCAGGTCTTCTAAAAATGTTTTGGAAGCTTCTCGGAGTTCATGTCACCAGGTTGCAAAGACACCTAAATCTTCTGGAATTTCTTGAAAGAACAAAAACATGGTCTAGCCAAAGACCGAAAAGACGGGCAGCTCATTGGGAGGCAACCCAATCTCTTTTCTTCTATCCTCTTGATTTTCGTTTTAATTCATGTTTTTACGTGTGCTAATTCCTTTGTTAGCTATTTTTCTTTAGTTGTTTGTTGTCAAAGTGTAGGTTGGATGAAGGAGGACATCATCTTTGAGTCTCTCATTCCTTGTCATGAGTGTGGGGACATCATCTTCACCGATTATTCAGGGGAGTCCTATTTTCTCTTTTGCACTACAATCACATTCTAGTAGCAATGAGGGCATTGCTATTCTCTAAAGTGTAGGGATGTAGTAAGGGGGTTGCACATCTAATTAATTGTTTTCTGTGGCTCCTGACAGTACTTATTCTCCCTTCACTAACCTTTGATAACCCTCCACAAAAATTTTTAATTCGACATACTTGGTTTTCAGCTGTGGTCAGATGCATCAGTCGGGAATAACATACAAGTAGCAAACATTTTTGAGATTTAATCTGAAATTTCGGTCATAAGAACTTTGGTTATACTGCTTGGATTGTCGGTTTTGGTTAAAATTTGCATCTATTTCCTCCAATAAAAGGTGAGACCATTGTGTGACTATTTTGTTTGAACTAACTTGGGGCTTTTGGAAAGTTTTGGAATGAATGGAAGGAAAGGACAAAGGCAAGGTACTCCTCTAATCTACTCTGAACCGGAACAGGCCTCTCCCATTCGGTAATTAAGCCCTTGGAGTGCCTCATCACTCATCTACCTAAGATCATCTGATCTGGGATAGAAGGCCCAACACCGCTACAAGGATGGGGAGAAAAAGTCTGAGGGGATGAAATGAATAATGCTTACTCAGAAAAATTGGAAGGAAAGTTCTTTCATGCTAAACAGTTTATTGCAAATTCTTCCTTGATTATGAGTGTGTGGCAGTGAAAGGTAATGTGGAATATGACATTACTTCTTGCCCCTTGTCGTCCAATGAATTGTGGAAAGCAAATGGAAAGTAGAGCCCTGAGTAAAGTTTGGATTAAATAGTTATGATGATACTCTCATGCATTTGTCAAACACTCTAGCTTCACTGTTTAAGAAAACTTGCAGTACTAGTCGCTGTCTCTTATGACTGTTTTTCAGCATTAGATTTCCTTGAACATTTTCCTGACCTGATAAATCCCCGCTTTTGGAAATTCTGGTACTTTTTGATTGCAGTAATTGCTTGAGGACAAGCAAAGGTTAAGTGTGGGGATGTTGATAAGTCAGGAATTTACCTATTTCTAAAGGGTCTTTTGATGCCTAATCTGTTACCATTGACTGCTAAATTCCTGTCTTATGAGCACTTTTATGTTTCTTGTTTGCAATTGTCTTCTTTTATGGTTTTTGTGTGCGTTTTCAGGTATTTGATCTCAAAAGAAACATGTTCGTATCATTGTTGAAACACATGGCAAATCAAACAAGCTAAATAGAGTCAAGATATTCATCATCGAATTAAAAGCTTGGTCCGGGACTTGAGCACGGAGCAAAGACCCGGACCACATTGCAACTCAAATCTCGATTTGAAATTATTTATGGTTCGGTACTTGGTGAAGACCCGGACCACAATGTGACTGGTTTCTCTTATTAAAATCGTTTATGGTCCGGGACTTGAGGTAGGAGTGAAGACCCGGACCACATGAGATGCCAATTCTCGACTTATTTTTATACCATGGTCCGGGACTTCATACAGGACCTAAGTCCCGGACCAAATGGCTGAGTCAGAGGTCTGTAGCGCCGCGAACGTGAAGAGATTTATTCTCTTCTTAAATAACCACCCCGTGCACTACGATCCCTTTCCAACCTCATTTCCACTGCTACTTCCAATCATCTCCACTAATCTTCCTAAATCCAGCAACAACACCACGTTAACCACCCACAATTCCACTTCTAAAATCATCATCATCTCCACTATCACACTGCTGCTACGTACTCCAGCAGAGCAATCTCGACTGGATCTATAGCATGGTCCGGGACTTTATACAAACCTTAATCCCGGACCACACATGCAGAGCAACTCTCGACCATTTCAAGACTATGGTCCGGGACTTCAACCACATCCTAAGTCCCGGACCATACTACTGAATCAGACGTGTCCAGAGCGCGCGAATTTGGAAAGAAGAGATTCTCTTATTATACTGCGCCGCCCCATATACTCCCTTTCCAGACCGTCCCACGCTACCTTCAATCATCCTCCCACTAATCCAATTATTTCCCTAAATTCAGCTCATCACCCACTTAAACATTAACCTTTCCACTCACAAGTCCAGCACTCCTGTCCACCACTGCTACGTACTGAGTTCTATAAATAGAACTCAATCCCTCCCTCTCATTCACCACACAATATCCATCGGATATCTCCTCCCTCTCTTACACCATTCCATTCTTCATCCATTACACTCCTCCATCCATTTCCATCTCATTTCTCACGTACCATTCATATCACCATTTCCATAAAACACCACACACATCCACAGAAATCTGGAATACACAAGCAGCTGGGGACTTCACCATTATCTGGAGATTGAGCGGAGGAAACTGCTGGTTGTGCACAGAGACTCCATCAAAGAGCCTTAAAACAGAGTTTCTTCTTCTTTTTCTTCCTTAATGTTATTTACATATTGCTGCAGTAATTCCATTTCCATGGCTGAGTAATTTCTATAAATTTCGGTTTGCTATGTAATCCAAATTCTAAGGTTCCATTATCTTTGTGATTTACCATTTTAACAGATTAAAGTGTTGTTCCTTGTTTATTGTTATAAATCTTGTGATTTGGCCAATTACTTTTATTTTCTGTTTATCTGCTTATAAGTGAGAACTGCGGTAGATAATAGACAACAGGAACAGCACCGGTTAATTTAGAGATGGTAATTCCTCTAGGATATTAACTGATCATTAAACTGGATTATTCTTAAAGCTGTTAGCAATTAGTAAATTTGTAACGAGAGTTAAAATTTATTAACTGTTAATTAGATTCCACCGAGCGGGAGACCGAACGTGGAATAATTCTGATCTAGGATTTTAATCTAGATGTTGGTAAACACACTGAAAAAGGAGCCGAAGAAATTGGAGGATTAGTAAACCGGAATTTTCCATTCTCATTAATTTAGAAACATCATTTTTCTACTCACTGTTGCTCTTATATTCATTACCCTTGTTCTTATTTACATTTTGCTTCAGTACTTAGTAATTCAACAAACAAAACCCCCCTGTTACTTGAGTTATTTTACTTTGTTTTGTTCTTAAATATTAATCAAACTAAAACGCTGCCTCCCTTGGATTCGATAACTTGGAGGGACACTTCTAGGAAAACTTGCTACAATCGACCGGTATACTTGCCGTTAGGTTTTTACCCAACACTTTCTTACCATTATTACTTCATTCATGGTGTACTACTATATGTGTATATATACACATATATATACATATGATTACAATAATCATATTATATTTATTTATTTATTTTTGTTTGACTTGACCGACCATACCCAGGGTGGGACCCAAGGTCGGTCGAAGTCAGTGAGTTACATTACGGGAAAAATTCATGCCCGACCGACCTTGCAAGTCTGGTCCCAAGGTCGGTCCAAGTCAGTGTGTTACTGGGTTCGAAATTTATGACCCGACCGACCTTGCCAAGTCCGGTCCCAAGGTCGGTCGAAGTCAGTGACTTCTGGCTTCCCATTTTACGACTCGAACGACCTTGTCAAGTTCAGTCCCCAAGGTCGGTCGAAGTCAGTAGACTTCCGTCTTTGAAAATTTAAGGGTCGACCGACCTTGCAAGTTCGGTCCCAAGGTCGGTCCAGCCCAGTACTCTTGTTTTAAAATCTGTTTCCAGTTCTTTTCTTTACCCATTGTTTCCTTAACCTTCCTACATGTAATCCCACATGTTCTAAAACTATTTAAACCTTCTTAATCACCTTAGTTCATCCACCAAATCCATTACTCATTTCTACATGTAATCCCACACAATTTTTCTTACTTCTTGTTCAACACTTGCAACAGTTTTTTTTTGTTTCTCTTATGCTACAGATTTTCAAACTAACTTCTACCCTTCAATACTCCCTCAACTAATGCTACTCCTAGCACTCAAAGTACATTACCTTACATCCTAGCTCTTCCCATTACCTAGATCCTCTCCAAATCTGTTTCAAAGTACTAAACTACTCACTTTAAGCTCTTCAAATACACCTAGTTACTACTTAGGTTGTTTCCTCTTCTTCCACAACTAAGTCCTCTAATTTCTAGACAAATTTGGACAAAGTCACCCCTATATTTTTTACTTTGCCCACATACATTCTCAGCTCACAACTCATTCCCAATCTTCATATCAATTCAAGCACTAATCAACACATGAATTTTCCTGTACATACATATTCATTCCTCAAGGTTTTCCCAAGTTTTTATTCATCATTTAAAAGCTTCAAAACTTTTACATTCTCTTCCTTATTGTACTATAACATAGCTACTACTCAAACTACATACTTTACTCATTTTTAAGTACTAAAAACTGTTACAATACAATACCTAAAACTAACTCAAAGTAAGAGCATTTACCTTGTGATTTTAGTTTCTCCTTCCTTTCCTTCCTTTCTTTCTTGTTCCTTCTTCTCAACAGGTTCAAATGGAGTTCACACTCCAATGCTACAGCCCATACCAATACATACAACTACTTAGAAAATCATCCCTTAACTAGCCTAAGGTTTATGTACTTGTTCAAGGTTTAAAATGGAGCATTGCCATCCAATGGATAGATGAAGCTTTGGACAGCAACAAGGCAAGATTCCAACTCCCAAAATGAAGCCAAAATCAGCTGAAGAACAAGGCACAAAACAAGGCTTAACTTTGAATTTTCGTTTTGCCAAAAGGAGCTAGAAAAAGATGGGTTTTCAAGACTACTTTTACCTCAAGGCAACAAGGAGATGAATGTGCTTCTAATGGTGGTCTTCAACCTCCAAAATGCAGCACACCCATGGAGATGAAAATGGTTATTTTCAAATTCTGGAAAGAGGGAGATGTTCTCCTTGATGAGAGAAATTCAACGGTATAGTTTTTTTAATTTATGGAGAAGATTTGAGTGCTCAACAAGAGGAGAGAAGATGGAGTGCTGGAGGGGTGTTCAAAATCGCCATTGTTGGCTTTGCGAGGAAGAAGAAATCAGAGAGGGGGAGTGCTTTACGGTGGGGGTGAGTGAGGGTAGGTGAGAGAGAGTCTTTTTATTTTCTTTTTGCTTTATTGTCTTTGTCTTGTAGCATATTAGGAAGAATAAAAGAGAGTGAGAGAGGGGGGGAAACCCAGCCGGCCCACACTCTACCTCACACAGATTTTACATTTTTATTTTCAAAAGTGGACACACTAGTTTAGTTTATTTACACTCACACCCCACAACTTCCCGTTTTTTATAGTTTTTACTACCGGAACCCGTTTTCCGAAATTTTCTCGTTTAATTAATTTTATTGGTTATAAACCTTCATTAATGTTTATTAATGACTATCTGGTTGACCAAAATTATTACTAGTCTATTTAATTAGCTTAAAGTCGCGTTTTCCCAGTTTCCTCGAAAAACGCGCTTTAAGGTTCGTTTGTGCTTATAATTCGTTTTAAGGATCCGTTTTCTTTGGGATTTGTTCCCTCATGTTTATTTAGATGTAATTAAGCCTCTAAAGTACTTATTAGCTTAATTAATCACTATTTTTAATTACGGGGTGTTTCAAGTTAGGTTTACAAAAGCAATTTGGGGATTTTTGGGAGAAACCCCATCCCAAGGTATACAAGAGTTCACACAAACATGGAGAAGAAAACAAGAGAAAAGGAATAAGAGGAAGCCATTAATGGAGCTTGAAGGGAGGTGAGCTTCTCTTCTTCTCCTTTCTCTTCTTCTTCCTCTTCTTCTCCTCCTTTTTTTCTTCTTTTACATTGCCTGGAGTCCTACTCCCGAACTGCTTCTCTCTCCTCTCTTTTTTTGCTTTTAAAATCTTAAATCTGGGCAAATTTCCATTTGGACCGTCCCACAGGGGCGGTTGGACTGGGGTGCTCCGGAGCAGAGGCAAAAATACGTGAATAAATATGACCCGACACTTGGGAAGCTCCGGACCAGAGGCAAAACAAATGCTCTACTATCTTCTTCATTATAGCTCCGATTTTGGATCCGTTTACGCCCATGCGTTTGTCTTTTCATCTACTTTATTTCTAGTTATGTTATTCCTCTTGTTTCAATAATAGTTTTGTAAAACACCAATAAACACAAAACTAGAGGAAAACTAGCTAGAGTGGAGAAATGAGCATGAAAAGTATTGATAAAACATTGATAAAGCACATGAATATACCTCTAAAACATGCTCATTTATTCACTCATCACTCCACAGGAGGAGCATAAGGGAAAAAGTAGGATCGACCCTGGTTGAGCTACTGAACAACAATAGCTAACTCAGTGCTCTCCTTATCATCCTTAATTGAGTGGCACAACACCTGCTCTAGCAAATCATAATTCTCAAGCAAGAAAGAAGAGTCATCAGCATTCTTAGCAACACAAGCATCAAAATCATCAGAACAATTATTAGCGACGTCAACGGAAAGCATGGTATGAGAAGAAGCATTTGTTTTCATCATCTTAGTAATATCGAAACTGAGTTCCTCATTATTAAACTTAAGAGTGATATTCCCCTTGTCAACATCAATGACAGTTTTAGCAGTTCGCAGGAATGGTCTACCTAAAATCAATGGTACTTCAACATCTTCATCCATATCAAGAATGACAAAATCAACAGGGAAGAAGAAGTTACCAACACTTACCACCACATTCTCAACCATACCATGAGGTTTGATTGAGGATTGATCAGCTAATTGCAAATTGAAGTGAATAGGAACAAGCTCACTAGCATGAAGCTTATTGAACATCGAGTAAGGCATCAAGTTTATACTAGCTCCAAGATCACAAAGTCCGAAACCACAGTCCATATCTCCTATGGTGCAAGGGATGATGGGCTGCCCTGGATCTCCACACTTTGAAGGAAGAAACAGTTGGATGGATGCAGAGCATGTCTCTGTCAGCTGAACGGTCTCACTCTCATTAAACTTTCGCTTGTTAGAAATTAAATCCTTCACAAAGCGAGCATAGTTAGGCATCTGCTTGATAGAATCAATCAAAGGAATATTGATAAGCTTAGAAAACACATTTAGAAATTTCCCAAATTGATCATCAAGTTCTTTCCCTTTCAATCAATTTGGAAAAGGAAGTTCCTTAGGAACCACTTTACCCTTGAAATTTTTAGCAATTATAATATGAGAAGGGGAAGATATAGGAGCCTGGGTCTCCTCAGAAACTACCTCGGGAGGGGTTGGAAGACCTGACGGTGCACCAGTGCTAGAAGAAAGAAGACCGGTCTTTTCACCAGTTTGGTCCTCAGCCACTCGATCTTTATTTTTCAGCTGCTTCCCACTTCGAAGACTAACTCCCTGACAAACCTCTGCTTCATCAGCATCTAGGATAGTCACTACCTTCATTTTCTCCTTTGGATTGGGATCCAGTTGAGAAGGTAATGAACTAGGAGTCCTTTGGTTCAATAACAACTGAGTCAGTTGTTCCATGTGTTACTCAAGCTTCTGCTAACCAGTAGTCAGAGTCTGATTTGTAATCATCTGCTACTCATACTGACTCTGCTGCTTGGCTTCCAATTTAGCCAACAACACTACAAGATTGGAAGTATTTGAAGAAGAAAGGCCTGATTGCTGAAATTAAGATTTTGATTCTTATTGTAGGGAGGCCGAGAAAAACCAGAAGGCACTCCCTGAGTAGGCTGCTGAGGCCTCATCTGATATGAGATCAAGGCATTATTGGGGTTTACATACCTCAAGTTTGGATGCTAATTATGAACCCAAGGCTGCCTATTAAAAGATTGGCCCATAACATTTGCTTCCTCATTCCGTCGTATCTCTGCTATCTCTGGGCATAATTCAAATTCATGTGGCCCACCACACTGACAACAACATAAATCATTGGAGCTCGATGAGACCTGCTTCACAGAACGAGTAGGAGCTTTACCCATCGTGAGTTGCTCCAACATCTTGAATATGTGGCTCAGTCTCTGTTTGAGCCTACTTAGCAGCCATCTACTCTAGAATAGGGTCTACAGCTCTAGAAGAACTAGAACCCACTGAATAAACTCTACCCCCACTAGAGCTCCACTGTCTCAACTCCTCATAGTATGACTCCATAGCAGCCATGAACTCTTCGCCATTCTTAGCTAACAGGTTACCACCCAAGGCCGAACGCACCTCACCCTTATTCTCATCTCTAAGCCCATGAAAGAATCCAAGTGCTAGAGATGTAGTGTCCTGTCCATGGTGAGGGCACTGGCGCAGAAGCTCCTTGAAGCGGTCCCAAGCTTCACAAACTGTCTCAGATCATGACTGCTTAAAAGTCATCAACCCAACAATCAATTGGCGAGTCCTGGAGATTGGCAAGTACTTCTCATAGAATTTCTCTATCATCTGATCCCAAGAAGTGATAATGCCTGGAGGCAAGCGATGATACCATTTAGATGCCTCTCCTAAAAGACTATTCGAAAATAAACACCACCTCGCATACTCCTCCAAACCAGGAACAAGACCTAGAGTGTCCAAATGAACCAAGAACCGGTGCGCATGGTCTAAAGCATCTGCAAGGTCTGCTCCAGAGAAACACCTGGCTGGATGATTGTGCACAACAGTCGATTGATGTGATGGTTTCAACTTTTGCCACTCAGCAAGTAACTCGGCAGTCAACTGTGGCAAAACAACAGGGCTTCCTCTCGGAGTAGCAGGCGGTCTATTGATTGTTCCCATAGTAGCATTATTCTGGTCATTTTCGATTTGAGGAATATTATCAGCCATGTCAAAATCTAGCTGCCTCTTCGCTCTGAGAGCCTGGAGGAAAGTCCTTTCCATCTTAGGATCAAAAGTTGCTTCAGGAGGACCAAAGGAACGCGTTCTGCGCATCCACTAGGTACTTGCAAAAGCAAAGAAGAAAGAAATAAAAGGAATTGAAATTAGAACTAAATAAAGCAATAGAAAGATAACAATAAAAAAACTTAATGAAACAGCTTAAACAAATAAACTCAAAATAAATTGAAAATAAAACAAAACAAAGAAAACAATATACTAAGAATAGAATAGAAAAATGTAATAAAATAAAATGAAAACAAAGAAACTAAAAAAAAAACTAAAATTAAATAAAATTAAAAAAAAGAAAACAAAACAAATGACAACCAAAGTCAAGGACTAGACAAAAGTCAAGTCCCCGTCAATGGCGCTAATTTGTAAACGGAGAATTTAACCTACTAAAAGCTAAGAAACAAATCCTAGAAATTAATAAATTAAATCCCTACATGAAATACCCCAAACCTAAGTATGATAATTAAACATCAACTTATAATGTAATAAGGCTAAAACATGCCTTAGGAAGATTGGTAGACAATCTAAACCAAAGAAAACACAAGAAAACGCCATAAGGGCAATTTAAGCAAAAATGTGCTCTAAGCTTGTAGTAAACTTGATTAACACTCAAATATCATTCTAAGACCTTATTAACATGCTAATATACGTGCTAAATTAATTACCAAATAAAACCTAGCTCAAAAACAAGTTTAACAACAAATTGTGCTTTAAGGACTCTTACAGTACATTTTTGAAAAATTGTCTTAGAAATGGGTTTTGAGTGGCTCAATGCCCATGATTACACTTTAATCAATATGTGTACTAATTAGTATCACATTAGGAAGACTAAAGCATTGGGAAATCACAAATTTCACAAATATGTGCACTAATTGTGAATAGTAACCAAATAGTGCCCAAATTAGCCTTAAGTCAACTTTAATTGGTCAATGGTCAAATTAAGTCCATAAATATCTGATGAATGGAGGGGGGCACGGTTTTAGAAGGGATGAGTCACCACATATGCCAGCACTTTAAGGAAAAGAAGAGGGAAAGTGAGAAAAAGAACTATTTACCTTTTTAGTAAAATATCTTACTTTAGCTCATCTTTCTCCTCTCTTTCTTCATTCTCTTCTCTCACCAATTTTTTTCTTCATCTTCATCCTCTCAAAAACATTAAGAACCAGCTCCATTCTCCTCCATCTTCATTTGCTCACCAAATGTTCATTTTAGCTCCAAATAAAAAACTAAGCATAGATTTCTCTTAGTTGGAGCAAGCCCTTTAGTTCTATCTTTTCAAAACTGGAAAAGCTCAATTTTGGTGCCATGGGAAAACTCCATTGAAGGAGGAAAGTCAAGTTTGAAGAGCTCTTTTGGTTCTCCATTCATCCAAGGTAATGAAAGTGAAAGAAAAATCAATTTTCCTTCATTTTTCTTCATGTCCGAAAATTACCATCTCATGGGGTCTAGTTTCATCCCTTGAACTAGATTATTTTCAATCTCCAAGGACTATAGTAGGTCCTCCTTGATTCATATCCAAGCCTATCTTAAGACTTTAAAGGTAAACATTCATTTTAATACCTTAAAACACATTTTTGACCTAAGATTGGATTCCATGAGTTTAGGCATGATGCTAATTACTCATCAGATTATTTGGATGTGGATTAGAACATTGGCAAGAGAATTGAAGTCCTTGGCCGAGAATCATCCAAGAAAACCTAAGGAGGAAGTTGAGAGAAAAGTTTGAAAAACAAGGTAAATAACTTACCTTAAGGTGTTTTGTTGTTTAAGGGGTGGTATTTAGATAAGTATTGTATATAGCTTAAAGCTTACATTAGGTAATGGGTTATATAACCTAGGAAAAAGGATTTAAACAAGCTTGTTAACTTGTGACTAAGGAGCCAATGGAAATGAGTTAGTAAGATAAGCATGAGCTGGATTATAAAAATACTTATATTGCTATGGGAGCATTGATGTGTGTATTTGCAGGTTGGAAGCTTTTATATGTGGGAAATTCAGTGTTTAAGTTTAAGTCATTTAAGGGCCTAAGAGCCATGTCATTTAAGAGCCTTAGTGCTATGCAATTTAAGATTATTGCACTATATTGAGTTTGTTATGAATGAGTTGATTTGCGTGAGAAATATGATGAGAAAAAGATTTGATGTGTGTGAGATGATTGAATGTGGAAAACTATGCATATGGGCATGATAATATGCTAGAGGAGCTATGGCGAAGTTTGAGTAGAAAACAAAGTGTTTAAGTGGTTGTTCTGAATTAATATGACCAAGGATTTACTAGGAGTTGTTAAAGGAAATTTGAGTAGAAATAAGTTAACAAAGGTGTCCTTGAGGTTTACAATGACCTAGAGTTGTATAGGAGGAATTAGAGGTTAGGAATGTCAAGACTTGTGCAAATATCTATGGGAAATGGTGTCTAAAAGTCTTGTGATGATTTAGGTATGAGCTAGTTTGTATAACCTTGATGGTAATGAGTAGATTTAGGTGATAGAGATGAAAGTTCTCTAAAAGGATTTAGCATGTCAAGATGAATGAGAAGAGGTGTAAGGTATTAAGAGGATGGCTAGTAAAGCCTAGGTGTGTGCAAGCTTTATCCAAGGACCAAGTCCCAGACCATGCATTAAACTGTTAAATTTTACAGTTTTGAACTTCATTCTTCACTTATTCTTTTCCCCAATCTTCTTCTAATCTTTCCACATGTATTCCCACATGTTTGAACACCATTTTAACAATTAAAATCCTCCTAACTCATGGATCAACTCACCTCCAAATTCCTTGATCATTTACTCAAGTTCTTAACAATGATAACTTATTTCCTTACACTTCCAACCTGTAAATTTTGCCTAAGACTTCAACTAACCAAAGTGTTTCCTTTCAACCAATATAACTACTCCTCAAACATCATTATTCATAATTACTTAGGCATTATTAGCCCCTGAAATACGTATTAGAATAATCTTAATCCCTATATTTAAGTTCGGGGTATTTCAATCTACCCCCCTTAAGAAACTTTGTCCTCAAAGTTATTCAATGTTATAGGGTTACAATACTTCCTCAGTTATAATTGCCTAATACCAAAGCCATACATTCCTCCTCCTTACAATTCCCAAATTCGTTACTCAGGGTTTCTCCATACCATACCATACCAATATACAATAGTTACTCCAATCCGTACTACTACCAACTATCCGGTTCTTTATTACAAGGTTTATACATACATACAGCGCAGAGCTATCCCCAAAGCAATGCAATACACAACCCAATCCCGCAGGCACTCAGGTCATCTAGACACAGGACTCCTCTATGTCCCGCTGCCCTTGGAATAGTACAATACGCTATACTACGATCTTCTCCGATATAAGCTTCTGACCGGTCCTCATTCTCTAGTCTAAGGGAAATCCTTCCCAATAGCTAATTAGAAATCTTTCTAAAGCATCCAACTCTAAATTCCAATTTATATGCCTTATTTCTATCCTATGTGTGATTCTTGTGACCACTTGAGGGGAGCTTCGAGAATCATTCGACCCTGATGTGATCAGCATCAGTGTTGAACTATCTTTCCACCCCAATTTGTGTTTGGTTTCCCTCGATCTGATCAGGATCAAGTTCGACTTCCCACCTCAGTTTCAAACAAACAATTAATTAGTTGTTTTCATTTCCTATCTTTTTACTCTTTCTAGTCGTGATACGAATTCATACAACTCCAAAGGATGGAATTCAGTCCATCAATCATTCTCAATCTACTTCCCAAATACTTTCCTCGGAACTCGATGCCTAAATGCTCATTTCATCAATCTTCATTACTTCCATCCATTACTCTCCATCATTTCAATTATTCTAACTAGGGAATACAATACTTATGAAGTTTAGCTATCATCAATTACTACCAATAACATACTTACGAATATACCACCCATGGGCTACATTCCTCTACTACTCATAATCAATTCGCACTACTTCCTCGAAGGTTACAATACTTGTGGAGCTCCGTCCACTACTCATTCTCGATTGTATCAAGACAATCACCTAGGGAGTTCAATTTCCTCTAGGTTCTACATCGGTTTTATACCGACTCTTGCATTGTAGTGCCATGTCTAACTTCAAATGGACACCCACTACAGGGATTATCATTTCCCCAAGAGTTACTCTACTCCTCTTTACTAATACTTTTACACTGGGGTTACAAGATGGGTATATTCATCCTATGGTATTCGCATCTCTCGTGACTAATTACCACAGTTACAATATGAATGAATACGTATGTTTATTTAACATAAGTACCAATCATTAAGTAAATTCTCATTTGTGCTATGCACATTATAGTTTCTGTGTTTTGTTCATGAAACTTACATTAAGCGGTTTTCGCTCTACCCCCCTTAAAAGGGATTACGCCCGCGTAATCTACCATATGTTACTATTACACATTGGTTTACTCGATTTGGGCAATCTGAAGCGTTTAGCTTCACTACGATATACTATACAATATGCTCTGGTCAAAGGGTCTTAACCATGTCAATGGTTTAGTCTTTGCACCAAGAATTCCTATTGAGTTTATTTAACTCATAACCAATTCGGTTCTAGCCTATTAGGCTTCAAGGCATTAATAGCCATTCTTTCATACTTACTAGGTGTATTTCATTTCTTATCTAGGGCCCACTAGCTTCTGCTGCGCGACCCTGATAACTTGGGTTACTCACCCTTCATGTTATCGTTAATGTGCTATACATCACCTTTTTATCCCTCTATTGTGGGAATAAGGTTTACTATTCGTGCCTGCACGATTATTCGTTAAGTTCCTCCGACTTGTTGTCGGACGAGGTTAAGTCACTACTTAGTTGTAGTGCTTCCTCTGTTGTCAATAGCTTCGGGATTACACTAGTTCTTCTGGTTCAGTACAAGTGTTCTGTACTTGTATGACCTTGCATTCTCAATGCGTCGGTCCAAGTGACTTTCTTCAGTCTTCTTTCACCTTTTTTTATTCCAATGGAATTCACATCTTGTGATTGTTAATGTGTTTTACTCTCTTCGTGCTTCTTTGGCCTTAGGCCGCACGGTTTGTTGCTAAGCTAGGTTAACTAGCTTATGCCATGTTTGTCGGTGAAAAGAAGGGCTTACTACGGTTTACATTTTCCATATTGCTCGCTATCCCACTAGATCATTAGCTGTACAAATGCAATACCAAAACACTCAGTCATACAGAGTGCAGAGGCATAAACGCTTGACAGTAATTCACTTATGTGATAGGGATGGATATTTCTGCCTGTCTTCTTATACTTATACTCCGTGTCATCGTCTTACTACTTCCTCCTAGTGGTCGCTTATTGCGCACCATACTCTTACTCATCACATGACATCGTTTTTACTGTCTTTATTACTGTGGTAGTTCCTCTTTACTCATTGCCATTGCCATTGGCACCATTTCCTTATGGTATGAATACTGAGGGTTTCCTCTGTTCGTGTGTATGGCGGTTGTTGTAGCATACCGCAATGTTACTATATTCCCAATACGGGAATGTTTCGTTTTCATTCAGGTTTCATGTGTGGGTTGGCTTACCTCACATTATTTCATAATCGATAATGCAATTTACCAAGTGTCTTGGTTGACTGTGGATGAAGTGATTCATCGGGTTATCGGCTCTCTTGAGCGTTGGTCATTCGTGGTGCCCAATGTGCACTCACATTAATTGTTTCTGATAATTACTGTCTCCTCAGTGTTGAGCATTGGTTGTAGGCTCTAGCTATGCAGTTTCCTTTTGTATTTATACTACCGGGACATCCCAAGAAGCTCCAAGGGTCTTCTGGTCCCGTTCTCTAATTAAAGAGTATTAAATAAATTCTCATTTGTGCTATGCACATTATAGTTTCTGTGTTTTGTTCATGAAACTTACATTAAGCGGTTTTCGCTCTACCCCCCTTAAAAGGGATTACCCCCGCGTAATCTACCATATGTTACTATTACACATTGGTTTACTCGATTTGGGCAATCTGAAGCGTTTAGCTTCACTTCGATATACTATACAATATGCTATGGTCAAAGGGTCTTAACCATGTCAATGGTTTAGTCTCTGCACCAAGAATTCCTATATAGTTTATTTAACTCATAACCAATTCGGTTCTAGCCTATTAGGCTTCAAGGCATTAATAGCCATTCTTTCATACTTACTAGGCGTATTTCATTTCTTAGCTAGGGCCCACTAGCTTCTGCTGCGTGACCCTGATAACTTGGGTTACTCACCCTTCATGTTATCGTTAATGTGCTATACATCACCTTTTTATCCCTCTATTGTGGGAATAAGGTTTACTAACAGTGTGGTATTCTTTTACCGCTGTTTGAATTCAATGAGTTTTAGATTGTAACCAGTTCTCTGGTAATATATTACGCTTACTATGCGTGCCTGCACGATTATTCGTTAAGTTCCTCCGACTTGTTGTCGGACGAGGTTAAGTCACTACTTAGTTGTAGTGCTTCCTCTGTTGTCAATGGCTTCGGGTTTACACTAGTTCTTCTGGTTCAGTACAAGTGTTCTGTACTTGTATGACCTTGCATTCTCAATGCGTCGGTCCAAGTGACTTTCTTCAGTCTTCTTTCACCTTTTTTTATTCCAATGGAATTCACATCTTGTGATTGTTAATGTGTTTTACTCTCTTCGTGCTTCTTTGGCCTTAGGCCGCACGGTTTGTTGCTAAGCTGGGTTAACTAGCTTATGCCATGTTTGTCGGTGAAAAGAAGGGCTTACTACGGTTTACATTTTCCATATTGCTCGCTATCCCACTAGATCATTAGCTGTACAAATGCAATACCAAAACACTCAGTCATACAGAGTGCAGAGGCGTAAACGCTTGACAGTAATTCACTTATGTGATAGGGATGGATGTTTCTGCCTGTCTTCTCATACTTATACTCCGTGTCATCGTCTTACTACTTCCTCCTAGCGGTCGCTTATTGCGCACCATACTCTTACTCATCACATGACATCGTTTTTACTGTCTTTATTACTGTGGTAGTTCCTCTTTACTCATTGCCATTGGCACCATTTCCTTATGGTATGAATACTGAGGGTTTCCTCTGTTCGTGTGTATGGCGGTTGTCGTAGCATACCGCAATGTTACTATATTCCCAATACGGGAATGTTTCGTTTTCATTCAGGTTTCATGTGTGGGTTGGCTTACCTCACATTATTTCATAATCGATAATGCAATTTACCAAGTGTCTTGGTTGACTGTGGATGAAGTGATTCATCGGGTTATCGGCTCTCTTGAGCGTTGGTCATTCGTGGTGCCCAATGTGCACTCACATTAATTGTTTCTGATAATTACTGTCTCCTCAGTGTTGAGCATTGGTTGTAGGCTCTAGCTGTGCAGTTTCCTTTTGTATTTATACTACCGGGACATCCCAAGAAGCTTCAAGGGTCTTCTGGTCCCGTTCTCTAATTAAAGAGTATTAAATAAATTCTCATTTGTGCTATGCACATTATAGTTTCTGTGTTTTGTTCATGAAACTTACATTAAGCGGTTTTCGCTCTACCCCCCTTAAAAGGGATTACGCCCGCGTAATCTACCATATGTTACTATTACACATTGGTTTACTCGATTTGGGCAATCTGAAGCGTTTAGCTTCACTACGATATACTATACAATATGCTCTGGTCAAAGGGTCTTAACCATGTCAATGGTTTAGTCTTTGCACCAAGAATTCCTATTGAGTTTATTTAACTCATAACCAACTCGGTTCTAGCCTATTAGGCTTCAAGTCATTAATAGCCATTCTTTCATACTTACTAGGCGTATTTCATTTCTTAGCTAGGGCCCACTAGCTTCTGCTGCGCGACCCTGATAACTTGGGTTACTCACCCTTCATGTTATCGTTAATGTGCTATACATCACCTTTTTATCCCTCTATTGTGGGAATAAGGTTTACTAACAGTGTGGTATTCTTTTACCGCTGTTTGAATTCAATGAGTTTTAGATTGTAACCAGTTCTCTTGTAATATATTACGCTTACTATTCGTGCCTGCACGATTATTCGTTAAGTTCCTCCGACTTGTTGTCGGACGAGGTTAAGTCACTACTTAGTTGTAGTGCTTCCTCTGTTGTCAATAGCTTCGGGATTACACTAGTTCTTCTGGTTCAGTACAAGTGTTCTGTACTTGTATGACCTTGCATTCTCAATGCGTCGGTCCAAGTGACTTTCTTCAGTCTTCTTTCACCTTTTTTTATTCCAATGGAATTCACATCTTGTGATTGTTAATGTGTTTTACTCTCTTCGTGCTTCTTTGGCCTTAGGCCGCACGGTTTGTTCCTAAGCTGGGTTAACTAGCTTATGCCATGTTTGTCAGTGAAAAGAAGGGCTTACTACGGTTTACATTTTCCATATTGCTCGCTATCCCACTAGATCATTAGCTGTACAAATGCAATACCAAAACACTCAGTCATACAGAGTGCAGAGGCGTAAACGCTTGACAGTAATTCACTTATGTGATAGGGATGGATATTTCTGCCTGTCTTCTCATACTTATACTCCGTGTCATCGTCTTACTACTTCCTCCTAGCGGTCGCTTATTGCGCACCATACTCTTACTCATCACATGACATTGTTTTTACTGTCTTTATTACTGTGGTAGTTCCTCTTTACTCATTGCCATTTCCATTGGCACCATTTCCTTATGGTATGAATACTGAGGGTTTCCTCTGTTCGTGTGTATGGCGGTTGTCGTAGCATACCGCAATGTTACTATATTCCCAATACGGGAATGTTTCGTTTCCATTCAGGTTTCATGTGTGGGTTGGCTTACCTCACATTATTTCATAATCGATAATGCAATTTACCAAGTGTCTTGGTTGACTGTGGATGAAGTGATTCATCGGGTTATCGGCTCTCTTGAGCGTTGGTCATTCGTGGTGCCCAATGTGCACTCACATTAATTGTTTCTGATAATTACTGTCTCCTCAGTGCTGAGCATTGGTTGTAGGCTCTAGCTGTGCAGTTTCCTTTTGTATTTATACTACCGGGACATCCCAAGAAGCTTCAAGGGTCTTCTGGTCCCGTTCTCTAATTAAAGAGTATTCTATCACTAGTAGGTGAAAGTTCTCGTTGAGGGGTGTGTTTCCACTCATAGGTCTCATGACAAGGTTTACCATGAAAGTATTTATACAATGGTTCACCACATGATTGGGTGCATAAGGAGTATACTTACTCCTTCGAGCTTCGATGCTCTTAAGCGATGTGCTTCTACAGTCCACAGCCTCTCGTAGGCGTAGTGGGTTGGAAATCTCATTTCCTTATTCGTTATCTCTTGGCAGTATCTATACGCACAAGTTTTGTTGTTATAGTAGATGGAAGCCCCTTCTAAGGGTTCACATCTTCACCACCTTGGTGGTCTTCGATTAACGAGGGGTACTTTTCCTCGAGTTTCTGTAGTGTCCAGACGTGGACTAGGCCAATGTTGGCATTTATCCCGATTTCTATGCCCCTGTGTTATCATTGCTACAGAAGGCATGAAGGTAGTTAAAGCTTGTCAACTGCATACTAGATTGATGCTCTAGTGACAGTGACGCTGAGTTGACCATTACTCCAAGCCACTCAAGAGGTTGGGTTTGAATTGATGGTCCAGTTGTTGATTTCTTGTCATATGGGATAATATTTCTTGCAAGTCTTATTATCAAGAGGTGTGGGTTATGCAACCGCTAAGGTTTACCTAACATAGTTGGTTGATGGCTTTTAAGCCTTATTGCTGCAAGCTATGCTATTTGCAAGCTGCTTATACACATTTCAACTCCTTATATACCCCATAGGTTGGAGGTTTTACTAGGCTCCATGGCAAGTCGTGGCATCACGCTTCCGTTCATAGGAGACTCTTAGGCAATCTGATGCTGATCAGTGTCTTTTGTAGTCTAGGGTATTTCCTGTAAAGTGAAATCCCTTCGGTGTCTTAACTGAGTGTTCGTTCTAACTTTTGTGCTTTCGTCATGTCATTGATGTTCGACTGTTGCTAACTCAGACACCCTTCAAGGATTGCTCCTGGGTGTTGTTAGGTTATGCTGTTACGTCTGGCTAATGTTTATGATATGTTGTCCACTGTACCGTCTCGTGGTACCGTACTTGAGTTGTCCCTTTTAGGGTTATAACGTCTCCGGCTCTTGGGTAGACTGTCTATACTTGCTCCCAGTGCTTGAGGCTAGGTTTAAATGTCCTCTTTGGTGATGGATCATATTTGTGGTAATCTTGTAATTGCTCTTGGGAATTCTGTCCCGTTTGTTGAGCATTGTGGTGTTCACGTTAGGCTTTTGCCTTACCATGTTCAAGCTGGGTGTGCTTTCCAGCTGTCGTGTATTTACTTAATGTCCTTCAGACATATCCAATGTCTATGCTTACTAGTCGGCGCTCTTTGCGCTTCTTAATCCTCATTCCTTATCTTCAGATGGATTCTCTGAGTTCTTTATACTTGTTACTTAGCGGAGTTCCTTCTCCTTGATCGCCTGAGGTGTCCAGCTGTTCTGCTTTGCATTTACTCATGGTCCGTAGAACAGAGTTGACTACTTCCCGTGTTTCGTACACTACATGTATACATACGTGGGGTACCGTGTTGATACGTTGCCACTTACCTAACTATGTGTCAGGCCCGCAAGCTCCTTCGGAGTGCGGTTGTCCCACATCCCGTGATTGGGTACACTCGTAGTGTTCGTCACACGCCTAGGTGAAGTATTCTATTGTCAACTCCTCTTGTATCAATCGATGATACTCACCGTAGTTCGGTTGGTTTGGCTTTAACATCCAAGGTTTAAAGAAAGGTTGTGGTTTTGAAAGAAAATTTTGGGTTTTAAAATTATGGTTCGGTGTTAAAAGAAGTCTCTCATGGCATAGCCATGTTTGAGGTCTTGACCAAGTCGAGCTTCTCGCTGACCGGTATGTTCTAAATACAGTGATCCGGCCGTTAGGCCTTTCTAAGGTTCCATACTTCTAGTTGTTAGGATGTGTGATCCTGTAGTTGTTTCATTACGGTCACCGTACATTACTATGTACCTGTGACATGTTAGTGTTCCTTTACATATTCATGTTCTTACTGCACTTGCCGTGGCAAGTGCGTGGTACTGGTGGTTTTTGAGTAATCCTATACCGATCACGGTATGGTTCCCACTCGCATTTGATAGTCTCGTTGACTCTTCCCCTGATCCTATTGATCTACAATTGGTATACTCGATCCTTTAGGTAGCTTCTTGGTGGTCTAGACATGGCTGTCGTAGATCTGGGTATTACTCCTATCCTTGGAGATTCCCTTGATTTGGTTTAGTGTTATTCCTTGTTGCTCATTCCCACACATTTATTGTGGTTATGGAGCTTTAGCTTGTTTAGGCACTACTCTTGTAGTCCTACCGATTCATATCCCGTGGATATCCTTATAGTTGTACAAGCTATATCGGCCAGGTATTATAACCTTTTGGCGTTGTAGTTCCGGAGTTAACCACTCCTGACTATGTCCTCAGTCAACTGGTATACCCTTGGTGGTATTCTTTAGCTACTGCTGCTCCACAGACTTGTGTCGCGGGTTCCATTACTACTCCTTTTCCCATTATGTTGCACGGTTAGTGCTTCTTTTCCTGTTGCTGGTTGTTTAGCTAGGTTTTGCGACTACTAAGCATGTCGCCCCATGCTGTTGTAAGTTGTAGCTTCCTAGTGGTTGGAGTGCTTATTCCACCGCTGTTAAGTGCGGGTATTGTTGTTCAACCGGGATCCATATCCGGGTCTTCCATTTCTTGGAATCTACCATACGTCGGTTCTTGTTTACTGTGTGATTGCTCCACAACTGCCAGATCGAGTTTTCCCCGAGAATGAGAAGGCTTTTCTTCTCTCTGGCGTCCTTTCCCAAGTTATACCATGGGGTTTGCGGTGGGCGGGACTGGTGGTGTAGGTATCCGGTACTCACCGGGAGTTCCTAACTAGCATCTCTCTAATGCTATCACTCAGCCCATATCCCTAAGCTTCTAATTCCTAACTCGGTATTTCCAGTCATCAGAGCGATACTTCGCTCTGATACCACTTTTTGTAACACCCCTACCATTACTGTCATTACCGTCCAATATCCTCGTGCTTCCAGATTCACGCAGCGGATACATACTTACATACATCGGGTGATACAATGCCGCTAGCCACCCACGTGACTAACAAGGCTACTACTTCTACATACCGCATCAGTCTGATGGATCGGAATATCCGAGTATTACACAAATACAATACATACTCCCATTACTTACTGAGTACTACAATACTCCATTCAATACAATACTCCATAATTCAATACAAGATAATGCACTACACATATCGAGTTTACTAAGTTCCAAATACAAATACGATACTTCTTCCGAGTTCATGCATACTCATTAAGAGTCAATCTACTACCCATTCCTCACCAACTAGATACTTCTAAACACAAGGCGTGCCACCGGTATCTTACCCTGACCGTATCCGCTCCGGGTACCTACACACTAAAAACGTTCCCCCGAGGGGGTCAGCTTTCGCTGAATATGATAACCGCATACCCCGCGTACTAGCAAGGGTACGCCGACCATTTGGACGGATACATGCAATTCATTTTGCAACACATACATTCATACATACATACATACATGCTTTCATTCACGATACTACAATACTACACAAGTATACATACATACGCACAGTACAATACATGCTTGGAAGATAATACAAGTCAACCAATACTTACCTACCATCTTTCAGGTTACACATACACAATACATACCCATTACATACCCAATACGCAATACGGAGATACAATTCTCCAATACATACAAAGGTCCAGTTAGCTTCATTACACACCCGGGTTAATCGGGTGTTCGATACTCTTTTACTTCCGGTCAATGACTTACAATTGTCAAGACCGATACACATACAATACTTACTTCTTACATACTTTACTTCCAGTTAAGTCGGTATGACCTCCGGGCAGGGATTACTACATCCCACCACCGGGCTTTAGGGTGGCCCACTAATCCAGGATGCTACCCATTCAAGGGAATTGGTCCATGGAAAAGATTATAGCCAGGATTCCGATCCAACCTCTTGTGTTTCCTTATCCTCACGCGTGGCCGAAACTATATCGGACTTCTACTCATTCCATTTACTCATTACTCAAGTTAGGAGTTAGAATGTTAGGAATTAGTAGAAGTCAGTACTTCATTTCCATACATACATACAATACACAAGTACGCAATACTTACACATACTTCTCATCTCCATTCATTCATTTCATGAATTATACAAACTAATTGTTCAAGAAGATACAATAAGAACAAGTAGTTCAAACACAGTTAAGTGCAATATAAGTCCGATTCGTACATTTATCTTATTGGTGATCACATAAGCACACAAATCGGGGTAACCAAGTTAGGATACAGGGCATGAAGAAATCATACCGTACACCGTCGTATTCGCACTACCGGTTCCTTGGAGATCAACTATTTGATTCCTATACATACATGGAGTAGCATGATCAATGATCTATTATCGATCTAACTTACTCCCTCATTGATACTTTCAATATTTACTTATCACTTCATTACTTTCTTACTTGATTATGAAACCTTCCTTTTCTTTACTACTTCTTAAACTTGTTTTCTTACTCATTTACTTACTTTCTTACCATTACTACTTCATTAATGGTGTATTACTACCTACATATGCTTATATGTGTTTAGGCATATATATATATACATGATTACTATAATCATATAATAAAACATTTTTTTTTGTTTGACTCGACCGAACTTGCAAGTCCGGTCGCAAGTTCGGTCTAAGTCAGTAGGCTACATCGTGTGAAAATTCCAGGGCCGACCGACCTTGTAAGTCCGGTCCCAAGGTCGGTCCATTCCAGTAAGTTCCCTTCGTGAGAATTTTAGCCCGACCGACCTTGCAATTCTGGTCGCAAGTCGGTCCATTCCATAGCTTGCATTACGGGAATTTTTCTGGCCGACCCAACTTGCAAGTCCGGTTTGCAAGTTCGGTCCATTCCATAAGGTTTTTGACGGGATAAAGTTTCTGGTCCGACCGAACTTGCAAGTCCGGTCCGCAAGGTCGGTCGATTCCCAGAAGGTTTCCCGTCTTTGTAACCTGGGCTCGACCGCACTTGCAAGTCCGTCGCAAGTCCGGTCCGTCCCGCCCCGTCAGTTTTACTTGAGTTCTGACGAGATCTCAGTTTTAAGATCTGTTTTTTGGTGTTTTCTTTGCCCATCGCTTCCCCAATCTTTACCAATACTTCCCCACATGATTTAGCACTAATTAAACTTCCTAAATCACCTTGGTTCATCCACCAAACTTACTACTCAATCCTTACATTCACTTACACATTTTTCCTCACTTCTTCTCAACACTTATACTAGTTCCCATTTCACCAATGCTACAGATTTTGCTCTTTCCTCAAATGCTACAGATTTTCAACCTAACCTTTATCGTTCAATACTCTTACTACCAATACCACTACTAATATCCTCATTACATTACCTTCCACTCAATCCTTCCCATTATCTAGCTCCTTTCAAAATCTGTTACAAGGTGGTTTACTTCACACTTTAGGCTCTCCAAGCACACCTAGTTTCTCCTAGTTCCTCCAATGCATTATACTACTTCTTGCTACAGATTTTACACTTTCACATACTCATACTACAAGTACCAATCCATAGTTACTAAATATCTCCACTAACTTCAATACACACCTTGGTTCTCCCATTCACCAAGTCATCCATAATTGTACATATTCCTACCAAAATTTTGCCATAGCTCATCTACTTTTCTTACTTGCCACACATACACCTTCTCACCAAATTCATGCCTATTCTAGCCACACCCATACAAGGGTCCTACCAGCAATCATTACAATACCAATTCATCAATACTTCCTCAATCCACAATATTAATACTCATATACAATACTCTTGGCTCTATGGCCTATAATTCACATACTAGTTCACAAATACCCAAAATTCCAATACTACAATACCAACAGAATATTTTGGGTTCCTTAAATTGGTTTACCCATACCCATTACTCTAATGCATTAAATTTACCATTCAAGAAAGAGCTCTTACCTTGGGCTCTAAATTCCTTCTTTCTTTTCCATTTCTCATTCTTCTCTCTTTCTTGCCCCAAATCGGCTACATGGGGAATGGAGTTGCCAAACTCCATTCCCATCACCCAATGTACACAAAATAAGTACAATTAAAATGCTAACCCTTCAATTAACATTAATTTATTGGAGTGTTTAGAATACAAGTTCTAGGGTTTACCTTTGGAGTGTTTTAGGAGGGGTTTTAGCCCTTAGTTCAAGAAGGTGATTCCACCACCATTGTAAGGTTGATTTTATGCTCAAGGAGAGAGAAAAACAAGGCATTACAATGGGCAAAAATAGGTTATGAACTAAGATGGAGGAAACATGAGTTTTTCATGTAGATTTTTACCTTAATGGAAAGAGGAGACCCCAAGCTACCCATTGGTACCATTTTCTCTTTGAATGGGGAAAACCCATGGAGATGAACTTCCTCATTTTTGGATTTTGAAAAGAGAGAAATGTAGAGGAAGATGAGGGGATTACAAATATGTAATTATTTTTACATTTGGAGCTCAAATGAAGGTAGAGCATGGGAGAGAAGATGAGGTTGCCATTGTTGTTGTTGGAGCTCTCAAAATCGCAGCCCAAGGGAGGAGGAAGAGGGAGAGTACGGTGGGGAGAAGGAAGGAAAGAGAGGGGTGAGTGAAATGAGAGAGTGAGGTGAGAGAAATGGGTAAAGTACCCCTTTTACTTTAACACTTTTAGCTTTTTGCTCTCTTATTTAATTAGCTAGTTACATGTGTGTGTGAGGGAGTTATTTGACTGATAAAAACCAGCCTCCACTGTTATACTAGCTGGAGCGTTTTTCGTCTTTTACAGAAAACGCTCGTTATTTTACCCGGTTTAGGTACTATTCACTAGCCAGGCCCGTTTTCCGGAATTTCCTTATTTCTTTATTTTTATTGGTTATTAAGCTTTCATAAATGCTTAATAATATTTATTTAATGACTTATAATTTTTTTACGGGTTCGTTTGACCACTTAAAACCACGTCTACGGGTTTTCTCGAAAAACGTGCGTTAAAGCTCTATTAGCGTTTTAATACATTATTTGGATCCATTTTCTTCGGGAGTTGTTCCCATATATTATTTAGGTCTTATTAAACCTTTAGAATCCATATAATACTCTAACCAAGGTCTCGCTCCTCTTATGGTTATTTAACGCTTACTTAGCGTTTTTCGCTTTTTAAGCGTTTCTCCATTTCTTTTGGACTTATTTTTCCTTACCATAATTACTTAGGCATTATTAGGCCCTCAAATACGTATTAGAATAATCTTGATCCCTATATTTAAGTTCGGGGTATTTCACCTAGTTAGTCACGTGGGTGACTGGCGGCGGTAACACCAATTGTTGTAAGAATTCCGATGTGTTGTTAGTATAACTGGTTGGAGGTTTATGAGTTGAGAACAGATTTATGAGATGGGGTGTTACACTACAGGTTGCAAAATACCCAGTCGCAAGGATAAAACAAATTAAGCAAGTTACCGAGGTCGAATCCACGAGGACTTAGTAATTAAATCTAGTCCTAGAAAACTAAAGAGAAAGTTGGAGGGGTTGTTGGTTGTTTTGTTTTTAAACTAAAAGTAGCAAGCGGGGAAATTAAATAAAAGTGTGTAGAAAGATGAATAAGGCGAAACCTTGGGTTCAAGGGAATTCTTTGCTAGCCAGATTTTATAATTAATCACCGGTTAATCGAGACTTGGATTGGCAAATTCTTTTTATCTCTTTGAGACTAAATCTTAGTCAAATTGAGCTCTTTTATCCGTAACACATTGGTCCGAATCACGAACTAATGTCATACAAATAAAAGGATTAAGCTCGAGAATTGTTCTTGCATTTGATGGTACAATTAATTAATCTAATCAATTTTTCCACAAATTAACAGGTTGCTATGACCTTTTTATCACTCAACAATCAGATCCTGACAGAAATTCGTAAAGCTAATAATAAAATCTGTAGCTTTTATTAAAAGCGTAAATAAAAACAACAACCAGAACAATCCAGATAAATATCCCAATCAACCGGTAAAATAATTATAATATTAGTCTAACTACGAATCCCCCATCACTCAAGATTAAATCCTTTAGCCCAACATAATTAAAGAACAAACGCAAGAAGAGAGAGTAGAAATCATCTTGGTATTAGCTCTTCAATTCACCAGATAGAAGGTTGAGTAGACTGGTGGAATGTGGAGCAGAAATCCTCTCCTCCGGTGTTGAAAGTAGTCGCGCAGAGTAGAGAGTGAGAGAGAGCCGCGGGCATATATATCTGTATGCCAAAAATGTTTCTTTTCTCTGTCTGTGTGTGAGTCTTCTTTGTCTTTATTTCTACCTTGTCTGTTCCCTTCTGCGTCTGTCTTTCTTCCTTCTTTCCATCTTTTTTTTCTCTTCTTTTTTTCTCCCCTCTGCGTTCTGTCTCCACCTCCCCTCCTCTCCTTTCTTCTTTTTTCTTTCTTTTTCCTTCTTTTTTTTATTCCTTTCTTTTTTTCCTGCGCATGCAAACTTTTTTTTCATTTTTTCATTTCCTTTTCCATCTACGTCTCTTTCTTTTCTTTTCTCTCTTCCCCTACTTTATTTTATATTTCCGATTCTCCCCCCTTTTTTTCTCAACCCTTTCACGGCAGCCTCATAAATATATATATATATATATATATATATATATATATATATATATATATATTGCATCGGATACAACTTCGACACGGTCTAAATTCTTCGCATGAGCTTCGAATTATTCCTTGTTTGCGGCGTTGGAAAGCTCGTGAGGAGATCTATGCATTTCTACCATCATTTCCTACTTTAAACATATAAATTGGCATTAGTTCTTGCCCAAAGTAAGAGTCAGTAAAAGCATGTGATAAGTGTGAGAAAGCACATAAAAATGTTGCATAAAATAAGAATTTAGCACCTATAAACCATGTCAATTTCACATTTATCACTTGATGTTGTGAGTGATTATTTTGTTGTGTGTTGTTCTGGAGTAATAATTGTATCTTAAGACATGGTAAGTGACTAAAGGTGTATCTTCATGATTTATGGATTAACCTTGACATGATTGTGTTATTTGTTTACTCGTTGTTGCGGTTATATGTGATGGAAGTTTTACAAAGATAAAATGTATTTTACAAGTTGTGGTGGGGGTTACTCAATTTACTGATTTGCAACTACAACCCTTTCTTGTATGTATGAATTTATGGTTACAGACTCCTAGTGATGGCTCTGTACTATGAAGAAGAGGTGGTGATCAGCCACTTCCTTAATATATACTTGGTGGATGACATTATACTGAGAGATGGTGTACAAGTCGTATTTGTTAGGAAAGTAACTTGTTGTGCTCTAAGTTACTACAGGCTTCGAACGCAAGCCAGAATGCGAGTCCTTCATGTAGAAGAAATGTGAAGGAGATTCCCAAACTTTAATAGCAACCTTGTGTAGAATGTGAACTCCTTTATGTTTTGTTATAAGCTAGCGGGTTGGTGTAAGTTGGTAGTCATTTTTTGGAAAGTGTAAGGAAAGGTAGTTTTGGAGGAAGTAATAGCTAGTAAAGGTGGTTTTGGATGTTTAAAACTATGTACGTGGAAACTTTTAATATGAATGTATATGTATATATATATATACATATAAAGTTATAAGCTGACTAAAAAAAGAGTTCAAGGTTGTTTCTTTTAGCCTTAGCAATCACTAGTAAGTGGTTGTGGTGGCAGCATCCCGAATAGAAAGTTGCAAGTCTTCCACAGTATCGTTCTAAATTTTATAAGTGAGATTTAGGGGGGTGTTATAGTATTTTATTCAGAAGGAAATCATAAACTGTCGACAAGGGCGGAATCAGCACGCCTACTTCTCCAAATTGAAGAAGTTGTGTGATCGTCTAAATGCGTCAAGAAAGAGCCCTCGCTACATGTGCGAATGCAAATGCGGAGCCGATGTAACACAATAGAAGCATAAAGAGCAAGATCATATTATGAAGTTTCTCGATGGTCTCAGTCCCACATTCAATAGCTCTAAGAGAATGCTACTTCTCTAACGCCCCTTCCTAACCTTGAGCAAGCTTTCTCCCTAATTAGCCAAGACAAGAAGCAAGACCAATTGTCGGAAGAAAAGGAAGTGGGACAGAGGAGTCGATTGTACTCACAACCAAAAGCTTTTCGAACAACAAAAGGCTCAACATCAAATGCAGAAGCAACAGAAGGAACCCTAACCCTAATTCCAGTGTGAAAAAGAACTAGGTCAAATGCATGAATTGTGCAAAACTTGGGCATACGAGATCAGAATGTTGGTGGTTGGCTAGGTTTCCAGACCAAGATCTCGGTCAAAGCACTCATCAACAATTATAACCCCAACAAATCGCAAGACTAGTCGTGAATCAAGACACAAAGGTGAAGCTGAAGGCAAATGATGAAAATTCCTCTATCGCTGGTTTCACCTTGCACCACATTGAAGAACTAGTGAAGTATCTTGAGCAAAGAAATATAAGAAACAAGGACACAATTACTTGAAATTTTGGCAGCTTTTCTGGTACATTTTCTCAACCTTGCATTCATATGACAAAACTGACTGATAATCTATATGATAGTAATATTTCTTCACTTTGAATTGTGGATTCTGGTGCATATGAACATGTATCTGGAAATAAATTATTATTTCAAGATTTGAAACCTTCAACAGCTATTCGCAACATAACTCTGCCTAATGGAAAACTTTGCATGTGTACAGCTTAGGCAGAATACATTTATGTGAAGAACTTATACTGTCCAACATTCTCTATGTTCCCAATTTTGCTTTTTATCTCATTTCTTTAAGTAGATTAACTAGGGAACAAAATTTCATTTTCATATTTGCACAATTTCACTGTATCTTGTAGGATCGAAACACTTTACTCCAAGCTGGAATTGGCAAAAGGGGACACAACCTTTACTTTGTGAATATGATTGCTTTAAGACAGTTTCTGGATAGACTCAAACATTTTCATGTAACTGCTGTGTCGGTTGAAACTCATGATCATTTGAATATCTTATATAGAAATTTTCTTCTGTGGCATTCCAAGTTAGGGCACATTCCACCCAGAAAACTATCCATGTTAGATCTTGGAATTAGATTTCCTTCTATAGATTGTACCTTGTACTATATGCTTCAAGGCTAAGGCCAGAAGATTAAAGTTTCCTCATTCTGAAACATAGAGCAAAGAATCTTTTGTTATTGTGCATGTTAATGTGTGTGGCCCCATTAGAACACAAACTTCTAAGGGACAACGATACTTCATAACATTCGTTGATGATTTGAGCAGATACACTTGGATAAAACTCTTAAAATTGAAATTTGAAGCAATGAGTGCAATTAAAGAGTTTGTTTCTCTCATTGAAAACAAATTCAGGAAGTTAATAAAAGTGAGTCACATAGACAATGCAAAAGAATTAGGAACATCTAATGAAGGTTCAAATGTTTTAAAATATAAAGGAATTATACATCAGATGAGTTGTCCTCACACACCCCAACAAAATGGGGTGGTAGAGCGGAAACAGGGACATCTGATGCAAATGACCAGAAGTTTCCTCTTTGAGTCTGGTCTTAACCCAAAATATTGGGGATTCCCTCAATCATTCTGCTTTTATAATTAACAGAATTCCTTCCAAAGCAATTGGTAACTACACTCCTTATCAAAAGTGTAGGATCGGGTGGCTAACAAACCAACCAAAGGTGTGAGTCTAAGAGTTGGTTTGACTCAATCAGTCTTTGAAAGTGAGAAACACTCTATGATGTAGAGGCACTCAATCAAATTGATTAAACTAGGGGTGCGGAAGACTTTGAAGTAATTGAAACGAAATGATGCTAGAAAGATAGACGGACTCTGTGAAACTCAGCAAGATACACAAATAAGCTATTTCATTTCCTGGTCAAATAAAACAACTTACAAATGCCCACTAAGTAAAAGAGATCTACTTAGTGGTTTTTCACTCACTCACCCAATACACTCTCTGATCAGATCAATGGTAAGCGTAGCGAAACTAGGATCTTCCAAGGCAGAGTCTATCTAGATGCACTAACTAACTTGGTACGTATTTTCTCTCTCTGGCTTACAAAGTAGTTTCTTTTTCTCTCTCTAAACTCTGAAAATATTTCACTATGTGAGCACACCTTAAACTAGCTATTACACAACCTATTTATACCAGCATTACAACCAGCAGGTCGAGGGAGTTAGTTCCGTAAATATCGGAACTAACTTAGTGAGCAACGTCCAACGTCCATGAGTGGTCTTCTGACTTGGGCCGCGAACTTCGGGTGTGATGGGAGGACTTTATGACCGTTGTGATGTTGAAGCATTCCCGAGTTAGCTCCTTATTATTCGCAACAACACGGGAGAGTCTGTGAAGTCTACTTAGTTGCATGGACTCCATTGAAGTGGCTCGTTCTTTATGTTTGACTGTGAATGATTGACTTTGTCGAGGTGATTGGCTATCTCAGCAACACTCTAATGTCCCAACAGTTTCCCCCTTGTTGCTGATGATAGCAAACCTCAGTGAATCCCGATGGAGTCAATCCTGAAATGAAAAAAACAAAAACACAAAGAACTAGGGGAACAGACCCTGTCAAAGTTCCCCCTTAACAGCAGCAGTAGTAGTTGAGTTCAAAGACTCCATTTAGGTTCCCCCTTAATCGTAGAGGGACTCCAGGTAAGCAAATATAGAATAGGCCGTGTAACAGGCTGGATAAAGCATAGTATATAGAGCAGTTATAGTACTAGACCACACGGTCCAGCAGCAAAAAATTTGAAGCAGTTTAAAGCAACAACAGAGTCACCCGTGCACCAGACGGGATTCACCGCTTCCCCCTTTTGCTTTCATCAGAGGGGAGCCCATAGTCACGAAAGAGTGAGTCCAAAAATTCACATACAAACCAGCAAAAAAGTGTTTAGAACTTAAAAACAGCCTAAGTCCTAACACTACACACACGCACGTCAGGTCTAAGGGTTGGGGGTCAGGGAGGCTTGGAAATCAAGGAGTTATTCTTGCAAGGCCGTCACAGTCGTCTCGATCCCAGTGAGTCTGTCCATCATCCGCGATTGGCCCTGAATCAGCTTTGTTGCCTATGCGAGGAGTCGCTCCACTTTCTCCAGGAGTGGTAGGAGAGCATCTTGAGGGACTGCCTCTTGAGAAGTGGAGGTACCCGCCGTCGTTGGAGTTGATGGACGGGGCAGCAGCTTGGATTTGTCGATAAAAGTCAGCCAATTCAGATAGCGGAGGATGATGGTGTCTGCCTCGTCGATGGACTCCGGCGTGGATGTCGCCAGGGGTACCTGAAAGAATTTGAGAATTCGAGAATTCGAGGCAGCCAGAACACATACCCTAGGGAGTGTTTCGGGGTGTCGATAGACTGGGACTAAGTGATGGAGAATAATGTGGGACAGCTTGATGGAATGACGGTTGATTATGCAGTACATTATAGTGAGGTCCAAGCAATTGACCATGAGATTACCTTCTTTTCGGGGGACAATGTTTTTTATAACAAGGATGTACAGGAGTTGGTGGAGGATTGAAAGATCGCCTCGGGGTATTGGGGAGCCCATTTTTTCTTGGAAGAGAAAAAGCGGTAGATCTTATTTTGTGGGACCCTGGGAATTTCTGGAAGGACTCCTTTTTCATAAAAAGACAGACCGGTATGAGGGACTCCAAGAACTTGAGACAGCTTTTCAAGATTAAAGAAAATTGGAGTTGAATTAACAAAAGATTGGACTGCACCATTTAAGACTATTAGAGGTACCACTCTAGTATCTCACAGAAAAGGTGTTTCCACCCTTGAACCTCTAGCATAGTCACTAACTCTCCCAGATTTGAAGATAGAGCCCATGAGAAATCGACGAACTTACCCCGGACAATGTTTCGTTCTCCAGCAGGGTCACCGAGCATGTAGCACTGGGTGAAGGGGTCTATCTTCGCACATCGGCATTGTAACTTGGGAGGTTTCTGGACCCTGGTAGAGGTGACGCCAGTAGATGTGTCGTGACTGTTGGTGGGCAATTCCTGTACTGGTGAAGAGTCGTTTATATATTTTAAGGGGGGTAGATTAAAATACCCCAAACCTTAGTATGTTGTTTAAACATTAAAATATGGTATATTAAGACTAAAAAGAGTCTTAGAAACATTAGAGAACAATTTAAACCATAGAAAACACAAATAAATACCTTAAAGTCAATTAGGGCCAAAATGTGCTCTAAGCTTGGGATAAGCTTGGTTAAGACCTGATGAGTTTACCAAGATCTCATTTATATATTAATGAACATATTAAACCAATTACCAAAGAAAACCAAGCTTAAAAACAAGTTAAAACACAAAATGTGCTTTAAGGAGTCTTAAAGCACGTTTTTGAAAAATTGTCTTGTAAATGAGTTTTGAATGGCTAAATGTCCATCATTACTCTTTAATTAATATGTGTACTACTTAGTATCACATTAGGAAGTCTAAATCAATGGGAAATCAAAAATTTCACAACTATGTGCCTTGTTTTAGTGAATAGTAACCAAAATAAGCAAGTTTATAACATATGTCAATATAAGTAAGTTAATTGGTCAACAAAGACTAAAACACCCCTTACTACTTAATGGGGGCCGGTTTTTATAAGGGTGAGTCATCTCCCCCTTGTTAGTTATCAAGTAAGCAAAATTAATAAAGTGAATCACTATTTATTTTTACTTTAAATATCAAAAACTAGTTACTTATCTTCATTCTCTTCTTTCCCTCTTCATTTCCCACGGCTCCAACCTCTCTTCTATCTCCTTCTTGCTCTCCATTCACGGTTTTGCAATAGTACCAACACCAACACCAACTTCCATTGTCATTATCTCCTAGCTCACTTTGCCAAATCAAAAACAAAGACCACCATTCTCTTTGTCTTGCCAAGCTCTTCATTCCTATCTTCTCAAAATTCCAAGAGCTCCATTCCGGTGCCAAGAGGAATCTCCATGGGAGGAGCTTGAGCTCATCTTTTCACATATTATTGTTCTCCTTTGCTTCTAGGTAAGGAAACTCAAATAAAAATAACATTTCCTTCATGTTTGTATGTTGTCCGAAAAACACCATTAATGGTGCCCTTATATTGCTTTGTTCTAGCTTCATTTGAACCTTCCAAGGGCTTGGTGGAGTCCTCTCTTGCTACATATCCAAACTCTCTTTCATATCCAAGGTAAAACAATCATCTAAATGTTCTAAGGTAATCTATGTATCTAGGGTTTACAATGAGATGAAGCATTAAGCTTGTATACTCATTTCATTATTTGTATATTGTTTAGAAGTTGACAAGAAATCAAACCCCCTTACCGATTTTTAAACAAGGAAACAAGAAAGAAGTTGTGAGGAAAAGAGGTAAATGTGCTAATCTAATGTAGTTTAAAGTCTTAGGAGAAATGAGCTTATATTGCTTGTGAAAATGATTTAAGGAGCCAATGGTAAATGACTTAGAAAAATGCTCTCAAGTGCTTAGTAAAAGGCATATGTATTGTTGGGTGTATTTGCAGGTCAAAGGCAAATATATTGTGGAAATTCAGTGTTTAAGGTTTATGCATCTTAAGGGCCTAAGAGCCATGTTATTTAAGGGCCTAAGTGCCAAGCAAAGTAAATTATGCACTATATTGTGATGTAGTGTAATGAGTGAAGTTTTGTGTACAAGAATGTTCTTGGTGGATTTTAGTGTTCTTGATTGTTTAATGGTGAAAACAATGTGTTTTGGCTTAGTAATGTTCTAGGAGAGTTCATGTCAAAATTTAGGTAATGTACAAGAAGTTCTAAGTGTTTAAACAAGTTTTGATGAACTAGGAAGTGTTAGAAATGTTTAGGTATTTTACTAGAGGAGAAGTAATGTCTTAGGTGTTCTAGGAAACAAAAAGGACTTAGACATCAACTAGAAGTAGTGGTTTAGGAAGAAAAGATGCTTGGGAGAGGATGTTGTAGTGGTGAGAAAACATTTAGGAATAGTGGAAGTTATAGGAATGAAACACCACATAGAAACTTAGTGAAAAACATTACAAGTGTAAACCTTTTTATGAGAATTTTTGTAATGCTTGAGGAGGATTTTGATGAATGATTTAAGGAGTTTAATGGAGGTCTTAAGGTGTGTTTGAAGTGCCCAAATAAGGTTAGAACATACTAGGATATATGAGGTGAAGTTTGGAGTTAAATGGGCAATTAAAAACAAGGGTCTGGAGCAGACCGACCTTGGGGACCGGACCTGCAAGGTCCGTCGAGCCCAGTTTACCCTGCGAGAAATGGTCTCTGGAATGGACCGACCTTGGGGACCGGACTTGCAAGGTCGGTCGGGCATGGATTTTTAGTACGGATTGAGTCTCTGGAATTGACCGACCTTGGGACCGGACTTACAAGGTCGGTCAT
Source organism: Limonium bicolor (assembly GCA_023374045.1). Classification (NCBI taxonomy): domain Eukaryota; kingdom Viridiplantae; phylum Streptophyta; class Magnoliopsida; order Caryophyllales; family Plumbaginaceae; genus Limonium; species Limonium bicolor. The sequence goes on along the minus strand of CM041779.1, from coordinate 197,795,643 downwards.
GCCTAAATTTTTGTACGTAAGAGAGTCTCGGGAATCGACCGATCTTGCGACCGGACTTGCCAAGATTGGTCGGGCCTGAATTTCCAAAGGAAAGAAACTTTTGGGAATAGACCGAACTTGTGACCGAACTTGCAAAGTCGGTCGTAGTAGAATTTTTGACGGTAATATGTTATGGAATGGACCGACCTTGTGTAAGGTCGGTCGGACCAAAACTTATAAAAAAAAAACGAACAAAGAGTGGCTTAAGTAGTTAACCCTAGGGGGTATAATGTAGGTAATCAAGGATAAGTTTGGGCATTAAAACATGTCATATAACCATGTTAAACACTTAGTAAATTTGAAGTTAAGTAAGTTAATTAACCGACATTCTTAAATCATGTATAGGAGTGACCTACGGTGGAAACCAGTCGAAGCAAGGACCAAGGTATGGTTTTCTTGCAGTCTTTTGCCTACCCGTTTACACCGGCTTGTGTGTTGTTTGTTTTTCTGTGTGTTTATGACCTTGTAAGACTTAAATCATGTAATGAGTTTACAGTTGTTAAATATTATTGTATTGTTAAGCGTGACTCTCTCTTCCCTTGTGTGTGTCTAACAAGACTTAACCAATTGCTTGTGATTTGTTTATTGAGTTCAATGTTGAACTTCTAACAAGTGCTAACGGGGGAAGTGAGGAGTCCGGTCTGTTCCGGCCACGCGTGTGAGTATGGGAGTCGATGTCATAACCGGTTCGATTCGCTTTGTATGTTATGGTTGTTTTCCAATTTGGTTTCCAACCTTCCCTTTAGCTTAACCAAGGCTATTTTACTGACTCACGTCGGGCCACAGGGGCATACTATGTTTTGTTCGGTGCGCTTGGGTCACTATATCTGAGGCACCTTGTGTTAAGTTATCCGTTCAATCTAACAGGACGGTAACGAGTTATGTAACGAGCTTAGCATGAGTTTGGCAACATTCTCTAAGCTCTCCATGGGAACTAATTGTGTTGGTTCATTTCCTAAAAGGAATTGTTCTTGTGTGTTATGTGTGAAGTTGTATGCAATACTCTTGCTATGATATATATATGTTGTATGCTTAAAATGAATGCCATGTCATCATGACAATTAGTTGCGCGTATCCCGGTAGCTGATGGGCTGAGCGTTAACCATACCAGACAAGGGTTGCTGACCCCCTCGGGGGCTCCATATTTTTACTGCAGGATGAGGATCGAAGAAGCGGAATGGCTATAGATTCTAGGATGCAGGATTACTTTTGATTATTTTTGGATGTTAAGCCCGAGATGCGCATGTGCTCCCGTGGCGTTATATTTTGGTACCGTTTGTATCACAATGACGGTTGTTGACAGTTCATAGTGACAGTTTGTGATGTAGAGTTACAGTTATGGATGTAGTTACAAACTCGGTAGTATGTTCATGTATTAAAGGTTGTTAGTTCTATGCTCAGGACACTCGTATTTATTCTGCCTTGTTGACCACGTGGGTGGTTAACGGCGTTGTAGCACCAAATCGTTTAGTTATTATTTAGTTGTTGAATTCCGCTGCGATTACAAGTATTGTTAAGTGCGTAGTAGGGGTGTTACACAACAAGTCCAGCATAGATGAATCTGATGACATTAGTGAATTATTCCCACAAATAGATAACCTGAGTACAGATTCATTATTTTATGATGAAACCTTTCAAAAACAGCGGCGATCCCTCAAAACACTCATCCACAGCAAGAACCAACTCTTGATAGCAATTATCTACCTCCACATAACTCTGATTACAGTAACCACCACCACCACCACAATTATGTCTCCCCAAATAATTCATACAGTTCAGAATATTCTTTCCCCACATCTGAACATACTAGACAGTCACTTGTTGTTCCTTCTAATCAATCTGATGAGACCAATTTGATTAATAATTTTGATCCTACAGATGACAATCTACATCACCCTCAAAGCCCCAAGCGATCTATGAGAACACACAGACCTCCTCCTCGGTTTAATGACTATGTCATGCACCTGAAAATACACCAGATCTCTTCTCTGACATTTTGTCTCATGGACTTCATGAAAAACCTGCAACTCTTGCTAATGCAGAAACTCTTCCTCTTGATACTCTTACTAATACACTTCCCAATAGAAACATAACTTCTTTCTCTTTCACCTACAATTCCAACAATCTTTATAACCAAGTCCTCTCTCTACAAGAACCCTCATCTTACATAGAAGCAATTAAAGATCGTAGGTGGGTAGAAGTAATGAAAACTGAGTTTCAAGCCCTTAAGGATAGTAGAACTTGGTCAATTGTTGATTTGCCCCACGGGAAGAAACCCATTAGCTGCAAGTGGGTATACAAAATGAAACTTAAATCTGATGGTAGCTTAGAGAGATTTAAGGCTAGGCTTGTTGTTAGAGGATTTACATAAAGATACGAACTTGATTATGAAGAAACTTTTTCTCCGGTTGTAAAACTTACCGCTATTCAGGCTCTTATAATTCTTGGTTTCAAAAAGGGTTGGACAATAGATCAATTAGACGTTAATAACGCTTTTCTTCATGGAGATTTACATAAAGATGTTTATACATAAGGTCTTTATGTCACCAGAAACCATAAAGTGTGTAAGCTGCATAAGTCCTTATATGGCCTTAAGCAAGCTTCCCGGCAGTGGCATGATAAGTTAGAAAATTTTCAACAAAGCTGGGGTTATCAATAGTCTAAAAATGATTACTCTCTTTTCTTTAAAAGACAAAATAGTAGAACCACCTTTCTCGGCATATATGTGGATGAAGTTTTGATTACAGGAAATGACAACAGAGAGATTAAGAATCTGAAAACTAAACTCCATCAAGAGTTTAGAATTAAGGATCTCGGTAGGTTGCATTTTTTCCTTGGAATAGAATTTACTGAAACTAATGATACATTGATTATGTGTAACAACCCTACCGCTAATACCGCCATTACCGTCCAATCTCCTTATACATTCGTACTCACGCAGCGATACTTACCCAACGGCGGGTGATACAATGCCGTTAGCCACCCACGTGACTAACAAGGCTACTACTACATACAACATCAGTCTGATGGTCCGGAATATCCGAGTACTACACAAATACAATACATACACCCTTTACTTACTGAGTACTACAATACTCCATTCGATACAACACTCCATTCAATACAATACTCCATAATTCAATACAAGATAATACACTACACATACCGAGTTTACTAAGTTCCATTCGCAAATATGATACTTCCTCCAAGTTCTTACATACTCTTTAAAGGTCTAACCACTACCCATTTCTCACAACTATATACTTGCAACTTACGTAATAGTGTACCCCTCAGTACATTTCTATATTCAAGGCTACAAGCCTTATACCATTTACTACAACGTACATTTCATTCCTAGTAATCTAGGCATGTCCACCGGTCTCTTCTGTGACCGTGTCTGCTTCGGGTACCTGCACACTAAAAACGTCCCCCCTAGGGGGTCAGCTTACGCTGAATATGATAACCGCATACCCCGCGTACTAGCGAGGGTACGCCGACCATTTGGTCGAATACATGCAATTCATTTTGCAATACATACATACATACATACATGCTTCCATTCACGATAATACAATGCTACACAAGGTATACATACGTATGCACAGTACCATACATGCTTGGAAGACAATACAAGTCAACCAATGCTTACTTACCATCTTCCAGAATACACATACACAATACATACTCATTACATACCCAATACGCAATACGGAGATACACTTCTCCAATTCACACATAAGGCTTGTTAGCTTCTTTACACACCCGGGTTAATCGGTTGTTCAATACTCATTTACTCAAGGTCAATGACTTACAATGGTCAAGACCGATACTCATACAATACTTACTTCTTACTTACTTTACTCCAGTCAAGTCGGTATGACCTCCGGGCAGGGATTACTACATCCCACCACCGGGCTTTAGGGTGGCCCACTAATCCAGGATGCTACCCATTCAAGGGATTTGGTCCATGGAAAAGATTACAGCCAGGATTCGGATCCAACCTCTTATGTTTCCTTATCCTCACGCGTGGCCGAAACTATATCAGACTTCTACTCATTCCATTTACTCATTACTCATGTCAGGAGTTAGATTGTTAGGAATTAGTAGAAGTCAGTACTTCACTTCCATACATCCATACAATACACAAGTACACATTACTTACACATACTCTTCATTTCCATTCATACATTTCATGAATTATACAAACTAAATGTTCAAGAAGATGCACAAGAACAAAATAGTTCAAACACAGTTAAGTGCAATACAAGTCCAATTCATGCATTTATCTTATTGGTGACCAGGTTAGGATACAGAGCATGAAGAAATCATACCTTTCACCGTTGATTTACTCTAGCGGGCGTTCCCTTGTTCCTTTGGTTCACATTTGTTTCTCGAATCTTACTCTCGAATCAATGACTACATGCCAAATGATCCGATTAATACTGAGCTTTACAATACATGCTTAATTACTACGCCCGTACTTATCCCGTTATCCCGTTGTTTCGGTTTAACTTAATGGTCTTATACTTACAATTTCCTTAATTTGTTTTCTTACTCATTTACTTATTTCCTTACCATTACCACCTCATTAATGGCGTATCACTACATTCATATGCATATATGTGTATAGGCATATATATACATACATACGACTACCATAGTCATATAATAAAACATAGTTTTTTTTTTGACTCGACCGACCTTACCCAGGGTCAGACCCAAGGTCGGTCGAAGTCAGTAAGTTTCGTTAAGGCAAAATTCCAGGCTCGACCGACCTTACAAGTCCGGTCCCAAGGTTGGTCCATTCCAGTGAGTTACGTACGTGAAAATTTCAGGCCCGACCGACCTTGCAAGTCCGGTCCCAAGGTCGGTCCGTTCCAGTATGTTCTGGGTTCGAGTTTTCTGGACTCGACCGACCTTGCCCAAGTTCGGTCCCAAGGTCGGTCCATTCCAGTAGACCTCTGGCCACCACAATTTACGACTTGACCGACCTTGCAAGTTCGGTCCCCAAGGTCGGTCGAAGTCAGAAGACTTCCCGTCTTTGTATTTTAAGGCTCGACTGACCTTACGGGTTCGGTCCCAAGGTCGGTCCGGCCCAGTACTTTAGTTTTAAAATCTGTTTCTTAGTGTTTTACTTTCCCATTGATTCTCGAATCTTTACCAATTCTTCCCTACATGTTTACCACCCATTTAGATGCTCTAAATCACCTTACTTCATCCACCAAGTCCATTACTAAATTCATTTCCCATTCTCATAGGGATTTACACAATTTCCTCTCTTTCCATTCCTGCACACATAGCAGTTTTTGTTCCTCTTATGCTACAGCTTTTGAACCGACTTCTACCATTCAATACTCCTACCACCAATACCATTACTTGTATCATCATCACATTATTTTCCATTCAATCCTCCCCCTTTATCTAACTCCTCTCCAATCTGTTCCAAAGTGGTTTGCTACACACTTTAAGCTCTCCAAAACACCTAGTTCCTCCTAGTTTCTCCAATGCATTTTTAATACTTCATGCTACATATTTTTACATCCTTTCATTCTCTTACCACAACTACTACCCCATAGTTATTAAACCTCTCTACTAACTCCAATACACACCTTGGTTTTCCCATTCACCAAGTCATCCATACATGTACATATTCCTACCAAAACTTTTGCCATAATTCATCTACATTTCTTACTTCTCCACATATGTACTTTCTCATCAATTCATCCCTATTCTAGCCAAACCACAAGGGTTCTACCAGCACACATACAAATATAAATTCCTCAATACTTTCTCAATCCACAATTCCAATACACAAAAACATCACATTTGGCTCCAAAGCCTACAATTCAAATACTTGCTCTTAAATACTCAAACTTCACAATCCTCAATACTAGTACAAGGTTTTGGGTTCTTTAAATATTTTACCCATTCCCATTACTCTAATGCAATAGAATTTAACATTAGGAAGGAGCTCTTACCTTGAGCTTATACTTCCTTCTATCTTTCTCATTTTTCCTCCTTCTTCCTTTCTTGCCTCAAAATCGGTTATGTGGGGAATGGAGTTGCCAAACTCCATTCCCATCACCCAATGAACACAAAACAATTACAATTAATATACTAACCCTTAAATTAATGCTAATTTAATGAAATGTTTTGAGCAAGATTTCTAGGGTTTACCTTTGGAGTGTTTTAGAAGGGGTTTTAGCCCTTGGTTCAAGAAGGTGAATCCACCACCATTGCAAGGTTGACATTATGCTCCAAATAGAGAGAAAAATAGAGCATTACAAATGGGGAAAAATCGGTTATGAAGGAAGGTGAAGAAAACATGAGTTTTTCATGTAGATTTTTACCTTAATGGAGATAGGAGACTCCAAGCTACCCATTGGTGCCATTTTCTCTTTGAATGGGGTATACCCACGAAAATGAACTTCCTCATTTTTGGATTTTGAAAAGAGAGAAGTGTAGAGGAGGATGAGGGGAGTTCAAATATGTAGTTATTTTTACATTTGGAGGTCACGTGAGGAAGGAGCATGAAGAAGAAGTGAGGAAGCCATGGGAGCTTCCTTTGGAGCTTCAAAATCGCCAGCACAAGGGAGGTGGAAGAGAGAGAGTACGGTGGGGAGAAGGAAGGAAAGAGAGGGGTGAGTAAAATGAGAGAGTGAGGTGAGAGAAAAGGGGTAAAGTACCCTTTTCACTTTATTATTTTTTGCTTTTTACTCTCTTATTTAATTAGCTACTTACATGTGTGTGTGGGGGAGTTATTTTACTGTTAAAAACCAGCCCCCTACAGTTATACTAGTTGGAGTGTTTTTTGTCTTTTACAGAAAACGCTCGTTATTTTACCCGGTTTTGATACTATTCACTAACCGGGCCCGTTTTCCAGGATTTTCTCGTTTCTTTATTTTTATTGGTTATTAAGCTTCCATAAATGCTTAATAATATTTATTTAATGACTTATAATTTTTACGGGTTCGTTTGACCACTTAAAATCACGTTTTCGGGTTTTCTCGAAAAACGTGCATAAAAGCTCTATTAGCATTTTAATACATTATTTGGATCCGTTTTCTTCGGGAGTTGTTCCCATATATTATTTAGGTCTTATTAACCCTTTAGGATTCATATAATACACTAACCGAGGTCTCATACCCCCTATGGTTATTTAACGCTTATTTGGCGTTCTTCGCTTTTCAAGCGTTTCTTTATTTCTTTTGAATTTATTTTCCCTTACCAATGTTTCTCAATCATTATTAGGCTCTCAAATACCTATTAGGATAATTTAATCGCCATATTTGAGGTCGGGGTATTTCAATCTACCCCCCTTAAGAACTTGGTCCTCAAAGTTGTTCGAGGTTACAGGTTTACAATGCTTACTCATCCTTACGTGTCTAATACCAAAAGTCATACATTCTTCCTCCCTTCAATTCTCAAATCTGTTCCTCAAGGTCTCTACTTACCATACCATACTCATGTATAATAATTACTCCCATCCGCATTCCTACCACCCATTCGGTTCCTCATTACAAGCTTTATACATACATACAGTGCAAAACTCTCCCCAAAGCAATGCAATACACAACACAATCCTGCAGGCACTCAGGTCATCCAGACACGGGACTCCTCTATGTCCCGCTGCCCTTGGAATAATACCACATGATATACTACTATCTTCTCCAGTATAAGCTTCCCAAAAATTCTCAACCTTCAGTCTAAGAGAAATACTTCACTGCTATTAATTAGAAATTTTCTAAAACTCATAGCTCCAAAATCCAATATATATACATTACTTCTATCCTATGTGTGATTCTTGTGACCACTTAAGGGGAGCTTCAAGAATCATTCGACCCTGGTGTGATCAGCACCAGTGTTGAACTATCTTTCCCCCCCAATTTGTGTTCGGTTTCCCTTGATCTGATCAGGATCAAGTTTGACTTCCCACATCAGTTTCAACAAACAAATAATTTAATTATTTCCATTTTCTATCTTTTTATTCTTTCTAGTCGTGATTACGAATTCATACATCTCCAAAGGATGGAATCAGTCCATCAATCATCCTCACTCTACTTCCCAAATGCTTTACTCCGTGCTTCAATACCTAAATGCTCATTTCCTCAACCTTCACTACTTCCATCCATCACTCTCCAATATTCTAACTAGGGATCACCAAACTCGTAAAATTTTGTTGTCCTCAATTTTTCTTCCCATCATTTACCAAGGTATACACTACCCCTAGACTTCATTCATCTGCTACTCTCATTCATTTTGTACTACTTCTTCCAAGGCTACGGTACTTGTGGAGCTCCGTCCACTACTCGTTACTTTTCTTTTACTAATACTCTTACATGGTGTTACAAGGTAGGTATATCCATCCTATGGTATTTGCATCTCTCATGCTTAATTACCAAAATTTCAATATGAATGAATACTTATGTTTATTTAACATAAGTACCAATCATCAATTCGATTCTCATTTGTGCTATGCACATATAGTTTATGTGTTTTATTCACAAAACTTACATTAAGTGGTTTTCGCTCTACCCCCCTTAAAAGGGATTACGCCCACGTAATCTACCATATGTTATTATTATTAAACATTGGTTACTCAATTTGGGCAGTCTGAAGCGTTTTAGCTTCTTTACGGTTCGTTACATAATATGCCCTTGTCAAAGGGTCCTAACCATAACAATGGTTTAGTCTTTGCGCCAAGGATTCCTATATGAGTTTATTTAACTCATAATCAATTCGGTTCTAGCCTATTAGGCTTCAAGGCATCAATAGCCATTCTACTATACTTACTAGCCATTCTAGCTAGGGCTCACTAGCTTCTGCTGCGCGACCCTGATAACCTGGGTTATTCACCCTTCTTGTTATCCTTAATGTGCTATACATCACCTTTTTATCCGTCTATTATGGGAATAAGGTATACTAAACAAATGCGATATTCTTTTACCGTGTTTGAGCTCAATGAGTTGTAGGTTTATAACCAGCTCTCTGGCAATCTAGTATACATACTATTTGTACTTCCACAATCATTCGCTAAGCTCCTCCGACTTGTTGTCGGGTGAGGTTAAGTCACTACTTAGTTGTAGTACTTCCTCTGTTGTCAATAGTTCTGAATTATACCATTTCTTCTGGTTCAGTACAAGTGTTCTTTACTTGTATGACCTTGCATTCATATGCGTCGGTCCTTGTGACTTTCTTAAGTCTCCTTTCACCTTTTTATTCCATTGGAATTCACATTTGTGAGTGTTAGTGTGTTTCACACTCTTCGTGCTTCTTTGTCCTTAGGCCGCACGGTTTGTTGCTAAGCTTGCTTCACTGGCTTGTGCCACGTTCATTGGTGAAAAGAAGGGTTACTATCATTTACATTTCCTATATCCCTCGCTATCCCACTAGGTCATTAGATGTACAAGTGCAATACCAAAACACTCAGTCATACAGAGTGTAGAGGCGTAAACGCTTGACAGTAAATCACTTATGTGATAGAAATGAATATTTCTTCCTGTCATCTTATTACTTTGTTCCGTTGTCTTACTAGTTCCTCATAGCGGTCGCTTGTTGCGCACCATCCCCTTATGGTGTGAATACACCGAGGGTTTCCTATGTTCGTGTATATGACGGTTGTCGTAGTATACCGCAATACTATTTTCTTCCCAATGTGGAGATGCTTCATTTCAATTCAGGTTTCATGTGTAGGTTAGCTTACCTCACATTATTTCCTCATTCGTGACATAATTTGTCAAATATCTTAGCTGACAGAGGATGAGGTGGTTTATCATGTTACAAGCTCTCTTGAGCATTGGTCATTTGTGATGTGCAATGTGCTCTCACATTGATTGTTTTGACAATTACTGTCTCCATAATGTTGAGCATTGGTTATAGGCTCTAGCTGTGTAGTTTGACTTGTATGCACATCACCGGGACATCCTTAGAAACTTCAAGGGTTTTCTGGTCCCGTTCTCCAATTGGAGGGTGTTTTATCACTGACAAGTGAAGGTTCTCGTTGAGAGGTGTGTTTCCACTCATAAGTCTCATGACGGGGTTTACCATGTTAGTGTTTACACAATGGCTCACCACATGCTTGGGTGCATATGGGATATACTTACTCCTTTAAGTCACGATGGTTAGGAATGTCTTTTCCTTGTTTCATCGCCTCCTAGCAGTATCTATATGCGTAGGCTCTATTGTTATAGTAGATGGAAGCCTCTTCTAAGGGTTCACATCTTCACCACCTCGGTGGTCTTCGATTAACGAGGGGTACTTTTCCTCGGGTTTCCCGTAGGGTCCAAATGTGGACTAGGCCAATGTTGGCATCATCACGATTCTTATGCCCCTGTTCTACCATTGCTACAGAAAGCATGAAGGTAATTAAAAGCTTGTCAACTGTATACTAGACTGATGCTCTAGTGACAGTGACACTGAGTTGACCATTACTCCAAGTCACTTATAAAGTTGGGTTTGAATTGATGGTCCAGTTGTTGATTTCTTGTCGTATGAGGCCATATCTCTTGCAAGTCTTGCTAACAAATGGTGCCGGTTTTGCAACCGTTTAAGTTTAAATAACGTATTTGATTTACGGCTTCTGAGCCTTATTGCCGCAAGCTACGCTCTTTGCAAGCTGCTTATACATGTTTTCACTCCCTGTATACCCCATAGGTTGGAGGTATTGCTGGGCTCCACGGTAAGTCGTGACATCACACTTCCGTTCATAGGAGGTCCTTTAGGCAATTTAGTGTTAATCAGTGCCTTCTTGCGGTGGAGGGTATTTCCTGTTAAGTGAAATCCCTCCGGTGTCCTAACCGAATGTTCGTTCCAGCTCCCGCGCTCTTATCATGACGCTTTGTTCATCTGTTGTTAACTCAGACTCCCTTCAAGGATTGCTCCTGGGTGTTGTTAGGTTATGCCGTTACATCCGGCTCGTGTTTATGATATGATATGTCCACCATACCGCCTTGTGGTATCATCGTTTGAGTTATACCCTTTTTGGGTTACAACGTCTCCCGTTCCTGGGTAGACTATTAACATTTCCCTTTAGTGCTTAAGACTAGGTTCAAAATCCTCTCTAATGATGGATTATACTTTGTGGTAATCTCGTGTTTGCTCTTGGGAGCTCTGTCCCGTTTGTTGTGCATCGTTGTGTTCACATTAGGCATTTGCCTTACTATGTTCAGGCTGGGTATACCTTCCAGCTGTCATGTAATTGTTTGAAGTCTTTGAGACATATCCAATGTCTATACTTACTATTAGGTGCTCTTTGCACTGCCTATTCCTCATTCGTTATCTTCAGATGGATTCTCCGAGTTCCTTTATACTTATTACTTAGTTGGGTTCCTTCTCCTTGATCATCTGAGGCGTCCAGTTGTTCTGGTTTAAATTTTACTCATGGTCCATAGGACGGAGTTGACTACTTCCCGTGTGTCCTACACTACATGTATACATACATTGGGTACCTTGTTGATACGTTACCACTTACCCGACTACTTGTCAGGCCCACAAGCTCCTTCGGAGTGCGGTCGTCCCACATCCCGTAATTGGGTACACCCATAGTGTTCGCCACACGCCTAGGTGAAGTATTCTATTGTCAACTCTTCTTTTATCATTCTATGATACTCACCGTAATTCTGTCGGTTTGGGTTAAAAATCCAAGGTTTAGAAGAAAGGTTGTGGTTTTGAAAGTTGGGTTTTAAAATTATGGTTCGGTGTTAAAAGATGTTCTTCATGGCATAGCCATGTTTGAGGTCTTGACCAAGTCCAGCTTCTTGCTGACTGGTATGTCCTTATTACAATGGTCGGGCTGCTGAGCCTTTCCAGGTTTCCATTCTTCCAAATTCAGGATTTGTGATCCGGTAGTAGCTTCATTGCAGTCACGGTACATTACTATGTACTTGTGGTGTGTTAGAAGTCCTCCACATGTTCCTGTTCTCACTGCACTTGCCGTGGCAAGTGCGTGGTACTGGTGGTTTTTGGGTAAACCTATACCGGTCACGGTATGGTTTCCTCTTGCATTTAATAGTCTTGTTGACTCTTCCCTTGATCATATTGATCTATGGTTGGGACACTTGATTCTTTAGGTGGCTTCTCAGCGATCTGGACACGGCTGTCGTTGATCAGGATGCTTCTCCAATCCTTGGAGACTCCCATTTTTTTCCGCCTCATGTTTTTCCTTGTTGCTCGTTTCCACTGGTTTGTTGTGGTTACTGAGCCTGAGTTGGTTTAGGCACTACGGTTGTAGTCCTATTGGTTCATATCCCGTGGATATCCTTGTAGTTGTCTGAGCTATATTGGCCAGGTATTGCAACCTTAATGGCGTCATAGTTTTGGAGTTAACCGCTTCCGACTATGTCCTTAGTCAGCTAGCATACCGTTGGTGGTATTATTCAAGTATTACTATCCCGTAGACTTGTGTCTCGGGTTCCGTTACTGCCCCCTTTTTCATTCCGTTGCACGGTTAGTGCTTCTTCCCTGCTGTTGGTTGACTAGCTAGGTTTCGCGACTGCTAAGCACGTCGCCCCATGCTGTTGTAAGTTGCAGCCTCCTCGTGGTTGGAGTGCTCATCCTACCGCTATTAAGTGCGGGCATTATTGTTCAACCGGGATCCATCTCCAGGTCTTCCAATCCTTGGAATTTTCTATATGTCGGTTCTTGTGACTGTGTGATTGTTTCACAACTGCCAGATCGGGTTGCTCCGAGTATGAGAGGACTTTCCTTCTCTCTGGCGTCCTTTCCCAAGTTATTCAATGGGTTTGTGGAGGGTGGGTCTGGTATTGTAGGTATCCGGTACTCACCGGTAGTTCCTAACTAGCATATCTCTGATGCTAACACTCAGCCCATAGCCCAAAGCTTCTAATTCCTAACTCGGTATTCCTAAACTCGGTATTTCCAGTCATCAGAGCGATACTTCGCTTTGATACCACTTTTTGTAACAACCCTACCGCTAATACCGCCATTACCGTCCAATCTCCTTATACATTCGTACTCACGCAGCGGATACATACTTATCCAACGGCGGGTGATACAATGCTGTTAGCCACCCACGTGACTAACAAGGCTACTACTACATACAACATCGGTCTGATGGTCCGGAATATCCGAGTACTACACAAATACAATACATACACCACTTACTGAGTACTACAATACTCCATTCGATACAACACTCCATTCAATACAATACTCCATAATTCAATACAAGATAATACACTACACATACCGAGTTTACTAAGTTCCATTCGCAAATATGATACTTCCTCCAAGTTCTTACATACTCTTTAAAGGTCTAACCACTACCCATTTCTCACAACTATATATATGCAACTTACGTAATAGTGTACCCCTCGGTACATTTCTATATTCAAGGCTACAAGCCTCATACCATTTACTACAATGTACATTTCATTCCTAGTAATCTAGGCATGTCCACCGGTCTCTTCTATGACCGTGTCTGCTTCGGGTACCTGCACACTAAAAACGTCCCCCCTAGGGGGTCAGCTTACGCTGAATATGATAACCGCATACCCCGCGTACTAGCGAGGGTACGCCGACCATTTGGTCGAATACATGCAATTCATTTTGCAATACATACATACATACATACATACATGCTTCCATTCACGATACTACAATGCTACACAAGGTATACATACGTACGCACAGTACCATACATGCTTGGAAGACAATACAAGTCAACCAATGCTTACTTACCATCTTCCAGAATACACATACACAATACATACTCATTACATACCCAATACGCAATACGGAGATACACTTCTCCAATTCACACATAAGGCTTGTTAGCTTCTTTACACACATGGGTTAATCGGGTGTTCAATACTCATTTACTCAAGGTCAACGACTTACAATGGTCAAGACCGGTACTCATACAATACTTACTTCTTACTTACTTTACTCCAGTCAAGTCGGTATGACCTCCGGGCAGGGATTACTACATCCCACCACCAGGCTTTAGGGTGGCCCACTAATCCAGGATGCTACCCATTCAAGGGATTTGGTCCATGGAAAAGATTACAGCCAGGATTCGGATCCAACCTCTTATGTTTCCTTATCCTCACGCGTGGCCAAAACTATATCGGACTTCTACTCATTCCATTTACTCATTACTCATGTCAGGAGTTAGATTGTTAGGAATTAGTAGAAGTCATTACTTCACTTCCATACATCCATACAATACACAAGTACACATTACTTACACATACTCTTCGTTTCCATTCATACATTTCATGAATTATACAAACTAAATGTTCAAGAAGATGCACAAGAACAAAATAGTTCAAACACAGTTAAGTGCAATACAAGTCCGATTCGTGCATTTATCTTATTGGTGATCTCATAAGCACACAAATCGGGGTAACCAGGTTAGGATACAGAGCATGAAGAAATCATACCTTTCACCGTTGATTTACTCTAGCGGGCGTTCCCTTGTACCTTTGGTTCACATTTGTTTCTCGAATCTTACTCTCGAATCAATGACTACATGCCAAATGATCCCATTAATACTGAGCTTTACAATACATGCTTAATTACTACGCCCGTACTTACCCCGCTATCCCGTTGTTTCGGTTTAACTTAATGTTCTTATACTTACAATTTCCTTAATTTGTTTTCTTACTCATTTACTTATTTCCTTACCATTACCACCTCATTAATGGTGTATCACTACATTCATATGCACATATGTGTATAGGCATATATATATACATACATATGACTACCATAGTCATATAATAAAACATATAGTTTTTTTTTTACTCGACCGACCTTACCCAGGGTCGGACCCAAGGTCGGTCGAAGTCAGTAAGTTTCGTTAAGGCAAAATTCCAGGCTCGACCGACCTTGCAAGTCCGGTCCCAAGGTCGGTCCATTCCAGTGAGTTACGTACGTGAAAATTTCAGGCCCGACCGACCTTGCAAGTCCGGTCCCAAGGTCTGTCCGTTCCAGTATGTTCTGGGTTCGAGTTTTCTGGACTCGACCGACCTTGCCCAAGTTCGGTCCCAAGGTCGGTCCATTCCAGTAGACCACTGGCCACCACAATTTACGACTCGACCGACCTTGCAAGTTCGGTCCCCAAGGTCGGTCGAAGTCAGAAGACTTCCCGTCTTTGTATTTTAAGGCTCGACCGACCTTGCGGGTTTGGTCCCAAGGTCGGTCTGGCCCAGTACTTTAGTTTTAAAATCTGTTTCTTAGTGTTTTACTTTCCCATTGATTCCCCAATCTTTACCAATTCTTCCCTACATGTTTACCACCCATTTAGATGCTCTAAATCACCTTACTTCATCCACCAAGTCCATTACTAAATTCATTTCCCATTCTCATAGGGATTTACACAATTTCCTCTCTTTCCATTCCTGCACACATAGCATTTTTTGTTCCTCTTATGCTACAGCTTTTGAACCGACTTCTACCATTCAATACTCTTACCACGAATACCATTACTTGTATCCTCATCACATTATTTTCCATTCAATCCTCCCCCTTTATCTAACTCCTCTCCAATCTGTTCCAAGGTGGTTTGCTACACACTTTAAGCTCTCCAAAACACCTAGTTCCTCCTAGTTTCTCCATTGCATTTTTAATACTTCATGCTACATATTTTTACATCCTTTCATCTCTTACCACAACTACTACCCCATAGTTATTAAACCTCTCTACTAACTCCAATACACACCTTGGTTTTCCCATTCACCAAGTCATCCATACATGTACATATTCCTACCAAAAATTTTGCCATAATTCATCTACATTTCTTACTTCTCCACATATGTACTTTCTCAACAATTCATCCCTATTCTAGCCAAACCACAAGGGTTCTACCAGCACACATACAAATATAAATTCCTCAATACTTTCTCAATCCACAATTCCAATACACATACACATCACATTTGGCTCCAAAGCCTACAATTCAAATACTTGCTCTTAAATACTCAAACTTCACAATCCTCAATACTAGTACAAGGTTTTAGGTTCTTTAAATATTTTACCCATTCCCATTACTCTAATGCAATAGAATTTAACATTAGGAAGGAGCTCTTACCTTGAGCTTATACTTCCTCATTTCTTTCTCATTTTTCCTCCTTCTTCCTTTCTTGCCTCAAAATCGGTTATGTGGGGAATGGAGTTGCCAAACTCCATTCCCATCACCCAATGAACACAAAACAATTACAATTAATATACTAACCCTTAAATTAATGCTAATTCAATGAAATGTTTAGAGCAAGATTTCTAGGGTTTACCTTTGGAGTGTTTTAGAAGGGGTTTTAGCCCTTGGTTCAAGAAGGTGAATCCACCACCATTGCAAGGTTGTCATTATGCTCCAAAGAGAGAGAAAAATAGAGCATTACAAATGGGGCAAAAATTAGTTATGAAGGAAGGTGAAGAAAACATGAGTTTTTCATGTAGATTTTTACCTTAATGGAGAGAGGAGACTCCAAGCTACCCATTGGTGCCATTTTCTCTTTGAATGGGGTATACCCACGAAAATGAACTTCCTCATTTTTGGATTTTGAAAAGAGAGAAGTGTAGAGGAGGGTGAGGGGAGTTCAAATATGTAGTTATTTTTACATTTGGAGGTCACATGAGGAAGGAGCATGAAGAAGAAGTGAGGAAGCCATGGGAGCCATGGGAGCTTCCTTTGGAGATTCAAAATCGCCAGCACAAGGGAGGAGGAAGAGAGAGAGTACGGTGGGGAGAAGGAAGGAAAGAGAGGGGTGAGTGAAATGAGAGAGTGAGGTGAGAGAAAAGGGGTAAAGTACCATTTTCACTTTATTACTTTTTGCTTTTTACTCTCTTATTTAATTAGCTAGTTACATGTGTGTGTGGGGGAGTTATTTTACTGTTAAAAACCGGCCCCCTACAGTTATACTAGTTGGAGCGTTTTTCGTCTTTTACAGAAAACGCTTGTTATTTTACCCGGTTTTGATACTATTCACTAACCGGGCCCGTTTTCCAGGATTTTCTAGTTTCTTTATTTTTATTGGTTATTAAGCTTCCATAAATGCTTAATAATATTTATTTAATGACTTATAATTTTTACGGGTTCGTTTGACCACTTAAAATCACGTTTTCGGGTTTTCTCGAAAAAACGTGCGTTAAAGCTCTATTAGCATTTTAATACATTATTTGGATCCGTTTTCTTCAGGAGTTGTTCCCATATATTATTTAGGTCTTATTAACCCTTTAGGATCCATATAATACACTAACCGAGGTCTCATACCCCCTATGGTTATTTAACGCTTATTTGGCGTTCTTCGCTTTTCAAGCGTTTCTTCATTTCTTTTGAATTTATTTTCCCTTACCAATGTTTCTCAATCATTATTAGGCTCTCAAATACCTATTAGGATAATTTAATCGCCATATTTGAGGTCGGGGTATTTCATTATGTTCCAGCGTAAATATGCAACTCAGATTCTTGCAGATCACAATATGCAAACATGTAGTGCAAGCTGTTTTACCTCTGCAGTTGAATCGGAAACTTCTCAAAGATTCTGGCCAGCTACTCAAGGATCCAACACCATACCGAAGATTAGTGGGACAACTAAATTTCTTGACAAATACCAGGCCAGATTTGGCTTTCACTGTTCAGCATCTTTCTTAATTCCTACAACAGTTGTAGGATCGGGTAGCTGACTCAAACCAACTCAAGGTGTGAGTCTGTGAGATGGTTTGACTCAATCGAACTTACACTTGAGACGTAGAAACACTTAGTCGAACTAAGTGCGCGGAAGCAGTTGCTCAAGGTAGTAAAGTAAGAGGAACTAAATGGATTAACACTCGAAAGGTAGAGGGACTCTGTCGAACTCAGCAGGATACACAATATAAGTTATTTTATTTCCTGGTCAAAACAAAACAAAACAACTTATAATGCTCACTCAGTAGATGAGATCTACTTCGTGGTTTTCACTCACTCACCCAATACAATCTCTGATCAGCTCAATGATAAGTGTAGTGAAAACTAGGTTCTACCTAGAAAGACTCTGTCGATATGCACAAACGAATCTAGTACTTCTCTCTCTCTTTTTCTCTCTCTCTCTCTCTCTAAAATAGGCAAAGCTTTCTCTAAACAAATGCTATGAATGATTCTCTCGGGAAAGCTGCAATGAGAAACGAAATTACAACTCTCTTATATAGTGGAGCCGGTGAGGGAGTCTGCTTCCAAAATTTCTGCCATCTGAACGTTGTAGTTGCTTAAAATCCGGTCCTAACTTCTTTGTGAACGTTGCTAAGCCTTGGCCCTTAATTTTCGGACAATTACCAATCCATTGGACGACTTGGCAACGTTCAATTATGACTCTCACGTTTGATGTAGCAGACTGACTCTGTCAATTCCGAAATTTCAGGAACCTATGACTCTTTCCTTGAATTTCGGAAGCTGGAGCCATATTTCGGAAGCTGGAGCCAAGTCTTTTGATTAGTGCCATGCTGAGAGAATTTTGGTCCAAGTCTGAGCGTTGATGACCGTTGTAAGTCAATGTAGTTGCTGTATTTGCTCCTTAATTTTTGCAACTGACCGACAGACTCTCTCGAATTATCAGAAAGTCAAGGCTTTGGATTTTGCTCACATTTTGCATGAATTTCGGCCCAAGGACGATAGTTGATGACTGTTATGGTTTAGTGGACGTTGCTCCTTGAATTTCGTTACTGATTGATGAATTTACATGGATGGACTCTCTCACTCTTTCGGTAAGGACAGATAGGGCTGCCCATGGTAGGTTAACCGTCTTATTCGGTTAACCGCTTTCGGTTAACCGGGACTTCGGTTTTCTAAAATCTAATTCCATTATCATTCCATTTAGATCGGTTAACCGGATTCGGATAACCGTTTAATTCGGTTTTCTAAAATCTGATTCCATTACCATTCCGTTTAGAACGGTTAACCTTTAGTTCGGTTTGGTTTTATCGGTTAACCGTATAGGTGTGGATTTTTTATTATTGATAAGACCCATACCATTAATATTATAGTACAACATTGATCATTTACCTAAATCATGAGTGACAAATCAAACACATGTGACAAAAAATATAATATTGTGCATATTCCCCCAATAGCTAACATTAATCGTTATATAAGGTGAACATTATTATTTGAAGATTTGGTTGTTTATATAATCGGTTAACCACGGTTAACCGAGCGGTTAACCGTTCTGAAAAAAATCAATACCGTTACCGAAACCGAAACCGGTCAATTTACACGGTTCGGTTAACTGTACCGTAAGAACCGGTACGGTTAACCTGAAAACAGGTACGGTTCACTTCGGTTTCGGTCGGATACCGCGGTTTCGGAATTTTTTGGGCAGCCCTAAGGACAGAGACTCATTCGATCTTTCAAGGTTGACGGACTATGTCTTGTTTTGAGAAGTGTGATTGACTCGTTTGATCTGGTTGACTATCTCAGCAACACCTTCATACTCCAACAACAGCCAACCTACATTCATTTACAAGCTGCTCTTCATGTTTTATCTTATGTGAAAGGTACTTTAGGTTTTGGCCTTTCATTTAACAAGAATCCAACCTACAATCTACTTGCCTTTTGTGACTCCGATTGGGTGTCTTGCCCAATAACAAGGAAGTCCATTTCTGGTTATGAAATATCCCTAAGAATTCTAAAGGTAATTAGGGCCTAATTATATAATCTGTTAAGACTAACATGTTCTAATCATGGAATAAGTAAATATTTACATGATAAATATCTACATGAATTAAGGGTTCAGGGAACCCCAATTATATTTATATAAATAAATATATAGTCAAAATGGGTTATTAAGCCCCACATGAAATAATAATATTACGGGGTACATTTATAAAGAGTAAATTAAACAATAAAAATCAGTGTAATACATTATTAACATGAAATAATAACAAATTGTTATAAGGAAGATTGAGAGTTTATTTTACAAGCTAATTATTGCAAAGATTTAATTTCTCTAATCCTCTTCATTTTATTGTAAAATATTAATGATATTAATAAATCGACATATCAACAAATATAATACATGCCACATCTTCTCTACATTTGCTCTTCTTCACGGATCATGGTTGCAACCGTCATTCATGGAATATATAGCACCCCATTTCTTTCTATTCACTCACGTTATAATTTATTCGCTCACAAAAGAAAAAAAACAACCGGGAACATAAATGTCAGCCTCTCTTCCCATAATTTCTTCAACTGACGTGGGAACATTCAAACGCATCCGTTCTTACACTTCTTTAACCCAATTTCTTGGCTACAACCACATGTAGCTATAGATAGCTACATACATGTACATTTGGTCATTGAAAATTGTACATGTGATCATTCAAAACTGTACGGATGTATATGTACATGTATACAGTGAATTATGATATTTCTGAATTTGTACTAAATGTACATACTAACTTTATAAACTGTACAACAAACTTATAAAACATGTACATTTACTCTACACAAACTGTACCATAAAAAATATAGCCAAAGATGGTTACATATGGTTGTAGCTAAGACTCATTGCTTCTTTAATCTGCTTCTTATATTTCCTCGTGAACTTCCACCGTCGGAACACGGAACAGACACGCCACATCTGTGTTCATTTTTTTCCTCTCGAACATACATAGTCACGCTTACCTCTATTATCATCTTCCATTGGCATCTCTTTTTTTTATAAGTGGCTGAAAGGTTCTAAATAAACCTTTCTCCAAATACGGTAGTGGTAAGTTTTACACTCATAACCTTTGGTCAAGGATACCACTCCACTACTGACTACTGACCAAGTGACGGGGCTTGGGGGCTTGGCCTTCCATCGGCATCGTTGTACAGCTATGGAACTCCATTCTCTTCATGACAACTTTTGTAACCCAAACTGGCGAGCAAGAACACGCTCTGCCTTTCTCTTCATTTTCCATTTGAATCTGCTCCTCTCTTCGTTTTCTCTAGAGTACACACCTCCGTAGAAGTAAACCAGTGGAACGCTTGCACGTACACCAGATTTCAGAGGTTGGAACCAGTTCTTTCCACAACTGATGATACACGTGAACAACCTCCAGTTCTCTTCTTGAATCGGTGCCGCTGGGGAGATAAATCACCGACTGTCACGTCTTGCACATCAGGTCTCACAGGACTTGGAAATAGTTCAACTGGGAAACCGATATAGATCGCCCAGTGTTGCATCTCACACACCAGGCTTAAGAGGGGCGGAAAGACATTTTCTTCTGAAACCGGTAATAAGCTCGACTAATTTATTCCTCACTGTTGCTGATGATATAACAATAGAAGTCTGTCCTTTTAAAATCAGGGGCGTACCCACATGGGGTCCTATGGGGTCCCGGACCCCATAGCTTTTTTATAAAAAAATTAAATATTAGAACCTAGTATAAGTATAATAAAATGACATAATTATCAAGTGGTGAATGTGGCTTAGTGGTTAAGAACTAGTATTACTTATGGTCTAGAGTTCAAATTCTCATAGTTGTCACTTTGTTCTATTTTTTTAGAAAATATTCCAGCCCCTGAAGTAGTCCAGTCCAAATAATTTTCTTTTTTGAATTCACAGGATACTTCACCCACACTTCAAACCTAGTTTTTTTTCCTTGTTGTGTTTTTTAGCATTTTGGTTTCTCATGCACTATGTTTTGTAGGGTGGTTTAAGATTTTTGGATATAATAGATATGTAAGCAATAGCATTATTTTAAAAAAATTACAAGTAGAAGTAACTTTTATTTTAAAAAACTAATAAGACAGAATTGTAGAGGTCAATTGAAAAATATTTTATATATTAGTATAAAAATTAATATATAAATATTTATATATATGTACTCTAAAATAATGGACCCCATAACATTAAAGTTCTGGGTCCGCCCCTGTCTAAAATAAACGAGGAATCAGTGGCATAGTCGTTGCGGTTGAATATAACAAAAGGAGCGGAGGGGTCCTGATCATGTAGAAGATCATTGAGGTGGGAGCGTACATGTTAATAATGCGACGATTATAATAAGCAAATAGTGAGTAAATTAGGAGATTAACTAAATATATATATAATTTAAAATCTGGGGCAAGTGTAACGTAGATTGAGTCTAATTTAGTATAATCTACAACGAGTGAGTAGTTAGATTAATAAATTAGTTAATATGTAATAAATAAATTCAAAAAAATGGTAGATTTAATACGTAGAGATATCTGAAGTGTTTAACCGAAATAGCAATTTGGGAGTTAAAAATATTTACATAATTGATTTTGTTGGAAAATTATTATTCTAGGAAGATATTGTAGCAGCGGGAGAGATTAAGGGAATACTTAATAATTAGTTATCAACAATTAGTGATGTTTGAATGTAAAATACATATATATTTGAGATTAAGAAAATAAAATGGATTGAGTAATAGAATAGTAATATGAGTGTAGAAGGTTAAGTGGTTAAATTGGTGATAAAAAAAATGAATGGTTGGTAAAAGAATATGATAATGAATTACCGGGCATTTAAAACATCAGTAAATTGGAATATGTACTAAAGCCGATATGTGGGAATATAGTTGCAACTATGGACTAGGATAAGGATTTCATATAATGAAATACCCCAAACCTTGATATGTTGTTAAACATTTAAACTATGGTATGTAAAGGCTAAAAAGTGCCTTAGAAACATCAGTGAACAATTTAAACCACAGTAAATGCAATAAAGCACTAAGATACAGTTTGAGCAAAAACATGCTCTAAGCTATGAGTGAACTTGGTTAGGACCCAAAGAGCCTACCAAGACTTGATAACATTTAATTATGATTTGATAGGGCTAAATAAGTCCTTAGGAAACTTTGGTGGGCAGTTAAACCAAATAAAACACAAGGAAATACCTTAAAGTCAATAAGAGCAAAATGTGCTCTAAGCTTGGAATAAATTTGTATAAGACCTAATGGTCATACCTATACCTTATAAATATGTTAATGAACATATTAAATCAATTACCAAAGAAAACCAAGCTTGAAAACAAGTTAAAACACAAAATGTGCTTTAAGGAGTCTTAAAGCACGTTTTTGAAAAATTGTCTTGTAAATGAGTTTTGAATGGCTAAATGTCCATCATTACTCTTTAATTAACATGTGTACTATATAGTATCACATTTGGGTGGCTATATCAATGAGAAATCAAAAATTTCACTTCTAAGTGCCTTGTTTAGGTGAATAGTGATTTTTATAAGCTAGTTTGTAACATTGTTGTTATAAGTAATTAAATTGGTCAACAAAGACCATTATACCCTTCTATTAAATGGGGGCCGGTTTTTCAAGGTGTGAGTCACCACACATGTAAGTTTATTAAGTAATAAGTGATGACTAATGGTTACTATTTGCTTTAAGATATAAATATCTTCAAAAAGCAAAACCAATCTCATTTCTCTCATTCCTCTCTTCATTTCACACGGCTCCACTCTCTTCAACCTCTCTTCTTGCTGTTCTCTCACGTTAAAACAGCACCACCACCATGGAAGTCCACCTTTGACCTCTTGTAAAATCTAGCTCACTTAACCAAATCAAAAACAAACACCACCATTCTCTTCCTCTCATCAAGCTCTTCATTCCTATCTTCTCAAAATTTCAAGATCACCATTTCGGTGCCATGGAGTTCCACCATTGATGGAGCTTGAGCTTGTCTTTCCACATATTATTGATCTCCTTTGCTCCTAGGTAAGGAATCTCAAAGAAAAATCAAGTTTCCTCTCCTTTTAGTACATGGCCGAAAATTCACCTCACCATGGTGTCTTTACCTTGCTTGTTTTAGCTTCATTTGAATCTTCCAAGGGCTAGGAGGAGTCCTCTCTTGATACTCATTCAAGTTCTCTTCCAATTCCAAGGTAAAACAATTACCTTAATGTGCTAAAACAATAAGTGTAACTAGGGTTTACAATGAGATGAAGCATAATGCTTGAATACTCATTCTATTATTTGTACATTGTTTAGAAGTTGACAAACAATCAAACACCCCACCGGTTTTACAAGGAAACAAGAAAGAAGTTTGTGAGGAAAAAGAGGTAAATATGCTATCTTAATGTGGTTTAATGCCTTAGGAGAAATAAGCTTACAATGCTTGTTAAAACTACCTAAAGAGCAAATGGTGAATGACCTAGTAAAGTGTTCTCAAGGAGACTAGTAAAAGAACATATGTATTGGTGTATGTATTTGCAGGTCAAAGGCATTACTTATGTGGGAAATTCAGTGTTTAAGGTTTATGCAATTTAAGGGCCTAAGAGCCATGTTATTTAAGGGCCTAAGTGCCAAGCAATTTAAGTTATGCACTATATTGATGTAGTGCTAAATGTGTGAAGTTTGTGTATAAAAATGTGTTTGATGGATTTTAGGTGTTTTGAAAGAAATAAGGTAAAAACCTAAGTGTTTGGATGTGAGTATATACAAGAGAAGCTATGGCCAAATTTGGGAAAATGTGTGAGAAGTTCTAAGTGTTTTAAGAAAATTTTGGTGAACTAGGAAGTGTTAAAGGTGAATAAAGGTTTACTTGAGAAGGAAAACATGTGTTATGGTGATTTAGAGTGATGCAAGGACTAGGTGTTATCTTGGAAGTTCTAGGAATTCAATGTGTGTTTTGAGGATGTATTTAAGTCTTGGAGGAGTTTGTTTAAGGGTTAGGTTATGATAATGTGCAAGGTGGGAATAATGTTTAGGTAAGGTTTTGAGAAAGGAACTTTTAGGAAGTTGTGAAAAGAAGATTTGTTTAGTAAGAGAAGATGCTTGGGAGATGATGTTAAGGTAAGGAGGAAACATTTTGGGATAGTTGTAATCAAAGGTGAGAAACACCATTTAGAAACCTAGAGTCAAATGTTATAAGTGTTGGTGTATGTATAGAAAATTGGGTAACAAGTTGGGCAATGTTTTAAGGTGAATCGAAGTGGTATTTTGGCATTAGAATATACCTAAGATCATATGGTAAGTTTATACAATTAATGGAGGTGGAGAACTAAGGCAACAACACTTGAAAAGTGCAATTTTGACAATTCTGTAGCTTTGGTCCGGGACCTAGGTCATGGTTCAAGACCCGGACCAAGCTTTTAAAATGGCCGAGAGTTGTAACATGTTGTGGTCCGGGACTTAAGGGAAGTACAAGGTCCCGGACCACCCTATTAAAATTGCCCGAGAGTTTTCTAATGTGTTGGTCCGGGACTTAAGGTAAGGACCAAGTCCCGGACCACTCTAAAAATGTTGTTTAAGGTTGGAAAATGATGTCTAATGATGGGGATTGATGGTTAGTGATGTTATGAGGTTGTTAAGGACATGTTAGGTGAGTTTTAATGACAATTAAGTGGGTGAAAAGTTGTAATAAAATGTGAAAGTAAAACAAGTTAAAATGTAAAGTTATGTAACTAAGTTAGCGGGGAAATTATAAGCATTAGACATTAAATAACCAAGCAACCCCGATGTTAATAAAAACACATGTGATGTTAACAGTTGTTCGAGAATTGCTCGAGGAACATAAGTGGACGTGGTAAAGTGGACTCCGGTGACAGGTATGGTTTTCTTGCAACCTGTGTCCTACCGGATTACACCGGCTTGTATGCCAATGTGTTTTTCTGTATGTTTGCCACGTTGTAAGATTAAGCATGTAATGAGTTTACAGTAATTCATTTATGTGGCGTGTACAACTCCGATACCATTTAACCTCGGAAGTGTTAACCTTAGTTATCTGAGTCTAGGATCACATGAGAGTTCGGTATTCGGAGTAAACGACCCGAACCATGGGACGTTCTAACCACGGCTATGCGTGTGTTAATTGTGTGATATGTGTTTGTGAATGTAGGGATCTCCCTTGTGTGTTTAACCCAGTTGTAATTCTGTATGGTGTGTAGTTATGATAGACTCCATAGTGGGCTTCTAACTAATATCTAAAGTAAGTATGTACTAACAGTGGTGAGGAATCCGGTTTGGCCGGTCGCGCGTTGTTTGGGAGAGGGTATCCTTTGTAGCCTTACCCTTCTCTTTGTTATGGTTGTTCCCTCACGGGTTATGATCTCCCATTAGCTTATTCCAAAGCTTAGCTATTATGCTTATGATCGGTTTAGGGGGAACATGTTGTTTGTGGTTTGTGGTGTTCGGGCCTCCAAACCCGAACCGCCTTAACTTAAGTTACTCGTCCAACTATTAGGACGGTAATGAGTGTGTTTGTGTGTATTGTATAACGAGCTTATCATGAGACTGACAACATTCTCTAGGCTCACCAGTGTATAAACAATGTTGGGTCGGTTCCTAAGAGAACCATTCCCGTTATGTATGTATTTTGTGTGTGATGCAATATCTATTGCGGTGTTATGTTGTGCACGTGGAAACGTGAAAAGTGGTTGTTATGTAGTGTATGTTATATGTTATATAATGTGGAGTATGTGGATCATGGATATGAATCCCAGTTTGAGAAAAGAGGCGTTTAAGGATAACCCGATTTAAGGGTAAGTGTCGTCTATTAAGGAAGTAGCTCCATTAGAGGAGGAGGAACACTCTAGGGATATGAATACCATGAGTGACTTATTAAGTAAGGATATATTATCTGTTGTTGAGCCCGTTGAGGCGAAATGATTATGTGTGTGTTTACAGTTGCATGCATGATTTAAAAATAATCAACCGCATGCTAAGACGACAATTAGTTGTGCGTGGCCCGGTAGCATGTGGGCTGCGGGATTACCATACCAGCAAAGGTGCTGAGCCCCTTGGGGGCCACCCTTTCTCTTCTTTTCCTATTTCAGGTACAAGGAGCTGGAAGCCGTTCGAGAGTAGGACGGGGTAGTCATTGTACATGGGTAATTGTTTATGTTGTATATATACAGTAGGTGTAATAAGACCGAAATTGTTATCGGCATTAGTTATAAATACTCGGTATAGTTGGAAGGTGATGTTGTTGTTGTGTTAATGGAAAGGGATAGTAATGTGTAGACGCTCGGGAATTTAGCCCATCAGACGGTACAATGTGTATGTATTAGCCTTGTTAGCCACGTGGGTGGCTAACGGCGTGTAACACCAACGAGTTAAGTAATGTGATGAGGTTGTTTTCCGCTGCAGTTTATTGTAAGTGTGTATTGTTGGATGGGGTGTTACAAAAAGTGGTATCAGAGCGAGAAGTATCGCTCTGATGACTGAATTACCGAGCTTAGGAAGTACCGAGTTAGGATTTTAGTACTTTGGGTTAAGGGTTGAGTGATAGCGTGAGAGATACGCCAGTTAGGAATTACCAGTGTGTACTGGAAACCTACAATATCCATCCCACCCTCCACAATCCCTGTATATAACTTGGGGAAAGAACGCCAGAGAGATGAAAGTCCTCTCATACTCGGGATACCCGATCTGGCTGTTATTACATACCTCTAAAGGTACGGAGAACCTGTCATACGGTAGATCCCGAAAACTGGGAATCCCGGAGACGGTCTCCATCTGAACAATGTTAACCGCATTTAATAGCAAAGAATGAAGAATCAGTGTATAGAAGAATAGAATTTCCGGCAACCTGGGTCGACATGCAGAGCAGTCGAGAGTAACCAGCTTGCAACGCACCAACCGTGCAACAGGCAAGAAATGGATTAATAACATCCGAGACAAGTGTCTACGGAGCCACAGTTGATAGATAAAACACCAACGGTATACCAACCGACAAGGGAACTACAAGGTAGTGCCCAAATACGTGGAACGGGCTACAAAGTGAATACAATACTATGAAAAAGGGGTCTCCCAGAATGGGAAACACCCTAGTTGATGATCGTCATGTGAAGACAGTGAGAAGTCACCTAGAAGGGTTATTGACAAGGCAGTAAGATCAGTGAGGGCCAACAAGGCCACTGATGACAGTATGGGTAAAAACAATACCACAACCGGTATGTGTTAAACCGATAGCCAGTTAGCATGGCGCACTTGCCATAGCAAGTGCTGCTATAACAGGGCTGTTCGGGAAATTTATAACCACTACAGAGTACTTAGTAAAGTACCATGAAGTTAAACAGGATCATTATAACCATGGAAGGGCTTAACAGCCTGACCTTTGTAATTGTAAGTACACCAGTCAGCAAGAAGCTAGACTTGGTTAAGGTAAGAAGATGTTGTGGAACCATGAGAATTTTTCTCTAAACCCAGATTTATTCAAACCCTTTTCTTTCAAACCAGATTTTCTTTCAAACCAACACTTCTTTCCAACCTTCTTTTAAACCAAACCAGTAAAACCAAGGACAGTTGACAAGGATACAACAATGGATAAACTTTCCCTCGATTAAGTTCGGGAAGCATGGAATGAATATTGTCACGGGACAATATAAGGGAGTTGACAACAGAATACTTCACCTAGGCGTGTGACGGACACTACGAGTGTACCAACTGAATTGTGGGACGACCGCACTCCGATAGGAGCTTGTGGGCCTGACAGACCTACTTATGGGTTAGTTGGGTAAGTAGCAATGTATCAGTATGGTGCCCCACATAGGTATATGAGTGGAGTCCGAAACACGGGAGGTAGTTGACTCCGTCTACGGTCAGCAGTATAAATCAAACGAGAGCTAGAGATTACAAGGAATGGTTGAAGTTAAGGAACTCAGTTAAATTAACGAGACTAAAGGAATTAGTGAATTCCTTTCAAGGAAATGTTTAAGAGTTAGGAAGTGCGAAGGGCACAAACTGTTATGTAAAGACATCACATATGTCTTAAGGATCCTTAGGGATAAACATGTTAGCTGGAACGGTGACCCAGCCTGTACATGGCAAGCAAATGCCTAATGTGGACACATTAATGTACAATGAACGGGATGAAACTATCAAGAAATGTTGATCTTCACAGAAGAAGATAATAAGCCAATTAAGAACGCAAACGGCGTGGCTAACTCAATATATCAATAAGTGTGAACTAAATGTAAAAGCATAACTTAGCAACACCCAAGAGCAATCCTTGAAGGGTGTTCGCATCAACAAGTGTTGCACGAAATGGCATGACAGAAACACAAGGGTTGAAACTAACACCCAGTTTAGACATGAGTTGTCAGGAGACGGACTGACAATCCTAAGGGGCATCCCATGAAAGGAAACAGAATGCAACGACCTTGTCATGGAGCTCAATATAACATCCAAACCATGTAATGTTGTATAGAGAAGTACATGTGTGTGGACAGCCTATAATGAGCGCAGCTCAAGGCAAATAAGGCTTATAGGCCATAAGCAAGATATGTTATATAAATTAGACCGATTGTAGAAGTTTATGTTGTATAAGTGAATAGAGTGGTAAACGAACCACTGCATTAAGAGTGGGGATACCTCTCGATATTGTGAGACCGCAGGAGCGGTAGTTATGTAAATCAAGTTCAAGAAATATGTTAAGGATGGACGATGTTATTATTGAAAGAGAGCAGTTAGCTTAGTAGTACGTGTGTATAAAGTGAAGCACCTGGCTGAATAATGCCGGCTTATGACTCGAATGATCGATGCTCAAGGAGCATTTAGTGGTCATCCAAAGGAGGGATGAACCATATTGTGAATGATGTAAGTTTATGTGTGGAAGTTGAGGTGACAGTAGATACGATATAAGCTGATGTTATACATGGAGTAAGAGCACGGTGCGCAACAAGCGACCGTTGTATAAATGTTGTTAAACGATAATGTAACAAATAAGACCAGTTATGAGTTAAACTCAGTGGAGATGCAAGATAAGTGATGTTAAACAAACTGAGCAATAAGCCAGTGGTAGGTACTGTGTGATGAGGAACTCAGTGTGAATTCCATGGCGAATCGCATAAGGGATTTATTGTCAAGAGTTTACGCCTCTGCACTCTGTATGACTGAGTGTTTTGGTATTGCACTTGCGCAGTAATGAACGAGTGAGATAGCTAGGAATTGGAAACATGTTAATTGTGAAGCAACAATGTTATAATGGCCGATGCATAGGAAATGCAAGACCACGCCAATAAAAGAGTACTTGTACAAAACCAAATGTGGAGGCATGATTAACAGTAAGTGACTACAGTAGCACTAACTGTCAAATATCGGTATGGAATATACCCCAAATGTTGAAAATAGCTGAGAGAGCACTACACACTAGGTAGTAGCTCAATCTCAACCGACAATAAGCCGGAAGGGAACAAGTCAATCATTGTGAAATACATAGCTGTATACACTGTAAATTGTTATGGAAGTGGATAGAAAGTTTATAACTCACCGAATTCGCTAACGGTAAAAGATACCACACATCGGTTGAGAAACCATTGTTACCAAGATGAAGGTGACAATTGGGGATGTACAATACAGTAAGGATGACAAATGGGGCAACTAAGCCCTACAGTTGTCAGAGTTGCGCAGCAGACGCTAGTGAACCAGTGATTCAAATGTACAACGTGAATAACGAATATGAGTGGATGGCTAATTATTAACGCCTAAAAGCCTAACAGGCCAGAATCGAAACCAACTAAGAGTTTAAACAAACTCCAATGAGAATTCTTGGTTTAGGAACTAAACCGCCAATATGGTTAAGATCCTCTAATCGGAATCCATTGTGTAATAGACCGCGTGGAAGTTAAAACACTTCACGACGGCAGAACATTTAAGCCAATGCTTAGTGATTAATTACGTGGGCGTAATCCCTTTTAAGGGGGGTAGAGCGCAAAACCACTTAGTGTATATTACCGTACAAGTGTACGTAGTGTATGTGACTTATATTGTGCATAGCACAAAATTATATTATTGTTTTGATGATTGGTGTGTGTGTTACGTAAACATACACACTCATTCATGGTTTAATTGTGGTAATTGCGCACAGAAGATGCGAATACCATTGTGATAAGTGTGTGTATTTGTTAACAGTTGTGTGTGATAGTACAAATGTGGGAGTAGAGAAACTCCCGGGGAACAAAACCCCGATAGTGTATAAATGTGAAACGGTGTGTCGTATTTTGATAAAATATATGTGTATATATACTATATAGTGATTCATAAAAGGGTATGAGACCAATATAAAACCTAATGAGAATAAGATTCCATAGGCAACAGGATTAAAGTGTATGGGAATAACTGATAGACGAAGTTCTATCCTTGGAGATGATGATCATGATTAGAATGATTTAAAAGATAGAAAATTGGAAATGAGTGATTTACTTGATGCTTGAAATGAAGTGGGAGATGGAACTTGATTTGCATGTGATCAAGGGAAGCCGAACACAAATTGGAGTGGAGGGATAGTTCAACATTGATGCTGATCACATTAGGGTTGAATGATTCTTGAAGCTCCCTGTAAGTGGTCACAAATAACCACGCTAAGAAAAGAAGCAAAGAGCTTAAGTTGGACTTGGAGTTGTGTGTGTTTTCAAAAGGATTTTAAATTGGTATTTATAAAACGTTGATGGATACTTTACATAATTAAAGTCTTCTTACTTAACCTCACAAGGAAATTTTAAACTTAAGTGATTGTTTTGATCTCCCAAGGACACGGGGACGGAAGGTGTCCATCGCGACCGGGTTCTGCGGGATCACAGTGTGTATGTAAAAGATATTTTTGATTGTTATACATGCTATGACATGTTGTGTGGTATGTGTAATAAATGTTATTTTGACTTTGATCTCCTAAAAGTGTATGCTATTGAGACCTATGAGTCTAAATGTGTGGTGTTACATAGACCTATGTGTCTAAAGACTGTTATGTTACCGGGACCTATGTGTCCAAATGTTGTTATGTTACCCAAGACCAGTGAGTCAAAGGGGTTGTTATGTATGTGTAAGTGTTGTTAAGATACCCGGACCATAAAGTCCGAGGTTATCATGTGGATATGTTATGTTATGTGTGGATGTGAATGTGTTGCCCGGACCATTAAGTCCGAGGTTGTGATGTAAAGTGTGTTTGGTTATGGAAGTTTATTTCCAAGTGACTACTGTGTTCTAATCTAATGATGTGTGAAAAGTGTGAACTTCGAGGACGAAGTTCTTTTAAGGGGGGTAGATTGAAATACCCCAAACCTTGATATGTTGTTAAACATTTAAACTATGGTATGTAAAGGCTAAAAAGTGCCTTAGAAACATCAGTGAACAATTTAAACCACAGTAAATGCAATAAAGCACTAAGATACAGTTTGAGCAAAAACATGCTCTAAGCTATGAGTGAACTTGGTTAGGACCCAAAGAGCCTACCAAGACTTGATAACATTTAATTATGATTTGATAGGGCTAAATAAGTCCTTAGGAAACTTTGGTGGGCAGTTAAACCAAATAAAACACAAGGAAATACCTTAAAGTCAATAAGAGCAAAATGTGCTCTAAGCTTGGAATAAATTTGTATAAGACCTAATGGTCATACCTATACCTTATAAATATGTTAATGAACATATTAAATCAATTACCAAAGAAAACCAAGCTTGAAAACAAGTTAAAACACAAAATGTGCTTTAAGGAGTCTTAAAGCACGTTTTTGAAAAATTGTCTTGTAAATGAGTTTTGAATGGCTAAATGTCCATCATTACTCTTTAATTAACATGTGTACTATATAGTATCACATTTGGGTGGCTATATCAATGAGAAATCAAAAATTTCACTTCTAAGTGCCTTGTTTAGGTGAATAGTGATTTTATAAGCTAGTTTGTAACATATGTTGTTATAAGTAATTAAATTGGTCAACAAAGACCATTATACCCTTCTATTAAATGGGGGCCGGTTTTTCAAGGTGTGAGTCACCACACATGTAAGTTTATTAAGTAATAAGTGATGACTAATGGTTACTATTTGCTTTAAGATATAAATATCTTCAAAAAGCAAAACCAATCTCATTTCTCTCATTCCTCTCTTCATTTCACACGGCTCCACTCTCTTCAACCTCTCTTCTTGCTGTTCTCTCACGTTAAAACAGCACCACCACCATGGAAGTCCACCTTTGACCTCTTGTAAAATCTAGCTCACTTAACCAAATCAAAAACAACACACCATTCTCTTCCTCTCATCAAGCTCTTCATTCCTATCTTCTCAAAATTTCAAGATCACCATTTCGGTGCCATGGAGTTCCACCATTGATGGAGCTTGAGCTTGTCTTTCCACATATTATTGATCTCCTTTGCTCCTAGGTAAGGAATCTCAAAGAAAAATCAAGTTTCCTCTCCTTTTAGTACATGGCCGAAAATTCACCTCACCATGGTGTCTTTACCTTGCTTGTTTTAGCTTCATTTGAATCTTCCAAGGGCTAGGAGGAGTCCTCTCTTGATACTCATTCAAGTTCTCTTCCAATTCCAAGGTAAAACAATTACCTTAATGTGCTAAAACAATAAGTGTAACTAGGGTTTACAATGAGATGAAGCATAATGCTTGAATACTCATTCTATTATTTGTACATTGTTTAGAAGTTGACAAACAATCAAACACCCCACCGGTTTTACAAGGAAACAAGAAAGAAGTTTGTGAGGAAAAAGAGGTAAATATGCTATCTTAATGTGGTTTAATGCCTTAGGAGAAATAAGCTTACAATGCTTGTTAAAACTACCTAAAGAGAAAATGGTGAATGACCTAGTAAAGTGTTCTCAAGGAGACTAGTAAAAGAACATATGTATTGGTGTATGTATTTGCAGGTCAAAGGCATTACTTATGTGGGAAATTCAGTGTTTAAGGTTTATGCAATTTAAGGGCCTAAGAGCCATGTTATTTAAGGGCCTAAGTGCCAAGCAATTTAAGTTATGCACTATATTGTGATGTAGTGCTAAATGTGTGAAGTTTGTGTATAAAAATGTGTTTGATGGATTTTAGGTGTTTTGAAAGAAATAAGGTAAAAACCTAAGTGTTTGGATGTGAGTATATACAAGAGAAGCTATGGCCAAATTTGGGAAAATGTGTGAGAAGTTCTAAGTGTTTTAAGAAAATTTTGGTGAACTAGGAAGTGTTAAAGGTGAATAAAGGTTTACTTGAGAAGGAAAACATGTGTTATGGTGATTTAGAGTGATGCAAGGACTTAGGTGTTATCTTGGAAGTTCTAGGAATTCAATGTGTTTTGAGGATGTATTTAAGTCTTGGAGGAGTTTGTTTAAGGGTTAGGTTATGATAATGTGCAAGGTGGGAATAATGTTTAGGTAAGGTTTTGAGAAAGGAACTTTTAGGAAGTTGTGAAAAGAAGATTTGTTTAGTAAGAGAAGATGCTTGGGAGATGATGTTAAGGTAAGGAGGAAACATTTTGGGATAGTTGTAATCAAAGGTGAGAAACACCATTTAGAAACCTAGAGTCAAATGTTATAAGTGTTGGTGTATGTATAAGAAAATTGGGTAACAAGTTGGGCAATGTTTTAAGGTGAATCGAAGTGGTATTTTGGCATTAGAATATACCTAAGATCATATGGTAAGTTTATACAATTAATGGAGGTGGAGAACTAAGGCAACAACACTTGAAAAGTGCAATTTTGACAATTCTGTAGCTTTGGTCCGGGACCTAGGTCATGGTTCAAGACCCGGACCAAGCTTTCAAAATGGCCGAGAGTTGTAACATGTTGTGGTCCGGGACTTAAGGGAAGTACAAGGTCCCGGACCACCCTATTAAAATTGCCCGAGAGTTTTCTAATGTGTTGGTCCGGGACTTAAGGTAAGGACCAAGTCCCGGACCACTCTAAAAATGTTGTTTAAGGTTGGAAAATGATGTCTAATGATGGGGATTGATGGTTAATGATGTTATGAGGTTGTTAAGGACATGTTAGGTGAGTTTTAATGACAATTAAGTGGGTGAAAAGTTGTAATAAAATGTGAAAGTAAAACAAGTTAAAATGTAAAGTTATGTAACTAAGTTAGTGGGGAAATTATAAGCATTAGACATTAAATAACCAAGCAACCCCGATGTTAATAAAAACACATGTGATGTTAACAGTTGTTCGAGAATTGCTCGAGGAACATAAGTGGACGTGGTAAAGTGGACTCCGGTGACAGGTATGGTTTTCTTGCAACCTGTGTCCTACCGGATTACACCGGCTTGTATGCCAATGTGTTTTTCTGTATGTTTGCCACGTTGTAAGATTAAACATGTAATGAGTTTACAGTAATTCATTTATGTGGCGTGTACAACTCCGATACCATTTAACCTCGGAAGTGTTAACCTTAGTTATCTGAGTCTAGGATCACATGAGAGTTCGGTATTCGGAGTAAACGACCCGAACCATGGGACGTTCTAACCACGGCTATGCGTGTGTTAATTGTGTGATATGTGTTTGTGAATGTAGGGATCTCCCTTGTGTGTTTAACCCAGTTGTAATTCTGT
The DNA here is from genome assembly GCA_023374045.1 of Limonium bicolor. Taxonomy (NCBI): domain Eukaryota; kingdom Viridiplantae; phylum Streptophyta; class Magnoliopsida; order Caryophyllales; family Plumbaginaceae; genus Limonium; species Limonium bicolor. The sequence continues at coordinate 197,760,401 of CM041779.1, read as the reverse complement.
ATGGTGTGTAGTTATGATAGACTCCATAGTGGGCTTCTAACTAATATCTAAAGTAAGTATGTACTAACAGTGGTGAGGAATCCGGTTTGGCCGGTCGCGCGTTGTTTGGGAGAGGGTATCCTTTGTAGCCTTACCCTTCTCTTTGTTATGGTTGTTTCCCTCACGGGTTATGATCTCCCATTAGCTTATTCCAAAGCTTAGCTATTATGACTTATGATCGGTTTAGGGGGAACATGTGTTTGTGTGGTGTGTTCGGGCCTCCAAACCCGAACCGCCTTAACTTAAGTTACTCGTCCAACTATTAGGACGGTAATGAGTGTTGTTGTTATTGTATAACGAGCTTATCATGAGACTGGCAACATTCTCTAGGCTCACCAGTGTATAAACAATGTTTGGGTCGGTTCCTAAGAGAACCATTCCCGTTATGTTATGTATTTTGTTGTGATGCAATATCTATTGCAGTGTTATGTTGTGCACGTGGAAACGTGAAAAGTGTTGTTATGTGTTGTTATGTAGTGTATGTTATATGTTATATAATGTGGAGTATGTGGATCATGGATATGAATCCCAGTTTGAGAAAAGAGGCGTTTAAGGATAACCCGATTTAAGGGTAAGTGTCGTCTATTAAGGAAGTAGCTCCATTAGAGGAGGAACACTCTAGGGATATTGAATACCATGAGTGACTTATTAAGTAAGGATATATTATCTGTTTGTTGAGCCCGTTGAGGCGAAATGATTATGTGTTGTGTGTTTACAGTTGCATGCATGATTTAAAAATAATCAACCGCATGCTAAGACGACAATTAGTTATGCGTGGCCCGGTAGCATGTGGGCTGCGGGATTACCATACCAGCAAAGGTGCTGAGCCCCTTGGGGGCCACCCTTTCTCTTCTTTTCCTATTTCAGGTACAAGGAGCTGGAAGCCGTTCGAGAGTAGGACGGGGTAGTCATTGTACATGGGTAATTGTTTATGTTGTATATATACAGTAGGTGTAATAAGACCGAAATTGTTATCGGCATTAGTTATAAATACTCGGTATAGTTGGAAGGTGTATGTTGTTGTTGTGTTAATGGAAAGGGATAGTAATGTGTAGACGCTCGGGAATTTAGCCCATCAGACCGGTACAATGTGTATGTATTAGCCTTGTTAGCCACGTGGGTGGCTAACGGCGTGTAACACCAAAGAGTTAAGTAATGTGATGAGGTTGTTTTTCCGCTGCAGTTTATTGTAAGTGTGTTATTGTTGGATGGGGTGTTACATATAAACTGCTAAGTTTTCGTAAATTGAAAAAGGGATAGGTAAAAGTCGGTTGTGGGTAATGTTAGAAAACTTGGGTATGATTTGGTAGTACATTGAGTTAAAACTAATATGATAAGAGTTGGAACATGAAGGAGATTAATTAGTAAAATTATACGAGCTATGTATATATATATATATAAGGAGAGAGAGAAGGAGAGATAAACTTTAGCCTAATAATATAGTTTGGAACAAGAGAATAAAATGATAAATAAGATATAACAAAGGGCATAAGTTTATTATTGCTCTCGATAATTTGAGGAAATAAGAGTTTAAAATGAAGATAGAAATAATACTATACATTGGTAAAAATGAGCTAGAATAAATTAATTTATTCGTATATATATATATAATGATATTAGTATCATACGTTAAATTGGGGTTAGTATCATATATTATAAGATATTATGTAAACGGGATAACATTTTTATTATGGATGATTAATAGATTAGTGGGCTTGTAAACGGGCAAGGTGTTGGTTAATGATAATATGATCATTTAAATAACGTGCCGAAATTAGAGTACTTCTAGGAGAATGTCATTACCAATAACCAGCAAATCTTGAAAAGATGAAATCTGTGGAAAAGGACAATTAAAGGGAGTAATATACTTTTAGCTGAGGGAAGTTGGGAATTAATAAATTTGTATTTAGCTTTAAATCTAGGATCAGGGTGATCAAGTTTGGGATAGGATATCATTTAAGGTCGCGCATTCTAGGTATGTTATTGTATGATCCGAATACCCCCGAGTGTCACCTTGGGTTCGGATGTGTGAAAATTGTTTGATAAGAAGATATGTGTAACACCCTGGATTTTGTCTTAAAAGAAAGAGCGTGTCGATACGGATCTTACGCCACCAACGGTTTCGAAAACGGACTTCAAACGAGTCCTAAAACTGAAAAAGAAGCCTTATCTGAACTTGTGTCTGAACATTGAGGTTCGGACTGTAACACCCCACTCGCTAATCTCGTAATAATCACTCTCGTATAATCACTCACGTAGCATAATTAGAGACGTCTCACAGCGAAAGTTAAACTACACTAATCCTCACTTGGGTGTCACATGTCATTACTCACCCATGCGAGTAAAGAAGCATAACCGTAATCTAACAATGAACAACAACAACTAACCGCGGTGATGATCGAGATATTTATTACATTATCCTATATACAAACCAATACCTATGACAAGTGAGCATTTAAAGAGTTCCCAGAATTTTAACGTGCTAACCGATTTAATATTAAACATGCGATAAATAAAAGTCGAGGTCATCTACCCATATTCCCGCACTCCGGCTTCATGTCCCGATCCCCAACCTGAAATGTGTTCGCCCCAAAAAGGGGCTCAGCAAACTATATGCTGGTATGCTAGAGTGTAATCCTAGACCCTTTAGGCCACTTAGGTCGTTTTAGCCATCTTGATTAACATGGGGTTCGTTTCATGTTGTACCGTTTACATTCTTATAACATAACTGTAAATACGAAATTAAAACACGCAACAGGTATTCAGATTCTTCAGAGATACAAATTCTCGCCCCGGAGATACAGATTCTTTAGAGATACATATTCTCACCCCAAAGATACAGATTCTTCAGAGATACAGATTCTCGCCCCGGAGATACAGATTCTTCAGAGATACAGATTCTCACCCGAAGATACAGATTCTTCAGAGATACAGATTCTCACCCCGGAGATACAGATTCTTCAGAGATACAGATTCTCACCACGAAGATACAGATTCTTCTGAGATACAGATTCTCATCCATAGATACAGACTCTTCAAAGATACAGATTCTCACCCGTAGATTCAGATACAGATTCTCACCACGAAGATGCAGATTCTTCACAGATACAAATTCTCACCTGAGTAGAAGAACTCACCCTCAAGCCTGTCATAAGTCTTACCCACTTCCTTAGCACCTGCCACGTTTGACACTCTCAGTCCTTAACCTTTTACACACACTTCGGAATAGGTTCCGGTCCCTAGATGCACCTAGGTCATACAATTCATCATCACATTAAGCACACTTCACTCATTATAGGTAGTCAACGCCTTAGAATAGCTTGACATCATTACTTCATCTTATAGGTAGTCAACGCCTTAGAATCGCTTGACATCTTCTCATTCTCACTCATAGGTAGTCGGCGCCTTAGAATAGCTCGACGCAATCTGCATATAGGGCCTTTTAAGATCCAAAATTTTGGGGTATCACTCAGGCATCAACTAGTCTTTTCATCTTCATTACAAAGCCTAGTTGACGGGGGCAATCTGTTATACCCAAAATTTCAACCCCCCCCCCCCCGGAGTGGTCTCTAAGGCATACGTGTTACAAAGGGCAAAGTGGTCAAAATGCACCAATGCAGGATTTTCCAAGGACATTATCGGGGTTTTCTATTTTCATATGACTTGTTCATTATCTCCAAACACTTCCAAATATCATAGTCATTATGAAAGGTATTTCATGATTTTCTGATAATATTTATTCTGGAAATTTAGCTTTTAATTCATATTATAAGCTAATTTCTTTAATTAACACATGAAATAACCTCAAAATAGAAATAATAAAAGGTTTCCAAAATTAAAATAAAAGTGTCACATGGTTAGCATGACTACATACAGTCATAAACCTGAAATTATTTTATTTGGAACCTTATCCCAAAATTTAAAAGGGAAATTCAATCATTTTTGCAATTTTCTCTCTCCTCCGGAAAATACCGAAATCAAAACAAAATGTCATGCAATTTTAACACAAGATAGAGGATGATTTTATAGACTAATGCCATTGGAATTTCGTTATTTCGACTTTCCAATAATTAGTTATGAATTATGGGAGATTCCATATTGTGCGATTTTTATCTAATCGATTATTTATCAAACTAATTCGATTCCAACTCTCAAAATTCCTAAAAATCATTCTTTACCTTCAGTTAACTTTTCATAATTTTTATCGGCTTGCAACATATTCTAAAAAATCAGATTCCCTTAGAGCACAAAATCAGTCTTTTAGATAAAGATCTTGCTCTATCAATTTGACCATGCTCTTTCTATAAAAGGACCCCCCAAGAACGAACTAGGGCAAAGGAGAACACCTCCAAAGTCGGAGAACACAGCCACAAACCTTCTTCCCATGTTTTTACACTTCCAAGCCTCAAATCAATACCGAAACACTGCAGAAATCACCCCAAAATCACCAAAAACTCATCCTTTCTTTTCCTATTGAACTTCCAAGCACCAAAACACCACAAAATCAGAAGCAAACCGTCCTTAATCATACAAGGAAGAAGAAATCAGAAACTCGGGTCGAAGTTGAACCGGATCGGCTACCAACGACGCGTTCGAAGTTTCCCGACGTGAAGGAACAACCAAATCCCGAAGCCAAAACAGGTTAGAATTCGAATTCTTTAACTCCACTGATCACAATACGCTTCTGGTTGAAATTCCTATTCGAACTAACTTTTCTTTGCTTCTGAATTAAGGTTTGTTTGTGTTTCTGTCCACTAACTTGTTCAATAAGTTTTGTCCTTAATTCGTAGTCAAATTGAAAACTTTTGATCACTAACATGTTTAGAATCTTTCATGCTACGTACCCATAAATTTTGAGCCAAAAACACCACCAGGAACAGCCTTAACGCCGCCGTCCGAGGTCGGTCCGCACCCACGGACGCTATGTCCGGGGTCCCGGATGCTCTGTCCGAAAGCCGAACGCCCCCGGATGGTGGCGGGATATTTTTATTTTCAAAATTTAGGGTTTTATAAAACATGTCCGGGCCCATGGACGTCCTGTCCGTGGCCCCGGACTTTTCAAAATCTCGTTTCTGTTTAAATTTGACTTTTCTGTGTAATTAGGTTAACTGGGGTCCGTGGTTTCGGACATTAGGTCCGTGGCTACGGACGGAAACAAAATTTGACCTAATTCTGCCTCCGAAACCGTAGTTTATGTAATTTTAATTTCCACTTTAATTTTTTGTCAAAAAATGCTAAAAAACACAAAAAAACAGAAGCTCGTGCACTTAGGTTAAAACGACTAGTAATAAGCCGTAGATAAACCAAGTAGAGGAAAAACGACCTAGGAAGGGTAATGAAAGTAATTGAACCCTAAATAAGTCGAATATCAAGCCCCCCGAACCCGAACTCTCCTTTCCTAATTTAATCTAGGTCAAAATTAGGTGGCGACTCATAATAGGTTCCATTGAGCTAGCTTAGGTTTTAATAATTATTGTTATATGACATAGTTATTAATCTTAGGTTATAAGTGGACCTAAAACCCAATTAGATCCTAATCAACTTAATCCACATAGGATAGGGTTTAAAATCGAGGCTCACACACCTCCTTCAGATTCGGGTTAAGACGACGCTGGGGCTGCCTGATAGACTTATAGTTGTCCTCCATATAGATGTGGTGTGTGCAGTAGGAGGGGTCGATTCCTTTTATGTCAGCAATAGTCCACCCGATCGCTGTTTTGTGTTGTCTCAGAACCTTTAGTAGCTTGTCTTCTTGCCCTGTAGTTAAAGAAGATGATACAATAACTGGTAAATTTTTATCAGCTCCTAAGAATGTGTATTTAAGGTTTGGAGGTAACTCTTTAAGCTCGAGTTCGGGTGGTTGCTCGATGGAAGGGATCGGTTTCTTAATTTCTCTGTCAAGTCGCTCCATCGGAGGGCGATAGGCTTGATATCCTGTCTTCCCTCTTTCCACTTGGGCTAACGTGGCATTGACCAATGGATCTTCAGTTTCTTTTTCCAGAGAAGCAACGAGAATATGCTCCAATGGTTCAGTTTGAGCCTTCATGCAGAAGGTCAGAGAATATACGTCTTCATCAGTGGGAGCATCACAATCTTCCTCATCATCATCAGTTAAATTGGCCATCATCAAGGGGTGAGCTTCGTTGGAGGATTTCTTCATCATTTTCCTCATGTCAAACTCAATCTTCTCATCCTCGTACCGCAAGGTGATTTTACCATCATGGACATCGATGACGGCCTTGGCAGTACTCAAGAAGGGTCGACCTAGGATGAGGGGTACGTCAACATCGTCATCCATATCCAGAATGACGAAGTCGGCTCGGAAAATGAAACGTTCAATGCCGACAACTAGATCTCTGACCATCCCCATCGGTTTAACTTCCGACCTGTCGGCCAACTGGAGTTTGAACGGTACAGGTTGCATCTCTCCTTCTCGAACTTTTAAGAAGGTAGCGTATGGCATTATGTTGATGCTGGCCCCTAAATCGCACAAACCACTTCCACAATCTATTCCACCAATAAAGCATGGGACAACAGGGTATCCTGGATCCGTCTGTTTAGGAGGAAGTGCTTGAAGGAGGGCAGCAGAGCACTCCTCTGTGAGATGGACAGTCTCCTTATCGGTCTTCTTCTTTCTTTTTGTTAGAAGATCTTTTAGAAATTTTGCATAGTTGGGCATCTCCTACAGGGCATCAATTAACGGAATGTCTAATGTCAGTTTCTTAAAAATACTATAAAATTTTGCAAATTGTTCGTCAAGATGCTTCTTTTTCATCCTGTTAGGAAATGGAAGCTCTGTAGTTTTATGAGAAGAAGAAGAGGGAACATCAATAGTAATTTGAGACGAAGGAGAGGGAGTAGGAAGGATAGGAGCCTGTGTCTCAGACGAAGATGGTGGTGGAGGAGTTATGTCGTCCTTTACACGATCTTCGTTGCTCGTTTCTGTGTTCAGTTTCCTTCCACTTCATAAGGTGACAGCATTTACCTCTGGGGTTTCTTGGAATGTGTTGCTGTCATCTCCTTCATCTATGTGAATTGCTTTTGCATGTTCACGTGGATTTGGATTGGTTTGTGAGGGAATTTGGCCAGATGGCCTTTGTTGGGTCAAGAGTTGTTGAATCTGTGACTGTAACGCCTTCTGATCTTTCCTGAGAGTTGAGACCTCCTCTTGAGTGTCTCGAGATTTGTTCATCATGACTCTAAACATTTCTTGTATCTGACCCATCTCAGACTCTGAATTAGTTTGAGGTTGAGGTGGTCGACTAGAAGAAGCTTCATTACTGTATGAAGGTTGTTGAAATTGCCTCTGGCCTCCTTGGAAACTTGATTGAGGACTGTAGTTTTGGGAAGGCTGGAGTGTTCTTGGATTCTGGATGTTGTTGGTATTACCGTATCGGAGGTTAGGATGTACATTCTGTTCCAAGGTTGTCGGAAACCTTGATTATTACTCACAAAATTTGCTTCCTCGGCTGCCTTTAACTCTTGTAACTCGGGGCATTGCTCGTAGTCGTGTGGACCTCCGCATTGCGTGCAAGAAGCATCAAAAGTTGTTAGGGATAGAGGAGCATAACCTGGAGGAGTTGTAGATGATAGAGAAATCAACGACTTTGCTTGCTGGGGGTAGGAGTTCATAGCCATCTGCTCAACCACTTTCTACAGAGTACTTACTTTTGTTGCCTGATGAGCATTGCTCTCCATGAGTTGCTCATGGCTTTTCATCAGCTGGTCAAATTTGTTGTCACTTTCCCCTACTTGGTATAAACCTGGAGTGCCGCCTCTTGATCCGCCCGAGGCCCAGTCTCTGATCTCTTCACGGAGAGACTCTATGCTATTCAGAAACTGTTTTCCTGGCTTTTTCAGAATGTCAGCCCCTAGAGAGGATAGCACTATTGTTCTGCAAGGACCGATTAAGCCTTTGAAGAACAATTGTGATACTTGTTCTTTCGTCAGACCATGGTGGGGGCAAGTAAGTAGTAGTCCTTTGAAACGGTCCCAAGTTTCACAAATGTTTTCCGACCCTGGCTGTCTGAAGTTGTAGATTTCAGCAATCATTTCCAATGTTCGGCTCGGGGGCAGGAATTTGTCGTAAAATTTGGTGGCCATTTCATCCCAAGTACCAATGGTACTTGGTGTAAGGCTGTGATACCATTTACTTGCGTTTCCCGTCAGGCTATGAGGGAATAATGACAGTCTTGCGTACTGGAGTACTGCGTCGGTCGCAGTAAGACTGTTAGCATGCTGCAAGAACTTTGTAACATGTAACAGGGCTTCGTCTGGACTGGAACCATCAAACATTCCCAACTCCTTTACACATCGGATTTGATGATATGGCTTCAGCTTCTGCCACTCATCGTATTCGGATGGGGTGAGGTGAGGAAGGATGATGGCAGGCTGTTGTCCTTGATTAGACGGCCTGTTGATATTTCGAACTGTCGCTGGTGTAGATGCCATGTCAGCTTCCGGGTCAGATTCTATCACTGTGGTGGTAATATTTTGTTGAGTTCGTCTCTGCCTTAGAGTGCGCAGAAAGGTTCTCTCGATCTCTGGAATGTAACCAACCGTGTGATTATTAATATTTTCTGGGAGGCTGTTTGACCTGGTAAAAGGCATTCACCACTCAAAACAGAGAAAAGAAACTCGTTATGTGTTAGAAAAAAAAATGTTAGGAATTAGTTGACAGAAATTATAAGTTAGTAGTTAGGTACAGAAATTATAAGTTAGTAGTTAGAGACAATGGAAATTAAAATGACAGAAAAATTAAATGACAGAAATTATAAGTTAGTAGTTAGTATACTGGAAATTATAAGTTAGTAGTTAGTATACTGGAAATTTGAAGGACAATGGAAATTAAATGACAGAAAATTAAATGACAATAAAATAAAGAGTTAGTAATTAGATGTCAGAAGTCAGATGTCCAAAGTCAGGTGTCCAATAAATAGTAACAGATTATTATAATATAACAGGTGAATTATCCGGGGCTTAGGGACTAGAATAAATCAAGTCCCCGGCAACGGCGCCATTTTGTAGACTGTATATTGTGAGTGGTTGGAACTGGTGTATTTTAAACAATTAAGAAAGAAATTAATAACTCAAATATCTTTCGGGCTGCAAACAAAACCCGGTCGCAATAGTATAGAGAACAAAAGCGGCCGGGGTCAAACCATGGGACTTATAACGACATAAAATAGTACCTAAGCTTGTCACAAAAAGGGGGGATAATTAACTCGTTTATGTAAAGTAAAACAAAAGATTAAATTAACTGAGTGGAAGATAATATTAAACGGGACTCCGGGTTCAGGTTTATATAATCTGATTAATTATGCTAACTCTACCGGTTAATTATAATAGTTTGGCAAAATTCCTGTTATTATCTTTAAAGACTAAATCCTAGACTTGAAAGATTCGTTTACCAGAAAATGCTCAATCTGCCCTAGATTTGAGCAAAACACATGTAAACAGATTAAGTGCGAGGAATTATATTTTGCATCTGAAATTACTAACTTATTTAATCAAAATAAGTTTTCCACAGATTTATCGATTAATTAACCTGTCTATTTATCACTGCTCTGATCAAAATAGACTTTGTAAAGCATTTTAATAAATTCATGAGATTTATTAAAAAGGCGAGAGATAAACTTTAATCGTAACAAACTTTATTTAATTAAACCGGTAAAAATATAGATTACATAATTATACAAACTATCATTACACCTTCACCCGGAGTAGATCCTCTTAGCCCAACATAATTAAAAAGACAGAATAAGAAGTAAAAGAAATCATCTGGGAAAGATAATTAATTCAGCTCCTTTTATAACTGCTAATATTTGGACAGAGGTTGGACAGAACAACAGTATGGAAAATGGAATGTTTTTATAGGATGAGATGAAGTGAGGATTTATATGGAGATTATGTAGATGAGTTGTATGATTTTTGGAGAGAAAATGGTGATTTTTGTGGAAGAAAATTGGCATAAGTTTGGGGTGGAATGAGATGTCATTTAATGGGGGGTTATAGGTTTATTTATAGTAAAAATGGGGTAGAATTGAAGGGGGTATCGGTGTGAATTGGTAAATATATTATTTTACCAATTCACACACATCGACATGCTCTGTACGCTGTCAAAACAGACATGTCCGGACCACCGTCCGAACCAGTGTGGTCCGGACCATGTCGATTTCCCTCTTATCTGGCGCGCTGGCATGTTGGTCCGGATCGACCAGGTGATCTGGACACTGGTCCGGACCATGTCGATTTTGTACGGTTCTGCGCTGGAATGTATTGGTCCGGACCAGTTGATCCGGACACTGGTATGGACAAAAATTCATTTGCCTCTAGAATATTCGTTTTAGCTCCGATTTGATCCCCGTTTGTTGCGTTGGAATCCTCATGAGTAAATCTACTTAATTACATGGATTTTTCCTACATTGAACATATAAAATGCATTAGTTCATATCAAAACATAAATCTTAGGAAAAACGCATAATAAGTGGGAAACATGTGCTTTAGATATTGCAATTCATAAGGTATTTAAACCCTAAAAGTCTATATGTTTTGCACTTATCAAGTAGCAACAACTAAAACAAAAAGAAATAATCAAGTACCAGTAGAACAACAACCAATATTATCAAATCAAAACTAGAGACTCATAATCCTATACAAATGCCAACTCTTCTAAACACTGCATGAAAAAATTACATATAAAAGCGTTAAGCTGCGACCATAAGGAATTTACAACCTTGACAAAGAGTTTAGATGTCTATAACAAACAGACAAAGAAAATATGGCACACAAAATGACACACTCTTCAACAAAGCTTATATTTCAGAACTATCAAAATGAGTATAAAATGATAGATGATTTAAATCTTAAGCTATATAGTTCTATTCAAAACCGAATAACAAGCAAATTACCATGAACTGTCTTGACTCATCTTGTGCATAAGAGCCATCTTTCTTTTTATGAGTTAACTCAAAAAACTTGACTAATCCAGGTTCAACTTTATGTTTGATAACCTGTGAAGGCATGAATAACCATATAAAGAATTTGTACTCATATAATAAATAACAAAAAATGAAAAGCTTAGACATGTAGAACATTGAGTATTACATATTCATCTTCCAGCTGAGCATAACTCTTGGAACCAGTTGTATGAATATGAGTTTGAGTAGCTCGAGCATTCTTTCCTTTCTTAGATAGTTCCTAATCAATTAACAAGGATAAATACATCAAATTCATAAAAGGAACACTTAATTATGATCAACAAATATTAAAAAAGGAATGACAACTTTTTATACCACCTTAGCCTTTTCTGAATTCATATCCATTTTAAACTTGAGCCACTGATGATGAGCAAAACCAGCTGGAGGCCCCTTCTCATTTAATTCTCCCTCAATTTCACCATTTTTAAAGTCATATGTCTTAATGTATTCTTCCACCTCTACACCACTTGCACCACTAGCTTCCAATGTTGCCTTCAGCTTATCCATTAACCTTGTTTTTGCATTCTGGATCACCTTTGACCTGATCTTATATTTGTGGTTTCGGTACTTGCTATTAAATAGTGCAATCAGCACATTATCCACATTTTCTTGAGAAGGGAACGAAAATTTCTCCTTGACCATGTATTAAAATAAAATTAGTCACAATATAAGAGAGAATAATAATATCATTGTAGTATATAATTACAAGTATGCAAATATTACATACCCTTACAGCCCTTAGAAGTTCAACACCATAAATGTTCTTGACCTCATGAAAATCTTTCAAATCTGGTGGGCAAAGATTTGGTGGCTTTATAAGCTTTGTCATGTACCCTGTTAAAAGCTTTCTAGCTGCTCGAATTGGTTGTCCATGTATATTGACATGAACCTTAATTCTCAAACCAGCAGCCATCTTGAAAACATCTTTAGCTTTCATCGATGAAGAAGTCATTTCCACATTCCCATCTTTTCCTATATTAAAACCCATAGTTTTGTAGCATATAGTCAATCAAATGTATTAATATAATTCAAAACAATAATATGAAGAAGTATCATATAATAAAACTCAAAAATTATATGTAAGCATTACCAACAATCTCAACTTTTGTAAGTAAGTCAATCTCTGGACCTTCTTCATTTGCTGCACCATCACTAACATGATCTTTGTCCTGTGACTCTAACTGAGAATGATGAACATTTGCGATATGGCTAGCAGGGTAAGGTTATACATCTTGGGGGTTTGAATGTGGAATATTGGATTCACGTGGTGGAGAAGATGATAGCTCATGGGGAACATTGTATGGCTGTAAACTTCTAGATTGGTGAGAAGGAATAATTTCTTGACGAGGAAAAATAAATGTGACGTAACATTTGGGTTTAAATTGGAAGGATTAGCTTGAGGTTGTATTGGTAGAAACCTTGAGCAAGTTCTTGAGAAAGAGCGAGGACTCAAATTTACATGCTCAGATGGAAGAGTAGGTGGGATCAAGTGATTAAAAATGGAGGATGTTTTATCCTGTAAGTTAGTTGTAGAATTGGAAGATGGCAAGTGAGTAGGTGGGTTGGTGGAAGGCGGTTGCCTCTTTTGAGCCATTGTCCTTTTAGACTTGAACATATTTTCATATGTCCTGCAACATATATTAAGAAAATAATGCAAGTAATAATATGTTATATGATATTTAATATACTAACTTAATTACAAGGAAAAATAAAATGATGTTCACAATCAACAATAATAGTGGTTACTTATTTCAATTGATAAGAAAAATTAGAACAAAGCTGCAAATAAAACAAAAGATCAAAGGTTAGTCATATTATTAGAAATGAAAATACAATTGAGGTGTATGGTAAAAATTAGATAAATACTCGTGAATTACATTTTAGTTGATTATGTAGTATCATTATCTTCCTCAGCTATGTCTGTTCTTCTCCAACATAAGGGTTGAGAAACGTCACCAACTGTGAACACTTCTGAAGGCATGCACTCTGTGTAACTATCTTCATCTCCTTCTTCTAGGTTCATCCCCATATCATACAAATCTCTTGGCTTAGTTTGCAAAACATGCATCCATTCATTGTGATTTCCATCTTTGACATAAAATACTTGCTTTGCATTGGATGACAACACAAATGGATCATCTTTCAAATATTGTCCAGTGTGAATCAGCCTTGAGAAGTTCACAAGGGGAAGACCATACTTGTCCTTTTTAAACCCCCTAGGTGAATTGACATTAACCCAATCACATCGAAAAAGAACAACATTGCCTTTCCCATAATAGTCTAATTCGTACATGGCTATTATTACCCCAAAATACTTCTTTATGTTTTTATCTGGATTGTCTTCTTCATTCTCCCCTTCAATGCTACTCTCTTCAACTTCAACCACAATTCCAGAATTTTGAGTTGTTCGATAGATTTCCCGATCTCTTGTGTGAAATCTAAAACCATTAATGATGAAAGCCTTTAATCTTGTAGCATAACTATTTGGTCCTCTAGCAAGTGCTATTGTTTCTTCATCACATCCATGCTTTTGCATAATTGGAACCTATGAATTTTTAGTAAAGTATTAAGTAAACTATCTTACAGGTACTGATTCTAAATTAATGTTAACTAAAACTAACCTGCTTCTGAAGCCACCAAGGGAACTCCTCAACTATCCACTTACTTTCTAAACTTTGAGTAACCCGACCACGATGGACGTTGTTGCGTTCCTTTAAAAAATGGCTACAACCACCTCATATTATTATTATTATTTTAATGACACAATTTACTAAGTAATATTACAAAAGATTAACTTCTTACTCTATATATGGAGAGATTTTGGGGCTTTGCAACAGCACATAACGATGTGCTTGAGCTAATGATAGATCATCAAGTAGTACACTTTAAACTTTTCCAACAATGCGCCCAGCAGATTCAAATAAATATTTGCTTGGATTGGAAATAACATCAGCATTCCTTTGACATTTGTTAAAGCGAGTCTCAATGCCTTCAAAATATCGCGAACAAAAGGTCAAACACTCGTCTGCGATGTACCCTTCTGCAATTGACCCCTCGGGTTGAGCTCTATTTCGAACATAGGACTTCAACCGTACCAAAAACCTTGACAATTCATAACTTTAAAGTCAAGTAGATCTATTAATTAATAGATTAACAAGATTAGGTCCAAACTTGTATTAGATCATAAAATACCTTTCTATAGGATACATCCATCGATATGCAACTGGGCCTCCAAGCTTAGCTTCTGCGACCAAGTGAATTACTAAATGGACCATGATAGTGAAAAAACTTGGAAGAAACAATTTCTCCATCTCTGATAATGTTATAGCTACTTGAGACTCCAAATTGTCCAACTCATTTGGATCAAGAACTTTGCTACACAACCCCTTAAAAAATAAGCACAAATCTGACACAACTTTTACCACTCTAGCTTGCTCACGTGAGTACATGGATGCCTTGCAAGCTATTGGCAATATATCTTGCATCAAAATATGGGCATCGTGACTTTTAAGGTTGGACAACTTTCGCTTTTTCAAATTTACTCCTCTTGAAATGTTTGAGGCATATCCATCAGGCATTTTAAGGTCTTTTAAGACTTGAAGGAAAGCTGCCTTTTCACTGTGGGACAGAGTATAGCATGCCAGGGGGATAAGCAGTTTCTTATTTGGTTGATAAATAAGATGAAGATCATGTCGAATTCCCATTTCCATTAAATCCATGTGTGCCCTTTCATTGTCCTTAGATTTTCCTTCCAAATTTAGTAATATCCCATGCAAATTATCAAATACATTCTTTTCGATATGCATTAAATCTAAATTATGCCTTAGGAGGTTGTCTTTCCAATAAGGCAAATCAAAGAAAATGCTTTTCTTTTTCCAAAGTTGCTCTTCTTCATGAGCATCTTCACTGATAAAGTCTTCTAGCTCTTCAAAAATCTCATCATTTGAAGATACCTCATTGCTTATTGCACGAGCATTAGCATGGCTATCAACTGTAACCCTCGTTCTTTCTCTTGAGGGCTTAGATGCTTTACCATAGGTAAAATTGGTGCCATCTAGTTGTTCTAGAATTTCAGATCCACTTAGTGGCTTGGGAGGCATCCGATGTTCTTCAGTACCATCAAAGGATTCTTTTTGAAATCTAAAAGGATGCGACTCTGGTAGCAACCTATGATGACTCATGTAACAAAACTTTCTACCATGCTTCAACCAAACTGAAGATGTAGAATTAGCACAGATAGGGCAAGCAACACGTCCTTTTGTGGACCACCCAGATAACATGGCATATGCCGGAAAATCATTAATAGTCCACATCAAGGCTGATTTCAGTGTGAAATTTTCACCTGCAAAAGCATCGAATGCATCTACACCATTCCACAATTCTTTCAACTCGTGTATTAAAGGTTGAAGAAAGATGTCTATATCATTTCCTGGGCCTTTTTCTCCTGGAATGATCATGGACAAGATGAAAGAAGGTTGCTTCATGCATAGCCATGGAGGTAGATTATAAGCAATTAATAAGACAGGCCAGGTGCTATATGTAGAACTCATTGTTCGGAAAGGGTTAAAGCCGTCACTTGCAAGACCTAGTCTAACACTGCGAGGATCCTTTGCAAAATCAGGATAGCACTTGTCAAAATCTTTCCAAGCTAGACCATCTGCTGGATGCCTTAACAACCCATCTTTTGTACGATCCACCTCATGCCATCTCATACTCTTTGCTGTTTTGAGTGAAGCATAAATTCTTTTCAACCTAGGAATTAAAGGAAAGTAACGTAATACCTTGGCTGGCTTTTTCTTTCTACACATATTAGTAGATTCATCCAGTTCACATGTCACTTCATCCTTATCTTTTTCCTCAATTTTCCATCTAGAAGTATGACACACATGACAAGATTCTTGGCTAGCGAAGTCACCCCAATACAATATGCAATCCTTGGGACAAACATGGATTTTTCGATATCCAAGTCCCAAATCGTTGCATATCTTCTTAGCTTCATATGCTGATGATGGTAATGATGTTAAATACGGAAAAACATCCTTTAAAAATTCCAACATCATAGTAAAACATTTGTTTGAAAGTCCTCCCATACATTTGATATGATACAAATGCAAGGTAAAAGATAATTGTGAGTACTTGCAACCTGGATAAAGTTCATTTTCATACTCTTCTAGTATCTTCTGATATCTAGAGGTGTCTGAGTCACGATGTGAACTTCGAGGAATACTATCATTACCATTATCAATATTTTCTGTAGAACATCTCGTTGCTTCCTCCATACTATCATTTGAGCCTTCGGGGTGATTCATTCCTAGTGCAACATTGATCATATCTCTCATGGTATCAGTATCACTTGAGAAATTAGATGGATGACTTGTACTTTATGATACCAGATTTTTAATAAAAGGAGTGTCATATTGAGATGAAGTGACATGTTCTCCATGTAATGTCCATGTTGTGTATCCAGGGCAAAAGCCTTTGAACAGAATGTGGCGTAGCACTTCTTTAAGTGTTAGACTTTTTCTATTGCCACATACTAGGCATGGGCAGGAAATCGTTCCATTATGGGCAACAGCTGAAGCAAACTTTACAAAGGATTCACATCCACCCTTATAGACTTCACTCCCCCATGGAGCATTAATCCAACTTTTATCCATAAAGACACTCAAGTGAAAGAGAGTATTTTACGCTGAAAAAGAAGAACATTTATATAGTGATGCTAATAAAGATAATTAAATTAAATAATATTAATGAAATTGACCTTTAAACCTTAGCACTAGAAATCACAAAAGAAAGCATGAGATGTACATTGACATGCCCACGATTCTTATTAGTTAATCAGGTCATGGTAACTTTGATAAAATCGGATGATAGTTAATTAATCTCCGTTCACCAACTATTCTAGATCAAATTTCACCAATAATTATAATATTAAATAGTTCTAGAATTAATTGAAGTGAACTAGCTAATTGATTTATATTATTCCTTTTTTTCAAGAGTTGCATACATCGCGAAAACATTAAAAAAACCTTTATACCAATAAGTTAAAGTAAGAGAATCCAAAGGAAGCAAATTACCAACCTTTTAAACTGAATTATTCTTCCAAGTTAAAGAGAGAGATTCTTCTTAGAATTGAGCAACTCCCCTTGTTCTTCCTTCAAGTACAGTAGTTTAACACAAAAACAAGCAAAGAAAATCAGAACAATATATAGAAAAATGTCAAACGTTTAGCATAACTTCACTCTAGATATTAATATAGTAAACCAAAATATACTAACTTTAAATCTATTGAGCCATTTTATTGACCCGCCACAGCATAGCATAGCAAATGAACGAGACTCTAGCAAACCCCATAATAATATTCTTTTGAAAGAGTTTACTCAATAAAAAATAAAAGAATTACTTAGATTCTGTAATCTCATACTCACTAATAGAACCCATTTGCATAGAAACACTAACATTTGCATTATTATTAATTTTTATAGTTCTCATGGTCATTTTCCATTATTTACTATAAAGAGCAGAACAAAGAAGCACCCATTAAATTAGTTTTTCTAGTTTTTTCTCTTTGACTACTCATTTTTTTGTTTGATGTGTTGTAGGCAATGCTAGCTTGTGCAGTACTGCGAAAGATTACAAGAAAGCAAGAGTTGTAGCGTCTAAATTTTCAACGATGGGGTTTGTTCTTGGCATTGGACTACCTGTTGTGGTTGGACTTAAGTTACAGTTGGGTCTAGAATATTTTCCAAAGACCTCAGTGTTTTGCATCTAATTAAAGCTTATGTCCACATTCTTTGCCACCATCAAAAAATCTATTATCATGTATGATTATCAATAGCCTTATGGCTCTTGCTGTTCGGTATTTTTGGTTTCTCACCAGTTTGTTTCTCATGAGTAAAGAAGAAACATCTCACAATCTTCTCAACATCACACACTTAAAGAGTAAATTTCATCTCCTCTACCCTTAACCCAACAAATGTTTCAGATTAAATACAGTCCTATCTCACCCAAACACAATATACAGAAAAAACAATCACTTCCAGCAAGGTGACTTACAAAAACACAATAGCAAATCTTCAATTTATCCCTCATGGTTATAGATTGTTGATGAATATTGCAAAAATCCAAAATAAACATGAAACAGTGGAGAAGAAATTAAATTATTCAAGCCACCGTCATCGATAAAGGAAATTTAGCCTCGGTAGAAATTGTGAGGACATGCAATTTCATCAACAATCTATAACATTTTAGTTAGCCGCCTACAACTTACTTGGAAAATCGGCAAGCACGATTCCACTCCTCTTTTCTACTTGGATACGTAGCGCCCTTCACACTAAACTGGTAAGAATTTTACCTCACGGTAGAATAATTAGAAGCCAACAAACCCTAAATCGGTAGAATCTATCTTCAAAA
The DNA here is from genome assembly GCA_023374045.1 of Limonium bicolor. Lineage (NCBI taxonomy): Eukaryota > Viridiplantae > Streptophyta > Magnoliopsida > Caryophyllales > Plumbaginaceae > Limonium > Limonium bicolor. Next base: position 197,741,970 of record CM041779.1, on the reverse strand, counting down.
TGAAAGCAATGTAAATTACCTAAGAACTGTAGAGAGTAGCCGATTTGATTTCCACTGCCGTGGTCGCTGCTCGAACTTCTGCAGAAGGGAGGGAGGAGTGACGAAAAATGCCGCAGATGGATGAAAGAGTTGAGTCGTTCTTTTTGGAGTGATACAGTAATAAGACCAATTAAAGTAAATTCCCATTCCCACTATTTTTTCTACGGGGCATCTTCCGTCCGCGCTTCATTGAAAAAAAAATACCTTGAAAATAGTAGATGTAAATAAAAATTTTGGCGGTGATTAAATACTTGGCATGGGAGATTTAGCGGGAGAATATTTTCCACTACATTATATTTTACTATTAAAAATGAGAATGATTGTGACATTTACAAGTGTCAATTAAAATATAGTTGCATTTTAAAATGTAATAAAAAATGAAGACACTTTTAAATGTATAAAATTATATTACACTTCGTTTGTGTGTCACAAAATAAGTGTCATTATTACACTAATTTCTTGTAGTGTGCGCAACCTGCTGGAACGAATGCAGACCAGGATTTATTAAACATTGTTTCATTAATTATTTATCACACTCTCATAAGTTAGCGTATTTTAATTAGTCTCCTGGAGATTCAATCTCGTTATTGGAGAGAACACATTTTTATTGGATGCCCTATCGGGTCTTACACGCAACCTAGAAGTCTGCTAGGTGATGTTCAAAGGTCGAGTCATCGCTCTAGAGACGGTTAATACCGGATCTCTAAACTAAGTTCCTCACTTAGTGTGTTAGGAGTTGTTTACTCTCACAAGGTAGTATCCAGAGTCTTTCCCGACAGTTCATACACAGTTAGGGTGATAATCAGTATCACATGTCCGAACGACGTATGCACACGATTAATAAACGCTTTGGCGATTGGGAAAACGTGAACACATACAATCACATGCATAACATTATTTATCTAACATGCAAGCACACAGTTACGTCCGAAACCCAAGGAAACCCTCGGAGTTTTCAGACCACATATTCACATACCGTACACCGACGAGTAGCGCTAGCGTGCCGAGCGCACGCCTATACTCTACGTTCCCGGAGCTCAAATCCCGTAGTCCGATCTACTGTAATATGTATCTAACATTAGTACCCACGTTCGGAAGTTTGCTGATCAGCCATAATAATTACTACCCGTGGCCCGTAGTTAATCCCCGTAAGTGGTTGGTTGTTTAACTTAGGTTCATATTTTCGTCGTACGGTTTAACTTACAAATATATATTGTTCAATACCGTTTGTATTCACTACGTGGAAACTGGATTCCCGGTTATCCAGCACGGTTATTCGTCCTTGTAAAATTACGTACACTTACGTTTACGAGTATGTATTATTACCCACAAGTTTACATATATATATATATATATATATATATATATATATATATATATATGCTATATGTATATAGATTCGTTTGTACGTATATGTAATACTTGTCGTCATATTGTTACGTGTTACATGATGGTCATTACTTAACGATCAACGTTGTTTAATCTACATCTTTCTGTACGTTTTGCTTGCACATGCGCGTAAACTTATACGTATTCGTATTTGCGTTCATTATAGTTCGAGTCGCGTTATAATATACGATTGTGGTTATATTTCCTCCTCGCACATATTACATATAATCTATATGTACATACACATATATATTTATATTTACAACCTTACATATTATTTTCCTTCCCATATTAAAATCCCATGTTATATGAATTATATAGCTTTTCATATTACTTCATCACTCCTCGTAAAGAGTATACTGTTCAATTGTGTTGCTTATTCACACGTTTCTTATTGAAACTTTATTTCGAGACTATACAGCATGTGTTCATACATTGTCATGCCTCTTTTAATATAAGGTCTCCACTATACAACATATTTTCTATAATTTCCCAACCTAGACTTATCATCTTATGTAATTTTTACAAGGCATGTTTACAACATGTTAATTCTTTAATGATATACTTCCTCATACTTTTATAAAATGTCACGTTATAACATTTTTACTTTATAATATAATCTGTCTAAATTTCCAAATTGACCATTGTATTTTCGGTATTATCAATCCCTTCCCATATATTTTAATTAACTACAATATCAACCCAAGTATTATATTGGTTGCCTTTTCATCTTTATTTGATTAATAATCTAAGGTTTTCAACATTGTAATATACACATATATATATATACTAAATCCCGAACAGTAACCTAATTTGTCCAGATTTTATACTTTCTCCCCACACTTCCTTTTTATTACATATTACCCTCCTTGTTTTTATAAACTTACAATTTAATACCAAAACCTTATATTATACATATTAATTATTTAAATCACAATTCTAACCCAAAATTCTCCCCAAATTGCGCACAGTCCCAATAGTTTAACTTATCCTCAAATCATCACCAACTATCCGGTAATTACACTCTAGCCCTCAAGTTTTATAACTGTTATACTATGATACTTAACTATATATTGTAACCCTTAATTAATCAAATCATTATAATTAGCGCAAAATTTATCCAAAGTTACAAACGGACCCCTAGTGGTCAAGTTAATTCCATTCTAGGCACTAACTTTCGGAAATTACAAAAACACCCATATAGTTTTATAAATTTCATTTCTAATTCAACACTTCATCAAATAATCAAATAAATTTATTTAGTTTTCTAATTTGGTCAAATGTCATATGTGGTCAATATTGGCCACCCCAAATATTTCCTTTGACCCATATTTACTATAGTTACGAATATACCCTTTTTATTTCTCTATTTTTACATTTAACTCTTTAATTTATTAAAATTATATTTTTACACTTTTCTAAAATTCTTAAAACATTCCTCTTTAGTTTTATATTAGCTCAACACCCCATATTTTAACTAAAGTTCATTTTGACCCCCATAATGATCTTTTATTTATTTATACACTTATAGAATTTATTATGGTGTAACATTATACTTAATTTAAGTAACACCTAAATTCACTAATATTCACCTAAAATATTCCTAGGTGGTTATGTTCACTAAAATTATATTTTTGCATTAGAATTTTTTTTATACAATGCATTTTATCACTCTAAAATTTAATAATCAATATTTTAAGCTTAAAATGAGCATAATAAAAATAGTCTAAAGTTACTTACAAAATGACATTTAAAATATCTTAATTACCCATACTCATTCACGGTTGTTGTACAATTTATTTTCAACATTTCCACACATTTTCTTCCATCATTAATTCATATAACTTATTTAGATAGTTTATTAATACTTAATTACACTAAATCATTAATTTACCATAAATTTTCTCCACATTTTTAGGATTTAAATAGCATACATACACACATACTCTCGGTTTTCTTTTGTACAGATTTGTATTTAACCTCTAAAAATCATTTTGCCTTCATTATTAATTTATAACCTTGACTTAAACAAGTCATAATCATCTCAACATATTAAACACACATATACACATTTGTCTCTGTAACACCCCATCCAACAACAACACACTTAACAACAAACTGCAGCGGAAAATATACTTCATCACATTACTTAACTCGTTGGTGTTACACGCCGTTAACCACCCACGTGGCTAACAAGGCTATTACCTATACATTGTATCGGTCTGATGGACTAGATTCCCGAGCAACTGTACATTACTATACCTTCCCATTAACAACAACCAACATACATAAGCCTCCCGACTGTACCGAGTATTTACAAACTGGTGCCGATAACAATTTCGGTCTTACTACACCTACTGTACATATACAACTTAAATGACTACCCATGTACAAACGACTACCCCGTCCTACTCTCGAACGTCTTCCAGCTCCTTGTTCCTGAAATAGGAAAAAGAAGAGAAAGGGTGGCCCCCTAGGGGCTCAGCACCTTTGCTGGTATGGTAATCCCCCATCAATATGATAACCACTCCTAAGCATAATTTTGCATCCTCATCACTTCCTTTACACAAACTCCTCAAGTCTTTCCCACAAGTTCATACTTAATCCTTCACAAGGTATTATACTTCCTTTGTTTATCAACTAAATTTTTGCCATAGCTTCTCTTGTATCACCTTACACCAAAACACATAGTTTTTTCCACCATTATACAACCAAGAACACTAAATTTCTTAATACACATTCTTTACACACAAACATATTGTTTTTCATCCTTTAACCACCAAGGATATCCATCTTCACAAGAGATGTTCTTTACACCCAACTAAACCTTTAGACAACACTACATCACAATATAGTGCACAAACTTAAATTGCTTGGCACTTAGGCCCTTAAATTGCATAAACCTTAAACACTGAATTTCCCACATAATAATGCCTTCAACCTGCAAATACACACAACAATGCTCCCATGTCCTTTTAGTCCACCTTGTGGATAGTTTTCTATCTCATTTCCCATTGGCTCTTTAGGTTAATTATTAAGTAAATATAGCTCAATTCCCTAGTACATAAAACCACATTAAGAGAGGTCATTTACCTCTTTGTTTTCAAGCTTTCTCACTTGTTTTCTCTTGTTTTTCTTGATTGAAAATCGGCAAGGAGCTTTTATCACTTGTCAACCTTCTAACCAATACACATATAAGGGTAATGAGTATTAAGTTTAATACTCAAACTCATAATTAAACCCTAGGTTTACATAAGTGTCTTAAAACACTAAAATTTGATGATTACCTTTGGAATTTGAAAGAGAGCTTGGTTAAGTAGCAAGATAGGACTCCTCCTAGTCCTTTGAAATTTGAATTAAGCTATGAAGAGAGCAAGACAAAGCACCATTGTGAGGTGAATTTTTGGACACATCCAAAAATGAGAGGAAACTTAGATTTTCTTTGGTTTTCCTTACCTTGAAGCAAAGGAGAATGACAAGGCATGAAAATATGAGCTCAAGCTCCTTCAATGGTGAATCTCCATGGCACCAAAATGAAGCTTTTGATGATTTGAAAAGATAGAAGTGAGAGCTTGGTCTAACTAAGACAAATATGGTCTTAGAATTTGATTTGGAGCATTAATGAACATTTGGTGAGCAATTGAAGTTAGAGAAGAGAGGGGCTGTAGCAAGCTCGGTTCTGGTTGGGAGAATAGAGGAAGAACACGGTGGGAAGGCAAGGAAATGAAGAGGAGAGGTGAGAGGTCTCACTTTGCAAGATATTTAAGCTTAAAAGCAAATAGTAACTTTACTTTATTTCTTTTTCTTTTCTTTAGTTGGATGACTAGGTTGGTGACTCCCCACCTTAAAAACCGTGGCCCCTTCAATATATAACTTATATATGGCCTTTGTTGACCAATTAAACAACTTATGTTGACTTATAACTTAAACTAGCACTATTTGAGCACTATTCACAAAACAAGGCACATATTTGTGAAATTTTTGATTTCCCACTTCCTAATGTGATAATAAGTAGTACACATATTAATTAAAGAGTAATTATGGTCATTTAGCCACTCAAAACTCATTTACAAGACAATTTTTCAAAAATGTGCTTTAAGACTCCTTAAAGCACATTTTGTGTTTTAACTTGTTTTCAAGCTTGGTTTTCTTTAGTAATTGATTTAAAATGTTCATTATCATGTTTATAAGGTCTAAGAATGACCTTTAGGTATTATACAAGGTTACACCAAGTATTTGCTTAAATTGACTTTAAGGTGTTTTCTTGTGTTTTATTTGGTTTAATTGTCCTCCAACGTTCCCTAAGGACTTATTTAGCCTTATTAAATCATAATTGAATATTATTAAGTCGTGGTAGGCTCTTTGGGACCTAACCAAGTTCACCTGATTTTCTAAGGCACTTTTTAGCCTTTATATACCATAGTTTAACATTTAAACAACATATCAAGGTTTGGGGTATTTCAATCTACCCCCCTTAAAAGAACTTTGTCCTCGAAGTTCACACTTCTCACACATCATTTGGATTAGAACACAGGGATTACTTGCAAATAAAACTTCCATAACTAACATACTTTACATCACAACCTCGGACTTAACGGTCTGGGCAACAAATCCACATCCATACATAACATAACATAACATGCTTACATGATAACCTCAGACTCAACGGTCCGGGTATCTTAACAACATTTATACTTACATAACAACCCTCAGACTCTTAGGTCTGGGTAACATAACAACATTTAGACTCATAGGTCTAGGTAACATAACAATTTTCGTAACTCAACCACATTAGGACTCAAGGTCAGAAATAATATTTATTACACATACCACGCAACATGTCTTAGCATGTATATCAACCAAAAATACCTTTTTATATACACTGTGATCCCGCAGAACCCGGTCGCGATGGACACCTTCTGGTCCCCGTTCCTTTGGGAGATAAAAAAAATGACTTAATTTTTAACATATATACTTCTCATGTCACCGGTCCGAAGACAAAGGCTCATACGTCCTCGGCTCGTGCGCAAGTACTACAAAAATATTCTTTACTAGGTTAAGTATAAGAGAATTCTTTATTCAAAATATTAATCGACTGTTTTGGAAATACCAATTGAAAATCCTTTTGAAAATGCAACACAACTCCAAGTCCAATTTATACTCTTTGCATCTTTCTTAGAGTGGTTATTTGTGACCACTTACAGGGAGCTTCAAGAATCATCCAACCCTGATGTGATCAGCACCAGTGTTGACCTATCCTTCCACCCCAATTTGTGTTCGGCTTCCCTTGATCTCATGATAATCAAGTTTCACCTCCCACTTCAATTTCAAGCATCAAGTAAATCACTCATTTCCAATTTTCTATCTTTTTAATCATTCTAATCATGATCATAACATCTCCAAGGGATAGAACTTCGTCTATCAGTTATTTCCACTCACTTTTAATCAAGTTACCTAGGGAATTTAATTCTTACTAGGTTCTATATAGGTTTCATACCCCTTCATAACTCACAATACTGTATATTTACATACTTTTATCAAAATACAATACACGGTATTACATTTAGTATTATACGAACACATACTGTTGGGGTTTTAGTTCCCCGGGAGTTCTCTGCTCCTAACACCCGTACTCACACAACAGTTAACAAAAAATAAAACACACTTATCACATGTATTTCGGCATCTCCTGTGCACAATACCACAATTAAACCATGAATGAATGCGTATGTTTATATAACGCACAACCATCATCCAAACAAATTATTTGTATTATGCACAACATAGTTCACGTACACTGTACGGTAAAACACCATTAAACGGTTTTACGCCTCTACCCCCCTTAAAGGGATTCGCCTACGTAATCAATCACTGAACATCGGTTTAAAATGTTCTGCCGCCGTGAAGTGTTTTAACTTCCACGCGGTCTGTTAACAATGTGTCTGGTTAAGAGGATCTTAACCATGTTAGCGGTTAGTCCCTAGACCAAGAATTATCATTAGATTTTATTTAAACTTATAAACTGGTTTCGGGTTTTTGGCCTGTTAGGCGTCTAGTCATTAATAATTAGCCATTTATTCGTATTCACTATGCACAATCAACACTTGAATCATGGCTCACTAGTTTCTGCTACGAAACTCTAATAACTGTAGGGCTTAGTTTGCCCATTCGTTATTCTTACTGTATTGTACATCCCCAATATCACCTTTATCTTGGTAACAACGGTTTCTAACCGATGCGTGGTATTTCTGACCGTGAGCGAATTCGGTGAGTTTCAAAAACTTTCCATCCCCTTCTCCAATAACTTACTGCGTAAACTGCTACGTATTTCACGATGACTGACTCGATTCCTTCCGACTTACTGTCGGGTTGAGGTTGAGCTACTACCTAGTGTGTAGTGCTCTCTCGGCTATTTCCCACACTTGAGGTATATTCCATACCGATATTTGGTATTCTGTGTTACTACAGTCACTTAATGCTAGCCATGCCTCCACATTTGGTTCTGTACTAGTACTCTTTCATTGGTACAACCTTGCATTTATCATGCATCAGTCACTATGGCGTTATAAGTCGTTTGCTGTTTCCTCCACAATTAACATTTCCCGAATCCCAGCTATCCCACTTGATCATTACTGCGTAAATTCAATACCAAAACACTCAGTCATACAGAGTGCAAAGGCGTAAACTCTTGACAGTAAATCTCTTATACGATTGCAATAGGAATTTACACTGTGTTTCACTGAGACTCTTATCTTATAGTACTAGCTACCGGCTTACTGCCCGGTTTGTTTGGTATCACTTACTGTTGTATCTCTATTGGGTTTAACTCGTAACTGTGCTTAGTTGCCATATTATCGTTTAACAATACTTATACAACGGTCGCTTACTGCGCACCGTGCTCCTTGTATAACACTAACTTACATGGTATTCACTGTCACATTAGCTTCCACACATATACTTACATCATTCGTATTATGGTTCGTCATTCATTTGGATGACTAATGAATGCTCCTTGAGCGTAGCTCACTCGAGGTTACAAGCCGCCGTTATTCAGCCCGGTGCTTCACATGCTACTAAACTAACTGTTTTCTCGCAATATCAACATGATCAATCCTTAACATATTTCTTGAACTCGGTTCACATAACTACCGCTCCCGCGGTTTCACAATATCGAGAGGTATCCCCACTCTTAAAGTAGTGGTTCGTTCCCCGCTCTATTTACTTGTATAACATAAAGTCCTGCAATCGATCAAACTTACATAACACATTTTGCTTGTGGCTTATAAGCCTTATTGCCTCGAGCTCTGCTCATTGTAGGCCGTTCACACACATTTACTTCTCTGTACAACATTACATGGTTTGGATATTATATTGGGCTCCATGACAAGGTCGCTGCATTCCGTTTCCTTTCATGGGATGCCCCTTTGGATTGTCAGTCCGTCTCCTGACAACTTATGTCTAAACTGGGTGATAGTTTCAACCCTTGTGTTTCTGTCACGTTATTTCGTTCATCTATCGTTGATGTGAACACCCTTCAAGGATTGCTCCTGGGTGTTGCTAAGTTATGCCATTACATCTGGTTCGCACTTATTGGTATATTCAGTTAGCCACGCCGTTTGTGTTCTTAACTGGCTTATTATCCTCTTCTGTGAAGATCAACATTTCCTGGTAGTGTAGGTACTCATTCTGGGAGTTTCATCCCGTTCATTGCACATTAATGTGTCCACATTAGGCATCTGCTTGCCATGCACAGGCTGGGTCACCATTCTAGCTATCATGTTTATCCCTGGGATCCTTAAGACATATGCTATATCTTTACATAACAGTTAGTGCACTTCATATTCCCTGACTCTTAAACATTTCCTTGAAACAAATTCAAACCTTTAGTCTCGTTAAAAACTGAGTTCCTTTACTTCAACCATTCTCGGTAATCCTTTGCTCTTGATTGACTTACACTGCTGACCGTAGTACGGAGTCGACTACCTCCCGTGTTCCGGACTCTACTCGTATACATATGTGGGGTACCATGCTGATACATTGCTACTTACCCAACTAACCCATAAGTAGGTCTGTCAGGCCCACAAGATAATTTGTTTGGATGATGGTGCATGCGTTATATAAACATACACATTCATTCATGGTTTAATTATGGTAATTGCGCACAGGAGATGCGAATACCATTGTGATAAGTGTGTTTATTTTGTTAACTGTTGTGTGAGAGTACGGGTGTTAGGGAGCAGAGAAACTCCCGGGGAACTAAAACCCCAACAGTATGTGTTCGTATAATACTAAATGTAATACCGTGTATTGTATTGGATGGTGATGGTTTTAGATGATGTTTAGGCCTTGTTTGGTGACATGTAAAGGCCTTAAAATGTGTAAACAAGTGTTAGGAGGTTTGGCGAGTAAATGAGTGAGTGTTTAAGGACTTTAGAAGTAAGCTTGTACATGCATTTGGAGGATGTTAGGTGAAGGTTTAAGTGTGCTAAATGATGTTAAAGCATACTAGGATATGTAAGGTGAAGTTTGGAGTCAAATAAGTATTTTTAAACAAGGGTCTGGAGCAGACCGACCTTGGGGACCGGACTTGCAAGGTCGGCCGGGCTTGAATTTTGTATACGGAACATGTCTCTGAAAGAGACCGACCTTGTGGACCGGACTTGCAAGGTCGGTCGGGGTAGAATTTTTTAAACGGTAAAAGTGTCTGGAATGGACCAACCTTGGGACCGGACTTGGCAAGGTCGGTCGAGGTGTAAACTTTCAAATCTGGATGTCACTGGAATGGACCGACCTTGGGTAAGGTCGGTCGACCTAAAACTTGTAAAAAAAACAAACAAAGTGTGGCCTAGGTAGTTAACCCTAGGGGGGGTATAATGAAGGTAATCAAGGGTAAGTTTATGCATAAAACATGTCATATAATCATGAAAAATGCTTAGTAAACCGGAAGCTAAATAAGGTAATTAACCGATGTTATTAATCATGTTTAGGAACTACGTTTGGCGGGACTCGAACGCAGCAGGGACCAAGGTATGGTTTTCTTGCAACCTGTGTCCTACCGGATTACACCGGCTTGTATGCCAATGTGTTTTTCTGTATGTTTTCCACATTGTAAGATAAAACATGTAATGAGTTTATAGTAATTCATTTATGTGGCGTGCTCAATTCCGATACCATTTAACCTCGAAAGTGTTAAACCTTAGCTAACTGAGTCTAGGATCACATGAGAGATCGGTATTCGGATTTAACGACCCGAACCATGGGACGTTCTAACCACGGCTATGCGTGAGTTAATTGTGTGATGTTTGTGTGTGAATGTATGGACCTCCCTTGTGTGTTTAACCCAGTTGTAATACCTTACGGTGTGTGGGTGTAATAGGTTCCATGATGGAGCTCTAACTGTTTACTTATAAGTATATATGTACTAATGGGGGGTGAGGAATCCGGTCGTTCCGGTCGCGCGTTGTTTGGGAGTCGGTATCCATCATTGCTTTACCTTCCTCTCTATTATGGTTGTTTTTCCTTCTTAAATTACAATCTCCCACTAGCTTACTCCAAAGCTTAGCTATTCTGACTTATGATCGGTTTAGGGGGAACATGTGTTTGTGTGGTGTGTTCGGGTCACTATATCCGAACCATCTTAACTTAAGTTACTCGTCTGACTATTAGGACAGTAATGAGTGTTGTATAACGAGCTTAACATGAGGGTAATATCATTCTCTAGGCTCACAGGTGAATTAACTATGTTTGGGTCGGTTCCTAAGAGAACCGTTCCCGTTATGTTATGTGTTATTGTTGTACTGCAATTCCCATTGCGATGTTATGTTATGTGCACGTTGAAACATGAAAAGTGTTGTCATGTGGTGTACGTGGATCATGGATATAAATCCCAGTTTATGAAAGAGACGTTTATGGATAACCCGATTATTGGGTAAGTGTCGTCTATTAAGGAAGTAGCTCCACTAGAGGAGAACCCTCTAGGGTTAATGAACACAATGAGTGACTTATCAAGTATGGAAGTGTTATCTGTTTGTTGAGCCCATTATGGTGGAATGTGATGTGTTGTGTGTTGATAGTTTACATGCATGACTCAAATGTAATCAACCGCATGCTAAGACGACAATTAGTTGTGCGTGGCCTGGTAGCATGCGGGCTGCGGGATTACCATACCAGCGTACAGTAGGTGTAGTAAGACCGAAATTGTTATCGGCACCAGTTTGTAAATACTTGGTACAGTCGGGAGGCTTATGTTTGTTGGTTGTTGTTAATGGGAAGGTATAGTAATGTACAGTTGCTCGGGAATCTAGTCCATCAGACCGATACAATGTATATGTAATAGCCTTGTTAGCCACGTGGGTGGTTAACGGCGTGTAACACCAACGAGTTAAGTAATGTGATGAAGTATATTTTCCGCTGCAGTTTGTTGTTAAGTGTGTTGTTGTTGGATGGGGTGTTACAAAAAGTGGTATCAGAGCGAAGTATCGCTCTGATGAATGAATTACCGAGCTTAGGAAGTACCGAGTTAGGATTTTAGTACTTTGGGTTAAGGGTTGAGTGATAGCGTGAGAGATACGCTAGTTAGGAATTACCAGTGTATATTGGAAACCTACAATATCTAACCCGCCCTCCACAATCCCTGTTTTATAACTTGGGAAACAACGCCAGAGAGATGGAAGTCCTCTCATACTCGGGATACCCGATCTGGCTGTTATTAAATACCTCTAAAGGTACGGAGAACCTGTCATACGGTAGATCCCGAAAACTAGGAATCCCGAAGACGGTTTCCATCTGAACAATGTTAACCACATTTAATTGTGAAGAATGAAGAATCCTACACATAAAAGAATGAAATTTCCGGCAACCTGGGTCGACATGCCGAGTAGTCGAGAACAACCAGCTTGCAACACACCAACCGTGCAACAGGCAAGAAGTGAAGTAATGAAACCCGAGACAAGTGTCTACGGGACCACGATTATTAAATAATGTCGCCAACGGTATACCAACCGGCTGAGGAACTACAACGTAGTACCCAAACAAGAGACAAGTCTCAGTGACCACGACAAATGCTTGGAACGGGCTACGAAGAAGATACGGCACTAAGTAAAAAGGGGTCTCCAAGAATGAGAGACACCCCAGTTAATGATTATCATGTGAATACAGTGAGAAGTCGCCCAGAGGGTTAATTGTCAAGACTGTAAGATCAAGTGAGGGCCAACAAGGCCACTGATGACAGTGCGGGTAAAAACAATACCACAACCGGTATGTGTTGAACCGATAGCCAGTCAGCATGGCGCACTTGCCATGGAAAGTGCAGCTATAACAGGGATGTTCGGGAAAGTTTTGACAAATACGAAGTACTTAGTAATGTACCACGAAGTTAACTGTGATCATCATAACTGTGGAAGGGCTTAACAGCCTAACCTTTGTAATTGGAAGTACACCAGTCAGCAAGAAGCTAGATTTGGTTAAGGGAAGAAGGCATTGTAAACCATGAGAATTTTTCTTTCAACTCATATTTATTTCAAACTTTTTTCTTTCAAACCGAATTTTCTTTCAAACCAATATTTATTTCTAACCTTCTTTTAAACCAAACCGGTAAACCCAAGGGTAGCGACCCGAGGGAATGGATGGAGTTCATAGTGATACAACAGTGGATAAACCTTCCCTTGATTAAGTTCGGGAAGCAGGGAATGCATATTGTCACAGGACAATATAAGGGAGTTGACAACAGAATACTTCACCTAGGCGTGTGACGGACACTACGAGTGTACCAACTGTAATGTGGGACGACCGCACTCCGATAGGAGCTTGTAGGCCTGACAGACCTACTTATGGGTTAGTTGGCTAAGTAGCAATGTATCAGCATGGTACCCCACATACCCATAAGTAGGTCTGTCAGGCCCACAAGCTCCTATCGGAGTGCGGTCGTCCCACATTACAGTTGGTACACTCGTAGTGTCCGTCACACGCCTAGGTGAAGTATTCTATTGTCAACTCCCTTATATTGTCCTGTGACAATATGCATTCCCTGCTTCCCGAACTTAATCAAGGGAAGGTTTATCCACTGTTGTATCACTATGAACTCCATCCATTCCCTCGGGTCGCTACCCTTGTGTTTTATTTGGTTTAATTGTCCGCCAATGTTCCCTAAGGACTTATTTAGCCTTATTAAATCATAATTGAATATTATTAAGTCTTGGTAGGCTCTTTGGGACCTAACCAAGTTCACTTCCAAGCTTAGAGCATGTTTTTGCTCAAACTGTGTCTTAGTGTTTTATTGTGTTTTACTATGGTTTAAATTGTTCACTGATGTTTCTAAGACACTTTTTAGCCTTTATATACCATAGTTTAACATTTAAACAACATATCAAGGTTTGGGGTATTTCAGTCCCCCACATCCACTATATATATTCCACGGTTCTGCAAGATTTGTGCAGTTTGTCGTTTATTTTTTCAATTTACTTACCACCCAAATCAACTTAAACTAGCTGTTAATGTCCAGGCTTACAAACTGCACATGTAATTCAGTATGAAGATGTGACTAATACACAAACAATAAAACCATCACATGTTTTCATACAGAAGATACTTATTGTACTGAAAGTATGTTAGGGAGTCAAAATAGCCAAACAGAAGGTAATTAACCCAAAACGAATTTCCATTTAGTTCGGTACCAAAAGCTATGCTCTCAGTTTGGATTCACCAAAGCCAATAGGCACCTTTTAAAGCTACAGCATAGGGATGATTTATTTGACGTATTAAATGAGATAGTAGATGGGTTTACCTTGGTATGTTCATAAGGAAATTTCCACTAACTCTCCAGCCATGGTACTTGAATTTTGGAGTGGTTAACAAACACTGCTCTCAGTTGTCTATGAAATGAAACAATTTAAGATTTAGTAAAACATAGCAAGGGAGATTAGGCTTTAAAACAGCCACTTAAGGACATGATTGTTACCATGGTTTTAGAAGCTCTCTGACAAGTGTTTTGAGCAGCCCTTGGTTCAATGGGAAGGAATTGAAAACAGCTTCATAAGTATGTAAAAGAGGGTAGAAAAGCTGGTATGAGAAGGGAAGTTTTCGGACATGAACTTTAGTGTAGGAGGAGATGAGTTTTTTTTTAGGTTTATTCCTTACCTTGAGCATCAATGGAGTCCTCTAGCTTCTTGGTTCTTTTCAGTCGGTTGAAGTTTTGAAGATGAAGTACTAGACCTTAGGAAAGGTGGAGGAAACCAGTGGGAGTATTACCCATGGAATAAGTCGTAAGGGAAAGGAGGGGAAGAAGATGAGTTACCTTTTTTTTTCAGCTACTTACAACCGAGAGTGAGAGGGGTTTAGATGTTGTTGTTGCTTGCTCTTTCCTTGTCGCTTCAGCCAGAATGGAGGGAGTAAGTTGCTCCAGACTGAAGGAGGAACTACCGTAAGGGAGGAGGTTGAGATGACAACCTCAGTTCTGTTTCCTTGCTGTTGAAACTTTGGAGTAGAGAGAAGAGGAATTTACTGGCATGAAGGAAGGGTGGAACTGGTGTGAAAGAAGAGGGAAAGAATGGGTGCAACCGTGAAGGAAAGGCAGGGGAAAGGGAGTTGTAGCTTACCATTTATTTTTTGTAATGTTGTTCTGGTCTTGTTTCTGTAGATCGATGCAGAAGGCTCCAGTTGGGAGTTCTCTTGCTGCCATTACTGCAACAGAAAAGAGTAGAAGTGGGATGGGATTGAGAGCAGTACCGTGAAGAAAAGAAGGAGGATAGGAGATGTTGCCGCTCTGATGATTCAACCGAGAGTTGTATTATTTTTTTCTGTATGTTGAGTTTCTGCATCTGAGAAGAGCAGGAGATGGGATGGAAGCTCCAGGCCCTGTTGCAGTACCGAATGTGAACAAAAGAAATGAAGAGTGGGGTGCTGCTGTTGTCTACTTTCTGGTTTCTGTCGAGAGGAAAGGAAAGGGATAGCAGGTCTCTGTTATGAAGAGATAGGTCGATGGTAATGTGGAAGAAAGTAGGGAAAAGGTTGAGATATGATGTTGTACTAGCTTGTACTTATTTTACTTGTTTAATTCAATCTACTGATGTTTTATTTTCTTGTTGTGCAGGTGAGCGACCGGTTACATATTGAAGGGAGTTTGAATTTTTTTTCCCACTTTGTAATATTATAGCATTGTACATGTATATATATGTATGTATATAAGTGCCGGTAGTAATATTGGAGGGGGTTTGAAATTTTTCCCAGTTTGTAATATTATAGCATTGTACATGTGTATATATATATATATAAGTGACTTATTTTTTTGTAATATAGCTTGTATATATATATGTGAGTATATATTTGTGTCTATAATTTGTTTAGGGTATATAAAATACTTATATGATTTATTAACGAATATTGGTGGTATTTAACGCATGTATTAATATGTTACATGTGATATTAATTTTAAGAGTTTATTTCTCCTTAATACTATTTTCTCTAGGTTAGAGATTAATGTATAATCTAATGTCCATTTTGGACTATATATATTTTATACCATAATATTTATAGCGATAATTGCTGATGATTTAATTTAATCCTTATTAATTAAAGTAGTAATTATTCGGGGTATTTCAGTCTACCCCCCTTAAAAGTAATTCGTCCCGAAGTCGTCTAAATCAAATGTGTACATAACTACCCAAAGAAACTAAAGGTATTCATCCATCCAGTCCTATCAATTCTAAAGTCTCAACGCTTTTCTGAAGTGTACTCCATTCCGTTCAACCACAAGTCTTTCCAATCCAAATCAGTATATATATCGGAAGTCTCAAATGACATTTGTACATAACCGTACCAGTGCTTAGAGCACATACAACACATTACAAGTGCATCACAACACATCATGTTCATTCAACGACATATCACCAATACATAAGGCACATATATGCCGCAAAAAAATACAACCACAACAAAGACAACACAAACAACTAAATATACCAAGAGGCTCTACCCCCCTTAAAAAGGGTTACGCCCCGTGACCCCAAAAGTATCTAACAGTCGCTACGAGAAAAGCTTTGGATACTTGGCTCTCTTGGAGTTCTCCAACTCCCATGTGGCCTTTTTCCGCCTCATGGTATGACCAACGAACTTTGCCCCTTTTAATGGCGGTGTTCTTGGTCTCCCACGTTTCTGTATTGAAACCTCAGAGTGGAGTCACCTCATATCTGCGAGACGGGTCGATCTTTTAGTCATTCAGCTCTAAAAAGGAAATATGCTAAGAGTGAGGCGCGTATTCTTTTGGTCAAGGCGTAGAATATTTGTGCACTCTCCCAGACACGTTCTATTGGGCCCACCACGCTTCTCGCTCCATAATGGAGTGCAGACCCACGTACGTAGGGCTTGGATTGCCTCTTTTTGTTCCCACGTATTATAGATGATTGGTTAGTAACAAGTTATTGCTGACTTCATTCCAATATGACAGTGTCATTCACGGTCTTTTGTTAATTTGGGAACAGAGGTATCTTAATCGGTGCGGTATCATTAATTGTACATGCACACGATTAGGTGTAAATTGTAACCAGAGGTTCTGGATTACTAGCGTGGAATATATTTTGAATAGTTATTATCTTTACTCATTTGTTTGTAGTTGAGGTGAAGTATAACATTGGCTATCGTTTGTTATTAGTGCTCTTTGCACTGGTCTCTATAAATTCTTGGATGTATTCTCTTATAAATTGACGAAGGTAATTCTTGTTATTTTGTGTCACCAGGTCCTTTTGTTCCGGAGTAATACATTAATTGTAATACTTGTTATGTACTTCGTGTTTTTGTATATTGTATTTTTCATGTATTGCCAATATTTGTATGGTTCACCCCGCTTTTGCTAGGGAAACCCATTGTCGTTTTCATATTGAGCCTTGCATCTTTCGGCATCCCTTATGGGAATGTTCTTGGTAGTTGAGGCATTTTCCTCTGGTATATTATATATCTCTTCCATTTTTCGTGTTGTTTACCAGGAATGTAATTGTATGTTTACGAGTTCCTGGGTAGATTATACGTTTAACGCCTTATTTATTTTTGAGTGTCCTTGGACGGTCTAGGCTATTGTGTAGCCTACCTTCAATTTTTGTTTCTCACCATTTGAGTTCTACACGAGTTTCACTCGCCTGTGTTTGCCAATGTGTTCATCCTAATGGCTGTTTATAGTGGTCGCTTCCGTGCGCACCATATTTTAGTCAATTCGACAGTTATAAGTTATTGTGATATTTGATTTATAGCTTGGGCATCTGCTAGCATGCTAGCTTGCCTTTCATTTATTGTATATTGGTGTATTTATATTCAGCCCCTTTCCGGGTGAAAACGTATTGTTGCCTTTAATGTGGGCATATGAGATTGTTGCATCATTCGCTATTGTCTTGTGTTCTCTGTAGGAGAGTAGCTCTCTTTATGCCCCTCTTATGGGTGGCGATTTTTATTATTGGGTAGGTTCTTTTGGGTGCTAAGTATTGTGTTGGTGTGAGCAGTTATTGAACCTTATGAGGGTTCTATTTATGTTTAATCGCTCATTCAATGGGTTTTACATGCTTGTCATTAGGTTGACTATCAACTCTCTCTTCATTCGAGAGGTTTTCTTAATGTTATTATGTTAACCGTTCCTTTGCGGTGTTACGACTTAGTTGTGTTATTTTCAAGGTTTGGTTCCGGTAATCTCGTTGGTTTTATTGGAACTCTTCTCGTTAATTTACTAGGGTAGTTATTTGCACTGGTCTGGATTTGCATATTTGACCTTGATATGGAGTTGACTACTTCTTGTGTTTCTTACAATACTTGTTTACATGTATGGGGTACCTTACTGGTACATTGCTACTACTTAACTAACTTATAAATAAGTCTGTCAAGCCCACAAGCTCCTATAGAGTGCGGTCGTCCCATATCTTGTTGTGTATACTTGTAGTGTCCGTCACGCGTTCGTGAAGTATTCTGTTGTCAATCTCCCTTTTACTTGGTATTAGGGTGTATCCCAAGGGAATTCTTCGGTTCCCTGGGTCCCCTGTCTAATGGGTATGATCACACATCTTTAATCAACAGGTGTTTGCGATATTTTGCCCTAATGGTGGGGTTGACTTTTGAATGGTACGAGGTGGTCCTTCCAATATGTCATTGGTTTCGTTATTGGCATGAGCTCACTAATGTTTTAAAGAAATTTACGATCTCTCGTATTGATAAGTATTGTTGTCACATTACTTAGTAAGTCCTTTATTGGAGTTACTTATGTGTTGATCTCAAATTACTGTTATCTGCTTACCATGTGCGCGGTTTGGCGCTCGTTCATTGTCTTTTCCTCTTGTTCATTAGTTATTAGGTTATACACGTTATTTACAGTGCGTATTATAGTTTTTTAACCTTACCCTATCTCTTGGGTTGCGTTATTTGGTGTAATTCCTGGTCGCTTCAGCCAGAATGGAGGGAGTAAGTTGCTCCAGACTGAAGCAGGTGCTACCGTAAGGGAGGAGGTTGAGATGACATCCTCGGTTCTGTTTCCTTGCTGTTGAAACTCTGGAGTAGAGAGAAGAGGAATTTACTGGCATGAAGGAAGGGTGGAACAGGTGTGAAAGAAGAGGGAAAGAATGGGTGCAACCGTGAAGGAAAGCCAGGGAAAAGGGAGTTGTAGCTTACCATTTATTTTTTGTAATGTTGTTCTGGTCTTGCTTTTGTAGATCGATGCAGAAGGCTCCAGTTGGGAGTTCTCTTGCTGCCATTACTGCAACAGAAAAGAGTAGAAGTGGGATGGAGATTGAGAGGTATGAGAAGAAGGAGGATAGGAGATGTTGCCGCTCTGCTGGTGCAACCATGAGTTGTATTATTTTTTTCTGTATGTTGAGTTTCTGCATCTGAGAAGAGCAGGATATGGTATGGAAGCTCCAGGCCCTGTTGCAGTACTGAATGTGAACAAAAGAAATGAAGAGTGGGGTGCTGTTGTTGTCTACTTTCTGGTTTCTGTCGAGAGGAAAGGAGTAGCAGCAGGAGTTTGTGTTGCCTAGGAAAGGAAGGGGATAGCAGCTCTCTGTTACGAAGAGATAGGTCGATGGTAATGTGGAAAAGGTTGAGATATGATGTTGTACTAGCTTGTACTTATTTTACTTGTTTAATTCAATCTACTGATGTTTTCTTTTCTTGTTGTGCAGGTGAGCGACCGATTACATATTGAAGGGAGTTTGAATTTTTTTTCCCACTTTGTAATATTATAGCATTGTACATGTATATATATATGTATATAAGTGCCGGTAGTAATATTGGAGGGGGTTTGAAATTTTTCCCACCTTGTAATATTATTGCATTGTACATGTGTATATATATAAATGACTTATTTTTTTGTAATATAGCTTGTATATATATGTGAGTATATATTTGTGTCTATAATTTGTTTAGGGTATATAAAATACTTATATGATTTATTAAGAATATTGGTGGTATTTAATGCATGTATTAATATGTTACATGTGATATTAATTTTAAGAGTTTATTTCTCCTTAATACTATTTTCTCTAGGTTAGAGATTAATGTATAATCTAATGTCCATTTTGGACTATATATATTTTATACCATAATATTTATAGCGATAATTGGTGATGATTTAATTTAATCCTTATTAATTAAAGTAGTAATTATTCAGGGTATTTCACGGACACAAGCTGAGAAGAATCAGACTATGAAAACTTGAGTGTCCGAACTTGTTTCCAGACATTGACGTTCGGACACAAGTCGAATGTTTGAAAACCAGAAAGTAAAAGCGTCCGAATTTGTGTCCGGACATTGATGTTCGGACACAAGTCGAGAGTCGAAACATATAGACATCCGAACATGTAAGTTTGGACATAAGTTCTGACAAAAATCCATTCGTGGTCCGAACATTGGTCCGAACGTGTAAGTTCGGACATACGCCGAGACTTACAATTCAGACCCATCCTCACATGTTGTCCGAACATGTAAGTTCGGATAGATGTTCAGACAGATGTTCGGACACACTCAAATGCCGAAAAAAGAAAAACACTCCAGGGGCCTATCCGAACATGGATGTTCGGACGAATGTTCGAACAGGTCCAGATTTGCGAAATTCAGAACGTAAGTAGAGTTAGAAAAATACATAATGGCTACAAAACAGATACCAATAAGTAGCAAAGGGTCTTGTAAACATATGTAACAACAGTTGTCATAGAAATACAGCGGAAACGAGATTTTAGAATCAACAATTTATAAATCTCAAACTGAATGGTAATTCCAGTGAAGCAATAATATGAAGATAGTTAACAAAAGTTTAACTTGAAACTGTAGCGGAAAAACATTCTAACTAGGGCGTTACCGCCACACTCAATACCCATTGAGTGCTCAGGCATTATTCAACAAAAACAATTTCCAAAACATTGCAACTCAGAATATTGTATCTCAAGACATTATAACTCAACATAATGTTTCAGAGTGATTCCACATTCCTATTCTATGTGGTAGCGCATTCCCAGTCCTCAACTTCAGCAACCATTACCTGGGATCAGAAAACAATATATAAAAGCACGAAGGGATCACGCAAATCAGTGAAACTGAGTAAATTCCATCTCATTATGTAAAATACATTTTTGAAATCCCTTTTACGATTGAGTAAACCAAAAATATAGAACCAATAAACCAACAATCCGAATCCACTTTCCAGCAACAATAACCATTAAAATAATAGGGGAGCTTTCAACAGGAAACAACCACAAATTACAACAAAACAGTCATAAAGGGACTGAATTACCATTCCCCCTCACCTTAAGTTCTTAAGTGTGCACACCCCCTATGTGTAACACCCCTACTACGCACATAACACTAAATGAAATCGCAGCGGAAATAAATAACTAAACAGTAACTAACGCTTCGGTGCTACAACGCCGTCAACCACCCACGTGGTTGACAAGGTAGAATAAATACAAGTGTACCGGTCTGATGATCAGACTCCCGAGCATAAAACTAAACCATAAATACATCATATACAATACCGAGTGTTTACATAACCTTCACTGTATTACACCACTGTTAACTGTCACAACCAAATATACATCACGCCACGGGAGCACAGGCGCATCCCGGGCCAACATCCAAAAGTATTCAAAAGTCAACCACATCCTAGGATCTAGAGCCACTCCGCTTCTTCGATCCTCATCCTGCAGTATAAGAAATATGGATTCCCCGAGGGGGTCAGCAACCCTTGGCTGGTATGGTTAACGCGCAGCCCATCGGCTACCGGGATACGCGCAACTAATTGTCATGATAACATGGCATTCATTTATATACATAACATAACATAACATAACATAACATAACATGTGGCATAGCACCAATAGTGCACAACACAACATCACATACACAGTGGATCTTCGTTCCACAATAACAAACCACAAGGGTCAAATAACACAAGAGCCTAGAGAATGATTCACCCTCATGTTAAGCTCGTTAAACACACTCATTACTGTTATGTTAAACGAACGAGTAACTTAAGTCACAGATGGTTCGGATTTAGTGACCCGAACACACCACACAAACACATGTTCCCACTAAACCGATCATAAGTCAGAATAGGTAAGCTTTGGAGGAAGCTAGCGGGAGATCGAACGCCAAATTAAGGAGAACAATCTTAACAACATAAGAGTCGAATCTGATTCAGATATCTACTCTTAACTTACATGCATGACCGGACAACCGGATTCCTCACTTCCCAGTTAACACTTGTTAGAAGTTCATGGTGGAACTTAACAACCAATACACAATAAGTGGTAAGTCATGTTAGACACACACATGGGAATTGAGTCGCATCACAACTTCACATTAATATGAACAACGGTAAACTCATTACATGATTAAGTCTTATAACGTCATAAACACACAGAAAAACATACAGCACACAAGCCGGTGTAAACCGGTAGACAACAGACTGCAAGAAAACCATACCTTGGTCCTTGCCTTGATTTGTTTCCACCGTAGGTCACTCCTATACATGATTCAAGAATGTCGGTTAATTAACTTACTTAACCTCCAAATTTACTAAGTGTTTAACATGATTATTTGACATGTTTAAATGTCTAACTTACCCTAGGTTACCTTCATTATACACCCTAGGGTTAACTACATAAGTCACATTCTTTTCTGTTTTTTTTTAAGTTTTGGTATGTCCGACCCACCGTCCGACCCACAACTGGGTCGGACCCTTCCAGTGGTTTTCGGGTCTGAAGAACCTTACCTTGTCCGACCCATGTCCGACCCAACCTTCTGGGTCGGACCATTCCAGAGACATGTCCGACCCACGTCCGACTCACTCGACTGGGTCGGACCATTACAGAGAATTTCATCGACCTCAGAACATGCATGTCCGACCCATGTCCGACCCACCCTTCTGGGTCGGACCATTACAGAACATTTTACCGCCTTACAAACATGCCCGTCCGACCCACGTCCGACTCACTCGGCTGGGTCGGACCATTCCAGAACGTTTTCCCTCCTTTGAATTATGACCGCCCGACCCATGTCCGACCCACCCTTCTGGGTCGGACCATTCCAGAACCATTTCCTGACGTCTAACAGAGGCTGTCCGACCCAAACTTGGGTCGGACCCCTGGGTCGGACGTCCTCTAAACTTACCCAAACTTTGTCAAATCTTCACCAAACTTCTCCTAAAGCCTCTTAATGCTTCCTAACAACATTTGGTACCCTTATATCCACATTCAACATCCATGAAACTCATTTTCTAATTCCGTAAGCCTTTACTTATTTCCTTGTAAAATTCCTTAACACTTATGTTATTTCCTCCTTAGTTTTCCCAATGGTATTTCATACCTATGATAACTACTATCCCAAATCCTTTCTCCTCATTTTAACATCATCTCCCAAGCATCATTTCTCACAACTAACTCCTTATGTCATTCTTGAAATCCATTTTCAAATTCACACTTTCTCCTTATTTTACCAAAGTTTGCCTAAGTCTTTACCTAAGTCCAAAATGACTTTGGTACATACTGAAACCTCAAGCTCATGCCTAAGTCCTTGTTACACTCTAGAACACTTAAGACATTATATCTTCTCTTGTAAAACACTTAGTCATTTCCTAACACCTCTAACTCACCAAACCTTATGTAAACACTTAGAACTTCTTGCTTCTTACCTAAATTTTGACATGGATTCCCCTAGAACATTACTAAGCCTAAACACTTTGTTTTCTCCATTAAACACACAAGAACACCTAGAATCACCAAGAACACTCTCATACACAACTTCACCAAATTCACACTACATTACAATATAGTGCATAATTTAAATTGCATGGCACTTAGGCCCTTAAAATGCTTGGCTCTTAGGCCCTTAAGATGCATAAATCATAAACACTGAATTTCCACAATATATTTGCCTTTGACCTGCAAATACACTCAACAACACATATGCCTTTTACTAAGCTCTTGAGAACACTTTACTAAGTCATTCACCATTTGCTCTTTAGGTAGTTTTAACAAGCATTATAAGCTCATTTCTCCTAAGACATTTTAAACAACATTAGGTTAGTAGATTTACCTCTTTTCCAAACAACTTCCTTCTTGTTTCCTTTAAAAACCGGTAGGGTATTTGATTCTTTGTCAAGTTCTAAACAATATACAAACATTATAATGAGTATTCAAGCTATAAGCTTCATCTCATTGTAAACCCTAATTTTACATTGTTTCAAAAACATTAATGTAGTTGTTTTACCTTGATCTTTGAAGAGAGTTTGAATATCTAACAAGAGAGGACTCCACCTAGTCCATGAAGAGTTGGAATGAAGCTAGAACAAAGTCACACAAAGAGCTCCTTCAATAGGTATTTTCGGTTACAACAAAACATGAAGGAATGAAGTTTTTATTGAGATTCCTTACCTAGACAAAGGAGAGTATCAATATGTAAAAATACAAGCTCAAGCTCCTTCAATGGTGGAACTCCATGGCACCGAAATGGTGGTCTTGGAATTTTAAGAAGATAGAAATGAAGAGCTTGATGAGAGGAAGAGATTGGTGGTGTTTGTTTTTGATTTGGACAAGTGAACTAGATTTTACAAGAGATCAAAGAAGAGGTTTAATGGTGGTGTGTGGTATTACCGTGGAAGAGAAGGGAAGAGAGGTTGAGAGAGTTGGAGCCGTGTGAATACAAGGAAATGAGAGAATGAGATAGACTTACTTTTTTGAAGATATTTGTAGTTAAAGTAAAAAGTAGTTTATTTACTTATCATTACTTACTTAATACATTAATAAGAGAGTGGTGAGTCACTACACTTAAGAAAACCGGCCCCCATTTATACTTAGGGGTAATATAGTCTTTACTTGTCAATTTAATTACTTATACAACATATGTTACAAAGTAGCTTATAAAAATCACTATTCATGAAAACAAGGCACATAGAAGTGAAAATTTTGATTTCCCATTGATATAGACTTCCAAATGTGATACTATAGTACACATGTTAATTAAAGAGAAATAATGGACATTTAGCCATTCAAAACTCATTTACAAGACAATTTTTCAAAAATGTGCTTTAAGACTCCTTAAAGCACATTTTGTGTTTAAACTTGTTTTCAAGCTTGGTTTTCTTTGGTAATTGGTTTAATATGTTCATTAGTGTATAACTGAGGTCTTGGTAAGTTCATTAGGTCTTAACCAAGTTTATCCCAAGCTTAGAGCACATTTTGGCTCTTATTGACTTTAAAGCACATTTTGTGTTTTCTTTTGTTTAAATTTGTTTACTAATGTTTCTAAGACTCTTTTTAGTCTTAATATACCATATTTAAATGTTTAAACAATATATTAAGGTTTAGGGTATTTCAATCTACCCCCCTTTAAAGAACTTTGCCCTCAAAGTTCATACTTAAATATTAGAACACGGGAATACTTATAAACAATACTTCCATACATCATTAACAACACACTTACATAACATTGGACACAAGGTCCATACAACATAACATCGGGTACATAACATTGGACACAAGGTCCATACAACATTATCCACATCATTCAGACACAACGGTCTGTAACATAACAACATAGACGATGTATTCAAATACACGTCGTACACACATAACCGAAACAGCTCTACCCCCCTTTAAAAAGGGGTACGCCCCGTACCCTATACACATAAGGACTAAGAAGTAAACAATGACGGGTACTTCGCCTTCATCTTATCTTCCAGCTCCCAAGTGGCCTCCTCAACGTCCTGGTTAGACCAAAGAACTTTCACCAGTCTCACAGACTTATGGCGAGTGTCTCGAGTCTTAGTATCCAGAATCCGTACCGGAGTCTCCACTGATCGCATGGTCGGCTCTAAGGTTAGCCTTTCAGGCTGAAGCACATGAGACGGATGAGACATATACTTCTTCAACTGGGACACATGAAATACATCATGTACCTTGCCCAACTCGGCGGGTAGATCTAGTCTATAGGCTACCGGGCCGATCCGCTCCGTCACAACATAAGGCCCCACATATTTTGGGCTCAACTTGCCCTTCTGGCCAAAATGAAATACTCCCTTCATGGGGGATACTCTCAAAAATACCTGATCGCCCACGGCGAACTCCAGGTCACGTCTGCGCACATCTGCGTACGACTTCTGTCTATCCTGAGCTGCTTTCATGTTAGCCCGGATCTGGCGAACTTCTGCCTGAACTTGTTCAAGATACTCTGGTCCTATAATGACCGTCTCACTCGACTCATCCCAGCATAAAGGCGTGCGGCATGGTCTACCGTACAAGGCCTGGAAGGGAGACATCTTGATCGAAGCATGATAACTGTTGTTGTAACTAAACTCGATCAGATGTAACTTATCAATCCAGCTGGTCTGAAAGTCAAGTGCACAAGCACGTAGCATATCCTCAAGTGTCTGAATGGTGCGCTCACTCTGACCATCGGTCTGTGGGTGAAACGCTGTACTCAATTTCAGTTCAGTACCCAATGCCTCTCGTGTAGACTTCCAATATCTGGATAAGAATCTGGTATCTCTGTCAGATACAATCGTTTTCGGTACACCATGGTGTCTTACAATTTCTTTATCAAAGAGTTTTGCCAGTCTTGCCACTTTCCAGGTGTCCTTCATCGGAATGAATCGGGCCACCTTGGTCAGTCGGTCAACAACAACCCATATCATATTCAGATCTCCCCTTGTAGGCGGAAGCCCTACCACGAAGTCCATGGAAATATCATGGAACTTCCACTCAGGCACTGGCATTGGCTGTACCATACCACCAGGCCGTCGGTGCTCAAACTTGACCTTCTAGCAAGTGAGACACCTCAACACATAATCACTTACATCTTTTTTCATTCCAGTCCACCAAAAATATCTTTTCATACCTTTATACATCTTTGAAGCTCCGGGGTGAATCGAAGTAGTAGAACGATGGGATTCACTCAATATGCACTCCTTCAACTCAGCGCTACTCCTAGGTATACACAATCGGCCATTCAGCCTAATAAGGTCATCATCGTGGAGTCTGAAGTCGTACTTCTGACCCTTGAATGTGCCATCAATAAGCTTCTGCCAGATCTCCAGCATATACTGATCCGTCATCTGAGCACTCCGCACCTCTTCAACCAAGCCAGTATGAGAGACTAGCGAATGGAGAGAGTGTGCTCGGCGACTCAATGCGTCAGCTACCACATTTGCCTTACCCTCTTTATATTGTAGATTAATATCGTAGTCATTCAGAAATTCAACCCACCTTCTTTGCCTCATGTTCAACTCCTTCTGAGTGAACAAGTACTTTAAGCTTTTGTGGTCAGAATAGATTGTCACACTTACCCCATACAAATAATGTCGCCATATCTTCAATGCGAAGACAATGGCACCCAGTTCTAAGTCGTGGGTAGGGTAGTTCTCCTCATGCTTCTTCAGCTGTCGGGAGGCGTATGCTACGACCTTCCCGTGTTGCATCAATACACAACCCATACCTCTACCTGATGCATCGCAGTAGACCTCAAAACCATCTGGACCGTCTGGTATAGTCAGGACTGGTGCAGATGTCAGAGCATCCTTGAGACTCGTGAAAGAACTCTCACAGTCGACTGTCCAGTCGAATGGTGCATCCTTCTTCATTAAGGAAGTCATCGGCTTCGAGACACTGGAGAAGTCCTTCACAAACCTCCTATAATAACCTGCCAGACCGAGGAAGCTCCTGATATCAGTGACTGTCTTCGGCCTAGGCCAGGTGCGCACAGCATCAATCTTTGCCGGATCAACAGCGATCCCGGCCTCAGAAATCACATGTCCAAGAAAGGATACTTGGTTCAACCAAAATTCACATTTCGAAAACTTTGCATACAACTGATTCCTCCTCAATGTTTGTAACACATTTCTCAGGTGGCTTTCGTGCTCACCTCTTGATTTCGAATACACAAGTATGTCATCGATGAAGACTACCACTGATTTGTCCAACTGATCTTGGAACAAACGGTTCATTAAGTCCATGAACTTTGCTGGTGCATTTGACAAGCCAAACGGCATAACTATGAACTCATAGTGCCCATACCTAGTCCTGAATGCTGTCTTTTCGATATCACTGTCACGGATGGCAATCTGATGGTATCCGGAACGTAGGTCTATCTTGGAGAATACTGATGCTCCCCTCAGCTGATCAAATAGATCGTCGATGTGTGGTAAAGGGTAACGGTTCTTCACCGTAACAGCATTCAGCTCCCGATAATCAATACACAGGCGGAGGCTACCGTCCTTCTTCTTCACGAAGAGGACCGGCGCTCCCCATGGTGAAACACTAGGGCGGATAAAGCCCTTGTCGAGTAGGTCTCTCAGCTGCTCCTTGAGCTCTGTCATCTCTGCTGGGGCCATACGATAAGGTGCTTTCGCAATGGGTCCAGTACCCGGAACTAAGTCAATCTCAAACTCAACCTCTCGTGCTGGCGGCATGCCCGGCAGTTCCTTAGGAAATACGTCAGGAAACTCCGACACTACCGGCACATCAGAACTAAACTCTGGGTCTCTCTCTATGTCCTGGACATAGCAGAGGTATACATCACTCCCTCGTCGTAACTCATGATACATGGCCATGGCGGTGATGATCTGTGTCGAAGGCTCTCTGGGCCTCTGGCGGTATGATATGGTAACCCCGGATGGACTCCGAAGAAGCAGTCGATGCTCGGCACATAGGATTCTGCCCTTGTACCGCTCCAACCAGTTCATCCCGACAATCACATCAAATCCAAGTCCGTCGAACTCTATCAAGTCGATCGGAAACTCTTCACCTCTGATTCTTACAACAGCATCTCGGTGGTAGCGGGTACACCTGATCCGCTCTTTCGATGGGAGAGTGACCAAGAAGTCCGGCATCTCATCACCATCTAACCCCAGCCTCTTCGCAAAAGATAGCGAAATAAATGTGTGTGAGGCTCCAGAGTCGAACAAGATCGATGCATCCACGCCATTCACTGGAAAGGTACCGGTGAGGATTGTGCCACTCTTGCCGGCTTCTGCCTCATTGCAGACACTCAGTGTACCTCCCGTTCCGAGTGCACAGCCTAATTCATTGGCAAACTAATAAGTACTGGGTAACAACACGGTTGATATACTTCAATAACTCCACTTTATTCATTAACACCTTCTCTTTACAACATTGTTGGTTTACATGGTTGATATAACTTAACACATACATAACTCCCTTAACATACACTGGCTTAACACATTACAGAATTATACAAGGCTTTAAAATTGTCTGAAGGTCAAATTCAAACGTCCAGGTTTCATGTGTGTGGCATTGATCACTGCCGACGGTGCGGTATTCAGTTTGATCTTCCTGATGCCATGGTATAGCATCCTTGACTGCCCACCCATGACTAACACATCTCCTGACTTTAGTATTAACTTCCTTGCGAGATCAGCACGCTTCTGCTCGCCATACACAAACACTGCGGTATCACCAATGGACCAAGACACCACGGGTACTCCCTTACTTAGAGACTCGGGTGACTCGTCCTTGTCTTGGTGTAAACCTAATCGTCCACCTTTCTGGTAGAAGTTCACAATGCACAAATCTGCTTTCACATCTGGAATTGAATCTGTTTCAACTTGTTGAGCAATTCCCACGGCGTGGTTAACGACCGCACGGAACTCCTCAGGTATACTTGGTATTGTTGCTCCATCTTCAGCTTGCACTTCTTGATATGACTTGGTGTAAGGGTTCCAGTCCTTACCCATGCACATCATCTTCAATTGCATTCTTGATCCGTTCGGATATTTGGGTGTGTAGAAACCTCCAGGTTTAGCTCCAAGTTCGTCGCATCGTCTGATGACATGGATTTGTGCTTCCGGTGTCAGGTATCCACTTAAAAGTATCATACCTGGCTGGATAACCTGACATTGCTCCATTGGAAAGTCGGTGATGTTGATGGTGGTTTCTTCAGGGTTTGGTGTGGGTGGGATTGGATAACATATATTGAAGGTTCCTTTAAGTTTAGAATTATCTAATTAGGTGTCTTTCACACTACACTTTAACTCCTTACTCACATGATAATACACTTGGACTCACGAATACACACATGCATGAAATGCGGTATGCAATCACTTATTACATTCAACAGTTTAGGCGGTACCTGGTCTAGAAGAGGGCCCTGGCGCCTCAGACCGGTCCACCACATTCAGGGTGGCCTTGCTAGGTCCCGACCCCTTCCCTTTCTGGGAATCAGTGTGCCTCTGATCTGTGGGTGGCTGGTTAGCCGTCTTCGGGCCATCAATAGCTGCTGTGGCCTTACCCTTCCACTGCCCCCGGGCTTGTTGACCCTGCTGTTGGGGTTCCGGTAACACTCGTGGTCACGGTGACCCCACTTCTCGCAGTATCGACACTGCACCTCATTTCCCTTGCAGTCCTTACCGGGGTGGTCTCCATTGCACCACTTACAGTAATAGTGGCGCTCCGGTCCAGAGCCCGTGCTAGCTGCTATCACAATACACAATCAATACTTGTCTCACAACTTATCAGCATATACTTCAACTTATCACACAGGATTAAATAATTACCCTTAGGTGGGTAAGAGCGTAGGGGTTTCACCGCATAAGCATATGTGAGCTTCAGTGGCTCCTCAGCTGTGGTGGTTTGGGCTTGGCCCTTGTCACCCTGGTGCTGACTCTTCTGGGGCTAGGGATAAGGTTTCTTCTTCTTCTTTCCTCCCCCGTACCCCTGCGGACTCTGGCCCTCGCTCGTGGCCTTGCGCTTGTGCGCATTCTCCTCGTCCCTCAGACGGACGGTGATTTCCACCTTAGCAGCGGCATGATAGCACTCCTGTATCTAGGATGTCAGTCATGCCCCGCAATACATACTCACAAACTCACATTAATACTCACTTGTAGACTACACATATTCACATCACTCTTTATTTAAATTACCTGCAAGGTAGTATACTCAGCTGGCCCCATCCCATAGCGAAGACGGTGGCTGAGACCGTTGTAAAAACGGTTTACCAGCACCCGGTTCGAGTATCCCAGGTCCGGTAACAGGTGGACAAGGCCGGTGAATGCAGTGTAATACTCATCAACCGACACCTTGTCCCCCTGCCTCAGACTATCCAGCTCCAGGCGCTTGGCCTCTTGAACATGCACAGGGTAGTATTTGGCTCGCAGTAGAGCCGTGTACTCCCTCCATCGAAACTGAGGATCCGCCATCCAATCCTCTCTCACAAGCTTCCACCAGTTCTGTGCCGAACCCTTCAGGTAGTAAGCGGCAAGACGGACCTTAGCCTCTGCAGGTACAGCCAAGGTCTCGTAGGCGGTCTCCAACTCGGAGATGTACGCCTCCAGCTTACGTGGGTCGGTCTCCCCATGAAATGAAGGGGGTCTCAAGTCTGCCAATGCCTTGACCCAGTTGGTCTCTCGTGGCGGTGGCGGTGGTGGTTGAACTCCGGGCATCTGCCCTTGCTGTATCGCAGCTACAAGCTGGGGTACCATCTGGGCTACAACGGCTGCTACAGCCTCAGCCATAACCTGAGCCGTAGTGTTCTCGCCCTGGTCACCCACGTTACCAGTACCACTTCCACGACCTCTACCTCGCGGTCTACCTGCCATCTGATTTCACATAAATATTCATTAGCAATATGCTTGCACACTTATCGGTCCAACGGTTGTAACGCTTCCCGACAATAAGGTATCTCCACACTTAGTTAGTGGTTAACCTTTCCATAATGCTCACTGAAGTAACTGTAGTTAGGTTTCCTAACTCGGTATATCCCTAAGCTCGGTATTCTAGTCATCAGAGCGATACTTCGCTCTGATACCACTTTTTGTAACACCCCTACTACGCACATAACACTAAATGAAATCGCAGCGGAAATAAATAACTAAACAGTAACTAACGCTTCGGTGCTACAACGCCGTCAACCACCCACGTGGTTGACAAGGCAGAATAAATACAAGTGTACCGGTCTGATGATCAGACTCCCGAGCATAAAACTAAACCATAAATACATCATATACAATACCGAGTGTTTACATAACCTTCACTGTATTACACCACTGTTAACTGTCACAACCAAATATACATCACGCCACGGGAGCACAGGCGCATCCCGGGCCAACATCCAAAAGTATTCAAAAGTCAACCACATCCTAGGATCTAGAGCCACTCCGCTTCTTCGATCCTCATCCTGCAGTATAAGAAATATGGATCCCCCGAGGGGGTCAGCAACCCTTGGCTGGTATGGTTAACGCGCAGCCCATCGGCTACCGGGTACGCGCAACTAATTGTCATGATAACATGGCATTCATTTATATACATAACATGTGGCATAGCACCAATAGTGCACAGCACAACATCACATACACAGTGGATCTTCGTTCCACAATAACAAACCACAAGGGTCAAATAACACAAGAGCCTAGAGAATGATTCACCCTCATGTTAAGCTCGTTAAACACACTCATTACCGTTCTGTTAAACGAACGAGTAACTTAAGTCACAGATGGTTCGGATTTAGTGACCCGAACACACCACATAAACACATGTTCCCACTAAACCGATCATAAGTCAGAATAGGTAAGCTTTGGAGGAAGCTAGCGGGAGATCGAACGCCAAATTAAGGAGAACAATCTTAACAACATAAGAGTCGAATCTGATTCAGATATCTACTCTTAACTTACATGCATGACCGGACAACTGGATTCCTCACTTCCCAGTTAACACTTGTTAGAAGTTCATGGTGGAACTTAACAACCAATACACAATAAGTGGTAAGTCATGTTAGACACACACATGGGAATTGAGTCGCATCACAACTTCACATTAATATGAACAACGGTAAACTCATTACATGATTAAGTCTTATAACGTCATAAACACACAGAAAAACATACAGCACACAAGCCGGTGTAAACTGGTAGACAACAGACTGCAAGAAAACCATACCTTGGTCCTTGCCTTGATTTGTTTCCACCGTAGGTCACTCCTATACATGATTCAAGAATGTCGGTTAATTAACTTACTTAACCTCCAAATTTACTAAGTGTTTAACATGATTATTTGACATGTTTAAATGTCTAACTTACCCTAGGTTACCTTCATTATACACCCTAGGGTTAACTACATAAGTCACATTCTTTTCTGTTTTTTTTTTAAGTTTTGGTATGTCCGACCCACCGTCGGACCCACAACTGGGTCGGACCCTTCCAGTGGTTTTCGGGTCTGAAGAACCTTACCTTGTCCGACCCATGTCCGACCCAACCTTCTGGGTCGGACCATTCCAGAGACATGTCCGACCCACGTCCGACTCACTCGACTGGGTCGGACCATTACAGAGAATTTCATCGACCTCAGAACATGCATGTCCGACCCATGTCCGACCCACCCTTCTGGGTCGGACCATTACAGAACATTTTACCGCCTTACAAACATGCCCGTCCGACCCACGTCCGACTCACTCGGCTGGGTCGGACCATTCCAGAACGTTTTCCCTCCTTTGAATTATGACCGTCCGACCCATGTCCGACCCACCCTTCTGGGTCGGACCATTCCAGAACCATTTCCTGACGTCTAACAGAGGCTGTCCGACCCAAACTTGGGTCGGACCCCTGGGTCGGACGTCCTCTAAACTTACCCAAACTTTGTCAAATCTTCACCAAACTTCTCCTAAAGCCTCTTAATGCTTCCTAACAACATTTGGTACCCTTATATCCACATACAACATCCATGAAACTCATTTTCTAATTCCTTAAGCCTTTACTTATTTCCTTGTAAAATTCCTTAACACTTATGTTATTTCCTCCTTAGTTTTCCCAATGGTATTTCATACCTATGATAACTACTATCCCAAATGCTTTCTCCTCATTTTAACATCATCTCCCAAGCATCATTTCTCACAACTAATTCCTTATGTCATTCTTGAAATCCTTTTTCAAATTCACACTTTCTCCTTATTTTACCAAAGTTTGCCTAAGTCTTTACCTAAGTCCAAAATGACTTTGGTACATACTGAAACCTCAAGCTCATGCCTAAGTCCTTGTTACACTCTAGAACACTTAAGACATTATATCTTCTCTTGTAAAACACTTAGTCATTTCCTAACACCTCTAACTCACCAAACCTTATGTAAACACTTAGAACTTCTTGCTTCTTACCTAAATTTTGACATGGATTCCCCTAGAACATTACTAAGCCTAAACACTTTGTTTTCTCCATTAAACACACAAGAACACCTAGAATCACCAAGAACACTCTCATACACAACTTCACCAAATTCACACTACATTACAATATAGTGCACAATTTAAATTGCATGGCACTTAGGCCCTTAAAATGCATGGCTCTTAGGCCCTTAAGATGCATAAATCATAAACACTGAATTTCCACAATATATTTGCCTTTGACCTGCAAATACACTCAACAACACATATGCCTTTTACTAAGCTCTTGAGAACACTTTACTAAGTCATTCACCATTTGCTCTTTAGGTAGTTTTAACAAGCATTATAAGCTCATTTCTCCTAAGGCATTAAACAACATTAGGTTAGTAGATTTACCTCTTTTCCAAACAACTTCCTTCTTGTTTCCTTTAAAAACCGGTAGGGTATTTGATTCTTTGTCAAGTTCTAAACAATATACAAACATTATAATGAGTATTCAAGCTATAAGCTTCATCTCATTGTAAACCCTAATTTTACATTGTTTCAAAAACATTAATGTAGTTGTTTTACCTTGATCTTTGAAGAGAGTTTGAATATCTAACAAGAGAGGACTCCACCTAGTCCATGAAGAGTTGGAATGAAGCTAGAACAAAGTCACAAAGAGCTCCTTCAATAGGTATTTTCGGTTACAACAAAAACATGAAGGAAATGAAGTTTTTATTTGAGATTCCTTACCTAGAAGCAAAGGAGAGTATCAATATGTAAAAATACAAGCTCAAGCTCCTTCAATGGTGGAACTCCATGGCACCGAAATGGTGGTCTTGGAATTTTAAGAAGATAGAAATGAAGAGCTTGATGAGAGGAAGAGATTGGTGGTGTTTGTTTTTGATTTGGACAAGTGAGCTAGATTTTACAAGAGATCAAAGAAGAGGTTTAATGGTGGTGTGTGGTATTACCGTGGAAGAGAAGGGAGAAGAGAGGTTGAAGAGAGTGTGGAGCCGTGTGAATACAAGGAAGAAATGAGAGAATGAGATAGACTTACTTTTTTGAAGATATTTGTAGTTAAAGTAAAAAGTAGTTTATTTACTTATCATTACTTACTTAATACATTAATAAGAGAGTGGTGAGTCACCACACTTAAGAAAACCGGCCCCCATTTATACTTAGGGGTAATATAGTCTTTACTTGTCAATTTAATTACTTATACAACATATGTTACAAAGTAGCTTATAAAAATCACTATTCATGAAAACAAGGCACATAGAAGTGAAAATTTTGATTTCCCATTGATATAGACTTCCAAATGTGATACTATATAGTACACATGTTAATTAAAGAGAAATGATGGACATTTAGCCATTCAAAACTCATTTACAAGACAATTTTTCAAAAATGTGCTTTAAGACTCCTTAAAGCACATTTTGTGTTTAAACTTGTTTTCAAGCTTGGTTTTCTTTGGTAATTGGTTTAATATGTTCATTAGTGTATAAATGAGGTCTTGGTAAGTTCATTAGGTCTTAACCAAGTTTATCCCAAGCTTAGAGCACATTTTGGCTCTTATTGACTTTAAAGCACATTTTGTGTTTTCTTTTGTTTAAATTTGTTT
Source organism: Limonium bicolor (assembly GCA_023374045.1). NCBI lineage: Eukaryota > Viridiplantae > Streptophyta > Magnoliopsida > Caryophyllales > Plumbaginaceae > Limonium > Limonium bicolor. Next base: position 197,706,322 of record CM041779.1, on the reverse strand, counting down.
ACTAATGTTTCTAAGACTCTTTTTAGTCTTAATATACCATATTTAAATGTTTAAACAATATATTAAGGTTTGGGGTATTTCACTATGAATCATTAGTCCATAGAGTAGATCATAGAGCTTAACTGCAGTAATTGTTTGCAGCGCAAAAGATATAATATATAATAGATATATATATATATATATATATATATATATAATATATAAAAATTCATGGTCATGGTCCAGAGTACCAACATGGTGAGTCAGGGAGCACTAAGAACTTCAACAAGGTGTAGTCAGGGAGCACCAAGAACTTCAAAAGTAATTAATTTCTAGTGAAAAGCTCCCAAAACTAAATCCATCTCCAATTGTAAAATACCACAATGAATTCGTAACACACAAAATACAATTCCAATCCTCCAACCAAAATTGAGGTTTCCAAGATACCTTTTGATGAATAAAATTCACGCCAACAAAACAATCATGAGCACAGAATTTATCTGATTATTCTCGTGACTCAAGAAAACAACTCGACAATATCATAAGAAGCGCTCACCATAGATACCGGTGTCTAGATTAATAATAATCAACAATCAGAGTACGCCAATCACAATCAAAATAAATCAAGACCCTATCTAAGTAATAGACCTTACCCTCCTTAATGTCTATACCAGCACCAGGGAAGAATTCTACAGAATCAAGAAGGAACGAGAAATATTGTATTTGGGAAGGAGAGCGTAGAAACTTCGTGTTTGTAGATGTAGAGTGGTAGTGAAGAACGTGATTTAAGTAGAGCAGTAATGGTAAGAAGGGAGGAGAAACATATTTTAATTATATTAATATTGTAAATAGTGTTAGGAGTGTAAATAAGTCACTTAAGAGATACTCAGTTGAAAGTAATAAGTAATAATCAAATAATTAATTGAATTAGGTGAGAAGTAAACGATTTGTCCGTTGTGTAAAGATAAGGATGGGCCTAAATATCTATTAAGAGAGATAAGATATTTATTTTAAAAAGAGGGAAATAAAAGTAGAATTGATTTATTAATTGAAATAAGAAGTAATACCGTTAAGTTGGTAGAAAACTGGAATGATGTCAAATGAGTGGGGAGGAGGGAAAGAAAGTTATTAACATATAATTATTTTGGAAGAAATAAAATAGAGTTAAGTTCTTAAAATTGGGAGGACGTTGTAACCTCGATAGGGGATAGTAATATTAATTAATTTGAGAGAAGGAAAAAAATGAGAATATTAAAGTATGATTAATCTAGAGGAGGAAAAAGGAAAAATAGAATAGTTGTTTTAGCTTCCCTGGGCCTACTAGTAGTTGCTAATTCCGGGTAATTTATTAACAAACTGTCTAGCATTTACCCAATCCCACTAATTAATATTATGAATTCCATAGCGCAAAATTCGTGGGTATTTCAATATGTGTGTTTACAGTTTTTATTTTATTTTATATATTGTCCTTGCATGTTGAATGATATGATATGGAGTGTTATTCATGCTTGAATTATACTTAATGTGTGTAAGTTCAAATGAGACAAGTATCAAATAAATGTAATTGAATATATAAGTGTAAGTAATGACAAGAAATACGTATTTGAGAAAGGATGATAATTATTGGATATGATATCCATATTCTATGAGCAGCCTAAGAATGTTTCTTAAGTAATGTGGAAGGAAAAGTTATTATCACATGATGAGTAAAAACATGGATATGAGAATCATATCATATGGTGGGGTATTAATTAATGATGGGAATCCAAGAGGTTCTTGGTCGCGCGTTGTGATCACGAGTGGATGACTGAGATCAGGTCTGCTCAAGGTATATGGTAGTCCAACGAGTCGATTGATCGTTGGCCGGATCACACTATCTGGTGTCGGCTACTGCCGTAGGTGTCCCACCTTATAATGGGGGAATCGTGTCACCTTCTAACACGGTTGCACATCAGGGTTATGGGATGAAGTAATTGAGAACTAAACTATACTCATAATGCGATGACATACTTAACAGTTATTATAAGATACTATGAACCTTAATAAGTTTGAAGGCTTGGAAATGTATGTGCTCAAACTATTTATGAATTATTTGTTGTGTGTTTATCTTTTGCTTGAATTTAATTATGTGATTAATTCTATTGTATTCATGATATGGTTGTTGTCTTGTGAATGATTGGGATGTTTATATGTTATGTTTTATTGAATTGTTGGAAATTGGATTATAATAAAATGGGTTGCATGTAAACTTTGACCAAATAACTCAAGTGTGGTTTGAAGGTGTATGAGGATTATATAATAGCATACTCAGAGTTGGGCTAACCCGTATAACAATGTTTTTACAGGTATGTAAATGAAGATGCTTAGTCAGAGTGCGGGAATGTGTAGCTCTGGGATAGATGCTAAATAGTGTGCTTAGATAAATGTGATTATATAGTTATGCACATACGTTCTTGTTAGTTGGTTGGTAGCCTTGTTGTGCATTTAGGTGTACAACGACGGTAACATCCCGTAGAGGTTAGAGATTTCTGTTGCTGCTAAGAGGATAACTAATTGGTGTAATAAGGATTAATGGTATTGTTAATGATTAGGAACATGGGATGTTACAGGTTACTATATTATGCTCGGAGGCTGCCTTCTCAGCTGTGTAGACACCAAAAATTCTCACCCCATAGAGCAAAATTCAGACAAATAAATAAAATTAGAAGGTCGTCGCCTTACTTTCCAAAACTTACTGATGTGCATACCAAAATGAAACTGTCATTTCGAATTTTTCAAATCAATTTTCAAAGCATCCATTTTGCAAACCCTTCCCTTTTTATTATTTACTTATTTTACCATTTTATTTTCGATTATTTCATGTTAGTCAGTTATATTTTATCACTTATTTATTTGCCTATTCATTTTATTTTTGGTTCATGCTATTTCGTTACTTGTTTATTTTATCTCATTTCCTTTCATTACTTTGACTTGTATTTTCTTTATTACTACTTATTTTTTATTTTTTATTTATCATTATTATTTTAGAATCATTTTCATCATTTAATGTACCTTTTCACTATTATATTCCATACTAGCATATTTTGCTTTGTCGCTAATTCGATTAAACTCCCTATCATCTCATTTTATTTTGTTACTTTTTTAAAATTTGATCTTATTTATCGTTATTCGTACATATCTAATTCATTTTCTTTTTTTATTATTGTGTTTGTTTATATTACCGCAATCAATGTACTAGTACCGTTTCATTATTTCATGTACTTATTATTATGCTATTCCATTTGTTTTATACTTTATTATGTTTTGTACTTTATTATTTACATTTCATAATTTCATGACTCACAAAAAGAAAACAAATCTTTTTATTAGATTAAACACTTTCATTTTATTGTATATTCCCATTTAAATCGATATCGTTTTTTGAGGCATCATCTAGTTCGAATTCAAACTTTAGTTTTATTTCTTGTGTTTATATTTTGAATTCTGTTACAGCTTAATTGGTTAGAATGTTCACTTAGGAACCTATAGGTCATGTGTTCAAACACTGGCAAGGGTGTCATGGCTTTTATTTTTCTCCTAGCTCGTGTCAGAGTTTAACTAATGGATTTTAATTTTCTCCTACCTCGTGTCAGAGTTTAACTACTAATTCTCGCATAAATATGCTGAGTGTTGTCATAGCGAGGCCGGTTAGTGTAGCTGAGGAGGAAGACAAAAGTCTCGATGAAATACCCCGAACTTAAATAAGGTGATTAACTAATTCTAATATGGTATTTAAGGGCCTAATAGCGCCTAAAGAGTATTGGTGAAGAAAATAAAACCAAAAGAAAAGAGAAAACGCTTAAAAAGTGAAAAACGTAAAAAGGAGTGTTAAGTGACCATAGGAGGAATACGACCTTGACAAGGGTCTGAGATGGATTTCCAGAACTTAATAATGCCTAAATAATATACGGGAACAATTCCCGAAGAAAACGGATCCATAAAATGAATTAAAAACGCTAATAAAGCTTTAGAGCACGTTTTTCGAGAAAACCCGAAAACGTGACTTTGAATGGTCAAATGAACCCGTAAAAATTATAGTCAACCAAATAACTATAATTAAATGTTAATGGAAGCTTAAGAACAATTAAAATCAAAGAAACGAGAAAAATCCGGAAAACGGGCTCGGCTAGTGAATAGTGCTAAAACCGGATAAATTAACGAGCGTTTCTGTAAAAGACGAAAAATGCTCCAGCAGGTGTATACAGTGGGGGCCGGTTTTATTAATTAAATCAGCCTCCCCCTTTCTTTTATTAGTAAGTAAGAAAGAAAAGAAAAGAAAGAAAAGGAAAAAGTAGAAAAAGGACACCCCTCCCTCTCTCTCCTCTCATTTCTCTCTTCTCTCCCCTTCCTTCCTCCTTCCCAGCCGGAAACATACCCCCTTCCCCTTTGCTGGAGATTTCAAGAAGCTCATCCATGGCTTCTCCTCCTTCTCTCCCTTGTACAAGCTAGCTCCATGCTTCAAATGAAAAATAAACCACATATTTGAACTTCTCTCACCAAGCTCTACCATTCTCTCCTTTCAAAATCTCAAAAGGATAAAGTTGACCTCCATGGGTATGCCCCATTGGTGAAGAAAATAGCATCTTCTTGAAGCTTGGAGGCTCCTCATTCTTCTAAGGTAAAAAGTTCCAAGGAAAAACTCACTTTCCTCCATCTTCTTCTTGGCCGATTTTACCCCCTTTGTAATACTTGTTTTCTTCTTGTTTTGGAGCTTTGAATTATGTCTCCAATGGTGGTGGGACCTCCTTTCTTGATTCAAGGTTTAAAACCCCTTCAAGATCTTCCAAAGGTAAACCCTAACTTTGTGCTTTAAGCCTCTCTTGAATCCTAGGGTTAATTCAAATGTGCCTAAGTGATTCTACTTAGTCCCATTGTTCTTTTGAATGGTAATTTAGTGTAGTGGGCATTTGAATTGCCTTGACCTATTAGAGCCAAGAGAAATGGAGAAGAGGAGAATGAAAAAGAAACTTGGAAGATTAAGGTAAAAAGCTTACCTTAATGTTTATTTTGATTCCCCTAGAATTTGGGATAGGTTAAATAAATAAATGAACCCAAAACATGAAATGAAATCTGAATCGGACATGTGTGTGGTAGTTAGTGGAGAGAATGGTGATTGAATTATGATTTAAGGGCCTAAGAGCCAAGCATTTAAGTTATTGGGTATATGGTTGTGCTTGATGAGATTTGGTGAGCTTAATGAGATTTAAATGTGTGTTATGTGCAGGTAGGATCCCATGTGGATATGGCTAGTGAATGAATTAGGAAATGTAAGAAAATGATGCTTTGGGCAATGTAAATATTGTAGGTGAGTTATGGCAAAATTTTGGTAGAAATAAAGTGCTTTAGGTGTTGCTATGGGTGAGAAAGGACCTAGGGTTCACTAGGTGTATCTAAGGGTTTGGTTTGGTGGAAGTAGACACCCATAGATGGTGGTTGAACGCTTGGAAATGGAAGAGTAAAAATCTGTAGCAAAGAAGGTGTTTTAGTGTTTTGAATTCCTAGGGAAAAGGCCTATGGTGCATGACCTTGGAAATGGAGGATGACCATGAGTAATGAATTTATGAATTGTTAGAAGGGAGTTGGAATGATCAAATGAGTTGAGGATATGATACACTACCTAGTGAAAGGTTGGAAAATGCACTAGAGTGCATGAGTGCAAAAGTGAGAATTTAAGTTGTAGAATTGGGCAAGAATGGAGTATAAGTATGACTAATGATTTGGGAATGTTTAAGGAGTGTTTAGGGGTACTTAAACATGTAGAAAACATTAGAAAACATGTGGAAATGATTAGGAAATGATTGGGTGAGAATTGAGGTGAATTTGGAGTCCAAAGTGAGTAATTAAAATGGGTACTGGGCTGGACCGACCTTAGGACTGACCTTGGTAGGGTCGGTCAGCTCGTAAATTGCAAATCCGGAGCATTCTAACATAGGCCGACCTTAGGACCAACCTTGGTAAGGTCGGTCGGGCTTAAATTTTCAAATCCGGAAGTCTTCTGACTTTGACCAACCTTAGGACCGACCTTGGTAAGGTCGGTCGGACTGGAATTTTGTAAATCCGTAACCTACTGACTTCGACCGACCTTGGGACCGACCCTAGGCAAGGTCAGTCGGGTCAAACAAAAAAAAATGGAATGTAAATGTGAGAATCTATATGTATATATATATATATATATATATATATATATATATATATATATATACATATGTATATACATATGGGTGGCATTAGTAGTAAATCATTGAGAGAGTAATGAAGAAGTTGAGAAACTTAAGTACACATGAGTAAACTGAGGATTAACTGGATAACGGGGTAAGTACGGGAGTTGTAACACCCCAATTTTTGGACCTAATTTTTTTTCTCTCTTTGTGAACATTACAGCGGAAGACTTACTAACTCATCCCGGGGTGCTACCGCCACACTCACTCACTAGTGAGTGCTAAGGCTAACTACCACTATCTCTTCCAAATTAGGTTACACTTTTAAGCCATTATATAATCAGAATATAACCACAACTTATACAGACTTACATCAACATTATTAGCCTATACAAACTGTTTAACCCTAATACATAAGTACTTTTGGGAATAATTACAACACCCTCTAACTTTAATTTCTATTTCTCTTTAGCTCCACTCTCTCAAGCAACTTCATGACTAGGGGTAAACACCATCCTTTCCTGTACCTGTGGTCAGTCATACAATCACAGAGAAAAGACCACAGGGCATAATGCTAAAATCAGCAACGCTGAGTAACTCCCATCACAACATGTAAAATACATTTTATCCTTATAAAACTCCAAGAATATATTGATAAGTGTCCAAATGAGCATGTTTTATAGGTGTATTTTATATATTATTTTAGCACTTTTCTTGCTCATTTCTCCACTTCGGTTAGTTTTCCTCTAGTTTATGTTTTATTATTATCTCACAAATTTATTGGTTTAACATGAGAAAAACCAAGCTGTAAGTAAAGTAGACGAAGTGACGAACACATAGACGCAAACGGCTCAGAAAACGGAGTCCAAACGAAGAATCTAGAGCCGGTCAAAACTCGTAGAAGAAATAAGCGTGTACGTCGTGAAAACAGGCGGACAAGACACAAGTGTGTCCGCTTGGTTAGAGGCGGACAAGACACAAGTGTGTCCTCCTGTTAAGAGGCGGACAAGACACAAGTGTGTCCTCTTGTTAAGAGGCGGACAAGGAAGACATGCTTCCGCTTGTTCTTAGGCGGACAAGGAACACATGCTTCCGCCTGTTACGGGGCGGACTCACACATAAGGAACCGCCTGTTTTGAGGCGGTTGCTTAGGCGGTCATGACTAAAAATCAGTCACGCCAGTTTTCTTCGCGTCGACTTCGCCCGTCGACTTGTTTCTGCCATAACCATCTAACACCTTATTTTCCTCAGCTTTGTCCCCTGCGCAATAAATGAGCAATCAGTGAGCAATCAATCTGCTCTTTCTGCCACTTACCTATCTGCTGCTTTTTCCTTCCTCTATATAAACACACACATCCACGACCCAATCAATCCATCCACGACCCAACATCCACTTCACCACAAACCTCACGCCATCTCATTTCTTTTCTCCCGCCTTCTCCATTTTATTTATTTCACATTCCACCACATCCACCTCTAGTCCTACGTATACAAAATAGCAGAGCGAGCAGGAGTGATTACAGATGATTTCTATTACTCTTGTTTCTGTTATTCTATTTAATATGTTAGGCTAGAATATTTATACTCTGGGAACGGTTATTATGTGTTTGTATTAATTATGCATTATTTTTACTGGTTTATTTAAATACAGTTTGTTACGTTTAAACTGCTTTACTAAATCTATTTTGATCAGACCGGTGATAAATAGATAGGTTAATTAAGACGTAAAACTGGAGGAAACTTGTTATGATTTAATAAGTTAGTATTCAGTTGCAAATGTAATTCCTCAAATACTCCTCTGCCGTTTGCAGGCTTTTGCTTGAGTTTTCATCGGACCTTGCATTACAGGTGAACGAGTTCTTATGAGGCTATGACTTAGTCCTTAAGATAATTACAGGAACCTTGCCAAATTATTAAACCAGTAGAGATAACTTAATTATGCAGATTATAATAACCTGACCCAGAGTTCCATTTAATTTATCTGTTAACTTAGTTTATTTTATCTGTCCTTTTTATTCATATACAAGTCAATTAATCCCCCCTTTTAGTGACACGCTTAGGTACTATTATATGTATATTAGTCCCACGGTTCGATATCCGGTCGCTTACAATTCACTATACTACCACGACCGGGATTTGTTTGCAGCCCGACGTTTATTTTGAGTTGTTAATTTCTTTTCTTTTAATTTTACACCAGTTTAACCACTCACTTTACAACGTCTGCAAAATGGCGCCGTTGCCGGGGACTAGTTTATTCTAGTCCCTAAGCCCCGGATTATTCACTTGTTATATTAAAATATTTTGTCTATATTATTTTTGTTTGTTGTTTACATTAATTATCTAATATATATTGTTTATATTATTTTTTATCTTTGTTTCTAACCTGTTTATTTCTAATCTGTTTTATTAGTTTCGTTTTGTATACAGAAAAACACAAAAAAAAAAAAATCTGTACGTGGCAAATGGAAGAAGCGCTCGAATATTGGCAGGATTTATATTGCTCCATATGTGGGGGAGCTCATGATTATGAGGATTGTCTCATATTTCAAGAGCAACTCTGGTTAGAAGATCAACCAGACTACCTGGAGAGAATCGCTCAACAACAGCAGCAACCAAAGAGCGAAACAGTTCAAGAGGTAGAACACCCCACTACAGACGAGCCAATCATGGAGTCTCCTCCCTCTCAAATCAACTACCGTTATTTTCCCTCCTTCTCTATAATTTACCCAGACAATGAGGATACTTACATCCTCGAAAATGAAGAGAAGGAATTGCCATCACCTCCCGCCAATATATCCAAACAAAACGCCACTATCACCTTTAAAGAATTAACTTTCTCTGAAGATGATTTTAATCAGCGTTCTTTCTATGAGCCTCACCCACAAGAGGAGGATGTTTACATCCTCCAATTTGAGGAAGAAAAAGCATCACTGCCGGGTCTTCTGTTAGAACTACGTTACCGGCAGTACCTCCTCAAACACCAGGTTTTGTGGAGTATTCATTTTCCTATTTTATTTGCCGAAGTAACGTTTTGTTTTGATCCAGGTGGTTTGCTTTTAATTACTGCTAACATTGTTATCCTGGCAGAATTGTTGTCTACTTATATTTTTGATCCAGGATAACGAAGCAGGCGTCTAGCCAAAGACGTTAAAGAAGGGCAGCTTCCCGGGAGGCAACCCGGGTGTACTTTTATTTTATTTTGTTTTTTTTTGTTCTTTTTAATTTTCAGGTTCTCTTTAAATTTTATTTTTGCTAACTTTTAACCCCGTTTGTAGTATAGTTGCTTCTAGTGTCTTATGCAGGTGCACCTTCATATCTACACCGCAACCAAGCTACGCTACTTGAGACTGAAGCTCAAGTGTGAGGGAAGTCCTTTAACAACTAGCAAAAATAATATCAGGGGAGTACCAGTTTCTTTAATTTTGCTTTTAATTAAGTAAAAACTGCAGAGGAGCGTTTATGTGCTTAAATGTTTATTTGTGATCTTTGTGTTATCTCTATTTTATCTACTTGCCGAAAAGGTCTTCTGAAACCATCCCTTGTTTTTCTGGTGAACAATGAGGATATTGTTCAATTTAAGTGTGGGGGAGTGTGCCCTTTTCGGTAACATTTTGTGCTTAAATGTTTAATCTCTCTCCTTATCATGCGTTTGTCCAATTCAAATATTATGGACCCTTTATATGTGGGTTGTTCTCTTTAAGAATAAATATTATTATGAATTATAGGATAAATGGTACAAATTTTAAAATTTTGATTACTTTTGAGGAGCATTTTATATGCGGTGTGACCAAATAATCTACAAATGGTTGGATTTTATTGCTCAGGGTTTCTTTCTGTCTTGTCTCTTAGGGATTGCTAAGGGGTGCTTCTCTATTGAAAAAAAAAAAGAAAAAGAAGAATACAATAATAAGGGACTTGCGAGACACCATTGGTAACCAACAAAAGAGAGTTGAGTGTTCTTAAATACAAAGGCGTGATGCCTATATTTTCTCATCTCTTATGCAAAAGTGAAACAAATGCATGAATCTATTTTTCCTTTTGTTTTCTCCTCAATGCCCATTCTTGAGAGAAGTTGGCCATGGTAAAAGTTCTCAAAGTCACCTAAAAGAAACATTGAAGTACCTTGGATCATATCCCGAAACTCTATATTTTATTTTTACCCTGAGCACACCTATGCCCAGCAGTTAATTTTTCACACTCCTCAATAAGTTAAAAAAATCATGTTTATCCTACCCTTCATAATAATATTTGTTAGTATTGAGCATTCCCTACTTACTTGGTTACGTGATTTTGCTTGAGGACAAGCAAAAAGATAAGTGTGGGGGTGTGATAAGTGTCCAAATGAGCATGTTTTATAGGTGTATTTCATATATTATTTTAGCACTTTTCTTGCTCATTTCTCCACTTCGGTTAGTTTTCCTCTAGTTTATGTTTTATTATTATCTCACAAATTTATTGGTTTAACATGAGGAAAACCAAGCTGGAAGTAAAGTAGACGAAGAGACGAACACATAGACGCAAACGGCTCAGAAAACGGAGTCCAAACGAAGAATCTAGAGCCGGTCAAAACTCGTAGAAGAAATAAGCCTGTACGTCGTGAAAACAGGCGGACAAGACACAAGTGTGTCCGCTTGGTTAGAGGCGGACAAGACACAAGTGTGTCCTCCTGTTAAGAGGTGGACAAGACACAAGTGTGTCCTCTTTGTTAAGAGGCGGACAAGGAAGACATGCTTCCGCTTGTTCTTAGGCGGACAAGGAACACATGCTTCCGCCTGTTACGGGGCGGACTCACACATAAGGAACCGCCTGTTTTGAGGCGGTTGCTTAGGCGGTCATGACTAAAAATCAGTCGCGCCAGTTGTCTTCGCGTCGACTTCGCCCGTCGACTTGTTTCTGCCATAACCATCTAACACCTTATTTTCCTCAGCTTTGTCCCCTGCGCAATAAATGAGCAATCAGTGAGCAATCAATCTGCTCTTTCTGCCGCTTACCTATCTGCTGCTTTTTCCTTCCTCTATATAAACACACACATCCACGACCCAACATCCACTTCACCACAAACCTCACGCCATCTCATTTCTTTTCTCCCGCCTTCTCCATTTTATTTATTTCACATTCCACCACATCCACCTCTAGTCCTACGTATACAAAATAGCAGAGCGAGCAGGAGTGATTACAGATGATTTCTATTACTCTTGTTTCTGTTATTCTATTTAATATGTTATGCTAGAATATTTATACTCTGGGAACGGTTATTATGTGTTTGTATTAATTATGCATTATTTTTACTGGTTTATTTAAATACAGTTTGTTACGTTTTAAAGGTTATCTCGCACCTTTTTAATAAATGTCATGAGTTTATTAAACTGCTTTACTAAATCTATTTTGATCAGACCAGTGATAAATAGATAGGTTAATTAAGACGTAAAACTGGAGGAAACTTGTTATGATTTAATAAGTTAGTATTCAGTTGCAAATGTAATTCCTCAAATACTCCTCTGCCGTTTGCAGGCTTTTGCTTGAGTTTTCATCGGACCTTGCATTACAGGTGAACGAGTTCTTATGAGGCTATGACTTAGTCCTTAAGATAATTACAGGAACCTTGCCAAATTATTAAACCAGTAGAGATAGCTTAATTATGCAGATTATAATAACCTGACCCAGAGTTCCATTTAATTTATCTGTTAACTTAGTTTATTTTATCTGTCCTTTTTATTCATATACAAGTCAATTAATCCCCCCTTTTAGTGACACGCTTAGGTACTATTATATGTATATTAGTCCCACGGTTCGATATCCGGTCGCTTACAATTCACTATACTACCACGACCGGGATTTGTTTGCAGCCCGACGTTTATTTTGAGTTTTTAATTTCTTTTCTTTTAATTTTACACCAGTTTAACCACTCACTTTACAACGTCTGCATATATAATCATAACAACAAAGATAGTGGAACAATACAACCTTTAAGACAAGATAATAGCATAGCACAACCATAACAGGGCTAACACATTTGAACCACAGAATCGCACCACCTGTTGCTTACCTTGGCATAAGGTGCATAAATGATTATTCAAAGATATTACCAAACATCACTCACCAAAACAATCAATATCAACAGTAGACACATAGCAATTTATCAAGATCCACCTAGTACAACATCCAACACCATGGTACAATTTCCACCTGTCCTCGGGCAATCGGTCTTTCGACATAGAGCACTAACACTCTCGACCCCTCGGATAATTCCCCTCACCCCATGTCCTTAAGTGTGCACACCCCCTATGAATCATCAGTCCATAGAGTAGATCATGATGGCTTAGCTCCAATACATTGGTACGAGCAAATGATGAAAGACCCCAATACATTGGTAGGGGCATTCTCAGTAAACTCCAATACATTGGTAGGAGTAAATAATCAACAATCACTTTTAACAAATGGGTAGGCACTTCCTTGCCTTACCCCACACTTCCATATCAGCATAACACAAGAATATAGCATCACAATGAGCAACATAATCAGACATAGCAATTGCTGGACAGAAACTACGAAATAACGACATTAATGATTTATCGTTATAACGATTTGCACAATTATATGCAACCAAGCAATTTCATTTAAGTTCTACTTGATCCAAGTTGCTAACCAGCTTTGTGTTATCAACATAACACTCAATGATCTCTAAAACACAAGATATTCAACTCATAACAACACCTTCACACTTGGCTGTACAAAATAATAATATCGACAATAACAATTTTACAATCATTGTAACAACTTGTGCACTTATGTGTATTCAAGAGATTTCACTAAGTGTGAGCCTCGATTTTAAACCCTATCCTATGTTGATTAAGTTGATTGGGATCTAGTCGGGTTTTAGGTCCACTTATAACCTAAGGTTAATAACTATGTCATATAACAATAATTATTAAAACCTAAGCTAGCTCACTGGAACCTATTGTGAGTCGCCACCTAATTTTTACCTAGATCAAATTAGGAAAGGAGAGTTCAGGTTCGGGGGCTTGATATTCGACTTAATTAGGGTTCAATTACTTTCATTACCCCTAGAAGTCGTTTTTCCTCTACTTAGTTTAATTACGGCTTATTACGAGTCGTTTTAACCTAAGTGCGCGAGCTTCTGTTTTTTGTGTTTTTTAGCATTTTTTGACTGAAAATAAAAGTGAAAGTTGAAATTACCTAAACTAGGGTTTCAGAGGCAGAATTAGGTCAAATTTTGTTAACGTCCGTAGCCACGGACCTAATGTCCGTAACCACGGACCCTAGTTAACCTATGTGAAAATAAAAGTCGAATTAAACAGAAAACAAAAATTTGAAAAGTCCGGGGCCACGGACATCACGGACAGGATGTCCGTAGGCCCGGACATAGTTAAGCAAAACCTAAATTTTTAAAATTTTAAAATCCCGCCGCCGTCCGTGGGTGTCTGTGGCCACGGACAACCCATCCGTGGTCCCGGACCATAGGTCCGAGATCCCGGACCACCCACGGACAGGGGTTTCATGGTGGTTCCCGAAGGTGTTTTCGGCTCAAAATTTATGCACGTGTAGCCTGAAAGGTATACAATTCGTTAGTAATTAAAAGATTGCAGTTTGAAGTCGAATTATGTATGAAACTTGACGAACAAGTAACAAGGCAGAAACAAAAGTAATTAGCAATACAAAAGCGTAAAAAGGTTAGTTTGAACCCAAAATTTGACAGAGAGTTAATAAGGTCGTGGAGAGTTAGAAAAGTAGAATTGCAACCTGTTTTACCTTCGAATTCAGGAGGATTCTTCACGTCAGGATTCTTCAGAGGCTCCGATGGTGCCAGTTCCGGATTGAGTTCGACCCGAGCTTCTGGTTGTTGATTGTTGGAGGTGTTCTTCACGTTTTGGAGGTGGTTTGGTTGATGTTTGATGATTGTTGATGTGTTTGGAATTGAAAAATGTGTTTAGATGGTGATTTCGGGGGATTTTTGATGTGATTTTGGTGCTTGGATGTGTAAAAACGTGAAGAGAATGAGACGGCTGCCTTCTTTGAGGGTCTAGGGTTCTTGAGGTTCTGATTTGATCATGGGATAAGGTTCCTTATATAGGCTTCCTTAAAGATAGAAAAATCCGGTAAAAACCGAGATTTACCGACGTTTTAGCTCAAGGGCTTCCAAAAGGAATTTGATTATGAAATTTTACACATGGGTAAAGGATGATATTTCTGAATTTTCTAAAGTAGAATCGAATTTTTTTGGATATTGGAATATTTTTAAATTCAATTTCTTGTCAGATTCAATCAGATTTTGATAGAAAATTATTGGAAATTCGAAAAATCAAAATTCCAACGCCATTATGCTTCAAATGTCATCCTCTGTCATGGGTTAAAATTTCAAAGAATTTTGAATTGATTTGACCCTTATTTGGAGGAGAGAGAAAGCCTATAAGGGGCTTAGGAGCCTTGAAAAATTACGAAAGTGCCCCTGGAGATGACTAAGCTGTCCCTAGTACTCTGAAATGTGCCGATTGAACCGGGAACCCTCGCTACTATCCTATTAGTAGAGACTCTCTTCCGGGGGGTTGGAATTTTGGGTATAATAGATTGCCCCCCGTCAACTAGACTTTGTAATGGAAATGAAAAGGCTAGTTGATGCTTGAGTGATGCCCCAAAATTTTGGATCATAAAAGACCCCATGTGCAATTGAAATCCGTCAAGTTGTGTCGAGCTATTCTAAGGCGCTGACTACCTATGAGTAAAGCGGAAGGGTGTTGAGCAGTTCTAAGGCGTCGACCACCTAAAGGTAATAATGAAGTAATGTCAGACTATTCTAAGGCGCCGACTACCTATAAGGATGATATGATGTCAAGCTATTCTAAGGTGTTGACTACCTATAATGAATGAGACGATGTCAAGCTATTCTAAGGCGCTGGCTACCTATAATGAATGAAGTGATGTCAAGCTATTCTGAGGCGTTGACTATCTATCAGTGATTGAAAATTGGTGTTGGGTCGAGTTCTTCCATTCGGGCGAGTTCTGCTGCTCTAGTGAATCTGAATCTTTGGCTGAGAATCAGCATCTCTGAAGAGTCTGTATCTTCGGCTGAGAATTTGTATCCCTGAAGAATCTGTACCTTCGGCTGAGAATCTGTATCCCTGAAGAATCTGTACCTTCGGCTGACAATCTGTATCCCTGAAGAATCTGTACCTTCGGCTGAGAATTTGTATCCCTGAAGAATCTGTACCTTCGGTTGAGAATCTGTATCCCTGAAGAATCTGTACCTTCGGCTGAGAATCTATATCCCTGAAGAATCTGTACCTTCGGCTGAGAATCTGTATCCCTGAAGAATCTGTACCTTCGGGTGAGAATCTGTATCCCTGAAGAATCTGTACCTTCGGCTGAGAATCTGTATCCCTGAATTGTGACGAGGAGTCTCATACGAATAGATGCAATGGTCATGATGAAAGTTGATTATGAAAGTGCCAAACGTGGCAATGAGGATGTGCATGTCAAAATACGATCAAAGTGTATGTAGGAAATTTGTCCAAAACAAGTAATTGTTGAAAGAGGTGCCAAACATGGCAGTGTTTGTAGAATATTCTGTTTAATGAAAAGGAAAGCGAAATTATCATTTCTTGACAATAGACTTCGGACTTGTAATTTATCTCCTATGAGATGAACATGCCACCGGTGGGGTATGGTGTATGATGTGAAGGTAAGGGCTTATGTGGGCCTGTGGTGTTTGATGTGGAGGTAAGGGCTTATATGTGCCTGTGGTGGAATGATGGTGGTGATGTTTGAGCTCTGGGTTCCAATTGGTGTTGTCATAGTAATTGTTGGAACCAACAATTGCCCCCAGTATTTTTCCCTTAAGACAATCTGAGCTAGAGTTCATGGCAATCGATCGGAACGATCGATTGCCCCCAGAATTTTCTTTTATTAAACGTGCGAACGAGTCTCGTCCTCACAAGGTCAAGGCTTATGTTTTTATGTGGTGCTTCCTAACCTACACTCGGCGTGTTTGGTGCTTGCACTCGTTCCTCACCTACGGTCACAACTTCTAGACCATTGAATTCGATATTTGATGGATTTACGCATTTGATCTGTTACTTTCACGTGATTGGACACACAACTATCAAGTCGGAAATCTTTAAAGCTTACAACGTGGCCATGGGGTGTGATGAAGGACAACGGGACCATGGAGGGATATTTGAGGTATGTGGAGCTTAAGTGGGTGACCAAAGCTGCAACTTGCGTCTTCTCACGGATTCATCTTCCTTGTTTTGAAGTTGTCTGACTGCTTCATGTTGACGTTGTTTTCGAGCTTCTGGACCTGGACTTTTGAAGTTGTCCTTTACACCATTTCTCTTTTTTTGTCATTTGGACTTCTTTGAGGCACTTCGGGTTTGCCTTTCTGTTTTATCCTTTCTTGACTTTGCCTTCGGGGTTCTTGTGTTTCCCGGTTTTGAGAGCTGTTTTGATGTGAGCTCTTTGGAACCTGTGCCACTTTGGGACCATTTGCGGATCACTTCGTCATGCTGATAGCGGCTTTGCTTCTCTGGACTGATGAAAACGTTATCTGAGAGTCAGGCTCCTCGCTTCCTTTGATCACCGGGTTGGTTATTCATCACGGGCTGGCTTGTTCTGTGGAGCTTTGCAACATCGAAAAGGGATATATGAAAGGCTCAGCGGGGGTGCCTAGGGTTTAATGTCAGGGTTCACAAGCTTTTGGCTATGTGGTGCTGTACCTAGGCGCTTCGTCATTTCTGATAGTTGTGTATCCGCTCTTTGTTACTTTTCGCAGGTCTAAGAGTAAATTCACAAATTATCTCCTTCGGTCGGAGTTGTGCCATTTACCTCACTTTTGAATGTCGTCTCATCGGAGTCGTGTAAAAATGACACGCTCGTTCGCTCATGGTTTTTCCACTCAAGACACTCTCGCGATATTTTCACTCGGAAACTTGTTCGCACATTTAAACGAAAGATGAAAGATGACAAACTTCAACTCAGATTGCCCCCAGTATTGATTTGGGGTTTATGACAACAATTTAAAAGATGTGGATTTGGAACCGCTTTGTAGGTTGTTTGGATATTATGGGGTGAGTTGTGGAGTTTGGTTAGGCATGTTCAAATTTTTGGAAACAAGAGACAAGTCGTTCCATTGCATAGCCAAAAAATGATTACTTCGTGATCCTTGAAAGACGTGAGTGCTCTTTTTTTCAGTTTTTCGAATTAATGAATAATGCTTTGTACAAAAAAAAGAAATGCATTTAATGAGAAAAACACTAAAAAATAACATTTCTGATGATGCTTGGGCACGCGTGCTCTGCGCTCTCCACCATGTTCTTAGAATTGGAGCCCTTGGTCAATTAGATCCTGGATTCTGTGTTGTAGGGCCCTGCAGTGGTCAATGTCATGACTGGGCAGCTGATGGAAGTGACAAAATTGATTAAGATCCTTCCCCAAATGAGTAGTTCCTGGCCTCAGGGCAAGCGGTTGCATCGGATATCTTCCTCGAAGCTCTTCCAGTGCTTGTCTTGGTGTTCGACCGATGTTTGTAAACTCTCTCTGTCGAGAATTCCGTCGGGGTGGTTCTACTGTCCCAACGCTCCAACCAGGTCCTCTTGACTGTCGATCACTGTCTTCCTCATGTTGCCTGGTTCTCTTGCGGGTGCAGCTTTGGATGCAAGTTGCTGCTCCCGGTTGCCTAATCACTTTCCTGAGTTCTGTAGCAATTTCTTGACATTCCCCTTCGATCCTCGGACCCTAATGGAGCCAACTTCAATGCAGTCATAAAGGGTGTTGAGAAGCTTGTCCACTAACTCATCCCGAGCTTGACGTTCGGACTCGAGGGAAAGAGCCTTTGCTTTCAACTCTTCGATAACAGCAACGTAGTTAGATTCCACGACGTCCATGGCAGCACTATGCCTCTGCTCCATGGCTTTAATGGTGGCCATGTGCTTTTGTTCCAAAATTGCGAGCTGGGCTTCCATGTCGATTGGACCGCACTTAGGACTTGAGTCTACCTGTGTCCAAGGTGTCCATTATTAGCTAACAAAAGGAAGTGGGCTGAAACATGACGTTTCACAAGATAGATCGAAACAGACTTAGGCTGGAAGCAAGTGGGCCAGGATACCCAGAGAATGAGGTGTTTGGGCTGGAGTATCTTTCAGACTATGAACTGGAACTTGGACTGAAATCTAGAAGATGGCTTTGATTGGGCCTGAGAGGTGACTCCTAGATCTAGGGTTTTGGGCTAGAAGTAAGGCGTATGGGCCGAAATGATTTCTAAACCATGTTCTAGATGTGAATTGGAATTTGGACCGAGTAACACTGATCGGGCCTAAAGGATAATGCATGTGTCTAGGGTTGTGGGCCAAAGCCCGAGTGAAAAGTTTTCCTAGACCAGAATGGGCCTTGAAATGAAGAGGCCTGATGGATTCTCATGGATTGATTTAGGTGGATTTGTTTTTCATGGGCCTAGAACTAATTGATAATTCAAATTGGGCTGAAAGAGAAATCACCTAAATTTAAACTTTTGGACTGAAGGCCAAATAACTCACGTGTTAAACCAAACAGGGCCCTTGGGCCATAAACAATAAGGCTGCCAATTCGGGTTGGGCTGAGTTGATGAAGGAGAAGTTCCTAACAAATTCTAGGCCTGGTAGTGGGTCGATCATACAAGCAAACAAGGCCCACACAAATTCAACATGTCCTCACTAGACGCTTAAACCAAACCGGGTATGGATCGATCCGGAGAGGTGCTTGGGGCGTGGGCCCAGGTCGCCACAAAGGAATAGGGCTTGCACGCTATTCTCTTTGGGCTTCCCCACTTTTTTCACATCACCTGAAAGTGTGCGTCTACGGCCGGGTCTTTGACTGACCAAACAATGGGCTAGGTAAGGACACTGCCAAGAAAATGCTTAGGGCTAAGGCCCAGGTATTAAGGGGATGTGGTTAGAGGACATCCTCCTCTTTTCCCCCGCTTATTCACATCACCTAAAAGGTGTGAGTCCCTAACAAGGGACCCTAGATGGGTCCCGGGGTGAAACCGGTTCGTGTGGACCCTCGCTCTCATATGATGCAAAAGGTGCAGAAAATTAAAGTGCGCACAAAAGTAAACAAACAAAGTAATAAAGCCATAAATAAACAATTTTCGAGTTAAGCCCTCTTTCTTAAAATTAAACAAGTTAAAATTATGAAGTTGTCCCCAGCGGAGTCGTCAGTCTGTGAGCCTCGATTTTAAACCCTATCCTATGTTGATTAAGTTCATTGGGATCTAGTCGGGTTTTAGGTCCACTTATAACCTAAGGTTAATAACTATGTCATATAACAATAATTATTAAAACCTAAGCTAGCTCACTGGAACCTATTGTGAGTCGCCACCTAATTTTTACCTAGATCAAATTAGGAAAGGAGAGTTCGGGTTCGGGGGCTTGATATTCGACTTAATTAGGGTTCAATTACTTTCATTACCCCTAGAAATTATTTTTCCTCTCCTTAGTTTAATTACGGCTTATTACGAGTCGTTTTAACCTAAGTGCGCGAGCTTCTGTTTTTTTTTGTGTTTTTTAGCATTTTTTGACTGAAAATAAAAGTGAAAGTTGAAATTACCTAAACTAGGGTTTCGGAGGCAGAATTAGGTCAAATTTTGTTTCCGTCTGTAGCCACGGACCTAATGTCCGTAACCATGGACCCTAGTTAACCTATGTGAAAATAAAAGTCGAATTAAATAGAAAACAAAAATTTGAAAAGTCCGGGGCCACGGACATAGTTTAGCAAAACCTAAATTTTTAAAATTTTAAAATCCCGCCGCCGTCCGTGGGTGTTCGTGGCCACGGACAACCCGTCCGTGGTCCCGGACCATAGGTCCGAGATCCCGAACCACCCACGGACGGGGGTTTCATGGTGATTCCCGAAGGTGTTTTCGGCTCAAAATTTATGCATGTGTAGCCTGAAAGGTATACAATTCGTTAGTAATTGAAAGATTGCAGTTTGAAGTCGAATTATGTACGAAACTTGACGAACAAGTAACAAGGCAGAAACAAAAGTAATTAGCAATACAGAAGCGTAAAAAGGTTAGTTTGAACCCAAAATTTGACAGAGAGTTAATAAGGTCGTGGAGTGTTAGAAAAGTAGAATTGCAACCTGTTTTACCTTCAAATTCAGGAGGATTCTTCACGTCGGGATTCTTCGGAGGCTCCGATGGTGCCGGTTCCGGATTGAGTTCGACCCGAGCTTCTGGTTATTGATTGTTGAAGGTTTTCTTCACGTTTTGGAGGTGGTTTGGTTGATGTTTGATGATTGTTGATGTGTTGGGAGTTGAAAAATGTGTTTAGATGGTGATTTCGGGGGATTTTTAATGTGATTTTGGTGCTTGGATGTGTAAAAACGTGAAGAGAATGAGACGGCTGCCTTCTTTGAGGTCTAGGGATCTTGAGGTTCTGATTTGATCATGGGATAAGGTTCCTTATATAGGCTTCCTTAAAGATAGAAAAATCCGGTAAAAACCGAGATTTACCGACGTTTTAGCTCAAGGGCTTCCAAAAGGAATTTGATTATGAAATTTTACACATGGGTAAAGGATGATATTTCTGAATTTTCTAAGTAGAATCGAATTTTTTGGATATTGGAATATTTTTAAATTCAATTTCTCGTCAGATTCAATCAGAAATTGATAGAAAATTATTGGAAATTTGAAAAATCAAAATTCCAACGCCATTATGCTTCAAATGTCATCCTCTGTCATGGGTTAAAATTTCAAAGAATTTTGAATTGATTTGACCCTTATTTGGAGGAGAGAGAAAGCCTATAAGGGGCTTAGGAGCCTTGAAAAATTACGAAAGTGCCCCTGGAGATGACTAAGCTGTCCCTAGTACTCTGAAATGTGCCGATCGAACCGGGAACCCTCGCTACTATCCTATTAGTAGAGACTCTCTTCCGGGGGGTTGGAATTTTGGGTATAATAGATTGCCCCCCGTCAATTTAAACCAAGAAAAACAAGAAGATTGGTAGACAATTTAAACCAAGAAAAACACAAGGAAACGCCTTAAGGGCAATTTGGGCAAAAATGTGCTCTAAGCTTGGAGAGACTTGGGTGAGTACCCAAATATCATTATAAGACTTTAGTAACATGCTAATGGACATTTTAAGTCAATTAGCAAAGAAAACCAAGCTCAAAAACAAGCTTAAACACAAAATGTGCTTTAAGACTCCTTAAAGCACCTTTTTGAGAAATTGTCTTAGAAATGGGTTTTGAGTGGCTAAATGCCTATGATTACATCTTAATCAACATGTGTGCTAATTAGTATCACATTAGTAAGTCTAAATCAATGGGAACTCAAAAATTTCAGATATATGTGCACTAATTTGTGAATAGTAACCAAATAGTGCTAGTTTAGCATTAAGTCAGTATAAGCTAATTAATTGGTCAACCAAGACCATAAAGGGGGTGGCCAGTTTTTAGGTGGTGAGTCACCACATGAGTCATTTAACTTAAGAAAAGAAAAGAGAAATAAGGAAAAGTACTATTTGCTTTTAAGGTAAATATCTTACCGTTTAGCCTATCTTCTCTCCTCTTCTCCATTCATTCTCTTCTTCCACGGTTTTCTTCATTTTCTTCACCCTCTCAAACCGAGAGAACAAGCTCCATTGTTGCCTCACCTTGCCTTGTCTACAACTTACTCATTTTAGCTCCAAATCAAAAACTAAACATATATTATTCTTAGTTAGCTCAAGCTTTAGCTTTCTATCTTTTCAAATCCTTCAAAGCTCCATTTTGGTGCCATGAGAAAACTCCATTGATGGAGGAAAATAAAGTTTGAAGAGTTCTTTTGGTTCTCCATTCATCCAAGGTAATGAAAGTGAAAGAAAAATCAACTTTCCATCCTTTTTCTTAGATAGCCAAAAATTACCTTCTCATGGAGCCTTGTTTTATCCATTGTTCTAGCTTGATTCTATTCTCCAAGGGCTAGAGGAGGTCCTACTTGATTCATATCCAAGCTTGTTTTGAGAATCCAAGGTAAAGCATTCAATTTAATACCTTAAAACACATTTTCAACCTAGGGCTTACTCCTTAAGGTTAGTGTATTATTTAGCACTCATGAGAGTCATTTTGTGTTGATTAGAACATTGACAAGGGAAGTTAAGATGGTGGCCGAGATTCCCAAGGGAAAAAGGTCTAAGGAGGAAGTTAAGATAAGCTTGAGAAAACAAGGTAAATTGCTTACCTAATGGTGGTTTAAGGTTTAAGGAATGAGTTTTAGATGAGTACCAATGTAGCCTAGGGCTTGCATTAGGTGAAGGGTTATATAACCTAGAGAAAGGAATTTAAGCAAGCTTATGAACTTGTGACTAAGGAGCCAATGAGAATGAGTTAGTAAGATAAGTTTAAGATGGATTTTAAGAGCATTATAACTACTATGAGATTGATGGGTGTATTTGCAGGTTGAAAGTGTTTATATGTGGGAAATTCAGTGTTTAAGTTATTTAAGGGCCTAAGAGCCATGTCATTTAAGAGCCTTGGTGCTATACAATTTAAGATTATTGCAATATATGAGTTTGTTGTGAATGAGTTGGTTTGGGTGATAAGATATGATGAGAAAGAACTTGATGTGTGTGAGATGGTTGAATGAGGAAAACAACGCATTTGGGCATGATAATATACTAGAGAAGCTATGGCGAAATTTGAGTAGAAAACAAAGTGTTTAAGTGGTGGTGGTGAGTTAATATGCTCTAGGATTTACTAGGGATCATTAAGAGGAATTTGAGTGGAAATGTGTTAACTAAGTAGTTCTTAAGGTTTAGAATGACCTAGAAGGGTCTATGAGGAAATTAGAGTTTAGATGGGTGTATTGAACACACCACAGTCATGGTAAGAGGAATGGTGAGACTTGTGCATAAATTTGAAGGAGAAGGTGTATAATGGTTAAGGTGATTTAGGTATGAGCTAGGGAATATATCAATGAAAGTCTTGGGAAACTTGTGTAAGTAGTGATGATGCTAGTAGTGGAACAATAAGGTTTTAGTTTAGATGGTAATGAGAGGACTTATGTGATGGGAGTGAAGATTGAAGGAGAATGTTGTAGATTGACTAGGAAATGTATAAGAGTGTAAGGTCATGAGAATGGTGAGTAATTGAGTAAAATTGATGTAGATGTCTAAGGAGGGTGTAGGAAGGTCAAGGCAAAGAAGAACAAGGTTAAGGTGCTAAGAGGATGACAAGAGATGTATAGGTAAGTTCATGAGTTTAGGTTGATGAGTAATAAATGGAAAGAGAGGAATTTGTGCATGGATATGCAAAAAGGACTTGAGGAAGTTTGGGTAGATGAACTGAAGATGGAAAATGATGTTTATGAAGTGCTCGAACTGTTAAGGAGGGTACACTTGGGTTGGTAGAAGTTTTGGTAAGGTTACAAGTTGGAAATGTAAGGAAATAAGTGCTAAGTGTTAGGAGTTTTAAAAGTATTGAGAGGATGTTTAAGAAGATCTTTGGAGTTGTTTTGAAGAGTTTGATGGAAGTTCTAAGGTGAGTTTAAGTGCCTAAATGGTGTTAGGACACATGGGGGAACTTGTGGAGAAGTTTGGAGTCAAATGGGAATTTAGAAACAAGGTTCTGGAGCCGACCGACCTTAGGGACCGGACCTGCAAGGTCGGTCGAGCTCAGTTTACACTACCGGAAAGAGTTTCTGGAATCGACCGGACTTAGGGACCGGACTTACAAGTTCGGTCGGGCTTGTATTTTTTGTACGAATTGAGTCTCTGGAATCGACCGAACATGGGACCGAACTTGGCAAGTTCGGTCGGGCTTAAATTTCCCATGGGGAAAAACTCTCGGGAATGGACCGACCTTGGGGACCGGACTTGCAAGGTCGGTCGAGGTAAAATTTTCAAACGGTAATAAGTTCTGGAATGGACCAACCTTGGGTAAGGTCGGTCGGTAAGGTCGATCGACCCTTAAGTTGTCAAAAAAAAAAAGAAACCCTAAGGAAGTTTAGTAGTATTAATGGTACCCCATTAAGAGGGTATGGATGATTAGAGGTATAAGGACCTAAGGGATTAAGATAAGTATAAACTTAAAAGTTTAAGGTTAAGTTGTAAGATTAAGTTGTAAAACTTAAGAGGTGTTAGGTGGGAATCATTATGGGTTAAGTAAGTTAAATAAGTTGAATTAAGTTAAGTGATTAACAACCTAAAATTGAATGAATGTTTTAGGGCATGAGTATTTGGACTCCGGAAGAGAGTAAGCAACCGAACGACCAACGGCGAACGGTACAGTTCTTCTTGTGACCTGCTTGCTAACGAGGTGTCCCTCGGCTGGTGTGCTATTTGTTTTTGTGTGCTCACTAAACAAGATAAAGCATGCAACCGGAACATTATGTTTATTGTATTGTTGTGTGATGTTTGAAAACTAACACAACTTACCGTGAGAACTTACTAACCAACGTTTAGTAAGGAATTGAGTGAGACTAAGGAACGCTCCCTAATATTAGTTTGTTATAAACCGAAAGAGGTTAACCAACAAACATTGTCTTGAGACTTCTACTAACTGGAACTTAAGGGGGGAGTAAGGAACCCGGGACTGACTCCGGTCATGCATGCTAAGGAATAAGGGGGTCGGTATCTAAAGCAGATATGTCTTCCGCTTAAGGACTTGTCTTCGGACTTGTTGCCTAGGGTCGGTTGCCGGCTCAGCTACATTGGACGTACTGTCCAAGGTAGGAGGCATTAAGATGGTGCGGTAGGATCACCTAAATCCTAAATTATAAGATAAGTTGTTTATTCAACCAGTGGAGTTAATAGCTCATTGGCTAGGGTCGCTTTTGACCCGACAAAAATAAACATTGAGATAAGATACAATCATTTCTATTTAAAGAGTGGTTTGTATTATAAGACTTAGATAAGCTACATCCATTCCTTTTTAAAGGATGGTTGTTTTCTAAGACTAAGATAAGACTAAGATTGAGGTAAGATAAGGATGGACTAAGATTAAGAGGAAACATAACTTAAGGAGTCAAATAATTAACTCCCTAATTAAGGGAACGCATTTAAGTCGTTCATTATGTTTGAACTTTGATTGTTCATATTTGGATTGTTGTTTACTGCACTTTCTATCATGTTGTGCATCTAATCAACCTCCATGCTATCGACAATTAGTCGTCGTAGCCACGTTAGCTTGGGGACATGAGAGGATCGTACCAGCATTCGTGCTGACCCCCTTTGGGGGCTGTTTTTACTACACAAGTGAACGTCAGAAGGCGGCCGTCGCAAGAGTAAGAAGGGGTACAAGCGTTATGGGTTAAGAGTGGCCTACGAGTTATGCATGTACACTCGTATGGCATTTTGAGTTAGTAAGATGTATAGGATGTGAGGGGCTTGTAAGAAGGATATGCATTTGGTTAAGAATGACATGTACTAATGTTCGGTATATTCTGTAGTCAGACCGTGGCAAGGGCCTGGAGTGTATTTGAATCCGCTGCAGAGTTTGTATATATGGTGATAAGATTGTGATAACCACGATTGGATCGAGATGGGGTGTTACAAAAAGTGGTATCAGAGCGTAGTTACGCTCTGAAGACAAGAATTACCGAACTTAGGAGAATACAGAGGTTGAGTTTGAGTTATGGGTTAAGGGTTGAGTGATTGAGTGAGAGGTGCGTTAGTTAGGACTTCCCGGTATTTACCGGATATCCATAGTACCTAGACCCGCCCTCCACATCCCTAACCCTGAATATGTGGAACAAACGCCAGAGAGAAGAAAGCCTTCTCCTACTCGGGGAAACCCGATCTGGCAGTTAATTAACAGTAAGCAATACGAGAAACATCTTGTTGCACAACAGTTACGGAGAACTTGGAGGTTTTAATGGAACGTAACAGAGAAACAGGCGCTACCTATGGAATTCTATCAATAAGGGAACACTAATTACCGGCAACATGGGTCGACATGCTACGCAGTCGAAATAACCCGCAATACCAATGATAAGGAAAGAACTACGAGTGCAATGGATAAGGAAAGATAAGCGACGTGAGTACCGGACAGTGGTCCGAATGAGCATAGCAGTGGGATAATATAAAGCTTAAGGGATAAGATTACTGGAAAGTCCAGTTAAGAACGGGAACTCCAAACCCCATACAATGAAGAAGGTTACAAAACCTGGCCGACATAGAGCAGGCGACAATAAAGACGCGTATAACTGTATACCGGAATAGGACTACGATGTAGTGCCTAAAGGAGAATCATTACTTAGTAACCACGACAAAATGTGTGGAAACGGGAGTGAGAGTCAAGACATGAGTAAATAACAGGGGTTCCCTCGGAAAGGGGAGCGCCCTGATGAGTGACGGTACTGTCAATCGAACAGGAAACTGCCGGATGGCTAGTTATCCAAAATAAGAGAACATCCAAGGAGTCCTGAGGACTAGCAATTAGATGAAGATTAGGTGGAAATACCACTACAGACGCACACAGTACCGGAAGCTCATCTTGCATGGCGCACTTGCCATAGCAAGTGCTACCACGGTTAAGCTACACGGAAAGCCATCATGGCGAGATAACAGAGCGCTACAGTTGTAGTACACACAAATACCGGATTGTAAATCTATAAGAACGGGAGAATGAGACCTTGGAAGGGCCTGACGGCCTGACCATGATGAGATGAGTGGATACACCAGTCAGTAGGGAGCTGAACTTGGACAGAATACTAAACGATATAAACATTAGCAACGGTACAACCTACTACAACAACAACCGACAGTGCGGTAAGAACATCAATCCCAAACCCCGAAAAGAAAACATAATAGATCGCTCAGTAATGCGAGCAAAACACTACGTAAGTAACAACATGCATGGAATGTATCAAGAGATACAATGAAGGCAGTCGACAGAACGACTTCCAACAGGAACGGGATAGAACTCCCGAGATGACCATTAAGAATACCAATAACAACAATCTTCGTTGAATATGTTAGTAAACCCCGGAAACAGGGATAGAGGAAATGAACTTAAGCTATAACCTACTAAGGGTCAAGGACATACAATCCCGATAGAGGAAAGCTCAGAGGACTACCCCCACAGAGCGGGCATAGTCGAGCCGAACAAACTGATGACTGATAGTTAATACTGTTTATCTAACTCATTAACACCCAAGTATGATTGATCATCAACGGGTGGCGTAGTCAACGGAAGTTGAACGAAGCGTTGAGATGGAAGTATAAGATGACAGGATGATATCCAACTTGGACACCGTAAGGCAAACGCCTAATATGAACTTAGCCTTGATTGCTAAAAGACATAAGTCTGGTAAAACGACAGCATTGTCAAAGACACTAAGTAACCTCATATCACCTGAATAAACTTCCATAGCAGGAAGCAGGATGCAGCAACTTACCATGAAAACCGATATTACATTCAATATGTAACCTAACGGTGGATAGTGTTCAAGGAAACAAAAACCTATAAGGATGACCTACGGATGAATAAGAGTACAAGTAATGGACTGAGGCATTAAGCACTGAGAGCCTACGAGCCAAGGATGTTAACCACATCAGAGCCCGAGGCGCAGTAAGTTGTAAGAGAGCTTATTTAAGCCACGAAGGAACTACAATTCGTAGATATGAACGGTTACCAAACCTATAACTTAGATTATGGAAAATATTGCCAGGAAAAGGCACCAATGAGAATAATGAGATAGTACATTGGCAGGGGCGGAGAACGAACCATGCCTTTTAGGGTGGGGAGACCTCTCCTTGTTGTGGGGCCAAGAGTGAGAATAAACCCCTCAAAAAGGGCTTTCACTTATTAGAGAAATAATACGTTTGTTAGAGAATGGAAACTGTAAACCTTGAAATTACCTTAGAACATACAAGATACACTTGAGTAATAAGGAAGGATGCAGAGACAGACCTCATATCCAACACCCAGGATTTAAGAATCAGTAATCGTCAGAGATAACCATTGTGAGTGCACAGAATGGCACGTCAAGTGACCAACGCTCAGAAGAGCTTGTGAGTAAACAGATGACTTTTTCTATAACCGGTTAAATTACATGGTAAACAACATCATAAGGATGAAAGAATGCGAGAGAAGTTAGCCTACTTACGAATCTGAGATTGAAGCAGAACATCTTCATATTAAGAGTCAACCATTTTACAACACGGTACGGCAACCGCCAAACACCGAAATTAGAGAACTCCTAGTGTGTTTACACCAAGAAGGGATTGAATGTAAGATAAGAAGTTAGAGTAAATGAGTAAGTAGTTACGCCATCAACGGGCAACATGGTAAAGGCCAGCTACCACGGTAGTAGTGGTCATGACTACAATATTTATATAAGGGGATTAAGTCATGGTGCGCGGTAAAGCGACCGTTATGTATAAACCGTCAAATATTGACAATGAGGCAATTAAATTTTTAAGCTAAGACCGATATAAGTAAGGGAATAAGATGGTAGACGAACTGTGCATTGATGCCAGTAGTCTGGACCTGGTTAGGTAAGATTTCACAGGAAGCACACTACCCATTCCTTAAGGAACTGGAAGTGCATTCCTAGTAGAACAAAAATGAGAAAGAAGATAATAGACTCTATAGAAGAGACCTCAGTTACTAAGAGACCGAATTAGTACGGAAAACGTAAAGGAGCTAGAGCATACCATACCCAAGAACGCAGTAGATGGATTTCCCTTGATTAGATTCAAGAAGAACAATAAGTGTTATTATAGAACGATGAAAGAGGAGATCGATAACAGAATACTTCATAATTAGCAATAGCTAAACGTGTGACGGACACTACGACTTTACTAAAACGAGACATGGGACGACTGCACCCCACAGGGGCTTGCAGGCCTGACATGCTCATTTATGAGTTAGTTGGGTAAGTAGTAATGTACCAGTAAGGTACCCCATGCATGTAGACGAGTGGTGTAAGAAACACGGGAAGTAGTCGACTCCGTACCACGGACAACGATGCAAGATCAGACAAGAGCAGCTACTACCACAAACAGTTGAAGAAAAAGGAATTCAGTTGAACCAACAACACAAAGGAACCGGAGAGCAAATAATTAAAAACTATGAAGTGCGAGAAGCACGGATTGTTAAGTACAGACATTGGATATGTCTTAAGAAGTTAAGGATAAGACTATAAAGCGCAATAAGCACTAAACAGTAGTTTCAGATTAAGGGTCATCCTCAGATGGAAAGAACGATTTAGACACTTAAGAGAACGCTAGGAATACAAACATTAGACCTCCAGGGAGACTGGATAGACGAGCTACAACTCATCAAGGCCGTGTATAAATTAAAATAACACGCGTCAATTGAGAGACCTTCATTTCTAAACTGTAAGGAGACAGGGGATTATACAATACTATAAAAAGGATAAGCGAGGCAGTTAACCCTAAGATTATCAGAGTCACGTAGCTGAAGCTAGTAGACCACTACCTTTGAGATTAGACCAAACTAAGTTAAGAATATGGTATAAGTACCGTTAAGAATCCTCGATGCAGAGACTAAGTCATTAGCATAGTTATGACCCTCTGATCGAAACGTAAGTGAGATAGATGGCATGGAAGCTAGAATGCTTGGTGAGAATTAGACATCGTGAACTTATGTTCAAGAATGATATGGTGTTGATTACGTGGGCGTAATCCATTTTAAGGGGGGTAGAGCGAAAACCGCTTAGCGTATGCTTATGTACTTAGTACATAAACTACGGTGCGCATAGCACAAAATAATTTGAGAATATGTTTTACATAAACATTTTGAGATAAAATATGGTTATTGCGCACAGAAGATGTGAATACCATACATATTAAGTACCTATCTTGTTAACTCCGGTGTGAGTACAAGTTAAGAGAATTAAGGAAGAGGATTAAGGAGACTTAAGGAATATGGAATATATGAGATATGGGTCGGTATGAAACTACATGTGAGATAAGAATAAGATAACACTATGAGATATTATTTGATATGAGTATGAGGAAATAGTAATGCTATAAGGTATAAGATGGAGGGAATTGTTATGAGACTGATATAAAACTTAGTTGGGATGAGAGTCTTGAGGTAATTACTAAGAGATGAACCGGGAATGATTGATGGACTGAGTCCACACCTTGGAGATGTATTGATTATGATTAGAAGGACTAAAAGATAGAAAATTGGACATGAGTGAATTATTTGGATGTTTGAAAATGACGTGGGAGGTGGAACTTGATTTTCTAGGGATCAAGGGAAACCAAACATAAATTGGGGTGGAAGGATAGTTCTACACTGATGCTGATCACATCAGGGTTGGATGATTCCTGAAACTCCCTACCAGTGGACACAATTAAATCACGCTAAGGATAGAGGCACTAGGATAAAATGAAATTGGAGTTGATTGTATTTTTAAATGGAGGAATTATTCCTCACATGACCTCGTAAAAAGGATTACCTTTTTACTAAGTCTCGCCCATGAAGTCGAGGACGCACGAGCCTTTGTCTTCGGACCGGTGACATGGGGAGAGCAGAGTGTTTTGTATTCTGGCCCATGGTGATGAGGATGAATGAGCCATTGTCTACGGACCGGTGACATGGGAGAATACGTTGGAAATTATGTGAATGTTTTAATCATCAAAAGAAACAAAGAGAATTTTGAGTGCTATACATGCTTAAGCGTGTTGTGTGATATTTAAGTATAAGCTTATGGTGGATCTAATGATTCAATGAGTTTAAGTATACATAAGTATGATCTATATGATCTATGGAATGAGGTAAGACATATATTCTAATAAGATAAGATGCATGGGAACTTTGGGGACAAACTTCTTTTAAGGGGGGTAGATTGAAATACCCCAAACCTAAGTATGCTAAGTAAACATCAAATTATGATGTAGTAAGGCTAAAATATGCCATAGAAAGATTGGTAGACAATTTAAACCAAGGAAAACACAAGGAAACGCCTTAAGGGCAATTTAGGCAAAAATGTGCTCTAAGCTTGGAGAGACTTGGGTGAGTACCCAAATATCATTATAAGACTTTAGTAACATGCTAATGGACATTTTAAGTAAATTAGCAAAGGAAACCAAGCTCAAAAACAAGCTTAAACACAAAATGTGCTTTAAGACTCCTTAAAGCACCTTTTTGAGAAATTGTCTTAGAAATGGGTTTTGAGTGGCTAAATGCCTATGATTACATCTTAATCAACATGTGTGATAATTAGTATCACATTAGGAAGTATAAATCAATGGGAAATCAAAAATTTCAGAAATATGTGCACTAATTTGTGAATAGTAACCAAATAGTGCTAGTTTAGCATTAAGTCAATATAAGCTAATTAATTGGTCAACCAAGACCATAAAGGGGGTAGCAGGTTTTTAGGTGGTGAGTCACCACATGAGTCATTTAACTTAAGAAAAGAAAAGAGAAATAAGGAAAAGTACTATTTGCTTTTAAGGTAAATGTCTTACCTTTTAGCCTATCTTCTCTCCTCTTCTCCATTCATTCTCTTCTTCCACGGTTTTCTTCATTTTCTTCACCCTCTCAAACCGAGAGAACAAGATCCATTGTTGCCTCACCTTGCCTTGTCTACAACTTACTCATTTTAGCTCCAAATCAAAAACTAAACACATATTATTCTTAGTTAGCTCTAGCTCTAGCTTTCTATCTTTTCAAATCCTTCAAAGCTCCATTTTGGTGCCATGAGAAAACTCCATTGATGGAGGAAAATCAAGTTTGAAGAGCTCTTTTGGTTCTCCATTCATCCAAGGTAATGAAAGTGAAAGAAAAATCAACTTTCCATCCTTTTTCTTAGATGGCCGAAAATTACCTTCTCATGGAGCCTTGTTTTATCCATTGTTCTAGCTTGATTCTATTCTCCAAGGGCTAGAGGAGGTCCTACTTGATTCATATCAAGCTTGTTTTGAGAATCCAAGGTAAAGCATTCAATTTAATACCTTAAAACACATTTTCAACCTAGGGTTTACTCCTTAAGGTTAGTGTATTATTTACCACTCATGAGAGTCATTGTGTATTGATTAGAACATTGGCAAGGTAAGTTAAGATGGTGGCCGAGATTCCCAAGGGAAAAAGGTCTAAGGAGGAAGTTAAGATAAGCTTGAGAAAACAAGGTAAATTGCTTACCTAATGGTGGTTTAAGGTTTAAGGAATGAGTTTTAGATGAGTACCAATGTAGCCTAGGGCTTGCATTAGGTGAAGGGTTATATAACCTAGAGAAAGGAATTTAAGCAAGCTTATGAACTTGTGACTAAGGAGCCAATGGGAATGAGTTAGTAAGATAAGTTTAAGATGGATTTTAAGAGCATTCTAACTACTATGAGATTGATGGGTGTATTTGCAGGTTGAAAGCTTTTATATGTGGGAAATTCAGTGTTTAAGTTTAAGTTATTTAAGGGCCTAAGAGCCATGTCATTTAAGAGCCTTGGTGCTATGCAATTTAAGATTATTGCAATATATGAGTTTGTTGTGAATGAGTTGGTTTGGGTGATAAGATATGATGAGAAAGAACTTGATGTGTGTGAGATGGTTGAATGAGGAAAACAACGCATTTGGGCATGATAATATACTAGAGAAGCTATGGCGAAATTTGAGTAGAAAACAAAGTGTTTAAGTGGTGGTGGTGAGTTAATATGCCCTAGGATTTACTAGGGATCATTAAGAGGAATTTGAGTGGAAATGAGTTAACTAAGTAGTTCTTAAGGTTTAGAATGACCTAGAAGGGTCTATGGGGAAATTAGAGTTTAGATGGGTGTATTGAACACACCAAAGTCATGGTAAGAGGAATGGTGAGACTTGTGCATAAATTTGAAGGAGAAGGTGTATAATGGTTAAGGTGGTTTAGGTATGAGCTAGGGAATATATCAATGAAAGTCTTGGGAAACTTGTGTAAGTAGTGATGATGCTAGTAGTGGAACAATAAGGTTTTAGTTTAGATGGTAATGAGAGGACTTAGGTGATGGGAGTGAAGATTGAAGGAGAATGTTGTATATTGACTAGGAAATGT
This sequence comes from Limonium bicolor, assembly GCA_023374045.1. Classification (NCBI taxonomy): domain Eukaryota; kingdom Viridiplantae; phylum Streptophyta; class Magnoliopsida; order Caryophyllales; family Plumbaginaceae; genus Limonium; species Limonium bicolor. The sequence goes on along the minus strand of CM041779.1, from coordinate 197,673,171 downwards.
ATAAGAGTGTAAGGTCATGAGAATGGTAAGTAATTGAGTAAAATTGATGTAGATGTCTAAGGAGGGTGTAGGAAGGTCAAGGCAAAGAAGAACAAGGTTAAGGTGCTAAGAGGATGACAAGAGATGTATAGGTAAGTTCATGAGTTTAGGTTGATGAGTAATAAATGGAAAGAGAGGAATTTGTGCATGGATATGCAAAAAGGACTTGAGGAAGTTTTGGTAGATAAACTGAAGATGGAAAATGATGTTTATGAAGTGCTCGAACTGTTAAGGAGGGTACACTTGGGTTGGTAGAAGTTTTGGTAAGGTTACAAGTTGGAAATGTAAGGAAATAAGTGCTAAGTGTTAGGAGTTTTAAAAGTATTGAGAGGATGTTTAAGAAGATCTTTGGAGTTGTTTTGAAGAGTTTGGTGGAAGTTCTAAGGTGAGTTTAAGTGCCTAAATGGTGTTAGGACACATGGGGGAACTTGTGGTTGGAGTCAAATGGGAATTTAGAAACAAGGTTCTGGAGCCGACCGACCTTAGGGACCGGACCTGCAAGGTCGGTCGAGCTCAGTTTACACTACCGGAAAGAGTTTCTGGAATCGACCGAACTTAGGGACCGGACTTACAAGTTCGGTCGGGCTTGTATTTTTTTGTACGAATTGAGTCTCTGGAATCGACCGAACATGGGACCGAACTTGGCAAGTTTGGTCGGGCTTAAATTTCCCACGGGGAAAAACTCTCGGGAATGGACCGACCTTGGGGACCGGACTTGCAAGGTCGGTCGGGGTAAAATTTTCAAATGGTAATAAGTTTTGGAATGGACCGACCTTGGGTAAGGTCAGTCGACCCTTAAGTTGTCAAAAAAAAAGAAACCCTAAGGAAGTTTAGTAGTATTAATGGTACCCCATGAAATACCCCAAACCTTGATATGTGGTTTAAATATTAAACTATGGTATGTAAAGGCTAAAAAGGGCCTTAGAAACATTAGTGAACAATTTAAACCATAGTAAAATGCAATAAAGCACTAAGATACAATTTGAGCAAAAACATGCTTTAAGCTTGGAGTGAACTTGGCTAGGACCCAAAGAACCTACCAAGACTAAATAATAGTCAATTATGATTTAACAAGGCAAATTAAGTCCTTAGGAAACTTTGGTAGACAATGAAACCAAACAAAACACAAATAAATACCTTAAAGCCAAAATGGGCGAAAATGTGCTCTAAGCTTGGGATAAGTTTGGTTAAGTCCTAATAAGCTTACCAAGACCTTATTTATGTGTTAATGAACATATTAAATCAATTACCAAAGAAAACCAAGCTTGAAAACAAGTTAAAACACAAAAAGTGCTTTAAGGAGTCTTAAAGCACGTTTTTGAAAAATTGTCTTGTAAATGAGTTTTGAATGGCTAAATGTCCATCATTACTCTTTAATTAACATGTGTACTATATAGTATCACATTTGGAAGTCTATATCAATGGGAAATCAAAAATTTCACTTCTATGTGCCTTGTTTTCATGAATAGTAACTTTAATAAGCTAGTTTGTAACATATGTTGTTATAAGTGAGACAATTGATCAATAAAGACTAAAACACCCCTTGTTTTAATATGGGGGCCGATTTTCTTAGTGACTCACCACACTAAACAAAAAAAAACTAAGTAATGTAGTAAAGTAGAAGTTACTATTTACTTTAACTACAAATATCTTCCAAAAGGTAGAACTTATCTTCATTCTCTCATTTCTCTTCATTTCCCACGTCTTCTTCCTTCCTTCTTGCTCTCTCTCACGGTGATGCTACAGCAACAGCACCAACTACCATCTTCCATTGCCATATTTCCTAGCTCACTTAACCAAATCAAAAACAAACACCACCATTCTCTTTGTCTCATCAAGCTCTTCATTCCTATCTTCTTAAAATTCCAAGAGCCCCATTCGGTGCCATGGAGTTCCACCATTGAAGGAGCTTGAGCTTGTATTTCTACATATTATTGATCTCCCTTGCTTCTAGGTAAGGAATCTCAAAGAAAAATCATGTTTCCTCCATGTTTTTTATCTTGACCGAGAATCACCATTAATGGTGCTCATTGTGTTGCCTTGTTCTAGCTCCATTTGAATCTTTCAAGGACTTGGCGGAGTCCTCTCTTGATAGATATTCAAACTCTCTTCAAAGACCAAGGTAAAACAACTATCTTAATGTTTTTGAAACAATGTAAAACCTAGGGTTTACAATGAGATGAAGCATAAAGCTTGTATACTCATTTTATCATTTGTATAATGTTTAGAAGTTGACAAGCAACCGATTTTAAACAAGGAAACAAGAAAGAAGTTTGTGAGGAAAAGAGGTAAATTGCTAACCTAATGTGCTTTAATGTCTTAGGAGAAAATGAGCTTATATTGCTTATTAAAACTACCTAAAGAGCTAATGGTAAATGACCTAGTGAAATGCTCTCAAGGAGTTTATTAAGGGCATATGGATTGTTGGGTGTAATTGCAGGTCAAAGGCATTATTTATGTGGGAAATTCAGTGTTTAAGGTTTATGCAATTTAAGGGCCTAAGAGCCATGTTATTTAAGGGCCTAAGTGCCAAGCAATTTAAGTTTATGCACTATATAGTGATAGTGTAAATTTGGTGAAGTTTTGTGCGTGAGAAAGTTCTTGGTGGATTTTAGGTGTTCTTGAATGGAATAAGGTAAAAACCTAAGTGTTTGGATGTGAGAATATACAAGAGAAGCTATGGCAAAATTTGGAAAAGGTGTAAGAAGTTCTAAGTGTTTTAAATAAGTTTTGGTGAACTAGGAAGTGTTAAAGGTGAACAAATGTTTTACTAGGGAAGAAAAACATGTACTAAGGTGATTTAGAGTGATACAAGGATTTAGGTATTATCTTGGAAGTTCTAGGAATTCAATGTGTGTTTTTGAGAATGTTGATGTACAAGGAAGAAATGATGTTTAGGTAAGATGTGAAAAGGAGATTTAGTTAGTAAGAAAAGAAGTTTGAGAGATGATGTTAAGGTGTAGAGGAAACACCTTGGTATAGTGGTCATATAGGTGAAATACCACCTAGAAATCTTAAGGAGAAAACATTCCAAGTGCTAGGAATTTTGTAAGGAATTTGTGAATGATAAGATGGTTTTGGTGTGTGTGATTTAAAGAGTTTAGTACATGGCTAAAGGTGTGTTTGATGTGCCAAATGATGTTAGAACACATTAGGAGGCTTGAGGAAAAATTTGGAGAAAGTTTGACAATGTATGGGAAGTTTCTGCAGCCGACCTACCCAGGGGACCGACCCCAGTCTGGGTCGGTCGGGCTGAAACTGTGAACTTGGATGCTCTCTGCAGCCGACCTACCCAGGGGGTGGGTCGGTCGGTGGGTCGGTCGGACCAAAAAAAAAATTAATTTTAAGAATGTTAAGTGGTATTAGTGGTATGCCATTAAGAGAGTATTGATGGTTAGAAAGATAAATATATATGGACTTGAGAGATAAAGTTAAGTAAGATGATTTAAATGTTAAGGTTATAAAATGATGTGTAATGATGGAGATTGATAAGTAATGATGTTATAAAGTTGTTAGGGACATGTTAGGTGAGATATAATGACAATTAAGTGAGTGAAAAGTTGTAGTAAAATGTGAGTGTAAAACAAGTTAAAATGTGAAGTTATTTAACTAGTTAACGGTGTTAACCATGGTCGTTCAACGTTACACAAACATGTTACCCCCAATGTTAATGAAGGCAACTTTAATGTTACTAGTTGTTCGTGAACTGTTCGAGGAACATAAGTGGACATGATAGAGTGGACTCCGGTGACAGGTATGGTTTTCTTGCAACCTGTGTCCTACCGGATTACACCGGCTTGTATGCCAATGTGTTTTTCTGTATGTTTGCCACGTTGTAAGATAAAACATGTAATGAGTTTACAGTAATTCATTTATGTGGCGTGTTCAACCCCGATACCATTTAACCTCGGAAGTGTTAACCTTAGTTAACTGAGTCTAGGATCACATGAGAGTTCGGTATTCGGATTAAACGACCCGAACCATGGGACGTTCTAACCACGGCTATGGGTGTGTTAATTGTGTGATATGTGTATGTGAATGTAGGGATCTCCCTTGTGTGTTTAACCCAGTTGTAATACTGTATGGTGTGTAGATATGATAGACTCCATAGTGGGGTTCTAACTAATATCTAAAAGTAAGTATGTACTAACAGTGGTGAGGAATCCGGTTTGGCAGGTCGCGCGTTGTTTGGGAGTGGGTATCCTTCTTAGCCTTACCCTTCTCTCTGTTATGGTTGTTTCCCTCACGGGTTATGATCTCCCACTAGCTTACTCCAAAGCTTAGCTATTCTGACTTATGATCGGTTTAGGGGGAACATGTGTTTGTGTGGTGTGTTCGGGTCACCAAACCCGAACCATCTTAACTTAAGTTACTCGTCCGACTATTAGGACGGTAATGAGTGTTGTATAACGAGTTTATCATGAGGGTGACATCATTCTCTAGGCACACCAGTGAGCTAACTATGTTTGGGACGGTTCCTAAGAGAACCGTTCCAGTTATGTTATGTGTTGTTGTTGTACTGCAATTCCCATTGCGATGTTGTTATGTGCACATTGGAACGTCAAAAGTGTTGTTATGTGGTGTATGTTATATGTTGTGAAATGTGGAGTATGTGGATCATGGATATGAATCCCAGTTTATGATAAGAGGCGTTTAGGGATAACCCGATTAATGGGTAAGTGTCGTCTATTAAGGAAGTAGCTCCATTAGAGGAGAAACACTCTAGGGGTGATGAATACCATGAGTGTCTTATTAAGTAAGGATGTGTTATCTGTTGTTGAGCCCATTGAGGCAGAATGTTATGTGTTGTGTGTTTAAGTTTACATGCATGATTCAAATAAAATCAATCGCATGCTAAGACGACAATTAGTTGTGCGTGGCCCGGTAGCATGTGGGCTGCGGGATTACCATACCAGCAAAGGTGCTGAGCCCCTTGGGGGCCACCCTTTCTCTTCTTTTCCTATTTCAGGTACAAAGAGCAGGAAGCCGTTCGAGAGTAGGACGGGGTAGTCGTTGTACATGGGTAATCATTTAAGTTGTATATATATGCAGTAGGTGTAGTAAGACCGAAATTGTTATCAGCATCAGTTTGTGAATACTCGGTACAGTTGAAAGGTGTATGTTGTTGTTGTTGTTAATGAAAAAGGGATAGTAATGTGTAGTCGCTCGGGAATCTAGTCCATCAGACCGGTACAATGTATATGTATTAGCCTTGTTAGCCACGTGGGTGGTTAACGGCGTGTAACACCAAGAAGTTAAGTAATGTGATGAAGTTTGTTTTCCGCTGCAGTTTGTTGTTAAGTGTGTTAATGTTGGATGGGGTGTTACAAAAAGTGGTATCAGAGCGAAGTATCGCTCTGATGACTGAATTACCGAGCTTAGGAAGTACCGAGTTAGGATTTTAGTACTTTGGGTTAAGGGTTGAGTGATAGCATGAGAGATACGCTAGTTAGGTATTACCAGTGTGTACTGGAAACCTACAATATCCTTCCCGCCCTCCACAATCCCTGTTTTATAACTTGGGAAGGAACGCCAGAGAGATGGAAGTCCTCTCTTACTCGGGAATACCCGATCTGGCTGTTATTAAGTACCTCTAAAGGTATGGAGAACCAGTCATACGGTAGATCCCGAAAACTGGGAATCCCGGAGACGGTTTCCATCTGAACAATGTTAACCGCATTTAATAGCGAAGAATGAAGAATCTTGTGTATAGAAGAATAGAATTTCCGACAACCTGGGTCGACATGCCGAGCAGTCGAGGATAACCAGCTTGCAACGTACTGACCGTGCAACAGGCAAGAAGTGGATTAATAAAACCCGAGACGAGTGTCTACAGAACCACAGTTGTTAAATGATACACCAATGGTGTACCAACTGACAAAGGAACTACAACGTAGTGCCCAAACAAGAGACAAGTCTCAACAACCACGACAATGCGTGGAACAGGCTACGAAGAGGAAACAATACAAAAGAAAGGGGACTCCAAGAATGGGAGACACCCCAGTTAATAATTATCATGTGAATATGTTGGGGTAAAACCTAACGGTAAATTGTGCTGGGGGTTTAACCTAACGACAAGTGTACCGGTCGATTATAGCAAGTTTAAATCTCGGAGTATTCCCTGAGTATCGAATCCAAGGAGGCAGCGGCTAGTTTAATTTCTACTTACACACAAAACAAATAACAGGAAATTGGGGGTTTTTTGTATGTGATGGTGAATGTTGTAAAAGAGTTCAAAAAGCAATAAACAACAGGTAAATAATTGTTTGATTTTTGTTTGATAAAGGAAATTCCGGTTTACTACTTCTCTCTAGATTGCAATTTCTTCCCCTTAGTGATTTCTACAGTATTCTGAATAAAACCCTAGAATAAAGATAACTCGTATTCGGTCTCCCGCTCCACGAATTCTAATTAGCAAAGACCGAATCCTAACTCTTGTTATGAATCCACTGTTTACTAATTGCTTTAAGTGTAGTCTAGATTAACGGTCAGCTAGTGTTTTAGAGGAATTACCATCTCTATACTAACTGGTTCTTTCCCTGTAGTCAATTGATAGCCGCAGTTCTCACTTATAAGCTAACAAACTGATAAACTATTTAATTGATCAGATTAACAAGTCTAGGAATTCATAAGGGAAAAGAACTTTATTCTATTGTACTGCAGAAAATCACAAAGGTTCAGAAATAATTATTCTAGAGATACATAGTAAACCGAAATTAAAAGCGACTACTCAGCCATAGACAAAATAACAATGCTCAATATAAACAACATAAGGATAGAGGGATTTAGCAGAAAAACTGATTTTAGAAGCCGTGGACGATTCTGCAAATTCCACAATCGTCTGGGTCACGTCCGACTGTCTTGGGCCGGACGTAGATCCGGACACATTGTCCTGGTGCTGTCCGGATCCGGACGTCAATCCGGACGCGGGTAAATGAAGCGCTGCGAGCAGGGTTTTGTCTGTGAGTGAGGGTGAAGGTTTACGGAGAAGGATTTATGACTAGGGATGGAGCGAGTCGTGGATGAGAGGTTTATGTAGAGAGGAGGAGAGGATTAGACTCTGAGAGTCTGGGACGATTTGAAATGAAATAGAAGGTGGGTTTATATAGGATTAGAAAGATAGACATAGGTTAGTGGGTTTGGTGTATTCGTCATTTATTGAGTATGGCTCTGTATCAATAATGGTTGAGGTATGGGTTAAACTCGCTTTCGGCTGATAATTGCGCCGAAAGCCCGATTATCAGCGCGATTGCATTTTTATTTTTCAGCTCTGTGTGACGTCCGGATCTGTGTCCGGATCCGGACATGAGACAGCGGTTTTGGATCTGAATCTCGGAATATGTCCGGATCGCTGTCCGGATCAGGACAAGACACAGAATTCTCGGTTGGGTCACGTCCGGCTAAGTTGACCCGGACACAGATCCGGACGTGAGACGTCCGGTTCTGCGTCCGGCCAAGTTGACCCGGACACGACCAATTTTTGTGTCTCTTTCCCTGATTTGTTCCCCGTTTGTTGCGTTGTAATCCTTATGATGTAAAATCTTCATTTCCCTGGGTTTTTCCTATATTAAACATATAAAGTGCATCAATTCATATCAAAACATCAATCTTAGGAAAAACACAGAATAAGTGGGAAACATTGCTTAAATTGTAGCAGATTATAAGGTAATTAAACCTTTTAAAGCCTATATGTTTCACACTTATCAACTTCCTCACACTTAAGCTTTTGCTTGTCCTCAAGCAATTAAAGAATAAGAATGTCTCTAAAACCGTCACATAATCTCAAGATTAAACAGGTGCAGAGGGAAATCAAGCAAAGTGACAAATGAAAGAATAATCTTGCTCTTTAGAGGTAGGTTTTCACAAACAGTGAAAGAAGAACAATTTTGTAAAAGCATAGAGAAACTAGATTGTAGAAAACAAGTTAACTTAGCTTGGGACTTTCCACCAATTTCATTCCTCTAACCTTTGGATGACAAGGGGTGTGAAGTAATGCCTTATTCCGCAATACCTTTCAATTCCACGCACTCATGATCAAAAGTGTAATTTTAACTGCAATTATATTCTTTGTAAGCAAAAGCATTTATCTTCAAGAGTTATGTATAAAACAAACTAATATTTGAGATCTTGCAGAGTTATTCCGTAACCCAGACTTTTCTCTCTATCCTTGAGATGGTGTTGGGCCAACTATCCCAGATCCCGAGACCTTAGGTAGATAGGTGTTAAGGCACCCTTAAGACTTAATAACCGGATAGACGAGGCCTGCTATTGTTAGGAAACAAAAATTTTGATCAGTGGAGTACCTTGCCTTATCCTTTTCATTCCAAACATTCTCTTCATTTCCAAAATCCCAAGCTAAAATAATCTGGTTTCCACAACTAGCTAATCCACCTGGTTTCAGTGAAAATAGAGTATTTTTGAAATAAAATTATTTATCAAACCTCATCAAGCAAAACGATTCTTACGGTTGTCACTTGGTTTAATTTCAAATGCTCCTGTAATTATTTTATTGGTGTGCACAGTCATTAGAGCAGCAAAAAGCAAGTGTGGCATTAAAGAACAACTAGCATGTTTTCAGGGAAAGGTCTTTCCTTCCTCACACTTAAGAGGAGCAATGTCCCCATTGATCATAGAAGAAAAGCAGTGAAAAGAGCTTTCAAAACATGCTATACTCATAATAGATGCATATGCAATAATTAACCCTCAACGCAAGAAAGGTGGAACATCAATAAGTTAAATTAGGAACTGAGACTCCCCTGGTGTTATAGATTGAGGAAGATGTTCTTCCTCACACTTGAAGTTTTTCAGGGGTCGAGATATTCCTCATGAGTCACAGACAGTATGCGTGTCGTCCAGAGCAAAAGTTGCGAGTTTCTAAACGATAAACAAATGCAGTGAGAAACCTAAACAGCAAGAAAAGAGAAGCAAATAATGCACCAATACCCGAAACCGATCGAGCTGCATGTTCTATTTGAACATATTCTGGCACATAGTTGTTCTATGAGAACCAAGGCATTAAAACATCCAAACATGGCAAATAATAACAATAAACAGTAGAACATTAACCTAGAAAACAAATGCAGAATTTTTTTTTTTGTGTCCGGATCAACTTGGCCGGACGCAGAACCGGACGTCTCATGTCCGGATTTGTGTCCGGCTGGGTTTAGCCGGACACGTTGAAAACGTTTTTTTTTTACATGTCCGGATCAACGTCCTGCTAAACTTAGCCGGACACACTAGGGTTTTCTAGAGTCCGGATTTGCGTCCGTCTGGATTTATCCGGACACGTTGAAAACTTTTTTTTTAATATATATATATATTAATATTATTAAATTAAAAACCATTAATCTAAAACACCTCATTATTTTAAAAATAAAAACATTCCAAAAATAATTAAACAAAGATAAAACAAACACAAGAAATGAAGAAATAAAATAGCAAGAGTGTTAAGGACTCCCTGTTCCGTGATGAATGCTGCCATGGTATTTCCTCACACTTGAGTTCAGTTTAGCATTAGAATGAAGTACCTGAAAGAGTAAATCTGCAAAACCAAGAGAACTCAAGTGGAACCAGGCAGAGTTATTTATTAAATCAGGGAGTCGGGCTCATGCTAAAAATTATAAACTCAAAAAGTAAAGTATTTAGGTAAAAGGAAAGTGTAAAAAGAAAGTAGAGAGAAGTTTTTACTGGTGGGTTGCCTCCCACCAAGCTGCCCATCTTTTCGGTCTTTGGCTAGACCTTGTTTTTTTTCTCAGGAGATTCCAGAAGATGAGCCGTCTTTGAAACCTGGTGACACGAACTCCGAGAAGCTTCCAAAACGTTTTTAGAAGACCTACCAGCATAAAACAGTAGCTGCTCACCTTCTGCATTCAAAGTGATTGTACCATGAGCAACTTCAATTCGAGCGTCGGCTGTGGCTAGGAAGGGTCTTCCAAGGATAATAGGGACCGTCGGATCTGCAGCCATGTCGAGTATGACAAAGTCGCAGGGGAAATATAGATGCTTCACCTTAACCATCACATCCTTTGCATTTCCACAAGGGTAAACCATTGAGCGATCTGCTAGCTGAAGCGTCATTCATGTAGGCTGTAAGTCTCCAATCCCAAGCTTTTCAAATAAAGCGTATGGCATGAGACTAATCGACGCTCCTAGATCAGCAAGACAGTGGTCGAAGTCAATGTCTCCAATTCTGCATGGAATTGTGAAGCTTCCAGGACCTTTGCATTTCTCTGGTACGCGCTTCTGTATGATCGCTGAACAAGTCTCTGTGAGTTGAATAGTTCCTGTCTCAACTAACTTTGCCTTATTAGATAAAAGCTTCCTTAAATACTTGGCATAGTTAGGTACCTTCGCAACTAAATCAACAAAGGGGATATCAACAGATAGTTGACGAAGTAAAGTAAGAAACTTATCAAACTCACTATCCTCCTTGGAACGCTTGGTTTGTTTGGAAATGGAACTGGAGGAGCAACTTCAACTGTAGGTGGTGTAGGTGAAGGAGATTTGGTAACTTCACATTGCTCATTCTCCAGCACCGGTTGCTCTATGCTCACCTCAGGCTCAGTAGCTTTACTTTACCACTCCTCGTAGTAGTTCTTCGCTGTTTCCTTTTCCTGCATAGGAATTTGTTAGCCAAGATATCATCCACCAGTGTAGCATAATTTGGCATTAACTTAAGCATATCAGAAAAAGGAATATCTTTAGTTAATTTCTTAAAATTTTAAGAAATTTTCCAAGCTGTTCATCAAGGTCCCTTTTCTTTAACCTGTCAGGAAAAGGAATAGGTTCTTCAAATTTACGATTGGAAACAGAAGAGTAAGAAGGTTGAGTTTCAGGAGACTCCTTCTCCTTGGGTTTTTCAAAAACTTTACTGGAGTCCTTAACCTCTTGTTGAACAGGTAAAATTGCAGCGACAAGTGGAGTATCTTCTTCCATAACAAAAACAGCTTTAGCATACTCGCGAGGATTCTTTTCTGGCTGGCTAGGTAGAGCCCCTGCAGGTCTATCAGAAAATTTTTCATTCAGTTGGGCAATCTGAGTCTCAATATGTTTGTTGAAAGCTCTCTGCTCCAAGATGAATGTCTTGTTCTCATGGTTTGTGTGCTCTTGTTGTTCGAGTTTCCTATTGGTCGACAAGATAAACTCCCGCATCATATCCTCTAAACTTGAATTCACACCAGCTAACTGTTTCTGTGCCTGCTGGTTCTGCATTTGTTGATTCTGATGAGGTCTCTGAAAATGCTGAGTGTTTTGCTGTGGAGGCCTCTGACTGTAGTTATTTCCCTGGAACCTCTGCTGCTGATATCCTTGATTGTTTTGATTGTTGTAGAAGTTCTCTTGCCTGTTTCCTAGATAGTTTACCTCTTCATTGTGCTGAGAAGTACACTGACACATGTTGGAACTTCTACCACAATACTCACACTGTGGGAAGAATCAGTCACAACAGCTGCACTTGACTGAGGGTTCATCATTGCACACATCTTCTCAAATTGCTTAGACATGCTATCCATCCTAGCAGCTAAAAGAGTGTTCGAATCTACCTCATAGATTCCAGCGGTCTTCCTTGGGGGAACCTCAGTAGATGCCCTAGCACCTCCCCACTGATTAGCCGAGTTGGAAAGAGTTTCCAGGAGATCCTTTATTCTAGTGATTGGAAGCTCCATGAGACTCCTCCTGCACAAGTATCCACCAAAAGACGGCTCTGGGGATCAAGATCTTTGTAGAAAGATTGTAGCACGACTTCCTCTCCCAGACCGTGGTGCGGTACTCTTCGAACATTCCCTTGAATCTCTCCCAAGCCTCTGAAAGAGTCTCCACTGTATTGCTTGAAGTTGGTGATCTCACCTCTCATGGTCAGCATTCGGACGGTGGGAAGTATTTTGCTAGGAACGCATTTGCTAGTTCGCTCCAGGAAGTGATACTGTTTGGAGATAGGGAGTTCAGCCATTCTGCAGCCCTGTCCCTGAGTGAAAAAGGAAACAAAGTTAGCCTGGCTACCTCCTGAGAAGCTAATGTCGAGCATGCTCCAACCAATCACAGGAAGGAGGTAAGGTGAACATTTGGATCTTCAGTGACTACTCCACTGAACTGTGGGGCATTCAGGACCATCGTGACATAATGAGTCTTGAATTGCCATTCTACCCCTTCCGGTAGTGCAGGGATCACTATTGGTGATGTGAGTCCCTCCACGTTTGGACGAGTGTAGTCGTTCATCCTTCTTTCTCTGCTGATACCGTCCATAAGATTTTCTTCTTCGGAAGCAAAGGTATCCCCTGGTGAGTCCTTGAGAAACACCTCTGGTTCAACTACAGGCTCCAGTACTAGTCCCTGGCGACTTCTTCTCGCAAGTCGCTCTATATCAGGTACAAGCTCAAATTCAGGATTGCCTTCAGAACGAGTTTTAACCATAAACAAAAATAATCAGATAACTGATAGTGGGTAAAAAGTAAACTCAATCAAGTAAAACCAAAATAATACTGGAACCAAAGATAAGAGATAAATTGCACAAAGCTTAAGAAAATAAACAAAGGAACAAAATAAAAATAAAACAAAACAAAAATAAACTAAACTAAAAAGCAAAACAAAACAAAAAAAAATTAAAATACCAATATAAAAATTAAACTAAGCAACCGTGCCTCCCCGGCAACGGCGCCATAAACTTGTTGGGGTAAAACGTAACGGTAAATTGTGCTGGGGGTTTAACCTAACGGCAAGTGTACCGGTCGATTATAGCAAGTTTAAATCTCGGAGTATTCCCTGAGTATCGAATCCAAGGAGGCAGCGGCTAGTTTAATTTCTACTTACACACAAAACAAATAACAGGAAATTGGGGGTTTTTGTATGTGATGGTGAATGTTGTAAAAGAGTTCAAAAAGCAATAAACAACAGGTAAATAATTGTTTTGATTTTTGTTTGATAAAGGAAATTCCGGTTTACTACTTCTCTCTAGATTGCAATTTCTTCCCCTAAGTGATTTCTACAGTATTCTGAATAAAACCCTAGAATAAAGATAACTCGTATTCGGTCTCCCGCTCCACAAATTCTAATTAGCAAAGACCGAATCCTAACTCTCGTTATGAATCCATTGTTTACTAATTGCTTTAAGTGTAGTCTAGATTAACGGTCAGCTAGTGTTTTAGAGGAATTACCATCTCTATACTAACTGGTTCTTTCCCTGTAGTCAATTGATAGCCACAGTTCTCACTTATAAGCTAAAAACTGATAAACTATTTAATTGATCAGATTAACAAGTCTAGGAATTCATAAGGGAAAAGAACTTTATTCTATTGTACTGCAGAAAATCACAAAGGTTCAGAAATAATTATTCTAGAGATACATAGTAAACCGAAATTAAAAGCGATTACTCAGCCATAGACAAAATAACAATGCTCAATATAAACAGCATAAGGATAGAGGGATTTAGCAGAAAAACTGATTTTAGAAGCCGTGGACGATTCTGCAAATTCCACAATCGTCTGGGTCACGTCCGACTGTCTTGGGTCGGACGTAGATCCGGACACGTTGTCCTGGTGCTGTCCGGATCCGGACGTCAATCCGGACGCGGGTAAATGAAGCGCTGCGAGCAGGGTTTTGTCTGTGAGTGAGGGTGAAGGTTTGCGGAGAAGGATTTATGACTAGGGATGGAGCGAGTCGTGGTTGAGAGGTTTATGTAGAGAGGAGGAGAGGATTAGACTCTGAGAGTCTGGGACGATTTGAAATGAAATAGAAGGTGGGTTTATATAGGATTAGAAAGATAGACATAGGTTAGTGGGTTTGGTGTATTCGTCATTTATTGAGTATGGCTCTGTATCAATAATGGTTGAGGTATGGGTTAAACTCGCTTTCGGCTGATAATTGCGCCGAAAGCACGATTATCAGCGCGATTGCATTTTTATTTTTCAGCTCTGTGTGACGTCCGGATCTGTGTCCGGATCCGGACGTGAGACAACGGTTTTGGATCTGAATCTCGGAATATGTCCGGATCGCTGTCCGGATCCGGACAAGACACAGAATTCTCGGTTGGGTCACGTCCGGCTAAGTTGACCCGGACAGAGATCCGGACGTGAGACGTCTGGTTCTGCGTCCGGCCAAGTTGACCCGGACACGACCAATTTTTGTGTCTCTTTCCCTGATTTGTTCCCCGTTTGTTGTGTTGTAATCCTTATGATGTAAAATCTTCATTTCCCTGGGTTTTTCCTATATTAAACATATAAAGTGCATCAATTCATATCAAAACATCAATCTTAGGAAAAACACAGAATAAGTGGGAAACATTGCTTAAATTGTAGCAGATTATAAGGTAATTAAACCTTTAAAAGCCTATATGTTTCACACTTATCAAAATACAGTGAGAAGTTGAAGTTACCCAGAGAGTTATTATCAAGACAGTAAGATCAGTGAGGGCCAACAAGGCCACTGATGACTGTGCGGGTAAAAACAATACCACAGCCGGTATGTGTTAAACCGATAGCAGTTAGCATGGCGCACTTGCCATAGCAAGTGCTGCTATAACAGGGCTGTTCGGGAAATTTATAACCACTACAAAGTACTTGGTAAAGTACCATGAAGTTAAGTGAGATCATCATAACAGTGGAAGGGCCTGTTAGCCTAACCTTTGTAATTGGAAGTACACCAGTCAGCAAGAAGCTAGATTTGGTTAAGGCAAGAAGGCATTGTAAAACCATGAAAATTTTCCTTTCAAACTCAGATTTATTTCAAACTCTTTTCTTTCAAAACCGGATTTTCTTTCAAACCAATACTTCTTTCTAACCTTCTTCTAAACCAAACCAGTAAAATCAAGGGCAGTTGATAACAATACAACAATGGATAAACTTTCCCTCAATTAAGTTCGGGAAGCATGGAATATATATTGTCAAGGGACAATATAAGGGAGTTGACAACAGAATACTTCACCTAGGCGTGTAACGGACATTACGAGTGTACCAACTGTAATGTGGGACGACCGCACTCCGATAGGAGCTTGTGGGCCTGACAGACCTATTTATGGGTTAGTTGGATAAGTAGCAATGTATCAGCATGGTACCCCACATATGTATACGAGTAGAGTCCGAAACACGGGAAGTAGTCGACTCCGTACTACGGTCAGCAGTATAAGTCAAACAAGAGCTAAGGATTACAATGAATAGTTGAAGTAAAGGAACTCAGTTAAGTTGACGAGACTAAAGGAATTAGTGAATTTCTTTCAAGGAAATGTTTAAGAGTCAGGAGGTGCGAAGTGCACTAACTGTAATGTAAAGACATCATATATGTCTTAAGGATCCTCAGGGATAAACATGATAGCTGGAACGGAGACCCAGCCTATGCATGGCAAAGCAGATGCCTAATGTGGACACATTAATGTGCAACGAACGGGATGAAACTCCCAGAATGATTACATGGACTACCAGGAATATCGATCTTCACAGACGAGGATAGTAAGCCAGTTAAGAACGCAAAACGGCGTGGCTAACTAAATATATCAATAAGTGCGAACCTGATCTGATGTAATGGAATAACTTAGCAACACCCAGGAGCAATCCTTGAAGGGTGTTTACATCAACGATAATGGCAAAAAATGACATGATAGAAACACAAGGGTTGAAACTAACACCCAGTTTAGACATAAGTTGTCAGGAGACGGACTGACAAACCTAAGGGGCATACCATGAAAAGAAACGGAATGCAACGACCTTGTCATGGAGCTCAATATAATATCCAAACCATGTAATGTTGTACAGAGAAGTACATGTGTGTGAACCGTCCACAATGGACAGAGCTCGAAGCAGTAAAGCTCTTAAGCCGCAATTAAAATATGTTATATAAATTAGATTGATTGCAAAAGTTTATGTTGTATAAGTGAATAGAGTGGTAAACGGACCACTGTATTAAGAGTGGGGATACCTCTCGATATTGTGAGACCGCAGGAGCGGTAGTTATGTGAATCAAGTTCAAGAAATATGTTAAGGATGGACGATATTGTTATTGAAAGAGAGCAGTTAGTTTAGTAGCATGTGTGTATAAGTGAAGCACCGAGCTGAAAAACGCCGGTTTGTAACTCGAGTGATCAACGCTTAAGGAGTATTCAGTAGTCATCTAAATGAATGACAAACCATAATACGAGTAATGTAAGTATGTGTGTGGAAGTTAATGTGACAGTAAATACCATGTAAGTTAGTGTTATGCAATGAGTAATAGCACGGTTCTCACCAAGCGACCGTTGCATAAGTATTGTTGAATAATAATGTGGCAGATGAGACCAGTTATGAGTTAAACTCAGAGGAGATGCAAGGTAAGTGATGTTAAACAGACTGGGCAATAAGCCAGTGGTAGGTACTATGTGATGAGGAACTCAGTGTAAATTCCATGGCGAGTCGCATAAGAGATTTACTGTCAAGAGTTTACGCCTCTGCACTCTGTATGACTGAGTGTTTTGGTATTGCATTTGAACAGTAATGATCGAGTGCGATGGAAGGGGTTTTGGAAATGTTAATTGTGGTGGAAACAGAAAACAGCTTATAACGCCATAGTGATTGATGCATAGGAAATGCAAAGACATACCATGAAAGGGTACTTGTACAAAACCAAATGTGGAGGCATGATTAAGAATAAGGGACTACAGTAGCACTGAATACCAAATATCGGTATGGAATATACCCCAAATGTTGGAAATAACCAAGAGAGCGCTACACATTAGGTAGCATCTCAATCTCAACCGACACTAAGTCGGAGGGGAACAAGTCAATCATTGTGAAATACATAGCTGTATACATAGTAAATTGTTATGGAAGTGGATAGAAAGTTTATAACTCACCGAATTCGCTAACGGTAAGAGATACCACGCGTCGGTTGATAAACCATTGTTACCAAGATGAAGGTGACAATTGGGGATGTACAATACGGTATGAATAACAAATGGGGCAATTAAGCTCTACAGTTATTAGAGTTTCGCAGCAGAAACTAGTGAGCCAGTGATTCAAGTGTTGAATGTACATGGTGAACAAGAGTGAATGGCTAATTATTAACGCCTAGAAGCCTCACAGGCCAGAACCGAAACCAGTTAAGAGTTAAAGCAAACCCCAATGAGAATTCTTGGTTTAGGGACTAAACCGCCAATATGGTCAAGATCCTCTAATCAGAATCCATTGTATAATAGACCGCGTGGAAGTTGAAGTACCTCACGACAGTAGAACGTTTTAAACCAATGATTAAGTGATTGATTACGTGGGCGTAATCCCTTTTAAGGGGGGTAGAGCGCAAAACCACTTAGTGTGTATTACCGTACAAGTGTACGTGACTTATGTTGTGCATAGCACAAATAATTTGTTTTGATGATTGGTGCGTGTGTTACGTAAACATACACATTCATTCAGGGTTTAATTGTGGTAATTGCGCACTGAAGATGCAAATACCATTGTGATAAGTGTGTTGATTTATTAACAGTTGTGTGTGATAGTACAAGTGTGGGGAGTAGAGAAACTCGCGGGGAACAAAACCCCGACAGTGTATAAATGTGAAACTGTGTGTTGTATTTTGATAAAATATATGTGTATATATACTATATAGTGATTCATGAAAGGGTATGAGACCGATATAAAACCTAATGAGAATAAGATTCCATAGGCAACGGGATTAAAGTGAATGGAGATAACTGATAGACGGAGTTCTATCCCTTGGAGATGTACGATCATGATTAGAATGATTAAAAAGATAGAAAATTGGAATTGAGTGATTTATTTGATGCTTGAAAATGAAGTGGGAGGTGGAACTTGATTTGCATGCGATCAAGGGAAGCCGAACACAAATTGGGTGGAAGGATAGTTCAACACTGATGCTGATCACATCAGGGTTGGATGATTCTTGAAGCTCCCTATAAGTGGTCACAAATAACCACGCTAAGAAAAGAAGCAAAGAGCTTAAGTTGGACTTGGAGTTGTGTGTGTTTTCAAAAGGATTTTCAATTGGTACTTATAAAACATCGATAGATACTTTACATAATTAAAGTTCTCTTACTTAACCTCACAAGGAAAATTTTCAAATTTAAGTGATTGTTTTGATCTCCCAAAGGCACGGGGACGGAAGGTGTCCATCGCGACCGGGTTCTACGGCATCACAGTGTATATCAAAGATATTTTTGATTGTTATACATGCTATGACATGTTGTGTGGTATGTGTAATAAATGTTATTTTGACTTTGATCTCCTAAAGTGTATGCTATTAAGACCTATGAGTCTAAATGTGTTGTGTTACATAGACCTATGTGTCTAAAGGCTGTTATGTTATCAAGACCTATATGTCTAAATGTTGTTATGTTACCCAAGACCAGAGAGTCTAAGGGTTGTTATGTATGTGCCAATGTTGTTAAGATACCCGGACCATTGAGTCCGAGGTTATCATGTGAATATGTTATGTTATGTATGGATGTGAATGTGTTACCCGGACCATTAAGTCCGAGGGTGTGATGTAAAATATGTTTGGTTATGGAAGTTTTATCTCTATAAGTAATCCCCGTATTCTAATCCAAGATGTGTGGGAAGTGTAAACTTCGAGGACGAAGTTCTTTTAAGGGGGGTAGATTGAAATACCCCAAACCTTGATATGTGGTTTAAAAATTAAACTATGGTATGTAAAGGCTAAAAAGTGCCTTAGAAACATCAGTGAACAATTTAAACCATAGTAAAATGCAATAAAGCACTAAGATACAGTTTGAGCAAAAACATGCTTTAAGCTTGGAGTGAACTTGGCTAGGACCCAAAGAACCTACCAAGACTAAATAATAGTCAATTATTATTTAACAAGGCAAATTAAGTCCTTAGGAAACTTTGGTAGACAATGAAACCAAACAAAACACAAATAAATACCTTAAAGCCAAAATGGGCGAAAATGTGCTCTAAGCTTGGGATAAGTTTGGTTAAGTCCTAATAAGCTTACCAAGAACTTATTTATGTGTTAATGAACATATTAAATCAATTACCAAAGAAAACCAAGCTTGAAAACAAGTTAAAACACAAAAAGTGCTTTAAGGAGTCTTAAAGCACGTTTTTGAAAAATTGTCTTGTAAATGAGTTTTAAATGGCTAAATGTCCATCATTACTCTTTAATTAACATGTGTACTATATAGTATCACATTTGGAAGTCTATATCAATGGGAAATCAAAAATTTCACTTCTATGTGCCTTGTTTTCATGAATAGTAACTTTAATAAGCTAGTTTGTAACATATGTTGTTATAAGTGAGACAATTGATCAATAAAGACTAAAACACCCCTTGTTTTAATATGGGGGCTGGTTTTCTTAGTGACTCACCACACTAAACAAAAAAAAAACTAAGTAATGTAGTAAAGTAGAAGTTACTATTTACTTTAACTACAAATATCTTCCAAAAGGTAGAACTTATCTTCATTCTCTCATTTCTCTTCATTTCCCACGTCTTCTTCCTTCCTTCTTGCTCTCTCTCACGGTGATGCTACAGCAACAGCACCAACTACCATCTTCCATTGCCAATATTTCCTAGCTCATTTAACCAAATCAAAAACAAACACCACCATTCTCTTTGTCTCATCAAGCTCTTCATTCCTATCTTCTTAAAATTCCAAGAGCCCCATTTCGGTGCCATGGAGTTCCACCATTGAAGGAGCTTGAGCTTGTATTTCTACATATTATTGATCTCCCTTGCTTCTAGGTAAGGAATCTCAAAGAAAAATCATGTTTCCTCCATGTTTTTTATCTTGACCGAGAATCACCATTAATGGTGCTCATTGTGTTTCCTTGTTCTAGCTCCATTTGAATCTTTCAAGGACTTGGCGGAGTCCTCTCTTGATAGATATTCAAACTCTCTTCAAAGACCAAGGTAAAACAACTATCTTAATGTTTTTGAAACAATGTAAAACCTAGGGTTTACAATGAGATGAAGCATAAAGCTTGTATACTCATTTTATCATTTGTATAATGTTTAGAAGTTGACAAGCAACCGATTTTAAACAAGGAAACAAGAAAGAAGTTTGTGAGGAAAAGAGGTAAATATGCTAACCTAATGTGCTTTAATGTCTTAGGAGAAAATGAGCTTATATTGCTTATTAAAACTACCTAAAGAGCTAATGGTAAATGACCTAGTGAAATGCTCTCAAGGAGTTTATTAAGGGCATATGGATCGTTGGGTGTAATTGCAGGTCAAAGGCATTATTTATGTGGGAAATTCAGTGTTTAAGGTTTATGCAATTTAAGGGCCTAAGAGCCATGTTATTTAAGGGCCTAAGTGCCAAGCAATTTAAGTTTATGCACTATATAGTGATAGTGTAAATTTGGTGAAGTTTTGTGCGTGAGAAAGTTCTTGGTGGATTTTAGGTGTTCTTGAATGGAATAAGGTAAAAACCTAAGTGTTTGGATGTGAGAATATACAAGAGAAGCTATGGCAAAATTTGGAAAAGGTGTAAGAAGTTCTAAGTGTTTTAAATAAGTTTTGGTGAACTAGGAAGTGTTAAAGGTGAACAAATGTTTTACTAGGGAAGAAAACATGTACTAAGGTGATTTAGAGTGATACAAGGATTTAGGTATTATCTTGGAAGTTCTAGGAATTCAATGTTTGTTTTTGAGAATGTTGATGTACAAGGAAGAAATGATGTTTAGGTAAGATGTGAAAAGGAGATTTAGTTAGTAAGAAAAGAAGTTTGAGAGATGATGTTAAGGTGTAGAGGAAACACCTTGGTATAGTGGTCATTATAGGTGAAATACCACCTAGAAATCTTAAGGAGAAAACATTCCAAGTGCTAGGAATTTTGTAAGGAATTTGTGATAAGATGGTTTTGGTGTGTGATTTAAAGAGTTTAGTACATGGCTAAAGGTGTGTTTGATGTGCCAAATGATGTTAGAACACATTAGGAGGCTTGAGGAAAAATTTGGAGAAAGTTTGACAATGTATGGGAAGTTTCTGCAGCCGACCTACCTAGGGGACCGACCCCAGTCTGGGTCGGTCGGGCTGAAACTGTGAACTTGGATGCTCTCTGCAGCCGACCTACCCAGGGGTGGGTCGGTCGGTGGGTCGGTCGGACCAAAAAAAAAATTAATTTTAAGAATGTTAAGTGGTATTAGTGGTATGCCATTAAGAGAATTTGATGGTTAAAGCTAATATCTCTGGACTTGAAGATTAGTTAAGTAAGCTGATTCCCTGTTCGGTTCTCTGATGTTCCTGCTGGCCCTTGCTCGTCCTGCTTTCTCCCGTTGTTCGGGCCCTGTTCGGTGCGCTTCTCTGCCCCTTCCGTGCGTGCCCCGTGTCGTCCCCTGTGCGCGTCCCCCCGTTCCCCTGTGCCGTTTATTTAACTAGTTAACGGTGTTCCATGGTCGTTCCATTCCCATGTTCCCCCCCAATGTTAATGAAGGCAACTTTAATGTTACCAGTTGTTCGTGAATTGTTCGAGGAACATAAGTGGACATGATAGAGTGGACTCCGGTGACAGGTATGGTTTTCTTGCAACCTGTGTCCTTCCGGATTACACCGGCTTGTATGCCAATGTGTTTTTCTGTATGTTTGCCACGTTGTAAGATAAAACATGTAATGAGTTTACAGTAATTTATTTATGTGGCGTGTTCAACCCCGATACCATTTAACCTCGGAAGTGTTAACCTTAGTTAACTGAGTCTAGGATCACATGAGAGTTCGGTATTCGGATTAAACGACCCGAACCATGGGACGTTCTAACCACGGCTATGCGTGTGTTAATTGTGTGATATGTGTATGTGAATGTAGGGATCTCCCTTGTGTGTTTAACCCAGTTGTAATACTGTATGGTGTGTAGATATGATAGACTCCATAGTGGGGTTCTAACTAATATCTAAAAATAAGTATGTACTAACAGTGGTGAGGAATCCGGTTTGGCGGTCGCGCGTTGTTTGGGAGTGGGTATCCTTCTTAGCCTTACCCTTCTCTCTGTTATGGTTGTTTCCCTCACGGGTTATGATCTCCCATTAGCTTACTCCTAAGCTTAGCTATTCTGACTTATGACCGGTTTAGGGGGAACATGTGTTTGTGTGGTGTGTTCGGGTCACCAAACCCGAACCATCTTAACTTAAGTTACTCGTCCGACTATTAGGACGGTAATGAGTGTTGTATAACGAGTTTATCATGAGGGTGACATCATTCTCTAGGCTCACCAGTGAACTAACTATGTTTGGGACGGTTCCTAAGAGAACCGTTCCCGTTATGTTATGTGTTGTTGTTGTACTGCAATTCCCATTGCGATGTTGTTATGTGCACGTTGGAATGTGAAAAGTGTTGTTATGTGGTGTATGTTATATGTTGTGAAATGTGGAGTATGTGGATCATGGATATGAATCCCATTTTATGATAAGAGGCGTTTAGGGATAACCCGATTAATGGGTAAGTGTCGTCTATTAAGGAAGTAGCTCCATTAGAGGAGAAACACTCTAGGGGTGATGAATACCATGAGTGTCTTATTAAGTAAGGATGTATTATCTGTTGTTGAGCCCATTGAGGCAGAATGTTATGTGTTGTGTGTTTAAGTTTACATGAATGATTCAAATAAAATCAATCGCATGCTAAGACGACAATTAGTTGTGCGTGGCCCGGTAGCATGTGGGCTGCGGGATTACCATACCAGCAAAGGTGCTGAGCCCCTTGAGGGCCACCCTTTCTCTTCTTTTCCTATTTCAGGTACAAAGAGCAGGAAGCCGTTCGAGAGTAGGACGGGGTAGTCGTTGTACATGGGTAATCATTTAAGTTGTATATATATGCAGTAGGTGTAGTAAGACCGAAATTGTTATCGGCATCAGTTTGTGAATACTCAGTACAGTTGAAAGGTGTATGTTGTTGTTGTTGTTAATGAAAAAGGGATAGTAATGTGTAGTCGCTCGGGAATCTAGTCCATCAGACCGGTACAATGTATATGTATTAGCCTTGTTAGCCACGTGGGTGGTTAACGGCGTGTAACACCAAGAAGTTAAGTAATGTGATGAAGTTTGTTTTCCGCTGCAGTTTGTTGTTAAGTGTGTTAATGTTGGATGGGGTGTTACACCCCATTAAGAGGGTATGGATGATTAGAGGTATAAGGACCTAAGGGATTAAGATAAGTATAAACTTAAAAGTTTAAGGTTAAGTTGTAAGATTAAGTTGTAAAACTTAAGAGGTGTTAGGTGGGAATCATTATGGGTTAAGTAAGTTAAATAAGTTGAATTAAGTTAAGTGATTAACAACCTAAAATTGAATGAATGTTTTAGGGCTTGAGTATTTGGACTCCAGAAGAGAGTAAGCAACCGAACGACCAACGGCGAACGGTACAGTTCTTCTTGTGACCTGCTTGCTAACGAGGTGTCCCTCGGCTTGTGTGCTATTTGTTTTTGTGTGCTCACTAAACAAGATAAAGCATGCAACCGGAACATTATGTTTATTGTATTGTTGTGTGATGTTTGAAAACTAACACAACTTACCGTGAGAACTTACTAACCAACGTTTAGTAAGGAATTGAGTGAGACTAAGGAACACTCCCTAATATTAGTTTGTTATAAACCGAAAGAGGTTAACCACAAACATTGTCTTGAGACTTCTACTAACTGGAACTTAAGGGGGGGTGAGGAACCCGGGACTGACTCCAGTCATGCATGCTAAGGAATAAGGGGGTCGGTATCTAAAGCAGATCCGTCTTCCGCTTAAGGACTTGTCTTCGGATTTGTTGCCTAGGGTCGGTTGCCGGCTCAGCTACATTGGACATACAGTCCAAGGTAGGAGGCATTAAGATGGTGTGGTAGGATCACCTAAATCCTAAATTATAAGATAAGTTGTTTATTCAACCAGTGGAGTTAATAGCTCATTGTCTAGGGTCACTTTTGACCCGACAAAAATAAACATTGAGATAAGATACAATCATTTCTATTTAAAGAGTGGTTTGTATTATAAGACTGAGATAAGCTACATCCATTCCTTTTTAAAGGATGGTTGTTTTCTAAGACTAAGATTGAGGTAAGATAAGGATGGACTAAGATTAAGAGGAAACATAACTTAAGGAGTCAAATAATTAACTCCCTAATTAAGGGAACGCATTTAAGTCGTTCATTATGTTTAACTTTGATTGTTCATATTTGGATTGTTGTTTACTGCACTTTCTATCGTGTTGTGCATGTAATCAACCTCCATGCTATCGACAATTAGTTGTCGTAGCCACGTTAGCTTGGGGGCCATGAGAGGATCGTACCAGCATTCGTGCTGACCCCCTTTGGGGGCTGTTTTTACTACATAGGTGAACGTCAGAAGGCGGCCGTCGCAAGAGTAAGAAGGGGTACACGCGTTATGAGTTAAGAGTGGCCTACGAGTTGTGCATGTACACTCGTATGGCATTTTGAGTTAGTAAGATGTATAGGATGTGAGGGGATTGTAAGAAGGATATGCATTTGGTTAAGATTGACATGTACTAATGTTCGATATATTATGTAGTCAGACCGTGGCAAGGGCCTGGAGTGTATTTGAATCCGCTGCAGAGTTTGTATATATGGTGATAAGTTTATGATAACCACGATTGGATCGCGATGGGGTGTTACAATTTCAAAGCATTTTGAATTAATTTGACCCTTATTTGGAGGAGAGAGAAAGCCTATAAGGGGCTTAGGAGCCTTGAAAAATTACGAAAGTGCCCCTGGAGATGACTAAGCTGTCCCTAGTACACTGAAATGTGCCGATCGAACCGAGAACCCTCGCTACTATCCTATCAGTAGACTCTCTTCCGGGGGTTGAAATTTTGGGTATAAAACTAAGGTTAACTTGAACTAAGCTATCAACCAGCTTTGTATAATCAGTATAAACTCAATTAATCACCAAAACAAAGAAGAATCAACTCATACAAATACTTCCACCCTTGGCTGTGCAAAACGACAACAATTACAATGGCAGTTTTACAACCAATTTCTTAGGTGACATTCTTAGTATTTTTATCCATTCCTTATCGCTATTATACCCGCCTAATACTTGCTAATAAATAATCTTTTAATCAAGGCTAAAATACACCATGCCATTGAATCGAACAACAACAAAACTATTCATTGTTATTTTAACAACAATCTTGCACGTTAATAACTTTCCTCTTGTACAATTTGTGTAACCAAGTTGCTTAACCTTTTCCACCCTTACTAAGTGATCATATACTCTTACATAGACTTTAATGACTCATTAAAGTCAGAAGGAAACAGCTCCTACAACCATCTTTCAATTCGGCTGAACAATAATACAATGACATTTATATTTTGTACAACTTTGTACATCTTAGAATATCTTTGCTAATCCATTTGCTATAATCAATATAATTGTTCCCCTAGCTCAATATAAGATATACCAACTTCATTGTTCTGTAAAATCCAAGAAAACAACCTATATAGCTTTACAACCAAATCGGTTTTCACCTAGAACAACAATAATAACGTCTTCGGACAGATTTAAGTTTCCTTGCTTTTCTAACCTATTAAACCCTTCAAACCTGCTTCCCACTTTTACATTGATGTTCATACACCTAAGTATCTTATTTTACTCAGCAATTCCATTCCAAAACACAGATAAAAACAACTTAAAACTCTGTTATACAGAACAGTATACATCAGTAGTTTTAGAGCACATCTTGTCATTAAACTTGTTCTAACTTGTCTAGCTTACTTCATTTGCATAGCCACAAATTTTGCTAGTTAAATTGGAGAGTTAAACCTCCAATAATCAGCTAGATACAGAATTAACAACCAACGATAATCAATAAAGAAATCAGCTCCTTAAAACCGCAAAACATCACCAAGGAATAATCAGATTTGCAAACTTGTTGATCAAGGTAATTACCTGATTTCTTCTAGATATTTTCTTGCTAATCTCTTTAATATTTCTACAGGTAGAGGGTCCTCCTTCCTTCTCTTAAATTCTTCAGCACCTACACTTGATTTCTCCTCCTTAAACTTGCGCAAGACAACATAAACTGTAGCATAATTCCAGCACCTTACCTTCTCGGTAAACACTAGTCTTCAATTGTTGTTAATTTCTTCCAGCTTCTAACTTCTTCTACCACTTGGACTTGCATGAGGGAGGAGACACAAGAAAATAGTTTGGAGTCGGGAGAATTATCTGAGCGTGGCTGCTTGAATAAACAAGGTAAGGATTTCCATTTTAGCAAAGTAATCTACTAATATAATGACACCTCTCATGTCTTGGTGTCCAGCTCTCTTTGGTTTAATCGTAGGCTGTACAAACTGCAGACACGTCACCTTATGACCAATTTAAAGGGTTGGCTGGCCTCAGCTAAAAGAAATTAGCTTGGTATAGGAAGATTAATCTGATCGACGCCCACTTGAATTGGCATGGGAATTGATTTCTAATATAATGACACCTACTATATGTTGGTGTTTATTTCTCATTGGTAGTGTTGGTTGGCTAACTTAAATGAAGCCACACAATCTGGTGACTAAACAAAATGAGGCGGAAACCTCAGCTGGAGGGATTAACTTGACTTAAATAATTACAATGAGACAAAAGTGTTAATTGTTGCAACAGGATGCAATCGGTAACACTAGTATAGGTGAGCTGATTTAATTTGTTATTTTCTTGCTTATGGAAGAGTAGTGACAGCACGGAAAACGACTACCAAGCAGATAAATACTACTTTAAGAATAGTAATAACTATATAAGACAAGATAGCTAATTACTTACATTATATATTGCAATCGGTAATGTTTAACATGGCTGTAACATATCAATGACAACCGGTAACATAGATAAGAATGAGTTGATTTAGTTTACTACTTTCCAGCATATGAATGAGTGGTTACAATGAAAGGAGTGAGCTATTCGAAATTATAAACTGAAGTGTAATAGTAGTAGATAAGACAAAATAGCTAAGTGATACATACATATATGATCGGTTTATCAATGTGCTGAAACTAACAAACTGCTGGCGGTAGTAATGGGGCTGAAAACTATAATTGCTGGCGATTTGTACAAGGCTGTGTTTGGCCCAATTTTAGCTGGAAAATAATGGTTACTTATGGATGAAGAAAGACCTAGTTTGGCTTTATACACTAAGAGATAAAATAGGTGGTAATGACAAGAGAACAAACTCGCTAATTGTATACATTTACAACTAACTTAACATGTCATTGTTACAATCACATTTTGACATTGATGTTGTTGTCTCCCTTAAGACTAGTATGGTCCAAAAATAATACATTGTATTAGCTAATATCAATTTCAAGCAAACACATACACATATAAAATAATAAAGAAGGTATATTTTGCAACAAGGGTTTCTAGGGTGTTTCAGGAGTAGTAATTATTTGCTTACCATAGTACCTTAATGTTAATAGAGACATTCTGAATATGATCAGTGGATCGAGTAAGACCGAGGAATGTGAGGTGACACGGTAGAATGAATCCATGGTGAAAGGTATGATTTTCTCATGCGCTGTATGAAATCCCCCTAAACTTTAAATAATTAAATAATGGTAAATAAATATTATTTGGGGGATTATGAAACCCTAAGAAAGCATATAAACACTTAGGCGTTAAAAACGCACCTAACTCCTTAATGTCAAAAACGGGCGTTAAGCCGGACCTTAAGCTAACCAAAGTTATATAAGCTATAAACTCATACCGAGTCAACCAAGGATCAGTATATGACCTTTACAACACAGGACCTCATCTAAAACTGAGTAAAAATGCAAAATGCCCGGGAGTTCCCTTAAGGCCCGAAAGTCCCGGAAACCGCCGGAAATACATTATAGGATGAAGTAAAGCATTACACTTCATTCTAAATGCACCATAACACATTATTAAACATTTAAGATGAAGTCCTCATGCTAAATTTCCAATTAAACGCAAAGGGCTTGGAGGTTCCCGATGGGGGCCTCACAAACCCCCGGGAATGCCCCGGAGAAGTGCCGAGGTGGCACGAACTCCTATATAATTCATTCTTAGAGTTCCTAACATCGTTATTCATCATTCTAAAGAGAACCCTCAAGCTACTTTTTCAAAATTCAGCAAAGTCCTCGGGGAATTTCTTAACGCACCTATTTTGCCTCGGGAGTGTCCCGGTAGCCCGGAAATTGTGTCGTGAGTTGATATAACCCCATATAACTCAATTTAACACCTTAATATATCATAATTGACTATAAACAATGTTTATAAACACTTGGAACTCGTAGCGACTACTTATTTTCCAGAATATCCTTAAAGCACAAAAACGCACCTTCGGGTGTCACAAAAACGTGTTCTACGCTATTACCTTGAAGTTTTTGAAGAGCCACGAGTTGAGAATCTCAAATGGGGAGGAATTGACCATCTAAATCAATTAAATCCAGTGCTAAACACATAGCACAAATAGGGCCGATTTTATGATCAAAAAGTAGTATAAAATCAGCATTTTACCTTAGAAACTTTCATCTTTTACCTTGGTATAAATGTACCAATTGAATGTTGTGACTTATAAAATGTTACAATATAGTGTGTCAGGAACCAAGTTGAAAATCAATTCCAAATGGCCATGAAGGGGGCCATTTTTTTTTAGTGTTTTGACTTGATTTTTTGCAAAAATAATGGCTTATGGATGATGACTCACCTTGCACATGCCATGTGATAATATAACAAAGAAATCTCAGCCTTGGTATCCTCCTCATTACCGAAAACCTGCAAGAAGACAAGGAGGATTAGCTTTAGGCAAAATAATGAAATCAAATAAGTGACTAGATCTAACTTTATACATGTGCAATGTAAACAAACAAAACAGCCCATGTTCTAGCCTATAGCTGCCAAAATCATGCAAGGAAAGGAGGGTTTGATTGCTGTTTAATTAGTCAAAAAGAAGAGATGTACCTAATTAAGCATATGCCTATGTTCAATTGGCAAAAATCAAATACTACCTACAACACCTAGTTGCCGAAAATGAGTAAGGAAAGAAAGGTTTGATTGCCTTATAAAAATCAAAAGCAAAAGATAAACCTAACTAAGCATGAAATCATGTCTTAAAACAAACAAAATCAAATGGCACCTACAACCCATTGCAGCCGAGAATTACAAGTAGATAATGCAAGAGTCACATGGGTAATTAGCTTAGAAAAATCAAAAGAAACATCTACCTACCTTAGCCCTTGTCCTCTTGTTCCAATTGACAACCAAGGTCTTTTTTTCCCCTTGTCAATGTAGCCGAAAGTTGATCAATTAAGAGACTTTTGTAGTCAAATTTTGAAGTCAAAAATCGAAAGCAAAATCGTAGAATAATGCCATGTGACATAGCAATTATTTCCATTTGATTCATTCTCTTGTCTTTTCTTAATACCCTACATGACCAAGCTTTTCTTCCTTGCCCTCATTCATCCGATTGTGTAAGTCTCATTCTCCTCTCTTTTCTTTCTTCCTTAACTAGTACTCTTGTGTGCTTCAAGCTCCATTAATGGTGTATTAAGTTCTAACACCATTTTTATGTAATTTTCCTAGCTAATTCTACTAAGTCTTGAAGCAAGAATCATCCTAGCAACCCTTGCAATTTTTGCCAAGCAATAGTACTCCAAGGAGTGGTCTTGATTCAACAACAACACAAGGAACAACAAGATCAAGTTAAGGTATATTTTCATGCTTGAAAATCCTAGTAAAATACCTTAAGCTATGTCCGAAAATTGAGAGTGAAATACCCCGAACTTAAATATAGCGATTAAAATAATTCTAATCCTCATTTAAGAGCCTAATAATTCTTAAGTAGTATTGGTGAGGAAAAATAAATCCAAAAGAAATAAAGAAACGCTTAAAAAGTGAAAAACGCTAAATAAGCGTTAAATAACCATAGGAGGTATGAGACCCCGGATAGCGTATTATATGGATTCCAAAGGTTTAATAAGACCTAAATAATATATGGGAACAAATCCCGAAGAAAACGGATCCAAATAATGAATTACACGCTAATAGAGCCTTAGAGCATGTTTTTTTTTCGAGAAAACCCGAAAACGTGACTTTAAGTGGTCAAACAGACCCGCAAAAGTTATAAATCATTAACTAATAATTATTAAGCATTTATGGAAGCTTAATAACCAATAAAAATAATTAAACAAGAAAATTCCGGAAAACGAGCCCGGTTAGTGAATAGTACCTAAACCGGGTAAAATAACGAGCGTTTTTGTAAAAGACGAAAAACGCTCTAGCTAGTGTAACAGTAAGGGGGCCGGTTTTAATAAGTTAAAAAGCCCTCACACACACTCACATACTAGCTAATTAATTAAGAGACAACAGCAAAAAGTAAAAAGGGTAAAAGTACCCCACTTACTCTCTCACCTCACTCATTTCTCTACTCTCTCATCTCTCTCCTTCCTCCTCACCGATTTCTCTCTCCCTCTCTCTTCTGGCTGCTGCGATTTTGGGAGCTCCACAAGAAGCTCTAATGGCTTCCCTTCTTCATCCTCATGCTCCACCCTCATGTAAGCTCCAAACTAAAAAATGATCACATATTTGTAATCCCCTCATCCTCCTCTATCATTCCCTCTTTTCAAAATTCGAAAAGGATGAGTTTCATCTCCATGGGTTTTCCCCATTTGAAGAGAAAAGCACACCATTATGGAGCTTGGAGTCTCCTCTTTCCAACAAGGTAAAAATCTCCATAAAAGATTCAAGTTTTCTCCACCTTCCTTTGGTAACCGATTTTTGCCCATTGTAATGCCTTGTTTTCTCTCTCTCTCTTTTGAGCATCAATTTCACCTTGCAATGGAGGTAGATTCTCCTTCTTGAACCAAGGGCGAAAACCCCTCCTAACACACCCCAAAGGTAAACCCTTGAAACTTGCTTTAAGCATTTCAATGAACTAGCATTAATTTAAGGGTTAGTATTTTAATTACACTTGTTTATGTGTGATTTGGGTGATGGGAATGGAGTTTGGCAACTCTATTCCCCATGTGACCGAATTGTACAAGGAAGAGAGGAGAAGTGGTGGAAAAGGAAAGAGGAAATGAGAGCTTAAGGTAAGAGCTCTCTCTTGAAGGCTAAATTTAATGCATTAGAGTAATGGGAATGGGTAAACCGATTTAAAGAACCCAAAGAATGTATTGGTAATTTAATTGTGGAATTTTGGGTATTTGTGAACTAGTATGTGAATTATAGGCCTTGGAGCCAAGTGAATTGTGTATGTGTATTGGTATTGTGGATTGAGGAAGTATTGAGGAGTTTATATTGTATTGATTGCTGTTAGGACCCTTGTATGGGTGTGGCTAGATTAGGAATGAATTTGGTGAGAATGTGTATGTGTGGCTAAGTAAGAAAAGTAGACGAACTATGGCAAAATTTTGGTAGGAATATGTACATTTATGGATGACTTGGTGAATGGAAGAACCAAGGTATGTATTGGGTTGAGTAAAGAGGTTTAGTAACCATGGAATGGTAGTGTAGTATGAGGATATAAGGATGCAAAATCTGTAGCAAAGAGTGCTAGGATGCATTGGAGAAACTAGGAGGGATTAAGTGTATTTGGAGAACTTAAGGTGAGTGTTTAATACCTTGGAAGCAAATTGAAAAGGATTTAGGTAATGAGAAGAACTAGGATGTAAAGCAATGCGTTTTGGATGCTAGGAGTAGCATTGGTTGAGGGAGTATTGAATGGTAAAGGTTAGAACAAAAATTTGTAGCATTAGGGAATTGAAAAAATGTTGAATGGAAAATGAGTGTGTAAATTGGTGTAGAGATGAGTAACGGATTAATGGATGAACTAGGGTGTATTAGGAGGTTTAATTAGTGTTAAAACATGTGGGATTAAGTGTAGGAACAATGGGGAAGTAATGGGTAAGAAGAGGGACTGAAAACAGAAATAAAAATGCAATTACTAGGCCGGACCGACCTTGGGACCGGACATGCAAGGTCGGTCGGCCAGAAGAATTTCCCGTAATGTAACCTACTGGAATGGACCGACCTTGCGACCGGACTTGCAAGGTCGGTCGACTCGAAATTTTCCCGTCAAGAAACTTACTGGAATGGACCGACCTTGGGACCGGACATGCAAGGTCGGTCGAGTCCAGAATGACGAAACCAAAACTCACTAGAATGGACCGACCTTGGGACCGGACTTGCAAGGTCGGTCGGCCCAGGAATTTTCCAGCGTATTTCCCTACTGACTTCGACCGACCTTGGGACCGACCCTAGGTAAGGTCGGTCGAGTCATACAAAAATTTTTTTTAATTAAATAATAATAATATATTTATGTATATATATGTATACCCACATATACATATGTACGTATATGTAAGTAAACCAGTGTTAAGTAAGGAAACAAACTTAAAGAAAGTAAACAATGTGTAAGTATAAGAACTCCAAAGACTTAGTGAGTATGAGTTAGGAAACGTAAGGGTAATCGAGTTAAGTTAATGATAGTTAGATTAATCACTCGATTGTATGTATATCATAGGATTCGAATTGTGAACACCGGAGGAACGTCATATACAAGTACGACGGTGAACGGTATGATTTCTTCATGCCCTGTATCCTAATCTGGTTACCCCGATTTGTGTGCTTATTTGATGACCTAAATAAGATAGATGCATGAATCGGACTATATTGCACTTACCTGTGCTTGACTTATGTTGTTCTTGATATTTATTGTCTTGAACACTAGTTTGTATAATTCATGAAATATATGAATAATGATGAAGTGTATTTGTATCTCGTAGTGTACTTGTATAATGTATTGTATTGCGTATGGATGTGCATATGAACAATGTAATGTGTATGTGGCTTGGATGTGTGACTTCTACTAATTCCTAACTACCTAACTCCTAACATAAGTAAGGAATAAATTGGAATGAGTAGAAGTCCGATATAGCTTCGGCCACGCGTGAGGATGAGGAGACACAAGAGGTTGGATCCGATTCCTGACTCTTAAACTGGACTGCGGCCCAAACCCCTTAAATGGGTAGCATCCCGGATTGGTGAGTCAAGTAAAGCCCGGTGGTGGGACCGTGTAGTCCCTGCCCGGAGGTCCCGACGACTTAACATGAGTAAGAGTAAGTAAGTAAGTAAGTATGAGTATGAGTATGTATGCGTAAGCACTGTGGAACGAGTAAAAGAGTAATCTCCACCCGATTAACCCGGGTGGACCAACATGAGCTAACAAGGATGGTGTACTGTATATGCATTGTGTAATGCGGATTTGGGGAAGGTAAGAATGTATCTGATGGCTGGTATGGGTTACCATGTATGCATTGAAGAGCGTGTATTGATGTGTATGTATGTATACCTTGCGTAATGTATTGTAATGTTATGTATAAGAGCATGTATGCATGTATGTTTGAATGAAATCAATCGCATGTATTCGACCAAGTGGTCGGCGTACCCTCACTAGTACGCGGGGTATGCGGTTATCATGCGCAGCGAAAGCTGACCCCCTAGGGGGAACGTTTTTAGTGTGCAGGTACCCGAAGCGGATATGGTCAAGGTAAGAGACCGGTTGCCACACTCGGATAGCTAGAAGTAGAATGTAGAGGTGTACTAAATGGCACACCCTTGTACTTAGGAAGTAAGTAGTTGTGAGGAATGGATAGATGTAGACTCCTAATGAGTACATAGGAGCTTGGAAGAATCATTATATTTGTATTGGAACTTAGTAAACTCGGTAGTGTATATTGTATTGTATGGATTATGAAGAAGTAAAGTATTGAATGGAGCATTGTTGTATTTGATTGATAAATGGACTATGTATAGTAGATGTGTAGTACTTGGGATTCCGGTCCATCAGACCGATGCTGTATGTAGAAGTAGTAGCCTTGTTAGTCACATGGGTGACTAACGACATTGTATCACCCACTGTATGTAAGTATGTATCCGTTGCGTGAATCTGGAAGCACGAAGAGATTGGACGGTAATGATTGTATTAATGGTAGGGGTGTTACAAAAAGTGGTATCAGAGCTGATGACTGGAAATACCGAGTTTAGAAATTACCAAGTTAGGAATTAGAAGCTTAGGGCTAAGGGCTGAGTGTTAGCATTAGAGATATGCTAGTTAGGAACTACCGGTGAGTACCGGATACTTACAATACCAGACCCGCCCTCCGCAAACCCCTTTGTATAACTTGGGAAAAGACGCAAGGGAGAAGGAAGGACCTCTCATATTCGGGAAAACCCGATCTGGCAGTTGTGAAGCAATCACACGGTAAACAAGAACCGACACGTGGTAAATTCCAAGAACTGGAAGTCCCGGAGATGGATCCCGGTTGAACCACAACACCCGCACTTAATAGCGGTAGGATGAGCACTCCAACCACGAGGAGGCTGCAACTCACAACAGCATGGGGCGACGTGCTTAGCAGTCGCAAAACCTAGCTAGTCAACCAACAGCAGAAAAGAAGCACTAACCATGCAACGGAATGAAAAAGGGAGCAGTAATGGAACCCGAGACACAAGTCTACGGGATAGTAATACTTGAATAATACCACCAACGGTATGCTAGCGGACTAAGGACATAGTCGGAAGCGGTTAACTCCAAGACTACGACGCCATTAAGGTTGCAATACCTGGCCAACATAGCTCAGGCAACTACAAGAACAACCATGGGATATAATCCCATAGGACTACAAGAGTAGTTCCTAAACAAGGAAGGCTAAGTTACCGCCACAGATGTGTGGGAACGAGCCACAAGGAACGACACTAAACCAAATAGAGAGGGAATCTCCAAGGATTGGAGAAGTACCCAGATCTACGACAGCCATGTCTAGACCATCAAGAAGCTACCTAAGGGATTGAGTATACCAATTATAGATCAATAAGATCGAGGGAAGAGTCAACAAGACTAACAAATACGAGTGGAAACCATACCGTGATCAGTATAGGATTACTCAAAAACCACCAGTACCACGCACTTGCCACGGCAAGTGCAGTAAAAACATGAATATGTAAAGGAACACTACACGTCACGAGTACATAGTAATGTACGGTGACCGTAATGAAACAGCTACAGGATCACCCATCCTAACAACTAGAAGTGTGGAACCTTGGGAAGGCTTAACGGCCGACCGCTGTACTTAGTACATACCAGTCAGCGAGAAACCAGACTCGGTCAAGACCTCAAACATGGCTATGCCATGAGAGACTGCTTTTAACACCGAACCATAATTTTAAAACCCAAAATTTTTCTTTCAAAACCACAATCTCTTTCAAACCTTGGATTGGAAAACCGAACCAACATAATTACGGTGAGTATCATAGAATGATATAAGAAGAGTTGACAATAGAATACTTCACCTAGGCGTGTGACGAACACTACGAGTGTACCCAATTACGGGATGTGAGACAACCGCACTCCGAAGAGGCTTGCGGGCCTGACATATAGTTGGGTAAGTGGTAACGTACCAACATGGTACCCCACGTATGTATACATGTAGTGTACCGAACACGGGAAGTAGTCAACTCCGTTCTACGGACCATCAATAAGTTCAAACCAGAATAGCTGGACACCTCAGACGATCAAGTGCAAAGGAACTCAGAGAAGTCATCTGAAAGTAAGGAATAAGAACTAGAAAGTGCAAAGAGCACAGACTAGACAGTATAGACATTGGACATGTCTCAATGACATCAAGCAGATACATGATAGCTGGAAGGTATACCCAGCCTGAATATAGTAGGGCAGATGCCTAAGGTGAGCACCACGATGCTCAACAAACAGGACAGAGTCTCCCAAGAGCAATCACAAGATTACCATGAAGTATAATCCATCTTTGAGGAGAATTTTAAACCTGGTCTAAACGCTAGGAGAAGGTATAAATAGTCTACCCAAGGACGGGAGACGTCATAACCCAAAGGGAATAACTCAAATACAATACCACAAGGCGGTATGGTAGCCACAACCTATGTTAAACGTTAGCCGGATGTAACGGCATAACTAACAGCACTCAGGAGCAATCCTTGAAGGGTGTCTGAGATAACAACAATTGAACAAGCGTCGTGATAAAAGCACATGAGCTAGAACGAATATTCGGTTAGGATACCGAAGGGATTTCACTTAACAGGAAATACCCTAAATTACCAGAAGGCCCGAATTTACACCAGATTGCCTTAAAGGGTCTCCTACGAACGGAAGCGTGATGTCACAACTTACCATGGAGCGCAACGATATCTCCAACCTATGATGGTATACAAAGAGTGGAACATGTATAAGCAGCTTGCAAAGAGCATAGCTTGCAGCAATAAGGCTCTAAGCCATAAACCTGATGCGTTGTATAAACTTAAACGGTTGCAAAACCGGCACCATTTGTTAACAAGACTTGCAAGAAATATTGTCTCATACGACAAGAAATCGACAACTGGACCATTAATTCAAACCCAACATCCTGAGTAGCTGGGAGTAATGGTCAACTCAGTGTCACTGTCACTAGAGCACCAGTCTAGTATACAGTTGACAAGCCTTTAATTACCGTCATGCCTTCTGTAGCGATGGTACCACAGAGGCATAGGAATCATGATAACGCCAACATTGGCCTAGACCCCACGTGGACACTACGAGAAACCCAAGGGAAGGTACACCTCGTTAACCGAAGACCACCAAGGTGGTGAAGATGCGAACCCTCAGGAAAGGCTTCCACCCACTATAACAAGTAACCCTACGCATATAGATATTGCCAAGTGGCGATGGAATAAGGAAACAAGATTTCCAAACCATTACGACTTAAAGGAGCAAGCATACTCCGTATGCACCCAAGCATGTGGTGAACCGTTGTATAAACACCAACATGATAAACCTCGTCATGAGACCCATGAGTGGAAACAAACCCCTCAACAAGAACCTTCACTTACCAGTGATGAAATACCCTTCAATTCAAGAACGGGACCGGAAAACCCTTGAAGTTTCTTGGGATGTTCCTGTGATGTACATACAAAAGTAAAACCGCACAGCTAGAGCCTATAATCAATGCTCAGCACTGGAAGACAATAATTGTCAAAACAAACAATTTGAATACACACGGAACACCACAAATGACTAACACTCGAGAGAGCTTATAACCCGATGAATTACCTCATCCTTGGTCAACCAAGATACTTGGTAAATTATATCATAAATGATGATAGAATGTGAGGTAAGCTAACCTACACATAAAACGTAAACTGAAATAAAATATCTCCACATGGGGAAGATAATAACATTGCGGTACGCTATGACAACCGTCATACATATGAACTAGGAACCTCCTAGTGTATTTACACCATAAGGAAATGGTACAATGAGTAAGAATACGGTGCGCAACAAGCGACCGCTATGAGGAAGTAGTAGATAATGACATGGAGAATAAGTATGGAGGACAGTCAGAAATATTCTTTCCTATCACATAAGTGACTTACTGTCAAGCATTTACGCCTCTGCACTCTGTATGACAGAGTGTTTTGGCATTGCACTTGTGCAGCTAATGACCTAATGGGATGGCTAGGGATATGGAGAATGTAAACCGTAGTAAATCCTTCTTTTCACCACAACCATGGCATAAGCCAGTCAAGCATTCTTAGCAACAGACCGTGCGGCCTAAGGCCAAAGAAGCACGAAGAGTGTAAAACACACTAACAATAACAAGATGTGAATTCCAGTGGAATAAAGAGTGAAAAGAGACTTAAA
This sequence comes from Limonium bicolor, assembly GCA_023374045.1. Classification (NCBI taxonomy): domain Eukaryota; kingdom Viridiplantae; phylum Streptophyta; class Magnoliopsida; order Caryophyllales; family Plumbaginaceae; genus Limonium; species Limonium bicolor. Next base: position 197,635,550 of record CM041779.1, on the reverse strand, counting down.
AAAGTCCCTAGGACCGACGCATAGAAATGCAAGGTCATAGAAGTAAAGGACACTTGTATCGAACCAGAAGAACTGGTATAACTTGGAAGCTAGTGACGACAGAGGAAGCGCTACAGTTAAGTGGTGACTTAACCTCGCCCGACAGTAAGTCGGAGGAACTTAACGAATAATCGTGGAAGCACGAATAGCATGTGCAGTAGATTACCAGAGATTTGGTTATAAATCTTAAACTCACTGAGTTCAAACACGGTAAAAGAATACCGCATTTGTTTAGTAAACGTTATTCCCATAATAGACGGATAAGAAGGTGAAGTATAGCACATTAAGGATAACAAGAAGGGTGAATAACCCGAGTTATCAGGGTCGCGCAGCATAAGCTAGCGGGCCCTAGCTAGGAGATAATATACCTAGTAAGCATAGTAGAATGGCTATTAATGCCTTGAAGCCTAATAGGCTGGAACCAAATTAATTATGAGTTAAATAAACTCATATAGGAATCCTTGGTGCAAAGACTAAAACATTGTTATGATTACGACCTTTGACAAGGGTATATTATGTAATAAACCGTAAAGAAGCTAAAACGCTTCAGATTGCCCGAATTGAGTAAACCAATGTTTAATAATAATAACATAGGGTAGATTACGTGGGCGTAATCCCTTTTAAGGGTGGTAGAGCGAAAACCGCTTAATGTAAGTTTCATGAATAAAACACATAAACTACAATGTGCATAGCACAAATGAGAATTGATTGGATGATTGGTACTATGTTAAATAAACATAAGTATCCATTCATATTGAAATTATGGTAATTAGTCACGAGAGATGCAAATACCATAGGATGGATATACCTACCTTGTAACGCCATGTAAGAGTATTAGTAAAAGAAAAGTAACGAGTAGTGGACGGAGCTCCACAAGTATTGTAGCCTTGGAAGAAGTAGTACGAAATGAATGAGAGTAGTAGATGAATGAAGTCTAGGGGTAGTGTATACCTAGGTAAATGATTGGAAGTAATTGAGGACAACTAGATTTAACGAGTATGGCAATCTCTAGTTAGAATATTGGAGAGTGATGGATGAAGGTAGTGAAGGTTGAGGAAATGAGCATTTAGGTATTGAAGCACGGAGTAAAGCATTTGGGAAGTAGAGTGAGGATGATTGATGGACTGATGCCATCCTTTGGAGATGTATGAATTCGTATCACAACTAGAAAGGGTAAAAAGATAGAAAATGAAAACAATTAAATTATTTGTTTGTTTGAAACTGATGTGGGAAGTCGAACTTGATCCTGATCAGATCAAGGGAAACCGAACATAAATTGGGGTGGAAAGATAGTTCAACACTGGTGCTGATCACATCAGGGTCGAGCGATTCTTGAAGCTCCCCTCAAGTGGTCACAAGAATCACACATAGGATAGAAGTAATGAATATAAACCGGAATTGGAGTTGTATGCTTTAGAAAGTTTTCTAATTAGCTGTTGGAAAGGTTTTCCCTTATACTGAGAATAAAGATTTGGTTAGAAGCTTATACCGGAGAAGATAGTAGTGTAGCATGTTGTATTATTCCAAGGGCAGCAGGACATAGAGGAGTCCTGTGTCTAGATGACCTGAGTGCCTACGGGATTGTATGTTTATTGCATTGCTTTTGGGATAGCTTTGCACTGTATGTATGTATAAAGCTTGTAATGAGGAACCGAATGGTTGGTAGTAATGCGAATTCGAGAAATGATTGTACATTTGTATGGTATGGAATGTAGAGACCGTGAGTAGTGGATTTGGGAATTGTAAGGAGGAGGAACGTGTGACTTTTTGTATTAGACATGTAAGAATGAGTAAGCATTGTAAACATATAACCTCGAACAACTTTGAGGACAAAGTTCTTAAGGGGGGTAGATTGAAATACCCCGAACTTAAATATAGCGATTAAAATAATTATAATCCTCATTTAAGAGCCTAATAATGCTTAAGTAGTATTGGTGAGGAAAAATAAATCCAAAAGAAATAAAGAAACGCTTCAAAAGCGAAAAACGCTAAATAAGCGTTAAATAACCATAGGAGGTATGAGACCCCGGATAGCGTATTATATGGATTCCAAAGGTTTAATAAGACCTAAATAATATATGGGAACAACTCCCGAAGAAAACGGATCCAAATAATGAATTAAAACGCTAATAGAGCCTTAGAGCACGTTTTTTTTTTCAAGAAAACCCGAAAATGTGACTTTAAGTGGTCAAACAGACCCGTAAAAGTTATAAATCATTAAATAATAATTATTAAGCATTTACGGAAGCTTAATAACCAATAAAAATAATTAAACAAGAAAATTCTGGAAAACGAGCCCCGTTAGTGAATAGTACCTAAACCGGGTAAAATAACGAGCATTTCTGTAAAAGACGAAAAACGCTCCAGCTAGTGTAACAGTGAGGGGGCCAGTTTTAATTAGTTAAAAAGCCCTCTCACACACTCACATACTAGCTAATTAATTAAGAGACAAAAGCAAAAAGTAAAAAGGGTAAAAGTATCCCACTTACTCTCTCACCTCACTCATTTCTCTACTCTCTCTCTCCTCTCTCCCCTCCTCACCAATTTCTCTCTCCCTCTCTCTTCTGGCTGCTGCTATTTTGGGAGCTCCACAAGAAGCTCTAATGGCTTCCCTTCTTCATCCTCATGCTCCACCCTCATGTAAGCTCCAAACTCAAAAATGATCACATATTTGTAATCCCCTCATCCTCCTCTATCATTCCCTCTTTTCAAAATTCGAAAAGGACGAGTTTCATCTCCATGGGTTTTCCCCATTTGAAGAGAAAAGCACACCATTATGGAGCTTGGAGTCTCCTCTTTCCAACAAGGTAAAAATCTCCATAAAAGATTCAAGTTTTCTCCACCTTCCTTTGGTAACCGATTTTTGCCAATTGTAATGCCTTGTTTTCTCTCTCTCTTTTGAGCATCAATTTCACCTTGCAATGGTGGTAGATTCTCCTTCTTGAACCAAGGGCAAAAACCCCTCCTAACACACCCCAAAGGTAAACCCTAGAAACTTGCTTTAAGCATTTTAATGAACTAGCATTAATTTAAGGGTTAGTATTTTAATTACACTTGTTTATGTGTGCTTTGGGTGATGGGAATGGAGTTTGGCAACTCCATTCCCCATGTGACCGAATTGTACAAGGAAGAGAGGAGAAGTGGTGGAAAAGGAAAGAGGAAATGAGAGCTTAAGGTAAGAGCTCTCTCTTGAAGGCTAAATTTAATGCATTAGAGTAATGGGAATGGGTAAACCGATTTAAAGAACCCAAAGAATGTATTGGTAATGTAATTGTGGAATTTTGGGTATTTGTGAACTAGTATGTGAATTGTAGGCCTTGGAGCCAAGTGAATTGTGTATGTGTATTGGTATTGTGGATTGAGGAAGTATTGAGGAGTTTATATTGTATTGATTGCTGGTAGGACCCTTGTATGGGTGTGGCTAGATTAGGAATGAATTTGGTGAGAATGTGTATGTGTGGCTAAGTAAGAAAAGTAGACGAACTATGGCAAAATTTTGGTAGGAATATGTACATTTATGGATGACTTGGTGAATGGAGGAACCAAGGCATGTATTGGGTTGAGTAAAGAGGTTTAGTAACCATGGAATGGTAGTGTAGTATGAGGATATAAGGATGCAAAATCTGTAGCAAAGACTGCTAGGATGCATTGGAGAAACTAGGAGGGATTAAGTGTATTTGGAGAACTTAAGGTGAGTGTTTAATACCTTGGAAGCAAATTGAAAAGGATTTAGGTAATGAGAAGAACTAGGATGTAAAGCAATGCGTTTTGGATGCTAGGAGTAGCATTGGTTGAGGGAGTATTGAATGGTAAAGGTTAGAACAAAAATCTGTAGCATTGGGGAATTGAAAAACTGTTGAAAGGAAAATGAGTGTGTAAATTGGTGTAGAGATGAGTAACGGATTAATGGATGAACTAGGGTGTATTAGGAGGTTTAATTAGTGTTAAAACATGTGGGATTAAGTGTAGGAACAATGGGGAAGTAATGGGTAAGAAGAGGGACTGAAAACAGAAATAAAAATGCAATTACTGGGCCGGGCCGACCTTGGGACTGGACATGCAAGGTCGGTCGGCTAGAAGAATTTCCTGTAATGTAACCTACTGGAATGGACCGACCTTACGACCGGACTTGCAAGGTCGGTCGACTCGAAATTTTCCCATCAAGAAACTTACTGGAATGGACCGACCTTGGGACCGGACATGCAAGGTCGGTCGAGTCCAGAATGACGAAACCAAAACTCACTGGAATGGACCGACCTTGGGACCGGACTTGCAAGGTCGGTCGGCCCAGGAATTTTCCAGCGTATTTCCCTACTGACTTCGACCGACCTTGGGACCGACCCTAGGTAAGGTCGGTCGAGTCATACAAAAATTTTTTTTAATTAAATAATAATAATATATATATGTATACCCACATATACATATGTAAGTAAACCAGTGTTAAGTAAGGAAACAAACTTAAAGAAAGTAAACAATGTGTAAGTATAAGAACTCCAAAGACTTAGTGAGTATGAGTTAGGAAACGTAAGGGTAATCGAGTTAAGTTAATGATAGTTAGATTAATCACTCGATTGTATGTATATCATAGGATTCGAATTGTGAACACCGGAGGAACGTCAGATACAAGTACGACGGTGAACGGTATGATTTCTTCATGCCCTGTATCCTAATCTGGTTACCCCGATTTGTGTGCTTATTTGATGACCTAAATAAGATAAATGCATGAATCGGTCTATATTGCACTTACCTGTGCTTGACTTATGTTGTTCTTGATATTTATTGTCTTGAACACTAGTTTGTATAATTCATGAAATATATGAATAATGATGAAGTGTATTTGTATCTCGTAGTGTACTTGTATATTGTATTGTATTGCGTATGGATGTGCGTATGAACAATGTAATGTGTATGTGGCTTGGATGTGTGACTTCTACTAATTCCTAACTACCTAACTCCTAACATAAGTAAGGAATAAATTGGAATGAGTAGAAGTCCGATATAGCTTCGGCCACGCGTGAGGAAGAGGAGACACAAGAGGTTGGATCCGATTCCTGACTCTTAAACTGGTCCGCGGCCCAAACCCCTTAAATGGGTAGCATCCCGGATTGGTGAGTCAAGTAAAGCCCGGTGGTGGGACCGTGTAGTCCCTGCCCGGAGGTCCCGACGACTTAACATGAGTAAGAGAAAGTAAGTAAGTAAGTAAGTAAGTAAGTAAGTATGAGTATGTATGCGTAAGCACTGTGGAACGAGTAAAAGAGTAATCTTCACCCGATTAACCCAGGTGGACCAACATGAGCTAACAAGGATGGTATACTGTATATGCATTGTGTAATGCGGATCTCGGGAAGGTAAGAATGTATCTGATGGCTGGTATGGGTTACCATGTATGCATTGAAGAGCGAGTATTGATGTGTATGTATGTATACCTTGCGTAATGTATTGTAATGTTATGTATAAGAGCATGTATGCATGTATGTTTGAATGAAATCAATCGCATGTATTCGACCAAGTGGTCGGCGTACCCTCACTAGTACGCGGGGTATGCGGTTATCATGCGTAGCGAAAGCTGACCCCCTAGGGGGAACGTTTTTAGTGTGCAGGTACCCAAAGCGGATATGGTCAAGGTAAGAGACCGGTGGCCACACTCGGATAGCTAGAAGTAGAATGTAGAGGTGTACTAAATGGCACACCCTTGTACTTAGGAAGTAAGTAGTTGTGAGGAATGGATAGATGTAGACTCCTAATGAGTACATAGGAGCTTGGAAGAATCATTGTATTTGTATTGGAACTTAGTAAACTCGGTAGTGTATATTGTATTGTATGGATTATGAAGAAGTAAAGTATTGAATGGAGCATTGTTGTATTTGATTGATAAATGGAGTATGTATAGTAGATGTGTAGTACTCGGGATTCCGGTCCATCAGACCGATGCTGTATGTAGAAGTAGTAGCCTTGTTAGTCACGTGGGTGACTAATGACATTGTATCACCCACTGTATGTAAGTATGTATCCGTTGCGTGAATCTGGAAGCACGAAGAGATTGGACGGTAATGATTGTATTAATGGTAGGGGTGTTACAGAGAGCTTCTAAATCAATGTTCTCTTCATCATTTCGTGAAGGAAACTTGGATTTACTACCATCCCAAGGTGTACCGAAAATAACTTGTTAAATACCTAAGGTAAACTCTTGTAAACTACTCCAAATCTTACTTATAAATCCTTGTTAGAAGTCTAACACTTGGATCTCCTAAATCTATACATGGAGGCCGAAAGTTCTACATCAAGGTACCATTGGAAGAGCTTGGAAATCAAGAGGAAATCAAGTACAAGAATAATCTTGATTTAAAGAGTAAGTTTATATAATTATATCTATTAAGTTTAAGTTTGATTTAAGCTTCAAACTTTGGTATAAAATTTATCTATAAACCTTAGTAATATTAAGGCCGAAAAACTATAGGTTATAATGCCAAGAAAATAATTTATAACATACAAGGTAAGATTATTACCTTAAGGTATAAATATGTGTCACAAAACTTATTTATGATGCATAAATAATTAGGCCGAATTGTCTAGGGATAAAATACTTAATTTTGAGCCTATAATCATCCTAAGTCATTAACATAATTTTTAGAAGTGTTATATGGCTTATATATATTTATATGTATTTATTATAAGGTATAAACCAAAGTTTTAAAACTATATGGTAAATAATTATTAAAGCCGAGAATGAAATGTTCTATTTGGTGATTTTTGAAGTATATAAGTATGTTAGCTTATATTATAAATTTTGGGAGTATTAAAAATAGTTACGAGTATTTAAATGGCTAGTTTATTAAGTTATATGGCTAAATTGTAAGTTTTGAAAAGATTGGTGTTCTAAAAATAAATGCCGAGAGTTAAAGGGTTTATTTAGCATAATTATGATATAATATAAGGTAGGAATTAATATTATGAATTTTGGGGAATTTAAACAAGTGTTTAAGTGTTAAAATTACATTTAATAAAGTTTTAGGGCTATTTTGTAATTTATGGAAAATACGGAGTATAACCAAGATTACATATGAATTTCTGGGTATATTAAAGTATTAATTATGAAATTAGGCTTTGGTCAAAGTGTTGACCAAAAACTTTGGGTTAAAATGATTTATGACATAAAATATTAAGTTTAAAAAAGTTTTTGGGTGAATATGTAATTTATGAAAGTTTATTTGTAAAACTGAATATAACATGGGGTGAAAACATAATTTATAAAAAGATAAGGGTCACTTCGGTTATTTTAGGAAATTAAATATTAAAACTATAGTTTATGAGTTAATATGTAACTTATATAAAGTTTTGGGGTTAAAATGTAAATATAGAAAGGATATGTTAAAAACCAAGAGTTTAAGGAATTATTTAGTAAATTATAAAAGTTAATGTATTTAATTTGTAATTACCGAAAAGTATATGGTCATTTGGTAATTTATAAAAGTCAATGTGTTCAAATTGTGATTACCGAATTTATAAGGTTGGTTTTGTAATTAAATAAAGAAAGGAATTAAAACTAAGTAATATGGCATATTAGGGAGTATAATATAAAGTTTATAAAATTGTGGTTATAATAAGAATAACCAAATTAAATTGATATATAGAGTAAGTGGAAACAATTATGGGTATATAATGAATGAGATGAAGATATACCATAAAATGGAAATTCATTATCACATGTGGTTACTACATAAAATAACGAACTGTCAAACTACCTCGAACCACTGTTAAATAACAGGGAGAAATAAAGAACATACGGGGTTAGTATACTACGAGTATTAGCTCTGTAGTGACAGTACTGTAATACTTAGTGAATAGTTGTATTAACGTTACCTGGTATTGCATGTAAATATAACAGGTACGGGAAGAAACTACTAAAGCATGAACTGTCAAGCTAGCAATTTACACGGTGAACGGTATGTTAATTGTGTGGTCTCAATGTCCTAAGGATTTTCCTTAGGTCCAGACGTTGTGTGTTTAACTGTTAAGAGCGATATCTGTGATTTATGTATATGATATTGTATACTGTATTGCTCGACACCACTGCGTTTTATTCTTACGCGAACGTCTTATGACTGGAAGTTTAAACATTTAAACTGGAACAAGACTAGATGACCTTTAGGTATTACAAGAACCTAACTGATGGTCAACTGTTATAGTCTTAACTCAAGGATTGGATATTATATCACTGACTAAAGGGCTAACTTATAAAGAGAGGAATCTAGACTGTTTCGACTTTCTGGTTGCGCATCGTGATCACTACGAGGGACTATATCAAGAGTTACTCAAGGGAATCCATTGTCCACATTCGACGATGGCAGAGGGCACTGCTGTTGGTGCACAGGTTATGACCGGATCGGTCGCCTCTAAGGCAAATAATTATCCAGGGCCATAAGGTCAGCTGGCAACGGTTCCTTTGGAACCCAGGGGACTACTGTCCATTAATAAGTTATTAAGGGTTGTCCTAACATGACGCCTGAGGTGGAAATTAATTGGAAGGTTAAGTGATTGGTTTAAAGGATAAGGGCCATGTGGCCAACTAACAAGTACAGTTAATTAATACGCGTATCTTGTTTGGTTATTGTTATTGATTATTGGTTATCAATGGTGTGATGATATTGTTGTGAACTGTTATGTGTTTATTTAACAGTTACAGTTATTATTATTATCATTATTATTATTGTTGTAAGCCGGTATAACATGTAATGAATCTAATATCAAGATGGCTAAAATGACTTAAGGAATCCAAATGATTTAGGACCACATTTAGCATACCAGCATATCGTTTGCTGAGCCCTTCAATGGGCAAAACATTTCAGGTTACTGATTGAAGATACAAGCCAGAGTGCGGGACACAGGGTAGCTGATGTGTTTTCAATAAACACTTTTAAGTTTATTTATGTACTGTATTTTGGAGGTTGTTGTATTTGGTTTAGTTGCTCAGTTTGGATTTGGTTTGTAAGTTTAAGTATGCTCAGTATCTGTTCATCACAGCGGTGAGGAGTTGAAGTTGATGGATGGAATAAGGTTGCCTTGTTACTCACATGGGTGGGTAACGGCGTGTAACACCCAACGTTAGATAGTTTTATTTTTCGCTGCGAATTATATTTATTATACTACGACTTGCGACGTTATTACAGGTTTAGGACTAGGGGTGTTACAAAAAGTGGTATCAGAGCGGAGTTCCGCTCTGATGAAGAAGAAACTGAGTCAAGAACAGTGAGCATAGGAATTTTGGGATACGGGAAACGTCTGTGAGGATTCGTGACCTAGAAAGAAAAATCCTAGGGATATCTTTATTGCTAGTAGTTAGCTTTCTTACATATTTATGATTGTGTATGTAAAACGGTATAACACCGAGTAGTAATAGTAGTATACTATCCTATAGATGTCGAGAGCTGGTAGACCACGTGGAGGCAGTAGTGGACGCGGTGGTGAGACACCAGCAGATGTCCCAGAGATACCAGGCCTAGCAGAGGCCATGACAGCCTTCGCCCAGCAACTAGGAGCTCAGTTTGCGGGAGTCATACCCCACCCGCCGCAGCCCAGAGAAACCAACTGGTTGAAGAGCGTTGCAGACGCTAGAGTGCCAACATATTCAGGGGAACCAGACCCCGCCGCACTAGAGAAATTTATAGTAGAGCCCCAGAAGGCATTCAAGGCTGTTAAAGTTCCAGAAGACCAGAAGCTTGACATAGCAGCGTACAACCTGAAGGATGCATCAGACATTTGGTGGCGGTCTGTCGAGGGCCACCATAGAGCTACACCAAACTTTGATTGGACAGCATTTGTGGGAGTGTTGCAGGAGAAGTACTACCCTGAAAACCTAAAGCAGAGGAAGAGGCAAAAATTTGAGACCCTGATCCAAGGGAGTCAGACGGTTGATCAGTACTACACACGATTCATCAGTCTTCTAGACTACATACCAGGGGTCGACTACTCTGACACCGTGAAGATTTAGAAATTTAGGGGAGGTTTACAATATCGTATACAGGGCTCCATGGGAGCAATACATTTTACCACTATACAAGAATGCTATGACGCCGCATCAGCAACCGAGTTAATGCTTCAATCCAGGGAAGAGGCCCAAGGAAAGAAAAGAAAGAATACTGAGGGAGAAGATGGGGGAGCAACCTCTGGCGGTTACCACAAGAAGGGAATGTAAGAAACCTTTGATTGAGAATGAGATGCCCATTTATTACCTATACTTAAATTGGTCACTAAACCTAAAACCGTCAACAGGAAATTCTTTGATAAGAGGAAGGGGCGGAAGGACTTCCGGAGTCAGAAGACGAAGGAGCAGGTCCCTCGTCTGACCGGCCCAGCTATTAATGCTCAGCCACTTAGATCGGCACCACCTAAGGGTGAGGATACCCACCTCTTATTTAACCAAAATATTAATTAGCTATACCTTTACTAAACCATGATGTATAAACAACAGGCAACAAGCCATCCCAACGCCACTACTACTGAAAACGTTGTGGAAATGATCAACCTGGCGTAGATTGCTCAGTCAGGAAGGTGGAGTGCCGCTATTGCAAAAAGGAAGGTCACCGAGAGTATGAATGCTTTTCTAACCCAGGAAGCCGAGTGTATAAGGGACCTAGAGATTCATAGAGGACCCCAGCTATTGAGACGGGCGGACCAAGAGGAGGTCAGGCGCCGCAGAACAACACCTATACTAGAGGACCGGCAGGACATCAATCCTCATCCGCGAGTCAGAAGGGAAAGGAGATAGTTCTAGGAAGAAACACCCTGTACTCAGTGGGAGCTTCAGGCGCTGAGGCTAGCGCTCAGCGCGATACCGGTAAGCCTAGAACCTAAACCAAAAGCATGATGCATGAATGTGTGTTTACAGTTATCAGTCAATGAGACTTGTATGTGTTTAGTGTGAATCAAAATTTAGAGAGACCTAACTTAGGAAACCTCTCACCTAATAGGATGCTTCGACATTTGTTACCCCTTACCTATGAGACCGAGATCACCTGAACCTTTAAGCAAAGGTCGAGAATATCCAGAGAAAGAATACCAAGTACTTCGGCCCGGCATGATCCTACTCAAGCAATACCTAACCCTAGATGAACAAATAGCCATTGTAAATGAATGTAGAACTTTGGGAATAGGTCTTGGAGGATTTTATATTCCAGGATATGGGAGTGGATCAAAACTTAAATTGTATATGATGTGTATGGGTAAGGATTGGGATCCACAAACTATGTTGTATCAAGAGATAAGAAAGATAGATGGAGCACGAATTCCTAGGATACCCAATATTTTTCAAACCTTGGTGACAGAAGCGGTCAAGATTGCACAACAATTAGAAACCATCCCCATTCCAGACATGAAAGCCAACGTTTGTATTGCGAACTTCTATGAGAAAGGGGGAAAACTTGGATTACACTAGGACCGATATAAGACATCTGAGTCAATTACCAAAGGGGTACCAGTTGTGTCATTCTCCATTGGAGATGATGCTGAGTTTCTATACGGTGATCAGAAGAGGATGGACAAGGCGAGCAACATTATTTTGAAGTCAGGAGATGTATTGATATTTGGTGGAGAATCCAGACTAGTGTACCATGGAATTAAGAGCATTAAGTTGAATACAGCCCCATCAATCTTAGTAAATACTACCCATTTGAAACCCGGACGGTTAAATTTAACGTTTAGGCAATATTGATGTAATTATAGAACTTGTATGTAAGAATCATTGGATTAATGAATGGCATTTTAATTCCTTTGAGACATACACCCCAACCTCACTATCTTACGAATTGTTAACCCCAGGCCACGAGTCTAATGGAGGAGTAGTGCTGAATGTGTTGGACAAGACCGAGGCCAAGGATAAGGGGAATGTCATCATGGGAACCTTCACAGTAAACGGCGTGAGTGCATCGATACTGTTCGATTCAGGAGCGTCTAATTCCTTTATATCCTCTACATTAGCAAGGAAGTTAGAGACAACCCCTGAGCCTCTCTCAGATTTCCTAGTCATACTACCGACGAAGGAGAGAGTGAGGAGCACGAAACTCCACAAGGGAGTTCAGATTAAAATCATGGATGAAGTTTTTCACGCTAATTTGATTGAGCTGGATAATTTGGGCTTTGACATCATCATGGGCATGGATTGTCTACAGAAGTACAAGGGACGATTACATTGCGCAGAGCATAGATTATTACTAAAGAGCCCAAAGGGCAAGACAGTTTCATATAAAAGTACTCCTAGAGAGCCGACTTTCAAGCTAGTATCTGCATTAACCTTGATGAAGAAGGTGAAGAAGAGATAGCCAGTCTATTTGTGCTATGTCTAGGACATGAGGCAGAAGGAGCAGACACAATCAGACATACCAGTCGTTTCAGATTTCTCTGATCTATTTCCTGAAGAATTACCAAGGATGCCACCCAAGAGGGATGTTGAGTTCTCCATCGACTTAATACCAGGCACGGGGCCTATTGCTAAGGCGCCCTACAGGATGGCACCAGCAGAGATGAAAGAGCTGAAGATTCAGTTAGAAGATCTACTTGATAAGGGTTTCATCAGACCGAGTGCATCACCATGGGGAGCACCAGTTTTGTTTGTCAAGAAAAAGGATGGTAGCATGTGACTTTGCATCGACTACAGGGAGCTTAATGCAGTCATAGTGAAGAACAAATACCCTTTACCACGGATTGACGATCTGTTTGACCAATTAAGAGGTGCTACAGTTTTCTCAAAGATTGACCTTAGATCGGGATACCACCAGATAAGGATAGCTGAAGGAGACATAGAGAAGACAGCTTTTCGAACGCGCTATGGGCACTATGAGTTCACAGTTATGCCATTTGGCTTATCGAACGCCCCAGCCATATTCATGGATCTTATGATCCGATTATTCAGGGAGCAGTTAGACTCATTAGTAGTTGTGTTCATCGACGACATTCTAGTCTATTCTAAGACTAATGATGAACACGAGGTGCATCTGAGGCAAGTTTCGCAGACCATGAGAGAGAAACAATTGTATGCCAAACTTTCAAAGTGTGATTTCTGGCTAGACAGTGTAGCTTTTTTAGGGCATGTAATATCAGCCTGCGGTATATCTGTAGACCCTGCGAAGATTGAGGCAGTTAAGTCTTGGCCGAGACCAAAGATAGTGACAGATATCCGTAGTTTCTTGGGATTAGCTGGTTACTATCGCAGATTTGTACAAGACTTCTCCAAACTGGCGAAACCTATGACCAGCCTGATGAAGAAAGACTCTCCATTTTTATGGACCGAGGATTGTGAGCGTTCCTTTCAGACACTGAAGGATCTACTGACGTCGGCACCCATACTCACCATTCCAGAGGGGACCGATGGGTTTGAAGTAAATTGTGATGCCTCAGGCACAGTGTAACACCCCTACCGCTAATACCGTCATTACCGACTAATCTCCTCGTACTTACTTACCTTCGCAGCGGTTACTTACCTACACAACGGTGGGTAATACAATGTCGTTAGCCACCCACGTGACTAACAAGGCTTACTACTACTTACAGCATCAGTCTGATGGACCGGAATACCCGAGTACTACACAATTACATTATATACTCCAATTACCAACCAAGTACTACAATGCTCCATTCAGTACAATACTCCATAATACAGTACATTACAATACACCGAGTTTTCTAAGATCCAAATCCGAATACAATAATTCTTTCAAGTTCATACATACTCATTGAGAGTCTAACCTCTACCCATTCCTCACAACTACATGCTTGCAATTACATATGGTGTACCCCTTGGTACACTTCTACATCTAAGGCTACAAGCCTTATACCAATCTCTACTATCTACATTCCAATTCTAGCTATCTAAGTGTAGCCACCGGTCTCTTACCTTGACCATATCCGCTTCGGGTACCTGTACACTAAAAATGGTGCCCCAAGGGGCTCAGCTTACGCTGCATATGACTTCCGCATACCCCGCGTACTAGCGAGGGTACGCCGACAACTTGGTCGAATACATGCAATTCATTTTATTCATACATACATGCATACATGCTTTCATTTATACTACTACAATACTACACAAGGAATACATACATACACTTCAATGCATGCAAGGAAGACAATACAAGTCAACCGATACATACTTACCTTTATTGAGATACGCATACACAATACATACACAATACTTGTTTGCTCCTTTTTATCCACCCGGGTTAATCGGGTGAAGATTACTCTTTTACTCGGGGTCCATGACTTACACCAGCCAAGACCATTACTCATACATACTTTACTTACTACTTACTCAAGTCAAGTCGTTGGGACCTCCGGGCAGGGACTACACCGTCCCACCACCGGGTTTTACTTGGCTCACTAATCCAGGATGCTACCCATTTAAGGGGTTTGGGCCGTGGAAAAGTTTAAGAGCCTAGAATCGGATCCAACCTCTTGTATCTCCTCATCCTCACGCGTGGCCGAAACTATATCGGACTTCTACTCATTCAAATTTACTCAATACTTACGTTAAGAGTTAGGTAGTTAGGAAGTAGTAGAAGTCAACACATCCAAGCCACACAATAATACCTTACTTACATCCACATCCATACAAGCTACATTACATTACACAAGTACACTACAAGGTACATACACATTCCATCCTCATCCATTCATTTCATGAATTATACAAACTAAATGTTCAAGACAAAATAGCGAGAACAAATATAACAAGCACAAGTAAGTGCATTAAAGTCCGATTCATGCATTTATCTTATTCAGGTGATCAAATAAGCGCACAAATCGGGGTAACCAGGTTAGGATACAGAGCATGAAGAAATCATACCTTTCACCGTTGACTTTGGACTCACCGACTCCCTTCGGTGTTCGACTATTTGAATCCTATGACATACATACAGTTGGGTGGTTAATTATCCATAATTAACCTTGCTTATTATTTTCCTAAAGTTTCCCAGTTTATACTTACTAACTCATTGTTACTTAAATTTACTTATGTTACTTAATTAAAACTATTTTCTAAGCTTGTTTATAGCCTTAATGACCTTTAAACATCATTAATCTTGTCTTAATTATCTTATACCATCATTACCCTACCTTGGATTAGCTTTAAAACACTTTCTGTGAAGATTTTAGTGTGGTCTGGGTTACTGTCCGGGTTTACAAACCCGGACCACATGGTCTGTGCACTCTCGGGTATGATTTTCAACTGGTCCGGGTTTGTATACTCCTTTGTAAACCCGGACCATATGTTTGGAGAAGCTACGGGTATGAAAATGGGGTGGTCCGGGTTTAGGTCTTGGTTTGCAAACCCGGACCACTCCTTCTGAAATGCAATCTGCCGAGTTTTTTTACTGGTCCGGGTTTGTGTACTTGTTTACAAACCCGGACCAGTTGCAGTAATGAAAAATAAGTGTGTTTTTTATTATATTTCAACTCCAAACTTCTACCAATCTCTTCCCTAATATTCCTACATATAATCTAGGGTGTTTTGACCCTAATTAGGCAATCAAAACTAACCCAATCCATCTCTATACAAATCTGTTACAAAACACTTTCCACTGTTAATTTTTCTCCACTGTTACAGTTTTTCTTCTTCAACAATTGCTACAGATTTTTCCTTTCTTCTTCCCACTAATCCTATGGCTCTTTCATTGCCTCATTTGCATTATACTCAACCCAAGTTTTGCCCAGTACAATACTCATTTTACTAAGTCCTACACACTAATTCTTCCTTGTTTTTCCAACACATTTCAACACCTCTTGCTACAGATTTTATCCCTTTTCATTCTCATACAACAACTACCAATCCATGGTTACTAAATACCTCTACTAAATCCCAATACACACCTTGGTTCTACCTTTCACCAAGTCATCCATAATGCACATTTCCTACTAAAATTTTGCCATATGTTACCTACAATTCTAACCTATCCACACACATACTTTCTCACCAAATTCATTCCTAATCTAGCCACACCCATTCAAGGGTCCTACCATCACTCAAGTCAATACCAAATCATCAATACTTCCTTAAACAACAATACTAATACACACACAATTATTTGGCTCCAAGGCGTACAATCCCAATACTTGCTCACAATTACTTAAACTTCCATAACTACAATACTAATACAATATTTTGGTTTCTTTAATTATTTTACCCTTTCTCATTACTCTAATGCATTAAAATTTAGCATTAAGAAGGAGCTCTTACCTTAAGCTCTTAATTTCCTTCTTTCTTTTCCAATCCTCCTCCTCCTCCTCTCTTTCTTGCACAATCGGTCACATGGGGAATGGAGTTGCCAAACTCCATTCCCATCACCTAATGGACATAAAAATAAGTGTAATTAAACTACAAACCCTTAGATTAACACTAATTCATTGAAGTGCTTAAAAATACAATTTCTAGGGTTTACCTTTTTGAAGCTTTTAAGAGGGGTTTTAGCCCTTGGTTCAAGAAGGTGTTCTCACCACCATTGGAAGGTTGGAATTATGCTCAAAAGAGAGAGAAAAATAGAGAATTACAAAGAGGGTAAAAATCGGTTATAAAAGGAGATGGAGAAAACATGAGTTTTTGGTGTAGATTTTTACCTTAATGGCGAGAGGAGACTCTAAGCTTTACTTTGGTACCATTTTCTCTTTGAATGGGGAAAACCCATGGAGATGAAGTTCTCCCTTTTTGAATTTTGAAAAGATAGAATGATAGAGAATGTTGAGGAGATGAAGAATATGTACTTATTTTAGCATTTGGAGTTCAAATGAAGGTGGAGCATACAAGAGAAGAGGGGAAGCCATTGTTGTTCTTTGGGGAGCTTCAAAATCGCCAACCAGAGGAGGGAGAAGAGGGGAGATTGGCTGGGTGAGAAGAAACCAAAGAGAGAGAATAGGGAAATGAGGTGACAGGAAAGGTAAAACACTTTTACCTTTTTCCCTTTTTTACTTTTTGGATCCTTTATTTAACTAGCTAGTTACATGTGTGTGAGGGATTTATTTAGCTATTAAAAACCGGGCCCCCTACAGTATTACTAGTTGGAGCGTTTTTCGTCTTTTACAGAAAACGCTCGTTATTTTACCCGGTTTTAGCACTATTCACTAACCGGGCCCGTTTTCCGGAATTTTCTCGTTTCTTTAATTTGATTGGTTATTAAGCTCCTATTAATGTTTAATTATAGTTATTTAATGAACTATAATTTTTACAAGTTCGTTTGACCACTCAAAGTCACGTTTTCAGGTTTTCTCGAAAAACGTGCGTTAAAGCTCTATTATCGTTTTAATACATTATTTGGATCCATTTTCTTTGGGAGCTGTTCCCATATATTATTTAGGCCTTATTAAGCCTTAGTAATCCACATAATACTCTAACCGAGGTCTCGTACCTCCTATGGTTATTTAACGCTTATTTAGCGTTTTTCGCTTTTTGAGCGTTTCTTCATTTCTTTTGGATTTATTTTTCCTTACCAAAATTACTTAGGCACTATTAGGCCCTTAAATACATATTAGGATCATTTTAATTGCTATATTTAAGTTTGGGGTATTTCAATCTACCCCCCTTAAGAAACTTTGTCCTCAAAGTTGCTCAAGGTTATAGGATTACTATACTTACTCATCCCTACATGTCTAATACCAAAATCATACATTCCTCCTCCTTACAAATCCCAAATCCGTTACTCGAGATTCCTACATACCGTACCATACCAATGTACAATAATTACTCCAATCCGCATTACTACCAACCATCTGGTTCCTCATTACAAAATTTATACATACATACAGTGCAAAGCTATCCCCAAAGCAATGCACTACACATTACAATCCCGCAGGCACTCAGGTCATCTCGACACAGGACTCATCTATATCCCGCTGCCCTTGGAATAACACAACATGATACACTACCCCCGTTCTCCGGTATAAAATCCAACAATCCTCATTCTCCAGTCTAAGGAAAAACCTTTCACAACAGCTAATTAGGAATCTTCCTAAAGCACAACAACTCCAAGTTCCAATTTATGTTCATTACCTCTATCCTATGCGTGATTCTTGTGACCACTTGAGGGGAGCTTCAAGAATCATTCTACCCTGATGTGATCAGCATCAGTGTTGAACTATCTTTCCACCCCAATTTGTGTTCGGTTTCCCTTGATCTGATCAGGATCAAGTACGACTTCCCACATCAGTTTCAAACAATCAAATAATTTAATTATTTCCATTTCTGTCTTTTACTCATCCTAGTCATGATTATAATTTCACGCATCTCCAAAGGATGGAATTCGGTCCATCAATCCTCCTCACTCTACTTCCAAATACTTTACTTCAAAATTCAATGCCTACGTGCTCATTTCATTGACTTTTGCTACTTCCATCCACTACTCTCCATCATCTCAAATAATCTAACTAAGGAATACAATACTTATGGAGCTCCGTCCACTACTCATTCTCAATTGTCTCACAACAGTCGCCTAGGGAACTCACTTTCCTCTAGGTTCTACATCGGTTTTTTACCGACTCATGTTATGTTATTTGCATCTCTCGTGACTAATTACCACAATACAATATGAATGAATACGTGTGTTTAATTAACATAAGTACCAATCATCAAGTCGATTCTCATTTGTGCTATGCACATTATAGTTTATGTGTTTTATTCATGAAACTTACATTAGGCGGTTTTCGCTCTACCCCCCTTAAAAGGGATTACACCCACGTAATCTACCATATGTTATTATTGAACATTGGTTCACTCGCTTTGGGCAACCTGAAGCTTTTAGCTTCTATACAGTCTATTACTCAATGTATTATGGTCAAAGGGTCTTAACCATACTAATGGTTTAGTCCTTGCACCAAGAATTCCTATTGGAGTTTATTTAACTCATAATCAATTCGGTTCTAGCCTATCAGGCTTCAAGGCATTGATAGTCATTCTCTCATACTTACTGGGTATATTAAACCTCTTAGCTAGGGCCCACTAGCTTCTGCTGCGCGACCCTGATAACTTTAGTGCTTAATTCGATCTTTTGTTATTCCAAATGTGCTACACGTCGCCTTTTTATCCCTTTATTGTGGGAATAAGGTTTATTACCCAAGTGTGGTATTCTTTTACCATGCTTGAACTCAATGAGTTTTAGATTGTAACCAGCTCTCTGGTAATCTATTATACATGCTATTCGTACTCCCACGATTATTCGCTGAGTTCCTCCGACTTATTGTCGGGCGAGGTTAAGTCACTACTTAGTTGTAGTGCTTCCTCTGTTGTCAATAGCTTTTGAATCATACCAGTTTCCCTGGTTTGGTACAAGTGTTCTTTACTTGTATGACCTTGCATTTTCTATGCATCGGTCCTAGTGACTTTCTTAAGTCTTCTTTCACCTTTTATTCCACTGGAATTCACATCTTGTGACTGTTGGTGTGATTTACACTCTTCGTGCTTCTTTGGCCCTAGGCCACATGGTCTGTTGCTAAGTTTAATACCCCGGACTTAAAGATGGTGATTAAATTATCCTAATGGTGCCTAGAGAGTATTGGTAAAGAGAATAAAACCAAAAGAAAAGAGAAAACGCTTGAAAAGCGAAAAAATGCTAAAACGCATTAAGTGGGTATAAGAGATATATGATCTCGTAAGGGTCCGAGATGGATTCCTAAGGCTTGGTTAGGCCTAATTAGTATACGGAAATGATTCCCGAAGAAAACGGATCCAAATAATGGATTAAAACGCTAACGGAGTTTTAAAGCACGTTTTTCGAGAAAACCCGAAAACGTGACTTTCAGTGGTCAAATAGACCCGTAAAAATTATAGTTGATTATATAACTATAACTAGGTATTAATGGAAGCCAAATAACCATTAAAAGTTAATTAAACGGGAAAATTCCGGAAACGGGTCCCGAGAGTGAATATTGTTGAAACCGGGAGACGAAACACGTTTAATCCGAAAAGACGAAAAACAACCCGGGTTACTAATATGTATATGGGCCGGTTTTAATTATTATACTCACACACACTTAATGAGCTTGTTAGTTTATTTAGTAACAAGATGACAAAAAAAATAAGTAAAGTGAAAAGAGGGAATAGTAAAAAGAGACTTTACTTACTCTCTCACCTCGTTTTCCTTCTTCTTTCACAATTTCCCCAGCCCTCTGCTTATCTTCTTCTTCCTCCTCTGTAAGTCATCGCCGATTTCAAAGAGAGCACACAGCCTCCACCTTGTCCCTCCCTTATCTTGCTCATTTCTCCACTAAATCACACAATAGTACCGTTAGATTCCTCTCGGCAAGGGCTTCGTTTTCCACCCAACAAAAGCTTGAAACCTCCATCTTCACCTCCATGGCAGTTTGGCCTTTTGAAGCTTGGAGGGGTGCTTTTGACTCTCTATCATCTCCTTAATGCTTTAAGGTAAAAATATAAGCAAGAGTTTCATTATTCCTAGCTTGTTCTTGCAAAATTGAAATTTTGCCCAACGTTGTAATTTTTCTCCATTTCAGCCGATTTCATCATGCCTTTGTGGAGTGTTGGAAATTCCATCATTTGATTTCAAAGCTCTCCTTTTGGACACTCTAAGGTAATACCTAAGTTAAAGCCTTAAAACTAGCTCCTAAAATACTAGCTTGTGGGGAAAGTTTGAGCTAATTGACTTGTTGTGTGTGGTGTGGGGAAAATGATTGTAGATAGCAATCTAGACTTCCTTGTGTGTTGTGAAAACAAGAAGAGAAAGAGGGAGCAAGAGAAAGAGGAAGAAGAGAAAGAAAACCGTAAACAAACAAGGTAAAAAGCTCACCTTGAGTTAGTTTTGTTTGACTTGTAAAACAGATTTTATAGTTGAATTAATGTTCTTGAATTGATGTAGTCATGAAACTACAATTCTGAGTGTGAATGAGAGTGTTTTAATGTGTTTGAGTGTGCAAAATAAACCTAGAGACCAAGCTAGTTTGTATGTGTGAACAAGTGGGAATTTAATGTAGTTGTTGGTGCTTAATTAAACAGGGGTGAAGAAGTGAGTTTATAAGCTGATTTATTGTGGTGAAATGCTTAGGAAGTAGGCAAGTGCTGTCAAAATTGGCCTAGGTATGTATGGTTTGAGTGTTTTAATGAAAGGAAGAAACTAGGTGTGTTTAAGAGATTTGAGTGAGAAGTTAATGGTTTGAGAACCAAACTATGGAGAAGAATGTATTAGGAGTAGGAATAATGCCATTTGAGTCCTAGTAATGACATTATTTGAGAGGCAAGGAAGGGAGTTCAAACCTGTCACATAGGAGAAGCTAGAAATGCTGTTGTGCATCAGTGTAACAGAGAGGATGGAAATGGTGTAGTTGAGCATGAATTAAGGGATAAGTTTGATCCATGATTTAAGGAGGTTTTGAGCATGACTAAGGTGCTAAAATATGTTGGATTACATGGGGAAAGTTTAAGGAATGATTAGGGGTGAAGTAGAGGTTGAAAACTGGTGAAAAACTGTAAATTTTGACAATTCTAGGGGTGGTCCGGGTTTGCAAATCGGTACGCAAACCCGGACCATAGCAAAATATAGGTAGAAACCCATCCCAGGGGGTGGTCCGGGTTTGTAAACCCGGACACAAACCCGGACCACATGTAAAACTAGCCAGAAACAGACTTCAGTGTTTGGTCCGGGTTTGTAAACCCGGACACAAACCCGGACCTGGCTAAAAATGTAACAGAATGTGTTTTGAAGTGTCCTAATGATGGGGAAGTGAATGGTAATGATGTTAGATGATGTTAAGGCCTTGTTTGGTGACTTGTAAAGGCCCTAAGAAGTGTAAACAAGTGCTAGGAGTGAGAGTAAAGTAAGAACTCAAATTAACAAGAGTTAAACTGAGATAACGGGATAACGAGGTAGGTGCGGAAGTAGCATTTAACTATGTTCCGTATGAGCTTAGTATTAATAATAATGTTTGGAACATTATCAGAGGATCGTGTGTGAACCGAGCATGGTGAGATGACACAGTAGAAGTAAAAACCCCGGTGAAAGGTATGATTTTCTCATACCCCGCGTACTAACCGAGTTATGTTGATTTGTGTGTTTGTGTGTCGGCTTAATCAAGATTAAAGCATGAAAATAATCCCTTGTTTGATTATGTATGCCTTGGTGTATGTTGTATGAGCTAACATACTTGTATGCCGGTGTGGTCTAACATAGTGCATAGGCTGACTCATAGTGAGTATTGATTGACTAGAAACCCGTAGATCGGGTAGTCTCATAAACAATGAAAATATGCAAACACACACAAGCTATCGATTAAAGTATAACGATAACGCAAACTATGAACTCCTTAGTATCTGAGGAGATGTAAGGGTTGAGTAAATACCCGATAGCGGTTAGAAAACCATATTGAAACAATCAACAGAATAAATAAGAGTGGAGAGGTAAATGAACCTCCGTAGTGAGGATTGAAGTTAGTTCAAAGATGTGAACGTATAAGAAAGGTAAAAGAGACCTAAGGGACCATTTAACTCCCTTGAGACATGGTCAACCTCCTTTAAGAGGATTTACCGGTATAAGAGAATAACCGAAAGGATAAGTATATGAAATGTATGGGTAACCCTTGAACCTAAGATTACCCGAATTTAAGTATTGTTCCCTAATCATTAAGAACGTCGAGAGAGATGCTCCTAGACTAATATACCTAAATATATTATGACTCCGAGAGAGGAGTGCATGGGAACGTGAGTAGTCTGAGAGTAGTCGGACCTATGTGAAATTAGTAGGGACTAAGAGAGAGTTCCGTGAGCTAGTCGAACTATGCTCGAGAGCCATGTGTTTTGGCTTAAGTGTGTATTAATAGAAATAAGCGAGAAGAGCGTAGGAGACCTGTAGTGTCTCGAAAACTACATGAGCTTGAGTATTAGTAACCCAAGAGTGTGGGTGAGACAAGTATAAGTAACCCAAGAGAGTGGGTGAGGTAATGAGTATAAGTAACCCGAGGGAATGGGTGAGTATAGAATGAGTAGCCCAAGAGAATGGGTATGTATAAGAATAGGTAACCCGAGAGAGTGGGTGAGTTATTGAATAAGTAACCAAGGCATAGTGAGGTATAACCCTCAAGGCCTAAGAGTAAATTGATGCAACTAACAACCTTGTTATGTTAGTTAGGGATTGTATCCCATGATTGATTGTCGAATCCTTGTGTAGTGTACATATATAAGTTATTACTATATGCATGTTGTTTGTACTGAAAATGAACTCCACGCTCTCAACAAAAGTAGTCGGCGTACCCCAGTTAGCACTCGGGGTATGCGAATTTCATATGCAGCGTAAGCTGAGCCCCTAGGGGCATCGTTTTTATTTTTCAGGTACACCGAAGATGATACCGTACGAGAGTAGGACGGGGTCGGTGGTTATCTTGGGTAGTTAGATTTTAATTTAGCTATGTACTTGAATGGGGTGTAAGACCGAATATGTTATCGGCATCCGTATATTGTAGACTCGGTATAGTAAATGAATGAGTTGAGTATTGTATTTGAGTTTGTGTACTCGGTTGTTCCAGTCCATCAAACTGTTACTGTATGTGAGGAAGGCGTGGTTTGCCATATGGGTGGCTGACGGCGTTGTATCACCCTCCGTTGTATGTAGAGTTCCGCTGCGATGTTATGGGTAATGGTGACAGTTTAAGAGTTAATTATGAGATTAGCGGATGGGGTGTTACAAAAATGGTATCAGAGCGAAGTATTGCTCTGATGACTGGAAATACTGAGCTTAGGAAATACCGAGTTAGGAATTAGAAACTTAGGGCTAAGGGTTGAGTGGTAGCGTGAGAGATGCGCTAGATAGGAACTTCCAGTATGATCTGAATACCTACAATACCAAACCCGCCCTCCACAACCCCCGCATTAAAAATCTCGGGAAAGAACGCCAGAGAGACGGGGAAACCTGATCTGGCACTTATTTAATATTTCAATATGAACCAGAACCTTTCATGCGGTAGATCCCGAGAACTGGAAACCCCGAAGACGGATCCCGCTGGAACGACAATAGCCGCACTCAATGGCGGGAGGTCAAGGCATCCTAATCCAAGGAGACCGAAGTTTGTGGCAGCATGGGGCGACGTGCTCAGCACTCGCGAGAACCTGGCTGGCCAAGCAGCAGCAAGAAGAAAAGCACCAACCGTGCAGCAAGGCAGATTCATGAGAAATAATGAGAACCGGGACACAAGTCTACAGACCGCCATAGTTAAGTAATACCATTAACGGTATACCAACCAACTAAGAGCCTACTCAAGAGTAGGTACACCCACCCTACCACACCTGAAAGGGTTAGACAGTTACGGGCACATCTACGGGACATACCCGAATAGGACTACAGAGGTAGTGCCTAAACAGAATGAGCCTCGGTAACCACAGTAAGATGTGGGAACGAGCAACGGGGCAGAACACAGAACTAAGTAAATAGGGGTCCCCGAGAAGGGAGAAGCACCCAGACGGATGACAGTCACGTCCAGAAAAACGAGAAGCAGCTCTGAAGAGTAATTATCCAACTAAAGGATCAATGAAAGAGCTGACAAGGCTACCAGATACAATGTGAACAATACCGTGACCGGTATGAGTTAACCTAAAAACCGCCTGTATCGCGCACTTGCCACAGCAAGTGCAGTATTAACGGGACTATTAAGAAGAGCTTTGACAAGCGACCAGTACTTAGCAAGTACCAAAACGGCAAGAGAAGCCAATATGGCAAGTCAACCTTAAGAATTGTGAAACAAAACCTTGAAAAGGCCAAACGGCCAGATCATCGTATAAAGAACATACCAGTCAGCTAGAAGCTGGACTCGGTAAGGAGCAGCCGGCATTGGAATGCCATGAAGATCTTACTTTCAAAACTCAAGTTTTTCTTTCAAAATGCAAAAAATTTCCAAATACCCCCAAAATTTTAAAACCAAACCAGAGAACCACGGTAAGTTATCAAAGGACGATACAAGAGGAGTTGGCAACAGAATACTTCACCTAGGCGTGTGACCGACACCACAGTGTACTAAACGAGACATGGAACGACCGCACTCCGAAGGAGCTTGCGGGCCTGACAGACCAATTATGAGTTAGTCGGGTAAGTGGTAACGTATCAATAAGATACTCCATGTATGTATACAAGTAGAGTACGGAACACAGGAAGTAGTCGACTCCATACTACGGACCATAAGACAAGTTAAAACCAAATAGTTGGACACCTCGAATGATCAAGGGAAAGAACCCAGTAAGATGACGGACCTAAGGTTGTAGCATTAAGAAGTGCGAGAAGCACAGAGACATTGGATATGTCTCAGAAATCATGAAGGAAACAAATGATGACTGGAATGAATACCAGCGTAAGCAATATGGCGAATGCCTAAAACGAACACGTGAATATTTGATGAATGGGATAGAATTCCCGTAGCATACCCCACTAAGAGAATAATGACCTAACCAAGAAGGTAAAGGAAAGAATTTATAGTCTACCCAAAAACGGGAGATGTTACGACCCTAAAAGGGATAATTCAAAATATATAACCGCAAGGCGGGGTAAGAACTGAACATACCCATGAGTTCAAGCCATATGTGAGGGCGCACCTCAGCAACACCCAGGAGCAATCCGTTAAGGGTGCCGTAGTCAACGGTAGTTGAACGAGATACCGGATTGAGAACACAAGTGTAAAGCAAACAATCGGGCAGAACCCGAAGGGATCCCACGTAACACGGGATACCCTAGATTGCCAGAGGGCATGAATTAATATCAAGATACTAAAAGGG
This sequence comes from Limonium bicolor, assembly GCA_023374045.1. Taxonomy (NCBI): domain Eukaryota; kingdom Viridiplantae; phylum Streptophyta; class Magnoliopsida; order Caryophyllales; family Plumbaginaceae; genus Limonium; species Limonium bicolor. Next base: position 197,609,779 of record CM041779.1, on the reverse strand, counting down.
ACTTCCATGTACAGAAGCGTGATGAGACAACCATATCAAAGAGCCCTACAATACCTCCAAACCATTTAATGGTATACGGAGAAGAAGAAACTTGTATGAGCAGCCCGTAGAGAGCATGGCTCGAGGCAATGTGACTGGTAAGCCGGAAAACCAACTACAAATTGTAGATTTGACATTGCAAACCTATGCATAAAGGCATAAGAGGAATCGTGGATAATGAACCACTACCTTAGAGTGAGGATACCACTTGTTATTGTGGGGCCTAGGGAGCGGCAATTGCGTGAATCCTCCAGAGAAAGGCTACCACCTAAGTATGTAATGTGAAACTGCTAGGGTGGTGTAGGAAACTTGAGCATGTGTTTATTGCCAAGAAGAAATTTGAACAGAGATAGTATGTATAAAGGCTTTGATAGCAATGGGAGGAAACCGTCCGGTATGAATTGTAGAGTAAACAATGCGCATGAAGCGTAGAGAGAGTTAAAAGAGTAGTATATTTTATTGAGCCGAGTGAATGGCAAGCCATAGTATGAATGGCAGGATTACATGAGCAGAGGCAAAAGTAGTAGCGGATGCCATATAAACGAACGTTGTGTAATGAGTAAGAGCATGGTACGCAGCAAGCGACCCCAGTAAGAGTATAATCAGATAATGATATGAAGCTGATGAGAATAGACGGTAAAGGAGACATGTTCATTCCTATCACATAAGAGATTTACGCCTTTGCACTCTGTAGGACTGGGTGTTTTGGTATTGCACTTGTGCAGTAATGACCTTGTGGGATAGTTGGGAATTTGAGAAATGTCAACGAAGCTTGTTGAGCGAAAACCTAGAGAATAACCGTGCGGCCATTAGCCCGAGATGCACAAAGAATGTGGGCCGTAACCCACAGGCCCCAGGACTGATGCATGATAAATGCAGAGTATTATGAATGAAGAATTCTTGTACAGAAACAAGTAAACAAACATAAAATCAATCGAGGAAGCACTACATGCTTAGTAGTAGCTTGACCTCAACCGACAACAAGTCAGGAAAAGTAAGTGAATAATCACGAAGGTATACAGTGTTATACGAAATAGATATCCAGAGAATTGGAGAGAAAATCTATAACTCATCGAATTCGCATACGGTAAGAGATACCAAGCGACGATTAAGAAACCTTTATTCCCAAGACAAAAAGGGATAAAAAGGGAGTAAATAACACATTGAGAATATAACAAAGGGCGAATTAAGCTCTAGTTATCAGGTCACGCAGCAGAAGCTAGTGGGCCATAATTCATAGGTTAAGCATACCTGGCAAATGCGAGTACATGGCTAATCCTAAATGCTTTGAAGCCTTAGAGGCTGGAACCGAACCCGGTTATGAGTTAATTAACCGCATCGAAGTTAAAACACTTCATGATACCTGAATTGGTGAGCTAATGTTCAGTGGTAACATATGGTCGATTACGCGGGCGTAACCCCTTTTAAGGGGGGTAGGGCGAGAAACCGCTTAGAGTATGTTTTACGTATAGGTGCGTAAACTACTTTGTGCATAGCACAAAAGAAATTGTTTTGATGACTGGAACTTATGTTACATAAACATATGTACCCACTTATTGTATAATTATGATTATTGTGCATGAGGGATGCGAGTAATGTGTATATAATAATTATGAAAAGAGGAGTAGAGAAACTCCTAGGAATGAGAATCCCTATAGTATATGTCTAGTGAGATTAGACATGAGACATAATGAGTATGAATCGGTGTGAAACCGATGTATAACCTAGTAGGAAGTGGGTTTCCCTAGGTGATTTTATTCGAGAGTGATTGATGGAGTGAGTTCCTTCCTTTAGAGTTGTATGTTGTATGTTGTAATTGAGTAACAATTTGACTAATGAGGCCGTAAGTATGGAATGCCTAGGTAAAGTTAAGTGAAGAAAATTAAGAATGACAGATGACCTAAGTTCTAGGAATTTGAGATAAGTTAAAATGGATTGTTTTATGAATATGACTAGAAAGAGTAAAAGATAGAAAACAAAAATGTTTGGCTGTCTGCTTGTTTGAAACTGACGTGGGAGGTGGAACTTGATCTGCTAGCGATCAAGGGAAACCGAATACAAATTGGGGTGGAAGGATAGTTCAACACTGATGCTGATCACATCAGGGTTGGATGATTCTTGAAGCTCCCTATAAGTGGTCACAAGTAATCACGCTAAGAAAAGAGGCAACTACCATAAATTGGATTTGGAGTTGTGTGATGTTTTAAAAAGAATTTTCAAATGGAATTTACAAAAGACTTTTTCTTCAAGTATGAAGATGGAAATGAAAACTGGTTTTGAAACCGCTATCACCCGCCGATGGCTGTGGCCTTAAGTCTTGATGACCGGTAGAACAGTGGGCGTGTATTAGTTTTGAAACCATTGCACCGTATGTGCGGCGGTCCTAAGTGACCGGTTGGGGCGGTAACAATGTGTGATTTTTCCAAAGGCAATGGGACGGGGAGAGTACCCTGAGACGATCCTGTGTTGAGTGAGTCAACCAGAGACCCTGAGGATATGTATATGTGTAAGTTTTGATCAGAACCGAAGGGACCGTGGGCCAGAGAGAGTAAATGCCCATTCGTCATGAAACGGCCGTGAACCAGAAAGCGTAAGTGTTCAACATGACCGGTACCCGAGGGATCAGTAGTATATTACTCAATATGGATTTGAGGACTGTAGTGCCTTCTTGGCTTCGGACCGATTCCATGAAGAGAATACAAAAGAGTATTTTTGATTGCTATACATGCTGTGATTTGTGTGTGGTATGTGTAGTGTGAAACGAGACTGACTTGTGGAGTCTGTAAGGTTATACGAGTATTGTAACCTTGGCATAGTACGCCCATGAGAGTAACCATATTAGATTCACCAACTTTGAGGACAAAGTTCTTAAGGGGGGTAGATTTTAATACCCTGGACTTAAAATGGAGATTAAATTATCCTAATGAGATTATTAAAGGCCTAATGGTGCCTAGAGAGTATTGGTAAAGAGAATAAAACCAAAAGAAAGAGAAAATACTTGATAAGCGAAAAAACGCTAAAACGCGCATTAAGTGGGTATAAGAGATATATGATCTCGTAAGGGTCCGAGATGGATTCCTAAGGTTTTGTTAGGCCTAATTAGTATACGGAAATGATTCCCGAAGAAAACGGATCCAAATAATGGATTAAAACGCTAACGGAGTTTTAAAGCACGTTTTTCGAGAAAACCCGAAAACGTTACTTTCAGTGGTCAAATAGACCCGTAGAAATTATAGTTGATTATATAACTATAACTAGGTATTAATGGAAGCCAAATAACCATTAAAAATTAATTAAACGGGAAAATTCCAGAAACGGGTCCCGGGAGTGAATAGTGTTGAAACCGGGAGACGAAACACGTTTAATTCGAAAAGACAAAAAACGACCCGGGTTACTAATATGTATATGGGCCGGTTTTAATTATTATACTCACACACACTTAATGAGCTTGTTAGTTTATTTAGTAACAAATGACAAAAAAAAATAAGTAAAGTGAAAAGGGGGAATAGTAAAAAGAGACTTTACTTACTCTCTCACCTCCTTTTCCTTCTTCTTTCACGATTTCCCCAGCCCTCTGTATATCTTCTTCTTCCTCCTCTGTAAGCCATCGCCGATTTCAAAGAGATCACACAGCCTCCACCTTGTCCCTCCATTATCTTGCTCATTTCTCCACCAAATCACACAAAAATAGTACTGTTAGATTCCTCTCGGCAAGGGCTTCGTTTTCCACCCAACAAAATCTTGAAACCTCCATCTTCACCTCCATGGAAGTTTGGCCTTTTGAAGCTTGGAGGGGTGCTTTTGACTCTCCATCATCTCCTTAATGCTTTAAGGTAAAAATATAAGCAAGAGTTTCATTATTCCTAGCTTGTTCTTGCAAAATTGGAATTTTGCCCAAAGTTGGAATTTTTCTCCATTATAGCCGATTTCATCATGCCTTTGTGGAGTGTGGGAAATTCCATCATTTGATTGCCAAGCTCTCCTTTTGGACACTCTAAGGTAATACCTAAGTTAAAGCCTTAAAACTAGCTCCTAAAATACTAGCTTGTGGGGAAAGTTTGAGCTAATTGACTTGTTGTGTGTGGTGTGGGGAAAATGATTGTAGATAGCAATCTAGACTTCCTTGTGTGTTGTGAAAACAAGAAGAGAAAGAGGGAGCAAGAGAAAGAGGAAGAAGAGAAAGAAAATTGAAAATAAACAAGGTAAAAAGCTCACCTTGAGTTAGTTTTGTTTGACTTGTAAAACAGATTTTAGAGTTGAATTAATCTTCTTGAATTGATGTAGTCATGAAACTACAATATTGAGTGTGAATGAGAGTGTTTTAATGTGTTTGAGTGTGCAAAATAAACCTAGAGACCAAGCTAGTTTGTATGTGTGAACAAGTGGGAATTTAATGTAGTTGTTGGTGCTTAATTAAACAGGGGTGAAGAAGTGAGTTTATGAGCTGATTTATTGTGGTGAAATGCTTAGGAAGTAGGCAAGTGCTGTCAAAATTGGCCTAGGTATGTATGGTTTGAGTGTTTTAATGAAAGGAAGAAACTAGGTGTGTTTAAGAGATTTGAGTGAGAAGTTAATGGTTTGAGAACCAAACTATGGAGAAGAATGTATTAGGAGTAGGAATAATGCCATTTGAGTCCTAGTAATGACATTATTTGAGAGGCAAGGAAGGGAGTTCAAACCTGTCACATAGGAGAAGCTAGAAATGCTGTTGTGCATTAGTGTAACAGAGAGGATGGAAATGGTGTAGTTGAGCATGAATTAAGGGATAAGTTTGATCCATGATTTAAGGAGGATTTGAGCATGACTAAGGTGCTAAAATATGTTGGATTACATGGGGAAAGTTTAAGGAATGATTAGGGGTGAAGTAGAGGTTGAAAACTGGTGAAAAACTGTAAATTTTGACAGTTCCAGGGGTGGTCCGGGTTTGCAAATCGGTACGCAAACCTGGACCATAGCAAAATATAGGCAGATACCCATCCCAGGGGGTGGTCCGGGTTTGTAAACCCGGACACAAACCCGGACCAGGCTAAAAATGTAACAGAATGTGTTTTAAAGTGTCCTAATGATGGGGAAGTGAATGGTAATGATGTTAGATGATGTTAAGGCCTTGTTTGGTGACTTGTAAAGGCCCTAAGAAGTGTAAACAAGCGCAAGGAGTGAGTGTGAAGTAAGAACTCAAATTAGAAAGAGTAAAACCGAGATAACGGGATAACGGGGAAGGTACGGAAGTAGCATTTAACTATGTTCCACATGAGCTTAGTATTAATAATAATGTTTGGAACATTATTAGAGGATCGTGTGTGAACCGAGCGTGGTGAGATGACACGGTAGAAGTAAAAACCCCGGTGAAAGGTATGATTTTCTCATACCTCGCGTACTAACCGAGTTACGTTGATTTGTGTGTTTGTGTGCCGGCTTAATCAAGATTAAAGCATGAAAATAATCCCTTGTTTGATTATGTATGCCTTGTTGTATGAGCTAACATACTTGTATGCCGGTGTGGTCTAACATAGTGCATAGGCCGACTCATAGTGAGTATTGATTGACTAGAAACCCGTAGATCGGGTAGTCTCATAAACAATGAAAATATGCAAACACACACAAGCTATCGATTAAAGTATAATGATAACGCAAACTATGAACTCCTTAGTATGTGAGGAGATGTACGGGTTGAGTAAATACCCGATAGCGGTTAGAAAACCATATTGAAACAATCCATGGAATAAATAAGAGTGGAGAGGTAAATGAACCTCCGTAGTGAGGATTGAAGTTAGTTCAAAGATGTGAACGTATAAGAAAGGTAAAAGAGACCTAAGGGACCATTTAACTCCCTTGAGACATGGTCAACCTCCTTTAAGAGGATTTACCGGTATAAGAGAATAACCGAAAGGATAAGTATATGAAATGTATGGGTAACCCTTAAACCTAAGATTACCCAAATTTAAGTATTGTTCCCTAATCATTAGGAACATCGAGAGAGATGCTCCTAGACTAATATGGGAACGTGAGTAGTCCGAGAGTAGTCGGACCTATGTGAAAGTAGTAGGGACTAAGAGAGAGTTTCGTGAGCTAGTCGAACTATACTCGAGAGCCATGTGTTTTGGCTTAAGTCTGTATTAATAGAAATAAGCGAGAAGAGCGTAGGAGACCTGTAGTGTCTCGAGAACTACGTGAGCTTGAGTATTAGTAACCCAAGAGTGTGGGTGAGACAAGTATAAGTAACCCAAGAGAGTGGGTGAGGTAATGAGTATAAGTAACTCGAGGGAATGGGTGAGTATAGAATGAGTAGCCCAAGAGAATGGATATGTATAAGAATAGGTAACCCGAGAGAGTGGGTGAGTTATTGAATAAGTAACCAAGGCATAGTGAGGTATAACCCTCAATGCCTAAGAGTAAATTGATGCAACTAACAACCTTGTTATGTTAGTTAGGGATTGTATCCCATGATTGATTGTTGAATCCTTGTTTAGTGTACATATATAATGTATTACTATATGCATGTTGTTTGTACTAAAATGAACTCCATGCTCTCGACAAAAGTAGTCGGCGTACCCCGGTTAGCACTCGGGGTATGCAAATTTCATATGCAGCGTAAGCTCGGCCCCTAGGGGCATCATTTTTATTTTTCACGTACACTGAAGATGATACCGTACGAGAGTAGGACGGGGTCGTTGGTTATCATGGGTAGTTAGATTTTAATTTAGCTATGTACTTGAATGAGGTGTAAGACCGAATATGTTATCGGCATCCGTATATTGTAGACTCGGTATAGTAAATGAATGAGTTGAGTATTGTATTTGAGTTTGTGTACTCGGTTGTTCCAGTCCATCAAACCGTTACTGTATGTGAGGAAGGCCTGGTTTGCCATATGGGTGGCTGACGGCATTGTATCACCCTCCGTTGTATGTAGAGTTCCGCTGTGATGTTATGGGTAATGGTGACAGTTTAAGAGTTAATTATGAGATTAGCGGGTGGGGTGTTACACTAAGCTTGCTTAACTGGCTTATGCCATGTTCGTTGGTGAAAAGAAGGGTCTACTACGATTTACATTTTCCATATTCCTAGCTATCCCATTAGATCATTACTGCGCAAGTGCAATACCAAAACACTCAGTCATACAGAGTGTAGAGGCGTAAACGCTTGGCAGTAAATCACTTATGTGATAGGAATGAATATTTTTGTCTGTCATCTCATACTTACTACTTTGTATCATTGTCTAACTACATCCTCATAGTGGTCGCTTGTTGCGCACCGTATTCTTACTCATTATACAACATCATTTTTAAGGTCTTTGTTACTGTGGTAGCTTATCTTTACTCATTGCCATTGTCGTTGGCACCACTTCCTTATGGTGTGAATACACCGAGGATTTCCTCTGTTCGGGTGAATGTTGCTATCTTCCCAAGGTGGAGATGTTTTATTTCACTTTCGGTTTTATGTGTAGGTTAGCTTACCTCACATTACTTCATCATTTATGATGCAATTTACCAAGTATCTTGGTTGACAATGGATGAAGTTATTTATCGGGTTATAAGCTCTCTTGAGCATTGATCATTCGTGGTGTCCAGTGTGCATTCACATTGGTTGTTCTTGATGATTACTATCTCCCAGTGTTGAGCATTGGTTATAGGCTCTAGTTATATAGTTTTACTTTTGTATGTACACCACCGGGACATCCCAAGAAACTTCAAGGGTTTCTGGTCCCGTTCTCCAATTAAGGAATATTCTATCACTGGTAAGTGAGAGTTCTTGTTGAGGGGTTTGTTTCCACTCATGGGTCTCATGATAAGGTTTACTATCTTAGTCTCTGTTTATGTATTTCCGCCATTCATACCATGGTTCACCATATGTTTGGTTGCATATGGAGTATACTTACTCCTTCAAGTCTCTGTGCTCTTTAAGCGATGTGCTTCTACGGTTCACATCATACGCATTTTGTGCTTGTCTCTTGGCGTTAACTGCAGGTGCAAGCTTGTTGTTATTGTAGATGGAAGCCTTTTCTAAGGGTTCACATCATCACCGCATTGGTGGTCTTCAGCTAACGAGGGGTACCTTTCCTTGGGTTTCTCGTAGTGTCTAAGTGTGGACTAGACCGGTATTGCCATCATTGCAATTCCTATGCTTCTGCGCTACCGTTGCTACAGAAGGCATGAATGGCAATTAAAAGCTCCGTCAACTGTATACTAGACTGATGCTCTAGTGACAGTGACACTGAGGTAGCCATTACTCCAAGCCACTCATCATTTTGGGTTCAAATTGTGCGATTCGATCGTCATCCTGCTCCTTGGCAGTTCTTCTTATTATTTAGTGTGGTTCTACCACCTTTAAAGTTTACATAGTGTATTTGGTTTATAGCTTTTGAGCCTTGTTGCTGCGAGTTGTGCTCCTTGCAGGCTGTTTATACATGTTTCCACTTCTTGTATACCTCATAGATTAGAGGTATTACTGGCCTCCATGGCAAGTCGTGGCATCACGCTTCCGTTCATAGGAGGCCCCTTTAGGCATTCTGGTGTTAATCAGTGCCTTTTAGTGGTTGGGGGTATTTCCTGTTAAGTGAAATCCCTTCGGTGTCCTAACCAAGTGTTCATTCTAGCTCTCGTGCCCTTATCACGATGCTTTGTTAGACTGTTGTTAACTCGGACACCCTTCAAGGATTGCTCCTGGGTGTTGTTGGATTATGCCATTACATCCGGCTCATGTTCATGATACGTTGTGTCTACTATACCGCCTTGTGGTATTGTATTTGAGCTATCCCCTTTTGGGTTATAACGTCTCCCGTTCTTGGGTAGACTGCTTATACTTGCTCCTAGTGCTTGAGACTAGGTTTAATATCCTCTCCAATGATGGGTTATACCTTGTGGTAATCTTGTGATTGCTCTTGGGAGCTTTGTCCCGTTTGTTGTGCATCGTTGTGTTCACATTAGGCATTTGCCTTACGGTGTTTAGGCTGGGTATCCCTTCCAGCTGTCATGTATTTCGTTGAAGTCTTTGAGACATATCCAATGTCTATACTTATTAGTTTGCGCTCTTTGCGCTTCCTAATCCTCATTCCTCATCTTCAGATGGGTTCTCTGAGTTCTTTTATGCTTATTACTTAGTTGAGTTCCTTCTCCTTGATCGTCTAAGGTGTCCAGCTGTTCCGGTCTGAACTTACTCATGGTCCGTAGAACGGAGTTGACTACTTCCCGTGTTTCGCACACTACATGTATACAAACATGGGGTACCTTGTTGATACGTTACCACTTACCCGACTATCTGTCAGGCCCACAAGCTCCTTCAGAGTGTGGTCGTCCCACATCCCATATTTGGGTACACTCGTAGTGTTCGTCACACGTCTAGATGAAGTATTCTATTGCCAACGCCTCTTGTATCATTCTATGATACTCACCGTAATTCTGTTGGTTTGGTTTTAAAATCCAAGGTTTAAAATAAAGGTTCTGGTTTTGAAAGAAAAATGTTTGGGTTTCAAAAATAACGGTTCGGTGTTAAAAGAGGTTCTTCATGGCATGGCCATGTCTGAGGTCTTGACCAGGTCCAGCTTCTTGCTGACTGGTATGTCCTTTGTACGATGGTCAGGCCATCAGGCCTTTCCAAGGTTCCATTCTTCCAGTTTTTAGGATGTGTGATCTTGTAGTTGTTCCATTACGGCCACAGTACATTACTATGTACTTGTGGTGTGTTAGGGTTCCTCTACATGTTTCTATTCTTACTGCACTTGTTGTGGCAAGTGCGTGGTACTGGTGGTTTTTGGGTAAACCTATACCAGTCACGGTATGGTTTCCACTCGTATTTGGGTAGTCTTGTTGACTCTTCCCTTGATCTTATTGATCTATGTTCAGGATACTCAATCTTCTGAGTAACTTCTCAATGATCTTGACATGGCTGTCTTAGATCGGGGTGCTTCTGCAATCCTTGGAGATTTTCATTTATTTGGTTTTATGTCTTTCCTTGTTGCTCGTTCGCACACGTTTACTGTGGTTACTGAGCCTTAGCTTGTTTAGGCACTACTTCTATAGTCCTGTCGAATTGCATCCCGTGAATGTTCTCGGAGCTGTGTAAGCATACTGGCCAGGTATTGTAACCTTTTGGCGTTGTAGTTTTGGAGTTAACCACTCCCGACTATGTCCTTAGTCAGGTGGTATACCATTGGTGGTATTATTTAGCTATTACTGTCCCGTAGACTTGTGTCTCGGGTTTCGTTACTGTTTCTATTTCCGCTCTGTTGCACACTTAGTGCTTCTTTTCCTGCTGCTGATTGGTTAGCTAGGTTTCACCGACTGCTAAGCATGTCGCCCCAAGTTGTTGTAAGTTGTAGCCTCCTTATAGTTGGAGTGCTCATTTTGCCGCTATTAAGTGTGGGTATTGTTCAACCGGGAACCATCTCCGGGACTTCCAATCCTTTGAATCTACTATATGGCAGGTTCTTGTTTACTGTATGATTATTTCACAACTGCCAGATCGGGTTTCCCCGAGTATGAGAGGTCTTTCCTTCTCTCTGGCATTCTTTCCCAAGTTATAAAATGGGTTTGTGGAGGGTGGGTCTGGTATTGTAGGTATCCGGTACTCACCGGGAGTTCCTAACTAGCATATCTCTAATGCTATCACTCAGACCTTAGCCCTAAGCTTCTAATTCCTAACTCGGTATTTCCTAAACTCGGTATTTCCAGTCATCAGAGCGATACTTCGCTCTGATACCACTTTTCGTAACAGCCCTACCGCTAATACCGTCATTACCAACTAATCTCCTCGTACTTACTTACCTTCGCAGCGGATACTTACCTACACAATGGTGGGTGATACAATGCCGTTAGCCACCCACATGACTAACAAGGCTTACTACTACTTACAGCATCGGTCTGATGGACCGGAATACCCGAGTACTACACAATTACATTACATACTCCAATTACCAACCAAGTACTACAATGCTCCATTCAGTACAATACTCCATAATACAGTACATTACAATACACCGAGTTTTCTAAGATCCAAGTCCGAATACACTAATTCTTTCAAGTTCATACGTACTCATTGAGAGTCTAACCTCTACCCATTCCTCACAACTACATGCTTGCAATTACATATGGTGTACCCCTTGGTACACTTATACATCTAAGGCTACAAGCCTTATACCAATCTCTACTATCTACATCCCGATTCTAGCTATCTAAGCGTAGCCACCGGTCTCTTACCTTGACCATATCCGCTTCGGGTACCTGCACACTAAAATGGTGCCCCAAGGGGCTCAGCTTACGCTGCATATGACTTCCGCATACCCCGCGTACTAGCGAAGGTATGCCGACCACTCGGTCGAATACATGCAATTCATTTTATTCATACATACATGCATACATGCTTTCATTTATACTACTACAATACTATACAAGGAATACATACATACACTTCAATGCATGCAAGGAATACAATACAAGTCAACCGATACATACTTACCTTTACCGAGATACGCATACATAATACATACACAATACTTGTTAGCTCCTTTTTATCAACCCGGGTTAATCGGGTGGAGATTACTCTTTTACTCGGGGTCCATGACTTACACCAGCCAAGACTATTACTCATACATACTTTACTTACTTACTTACTACTTACTTAAGTCAAGTCGTCGGGACCTCCGGACAGGAACTACACCGTCCCACCACCAGGTTTTACTTGGCTCACTACTCCAGGATGCTACCCATTTAAGGGGTTTGGGCCGTGGAAAAGTTTAAGAGCTAGGAATCAGATCCAACCTCTTGTGTCTCCTCATCCTCACGCGTGGCCGAAACTATATCGGACTTCTACTCATTCCAATTTGCTCAATACTTACGTTAGGAGTTAGGTAGTTAGGAATTAGTAGAAGTCAACACATCCAAGCCACACAATAATACCTTACTTACATCCACATCCATACAAGCTACATTACATTACACAAGTACACTACAAGGTACATACACATTCCATCCTCATCCATTCATTTCATGAATTATACAAACTAAATGTTCAAGACAAAATAGCGAGAACAAATATAACAAGCACAAGTAAGTGCATTAATGTCCGATTCATGCATTTATCTTATTTAGGTGATCAAATAAGCACACAAATCGGGGTAACCAGGTTAGGATACAGAACATGAAGAAATCATACCTTTCACCGTTGACTTTGGACTCACCGACTCCCTTCGGTGTTCGACTATTTGAATCCTATGACATACATACAGTTGGGTGGTTAATTATCCATAATTAACCTTGCTTATTATTTTCCTAAAGTTTCCCAGTTTATACTTACTAACTCATTGTTACTTAAATACATTTACTTATGTTACTCACTTAAAACTATTTTCTAAGCTTGTTTATAGCCTTAATGCCCTTTAAACATCATTAATCATGTCTTAATTATCTTATACCATCATTACCCTTCATTACCCTACCTTGTATTAGCTTTAAAACACTTTCTGTGAAGATCTAAGTGTGGTCCGGGTTACTGTCCGGGTTTACAAACCCGGACCACATGGTCTGTGCACTCTCGGGTATGATTTTCAACTGGTCCGGGTTTGTGTACTCCTTTGTAAACCCTGACCATATGCTTGGAGAAGCTACGGGTATGAAAATGGGGTGGTCCGAGTTTAGGTCCTGGTTTGCAAACCTGGACCACTCCTTCTGAAATGCAATCTGCCGAGTTTTTTGACTGGTCCGGGTTTGTGTACTTGTTTACAATACCGGACCAGTTGCAGTAATGAAAAATAAGTGAGTTTTTGATTATGTTTCAACTCCAAACTTCTACCAATCTCTACCCCAATATTCCTACATATAATCTAGGGTGGTTTGACCCTAATTAGGCAATCAAAACTAACCTAATCCATCTCTATACAAATCTGTTGCAAAACACTTTCCACTGTTAATTTTCCTCCACTGTTACAGTTTTTCTTCTTCAACAATTGCTACAGATTTTTCCTTTCTTCTTCCCACTAATCCTATGGCTCTTTCATTGCCTCATTTTCATTATACTCAACCCAAGTTTTACCCAGTACAATACTCATTTTACTAAGTCCTACACACTAATTCTTCCTTGTTTTTCCAACACATTTCAACACCTCTTGGTTCAGATTTTATCCCTCTTCATTCTCATACAACAACTACCATTCCATGGTTACTAAATACCTCTATTAAATCCAAATACACACCTTGGTTCTCCCTTTCACCAAGTCATCCATAATGCACATTTCCTACTAAACTTTTGCCATAGGTTACCTACAATTCTAACTTATCCACACACATACTTCTCACCAAATTCATTCCTAATCTAGCCACACCCGTTCAAGGGTCCTACCAGCACTCAAGTCAATACCAAATCATCAATACTTCCTCAAACAACAATACTAATACACACACAATTATTTGGCTCCAAGGCCTACAATCCCAATACTTGCTCACAATTACTCAAACTTCCATAACTACAATACTAATACAACATTTCGGGTTCTTTAATTAGTTTACCCATTCCCATTACTCTAATGCATTAAAATTTAGCATTAAGAAGGAGCTCTTACCTTAAGCTCTTAATTTCCTTCTTTCTTTTCCAATCCTCCTCCTCCTCTCTTTCTTGCACAATCGGTCACATGGGGAATGGAGTTTCCAAACTCCATTCCCATCACCAAATGGACATAAAAACAAGTGTAATTAAACTACTAACCCTTAGATTAACACTAATTCGTTGAAGTGCTTAAAAATACAATTTCTAGGGTTTACCCTTTTGAAGCTTTTAAGAGGGGTTTTAGCTCTTGGTTCAAGAAGGTGTTCTCACCACCATTGGAAGGTTGGAATGATGCTCAAAAGAGAGAGAAAAATAGAGCAGTACAAAGAGGGTAAAAATCGGTTATAAAAGGAGATGGAGAAAACATGAGTTTTTGGTATAGATTTTTACCTTAATGGAGAGAGGAGACTCCAAGCTTTACTTTGGTACCATTTTCTCTTTGAATGGGGAAAACCCATGGAGATGAAGTTCTCCCTTTTTGAATTTTGAAAAGATAGAATGATAGAGAATGTTGAGGAGATGAAGAATATGTACTTATTTTAGCATTTGGAGTTCAAATGAAGGTGGAGCATACAAGAGAAGAGGAGAAGCCATTGTTGTTCTTTGGGGAGCTTCAAAATTGCCAACCAGAGGAGGGAGAAGAGGGAAGATCAGCTGGATGAGAAGAAACGGAAGAGAGAGAATAGGGAAATGAGGTGAGAGGAAAGGTAAAGCACTTTTACCTTTTTCCTTTTTTACTTTTTGGCTCCTTTATTTAACTAGCTATTTACATGTGTGTGTGAGGGAGTTATTTAGCTATTAAAAACCGGCCACCCTACAGTATTACTAGTTGGAGCGTTTTTTGTCTTTTACAGAAAACGTTCGTTATTTTACCCGGTTTTAGCACTATTCACTAACCGGGCCCGTTTTCCCGAATTTTCTTGTTTCTTTAATTTTATTGGTTATTAAGCTCCCATTAATGTTTAATTATAGTTATTTAATGAACTATAATTTTTACGGGTTCGTTTGACCACTCAAAGTCACGTTTTTGGGTTTTCTCGAAAAACGTGCGCTAAAGCTCTATTAGCGTTTTAATACATTATTTGGATCCATTTTCTTCGGGAGTTGTTCCCATATATTATTTAGGCCTTATTAAGCCTTAGTAATCCACATAATACTCTAACCGAGGTCTCGTACCTCCTATGGTTATTTAACGCTTATTTAGCGTTTTTTGCTTTTTGAGCGTTTCTTCATTTCTTTTGGATTTATTTTTCCTTACCAAAATTACTTAGGCACTATTAGGCCCTTAAATAAATATTAGGATTATTTTAATTGCTATATTTAAGTTTGGGGTATTTCACACAGGGATAGGGTGTGTACTCATGCAGAATGGCAAGGTTGTTGCTTATGCCTCACGTCAACTGAAGAAACACGAAGAGAACTACCCGACAATGATTTAGAATTGGGAGCAGTTGTGTTTTCACTGAAGATCTGGCGCAACTACTTATATGGAGTTACAGTGATAGTCTACTCAGATCATAAGAGCCTTTAGCATCTATTCACACAGAAGGAGCTTAACATGAGACAGAGGCGATGGGTCGAGTTTCTGAAGGACTACGACATCGACCTCAGGTACAAGGAGGGCAAAGCAAACGTTGTTGCTGACGCCCTGAGCCATAGAGCTCATTCCTTATTTGCCATGACTAGAGACAACGGCCTCATCGAGGAGGTACGTTGTGCTCAGGATAACGACCAGTACATGAAGACTATCAAACAGCAGTTGACTGACGATATCTTTGAGAGACAGAAGTAAAAGATACTACAGGAAGCTCATTGCTCTTCCTTATCAGTACACCCAGGGTCATCAAAGATGTACAAGGAACTGAAATTACATTTCTGGTGGAGTGGTATGAAGAAAGATGTTGCAGAGTTTGTGGCAAGATGTATGACGTGTCAGAAAGTAAAATTTGAGCACCAGAGACTGGGCGGGTTAGTACAGCCGATTCCCATTCCTTATGGGAAGTTCGAGGATATATTCATGGATTTCGTGGTCGGTCTTCCACCGACTAGAGGAGGTGCTAACATGATATGGGTCATCGTCGACAGACTGACGAAGGTAGCAAAGTTCATTCCTATCAAGGACACTTGGAAAGTCCCCAAGCTGGCGGACCTCTTCCAGAGAGAGAACATTAGACACCACGGTGTACCTAAGTCGATTGTGTCAGATAGAGATTCCAGATTTGTTTCCAGATTTTGGCAGCAAGTTCAGGAGGCATTGGGTACGAAGTTGAAGCTAAGTACAGCCTTTCATCCACAGACAGATGGTCAGAGTGAACGAACAATTCAGACTTTAGAGGACATGCTTAGAGCTTGTGCCTTAGACTTCCGGAAAGCTGGATAGATTGTCTACACCTGATCAAGTTTGTGTACAACAACAGCTATCATGCATCCATTCAGATGCCACCATTCTAGGCATTGTACGGCAGGCCATGCAGGACACCTCTTTGTTGGGATGAGGCCAGTGAGAATATCATCTTAGAACCAGAGTACCTAGACCAGATGAAAGAGGATATTGTGCAGATACGCAAGAACATGAAGATAGCCCAACAGACAGAAGTCATATGCTGATGTCCGGAGGAGAGACCTCGAGTTTGCAGTAGGCGATCGAGTCTTCCTCAGAGCTTCACCAATGAAGGGAGTTTTCAGGTTTGGACAGAAGGGCAAGCTTAGCCCAAAGTATGTAGGACCGTACCTTATCACGGAGCGAGTGGGCCCATTAGCTTACAGATTATATTTACCTGTTGAGCTTGGGAGAGTGCATAATGTGTTTCACATTTCTAAGCTAAAGTAGTATATGCCTCACCCATCACATATCTTAGAGCCTGAGACACTCGAGCTAGATCCTACACTTAAATATGAGGAGACCCCAGTTCGCATTTTAGACTCCAAGGTTAGGGAGGCCATGAACAAGACCATTAGAATGGTCAAGGTTCTGTGGTCAAACCATGACATTGAGGAGGCGACATGGGAGTTATAGGACTCCATGTGAGACAAGTATCCAGCACTTTTCTCTTAGTTTGTGTATACTTGTGGGGTACGTGGGCGTAACCCTTTTTAAGGGGGTAGAGCACCACATGTGACTTGCATATTTGCAGTCTGGTTTGGTTTTGGTGTTTGGTTGTTGCGCATGTGTGCACTTGAGTGAATGGTTATTGATGTGTTCTATGTAACACTTGGTATTGATGTGTTCTATGTAACACTTGGATGGTTAATAAGAGCACACTTATTTGCTTTACAGTATCTATCAAATTACTTATGCTATGATTACACTAATTGTCATGAGTAAAGGTTATGTGTATATACGAATTGCATACATGGTATCAATATAGTATTGACACCCAGGAATGGTAAGCATATAGGGAATAGATATGAGAACTTGATTCCATAGGATGAATAAGTAGAAGTTATGACTTCGGAATGAAGTCCTTTTTAAGGGGGGTAGACTGAAATACCCCTAACCTTTAAATAATTAATTAATGGTAAATAAATATTATTTGGGGGATTATGAAACCCTAAGAAAGCATATAAACACTTAGGCGTTAAAAACGCACCTAACTCCTTAAGGTCAAAAACGGGCGTTAAGCCGGACCTTAAGCTAACCAAAGTTATATAAGCTATAAACTCATACCGAGTCAACCAAGGATCATTATATGACCTTTAGAACACATGACCTCATCTAAAACTGAGTAAAATGCAAAATGCCCGGGAGTTCCCTTAAGGCCCGAAAGTCTCGGAAACCCCCGGAAATACTTTATAGGATGAAGTAAAGCATTACACTTCATTCCAAATGCACCATAACACTTTATTAAACATTTAAGATAAAGTCCTCACGCTAAATTTCCAATTAAACGCAAAGCGCTCGGAGGTTCCCGATGGGGGCCCCATAAACCCCTAGGAATGCCCTGGAGAAGTGCCGAGGTGGCACGAACTCCTATATAATTTTCATTCTTAGAGTTCCTAACATCATTATTCATAATTCTAAAGAGAATCCTCAAGCTACTTTTTCAAAATTCAACAAAGTCCTTGGGGAATTTCTTAACGCACCTATTTTGCCCCGGGAGTGTCCCGGTAGCCCAGATATTGTGTCGTGAGTTGATACAACCCCATATAACTCAATGTAACACCATAATATATCAGGCTCTTAAATGACATGGCTCTTAGGCCCTTAAATGACTTAAACTTAAACACTGAATTTCCCACATATAAAAGCTTTCAACCTGCAAATACACCCATCAATCTCATAGTAGTTATAATGTTCTTAAAATCCTTCTTAAACTTATATTACTAACTCATTCCCATTGGCTCCTTAGTCACAAGTTCACAAGCTTATTTAAGTTCTTTTTCTTAGTTTATATAACCCAATACACAATGTAAGCTCTAAGCCACATTGGTATCCACTTAAACTCATCCCTTAAAACTTAAACCACCATTAGGTAAGCATTTTACCTTGTTTTCTCAAGCTTATCTTAACTTCCTCCTTAGACCTTCTTCTTGCATGAATCTCGGCCACCACTTAAATTCCCCTTGCCAATGTTCTAATCAATATTCAATGACTCATATGAGTACTAAACAATACATCAACCTCAAGGAATAAAAATCTAGGTTAAAAATGTGTTTTAAGGTCTTATAATGAATATTTTACCTTGAGGTCTTAAAGGTAGGCTTGGATATGAATCAAGAAGGACCTCCTCTAGCCCTTGGAGAATAGAAAACAAGCTAGAACAAGGCATAAAAACATAGCCCCATGAGAAGGAATTTTCGGCCATATAAGGAAGATGATGGAAACTTGGTTTTTCTTACATTTTCTTTACCTTAAGAGAATGGAGAAGCTAATGAGCTCTTCAAACTTGATTTTCCTCCATCGATGGAGTTTTCTCTTGGCACCAAAATGGAGCTTTGAAGGATTTGAAAAGATAGAAAGATAGGTCTTGGCCTAACTAAGAGAAATATGTGTTTAGTTTTTGATTTGGAGCTAAAATGAGCAAGCTATGGACAAAGCAAGGTGAAGCAACAATGGAGGCTTCTCTTACGTGAATGGAAGAGAGGAAGTGAAGAAAACCGTGTGAAGAGGAGGAATGAGAGAGAGAAGAAGAAAGGTGAGCTAATATAAGATATTTGCTTTAATAAAGCAAATACTCTTTTTACTTATCTCTTCTTTTCTTCCTTATTTGATAAAGTCTATGGTGACTCACCCTTAGAAAACCGGCCCCCTCATTATAACCAAGATATTTATGGTCTTGTTTGACCAACTAATTGACTTAAGTTGATTAAAACTTAAACTAGTCACTATTTGGCACTATTCACTAATCAGTGCACATATTTCAGAAATTTTTGATTTCCCATTGATTTAGACCTCCTAATGTGATACTAATTAGTACACATGTTGATTTAAGAGTAATGATGGACATTTAGCCACTCAAAACTCAATTCCAAGACAATTTCTCAAAAATGTGCTTTAAGACTTCTTAAAGCACATTTTGTGTTTTAACTTGTTTTCAAGCTTGGTTTTCTTTGCTAATTGATTTAAAATGACCATTAGAATATTACTAAGGTCTTATCATGATATTTGGGTACTCACCCAAGTCTCTCCAAGCTTAGAGCACATTTTTGCCCTAATTGCCCTTAAGGCATTTTCTTACGTTTTCCTTGGTTTAAATTGTCTACCAATCTTTCTAAGGCATATTTTAGCCTTACTACATCATGATTTGATGTTTGCTTAGCATACTTAGGTTTGGGGTATTTCACATCTAAACTGGAAAAAAAAGAAGACTAACTGACCTCTAGGTATTATTGAACCTAACAATGGTCAACTGTCAAGGTCTTAATTCAAATATTGGTTATTGTGTCACTGACAAAAAGGGCTAACTTATAAGAGAGGAATCCAGATCGTTCCGACCTTCTGGTTGCGCATTGTGATCACAACGAGGGACTATAATGGAGTCACTCGAAATCCATCAGCCACATTCGGGGATGGCGGAGGGCACTGCCGTAGTTGCACAGGTTCGACCGGATCGGTCATTACATATATTTATCCAGGGCCAGAAGGTCCGTTGGTAACAGTTCCTTTGGAACCCAGGGGACATTCGTCCACAAGTTATTAAGGTTTGTCTTAACATGACACTTGAGGTAAAATTAATTGGGAAAGGTTAAATGATTGGTTTAGAGGATAGGAGCCAAGTGACTAACTAACAAGTACAGTTTGTTACGTGGATCTTGTTTGATTATTGTTATGGTTTACTAATGCGTGAATTATTGGTTATTGTTGTGTGGCTATTGTTTTGTGGTTATTTAAGTTGTGTACTATTGTACACTGGTGTTTACAGGTGGATTGTCATGTGTTTGTTAAGTGTTTACAGTTATTTCTGTTATTATTATAAACCGGTATTTCATGTAAAGAATCTAATATCAAGATGGCTTAAACGACTTAAGGAATCTAGAAGACTTAGGACTACATTTAGCATACCAGCATAGTTTGCTGAGCCCTTCATTGGGCCAAACATTTCAGGTCTCTGAAGAATACACAAGCCGGAGTGCGGGGAACAGGGTAGCCGCTGTGTTTTTATAAACACTTGTGGATTTGTTATGTATTTTATTTTGGAGTTGTTGTATTCAGTTAGTTGCTCATTTAGTTGGTATTGGTTGTAATAATTAGAGTGCTCAGTATCTGTTCATCACAGCGTGAGAAGTGTAATGTTGTTAAGGTAAGGATGCCTTGTTACTCACAAGGGTGAGTGACGGCGTGTAACACCAAGGTTAGATAGTTTATTTTCCGCGATTCGCTATTTGTTATACTACGAGTTATGACGTCATTACAGGTTTAAGTTTAGGGGTGTTACAAAAAGTGGTATCAGAGACGAGTACCGCTCTGATGAAGATACTGAGTCTAGGACAATGAGCATAGGAATATTGGGTTACGGGAGAACGTCCGTGAGGATTCGTGACCTAGAAAAAGAAAACCCTAGGGATATTTTATTGCTAGTAGTTAGCTTACTTACATGCTTTTGATTGTGTATGTTATACGGTGTAGCAACCGAGTAGAAATAAGAATATACTATCTTAGATGTCGACCAGCGAAGGACCACGAGGGGGCAGCAGTGGACGCAGTAGCGAGACACCGGCGGATGTTCCAACAGTACAAGACTTACAACAGCCATGGCAACTTTCGCGCAACAGCTAGGAGCTCAATTTACGGGAGCCATACCCCACCCGCCGCGGCCCAGAGAAATCAACTGGATGAAGAGCGTTGCAGACGCAAAGGTACCAACTTATTCAGGGGAACCGGACCCCGCCGCACTGGAGAAATTCATTACAGAGCACCAGAAGGCGTTCAAGACTGTCGGAGTTCCAGGAGATCAACAGGTCGACATCGCCGCATACAACTTGAAGGGCGGAGCTGACATTTGGTGGCGGACTATTGAGGGCCACCGTAGGGCTACACCGGAATTTGGATGGACAGCATTTATAGAAGTGTTGCGGGAGAAGTACTACCCCGAACACATAAAACAGAGGAAAAGGCAGGAGATCAAGACCTTAATCCAAGGGAGACAAACAGTTGACCTGTACTGCGCACGGTGCACCAGTTTGATGAACTATATACCGGGAGTCGACCACTCCGACGCAGGAAGAAAGAAAAGGAAGAATACTGGAGGAGATGATGATGGAGCCACATCTGGCGGTTACTGCAAGAAGCAGAAGAAATTCTTTGAAAAGAAGAAGGGACAGAATAATTTCCATGGTCAGAAGACGGAGGAGCAAGTCCCTCGTCTGACCGGCCCAGCTATTGATGCTCAGCCACTAAGAACAGCACCATCTAGAGGCAACAAGCCAACCCGACGTCACTATTACTGTAAACGTTGTG
Source organism: Limonium bicolor (assembly GCA_023374045.1). NCBI lineage: Eukaryota > Viridiplantae > Streptophyta > Magnoliopsida > Caryophyllales > Plumbaginaceae > Limonium > Limonium bicolor. The sequence goes on along the minus strand of CM041779.1, from coordinate 197,588,310 downwards.
GAAAAGGTCACCCAGGCGTAGATTGTGCGGGAAGAAAGGTGGAATGCCGATATTGCAAAAAGGAAGGTCACAGGGAGTATGAATGCTTTTCCAATCCAGGGAGTCGAGTATACAAAGGAGATAGAGGTTCGCAGAGAGCATCGGCTGTGGAAACAGGCGGACCCGGAAGAGGTCAAGCGCCACAGACTAATACTTATACTACAGGACCGGCAGGACAGCCATCCTCATCCGGAAGCCATAAGGGAAAGGAGATAGTTCCATGAAGAAATACCCCGTAGACAGTGGGAACTTCAGGCGCTGAGGCGAGCGCTCAGCGCGAGACCGGTAAGCCTAGAACCTAAACTAAATGCATGATGCATAAATATATGTTTATAGTATCAGTCGATGAGACTTATATATGTGATTAGTGAGTATCAAAAATTTAGAGAGACCTACTGTGGGTAACCTCTCACATAATAAGATACTTTGATATTAGTTTTCCCTTACCTATGAGACCGTGGTCACCTGAGCCTATGAGCGAAGGTCGGGAATATCCCGAGGCATAATGCCAAGTACTTTGACCCGGTATGATCCTACTCAAGAAATACCTAACTACAAATTATGACCTGCCTAAATGACGAGCAGATGTCATGTAGAAGAATACATTAATTAATATAACTACTTTAGACTACAGGACCTGTCAAAAGAGCTCACGTTAAGAGCAAACACTGAAATTTTATGGGATACCCAGGCACCGAGCTTAACGCTCAGTGCGATACTAGGAAATCTTACAATCCCTTATTAACTATGAGGGAAAATAGTGAGAAGCCTTGAAATATGGCAATTGAGAAACAGAATCTCAAAAATATAACTAAACATCCATAATGGATAAGCACTGGTTTTAAAATACCTGAGCAAATACCAAGGGTCTCAGCTAGTACCAATATATAACAACGCTGGACTCCCAATTCAAAAAGAAGGAGAGAACAAATCTCGAATATATATTTTCTAAAGTGGGGGAGAATTACCTAATTAGCACAACCAAATGCTATATATATAAATATAATTTGGAGGTTATTGACCTAAAACATTGAGGGTATTGATACATTCCAGAGGGCCAAAGTATCACCAAATATACCTACCCTATTTTGAGACACATGTCCTATACTAACCTTATGAATTTATACGAGCATATGTCTACTATGACAGCTCAAATTTAAAAAAAAAATGCGAATAAAGGATCGCAGTATAAACTCTAGTATAAACATGATAACAAACGACTTTTCTTGACACTTACAGTAGAGGTAGTGTCAGTTATACCAAAGGATTAAACTAATAAATACACTAAGAGTGAGTGTAAGTTATATAGAGTGTGAAATAATATATACACAAAAATGAGTGTAAATTAAATATAAAAGTGGGGAAACATACCCTAGGTTTGTAACCATTATTTTATACGTAAACCGTCTTAGCGTTATATACTAAACCCTGTAATTCTAAATCCACTATTTGACATACCTAACCGACCTATTTTTAGAAGCCATTGAACTAGTGGAGTAACCACGTTTCTAAGGGATAAAAACAGACAATAAGCCTTGACTGTCCTGTTGCTAAACAGTAGAATTCAAACTGGAAATCCTTAGTCGGAGATGGTACAATATTAAGAGATACTTGACTAGGGTGGACGTATGATTCACCTGATTTATGGACTTTAGATGGAATAAGGGAAAAGCTAAGCTTTGAGGTGGAGGAAATGATACTTTATGGAACTATAGTTGTGGATGGAGTCATGAAAACTTTCTCGAAGTCTAAATGTGACTGTCTTTCTCCAACAGATGATAATCAAGTATAGGCAATAATCAAGCCCTGGTAAGAGAAATACTAGATAAGCCTTTTAAAGAGAAAAGAGTATTCTAAAGTATGCAAGTCCATGACGGAATTTATTACTTGCATGATGGATTTAAGAGTCGAAATGATTGACGGATATAGTTATTAGACAGTATGAGCCTAGATGCTTTAATAAGAATTTACCTTTTATGCCAAGAGGAAAAATTGGCTTCCCCGCTTGATGATTTGATCCGAGGAATATTGTTCTGGGGATTTTGGTAATACCCTAGATTCAGGTATAGGTTATAACAGTTATTGGAATAATAGTATATTGATCAGGAGAAAATGTAGTACTCACCACGTCACAAAGTCTAATAAGATAAAAATTTGGAAATGACAATTATGTGATTGTTTGATATTTGACGTGGGAGGTCGAACTTGATCCTGGTCAGATCAAGGGAAAACCAAACACAAAATGGTGTGGAAGGATAGTTCAACACTGATGCTAACCCCGTCAGAGTTGGATGATTCCTGAGACTCCTTACAAGTGGTCACAAATATTTCTGTGATAAGTAGGTATTTATTCCTAAATTTAATAAAAAGATTTAATAAATGAAGTACATTAGTTGTGGAAGGTGCAAGTTAAGAGTTAAATTGTCTAGATTACGTCGAGGATTAAGTAGACAAAACAACCCCGCATATGTCGGAAAGAAAATTAATTATGAGGGAAATACTAACTATTATTATCCCATGAACCGTGTTAATAAACCAAATATTAGATCAAGAGAAAATTACTTATAATAACAGTATTCTCTAGCTATATTCTAGGTTATGGCCAAATTGCCATCTAAAAGGAAAGATCGACTACAATGTCTTTCTTTATGAATTAAAACCTGATATATTAAATGGGAATCTACCTATAAACATGATAGAATATAAAAAGTATAAACATTATACTAATACTCATCAGAGTTGATTCACAACACCAAGAACATATTAATCGAGAGGAAACTACACCTTGTTAGAAACCTTAACAGGAACCCTACTGTGGTATACCTGATGAACAGACGATAATAATCGTGTATATACTACCAATAACAGGTGAGCCAATGATATAAAGCAATCTTTCTGTAATATACATAAGATGCACGGTCCAACCGTAGCTCATACTTTACATTAAAAAAAAGAATGAAAGCCGTATATGGCGACAGTAAACTAAAATACCAGAATCACAAGATGATGACCTAAAGATAGAGATTATAAGTATGCCCGATATTAATACAAGACCCGAATGTCGAGGATTACAACTAAGAGGCGATTGATGAAAGTGTGTTATACACAAATAGTTAAAACAAGCCATAAATAGTAATGGCAAATTACAAGATAGGAGATCACCTTCACCCATACATACGGGATTCAAAAAAAAATAATAATAAAAAAAAGCATACTAATGCACTAAGGAACATGTCAAGGAATACATAGATTTTGAGGAATATACCTCGTAGGACAGAAGTCATATGTTAATGTCCGTGGGAGAGACCTCGAGTTCGTAATAGGCGACCGAGTCTTCCTTAAAATTTCAACCTTGAAGGGAACCTTTAAATTTAGACAGAAGGGCAAGCTTAACCGAAGTATGTAGGACCGTACCTTATTACGGAGCGAGTGGGCCCATTAGCCTACAGATTAGACTTATATGTTGAGTTGGAACAGTGCACGATGTGTATCAAATAACTTAGAGCCCGAGACACTCGAGCTAAATCCTACATCTAGATATGAGGAGACCCCAGTTCGCATTTTAGACTCCAACACTAGGGAGACAAGGAACAAGACCATTAGAATGGTCAAAGCTCTGTGGTAAACTCACGACATTGAAGAGGCGACATGGGAGTTAGAAGACTCCATGCGAGACAAGTATCCAACCATTTCCTTTCGTTTTGTGTATACTTGTAGGGGTACGTGGGCGTAACCCTTTTTAAGGGGGGTAGAGCACCACATGCGACTTGCATATCTGCAGTCTATATTGTTATTTGTGTTTGATTGTTTGTTGCGCATGTGTGCAATTAATTAGATGGTTATGTCCTATGTGACATTTGGTTGGTTATTAGTATGTCCTATTTGACATTTGGTGATTTATGATATGTCCTATGTGACACTTGAATGATTATTTGTGTGTTCTATGTAACACTTGAATGTTTATGAAGCACTTAATTAATTTACAGTATATTTATTCCTACAATCACACAAGAGATTCACTGCCAAGGGTTTACGCCTCTGCACTCTGTAGGACTGAGGATTTGGTATTGCACTTGTGCAGTGATGACCGAGTGGGATAGCTAGGAAGTTGGAACATGTATGGTTTTACAGTATTTATTAAGTTATTATGCTGGGATATATGATTATCACGAATAAAGAATATTTGTCTATAGGAATTACATACACTCAGAGTAGTGATGCAATATAGAGATGTCAATATAATATTGACACCCTGGAATGATAGGTATACAGGGAATAGATAAGAGGAATTGATTCCATAGGATGAACAAATATAAATTATGACTTCGGGACGAAGTCTTTTTAAGGGGGGTAGACTGAAATATAAGTAAATAAGTATTATTTGAGGAATTATAAATGTTATTTGGGGGTTTATTAAACCCTAAGAAAACATATAAACACTTGGGCGTTAAAACACACTTAAACTCCTTAAGGTCAGAAACGAGCGTTAAAAGCCCGACCTTAAGTTAAATAATTATATAAGCTATGGATATTATATGAATTTAACCAAGGATCATTTTATGATCTTTAAAATACAAGTTCTCAGTTAGAACCGAGTAGAAATACAAAGTTCTCGGAAGTTCCCGATGTGGGCCCCATAAAGGGCCGGGAATGCTTAGGAGGAGTGCCAAGGTGGCACGAACCCCTATAAAAATTATTCTTAGAGTTCCTGAAATTATTATTAATTATCCTAAAGAGGATTCCCAAGTTACTTCTTCAAAAATAAACAAAGAGCTCGGGGGAAATTTCTTAACGCTCCTTTTACCTCGGGAGTGCCCCTTTAGCCCGAAAATTGAGTTACAAGTTTATATAACCCCATATAATTTAATGTAACACCTTAATATATTATTATTAGCTATAAATAATATCAATAAACACTTGGAAGTCATAGCGACTAATTAATTCCCAGGAAAATCCTTAAAGCACAAAAACGCACCTTCGGGTGTCACGAAAATGCGTTTTACGCAATTACCTTAAAGCTTCTGAGGAGCCACGAGTTAGTAATCTTAAAAGTGGATAAAATGACCATCTAAATCAAGTGATGGCAGTACTAAACTCATAATAGAAATGGGGGGCGATTTTAGGTCAAAAGGGTACCTAAAATCAGCATTTTTACCTTAAAACTTTCATCTTTTACCATAATAAAAATGTACCAATTAAATGCTGGAACCTATTACACATATTAGTATGGTCTTATCACAATATAGTGTAGCAAATATTAAATGGAAAATAAGTCTCAATTGGAGACTAGGTCATGCGTGAATTTATAACAAATTGGGCTAGTTGAATTCGTAAGTGGTGATGATGGAATGATGATACAGCTCACTTAATATAAAATGTTAAAGTAGCAATGATTTGAAGCTAATGGAGTCTTCATCCACGTACAACCTGCAAAAAAAAAAAACAACAATGAAGATCATATTAGCAAGTTACGATATTGATATATATACACTAACAATATGCATGTGCTGGGCGATAAAAGAGTGAAGCTAGTGGAGCTTCCATCTGCTCCAGCATGAACGTGCACCACCACCTGCATGGACAAGGATAAGATTAGATAAGTGTCATTAGTGAATAAACAATAGTCATGTTATCAATCAACAAAATAAATCTAACTATACTAGCATATATACTACCGAAAGTCTAGTCCATTAACGTGAGGAGTGGAACTCCCATTTACTCCATGATTGCTGATCGCATCCACCTGCAAGACAAAACAAACTACAGCATTAAACAAAACTAAACTAATACATATCTACCATCCAATTGTCGCAATCGAATTGGAGCTGCTACACTCCCATGGTCGGCTATTTGCAAGGAAATGGAGCTTCCACTTGCTCCAGCAGAGCCGATCACCACCTGCAAATACGACAGGTTAGTATTACAAAAAAATAATACACCCTAAACTAAAGCCTAACTATAATTAAGTAGTCTAAGTAAATTAAGGCCAGTCCTTTTAACCGCGAGTCTACTCCATATAGAGCAGCCTATATACTCCATAGTGTCGATCACTTTCCACCAAGACGTTCACCTGCAAGAGGAGACAGAATTAGAGCAATAATTAAGATAGATAAACTAAAACACTACATAAAATAATGATACAAAACTGAGCTTCATTCCTTGTCTTAGTTCATTACGAGAGCTTTCCATTCATTCCCTTGCAGCATTCACGTAAGGTAAGCTCCTCATCTAACTCTCTCTTTTCTTCATTCACTCCTCTGCTGAACAACAAATCCAGCTGGTGAACAAGGAACATACAAATGCCTACTGATTCTATACATTCACTTACGGTAATTTTTCATATTTAAACCAGCGAACAAGGAACCAACACATCTATACATCCTTTCATTTTCTTCTTGTTCAGGTGCTGCATATCGCAGATTAGGAAATTCAAGCGAATGTAACGCTTTGCTGGTCCTTTCTTTCCATATCTTTTGTTAATCTGAAATCTAAACAAACCCTACCTCTACTTTGTTCCGCTGTTCAAGCTGTTACAATCGAAACCAGAGAGGGAAAATGATGTGGTGTTTAGTTTTGGTTCCAACCGGTATACTGGTAAGCTTTTCCTCTATTTCGATTTAGTTTCCAGTTTCAATCGGTGACTACTCCACACACCCTCTTATTCTGTTTGTATTTGTACATGCTGAAAAAAAAATACTAGCCGCTCCACAACCTGGCAACAGCAGGAACATTCCAGCAGTGGTGTACAATCGGCACTTCATTTTTCATGTGAGCTATTCCTGATCATGGCTTCTGATTTCCTTACTGGCATACATTTCTATACAATGGTAAATGGTGAGGATTGACCGAAAAACTATAGGTTATAGTGTCAAGGAAATAAATTATAACATACAAGGTAAGATTATTACCTTAAGGTATATAATTGTGTCACAAAAATTAAATATGATACACACATATATAAACCGAATTGTTTAGGTATTAAATGTTTTATTTTTAGTTAATAATCATTCTAAGTCTTTAGCATAATTTTTGGAAGTGTTATATGGCTTATATACATTTACATATATATATTATAAAGTTTAAAACAAGTTTTAAAAACTATATAGTAAAAATTAAATTAAAGCCGAGAGCTTGGTATATAATTTGGGTGATTTTTGATAATATATAAGTGTATTAGCTTATATTATAAATTTAGGGATTATTAAAATAACAACAAGTATTTAAATGGCTAGTTTAATAAGTTATGTGGTTAAAATGTAATTTTTGAAAAGTTTAGAGTACAAAAATAAGTTACCGAGAACACAAGGGGTTATATGGTATATTTATAGTATAATATAAGATAGGAATTAATATTATGAATTTTGGTGAATTTAAATAAGTGGTTAAGTGTTAAAATGACATTTTATAAAGTTTTGGGACTATTTTGTGATTATTGGGAAGTTTAGTGTGTTACCGAATATATATATGATTTTATGGGTATATTGAAGTATTAATTAAGAAATTAAGTTTTGGTCAAAGTGTTGGTTAAAAACTTTGGGTTAAAATGATTTATGACATAAAATATTAAGTTTGTAAAAGTTTAAGGGTGAATATGTAATTTATGAAAGTATATATAAAGAATAGAATTTAATGTGGGCGGATATGTAATTTAAGAAAAAATATGGGTTACCTTGGTTATTTAGAGAAATAAAATATTTAAACTATGGTTTATAAGTTAATATGTAACTTATATAAAGTTTGGGGTTAAAAGTGTTAATAAAGAAAACTATGTGAATAAACCGAAAAGCTTATGAGCTTAATTGATAATTTATAAGATTTGTGGTATTAATTTGTAATTACCGAAATAATAAGAGTATTTGGTGATTTATAAAAGTAAGGTGGTTAATTAATATTTACAAGGTTAATGTGGGTAATTAGTGGATTATAAAAGTTCTGAGGTTATTTGGCAATTTATAGAAGCTAATATAATTGTTTTACGATTTTCGAAATTGATAAGGGTATTTAATAAATTATAAAAGTATGTGGTTATTTTGTTATTTAATGAGGCAAGGAGGTGAAACTAGGTAATATAATGTATTATGGTATATTAAGGAATATAATATAAAGTTTATAAAATAATTTTTGGTTATAATAAAAATGACCAAGGGATATAATATAAATGATAAGTGGAAGTAATTATAAGTATATAATTAATGAGGTAAAGATGTACCGTATAAATGATAATTCATTATCACATGTGAGTTTCACATAAAATGATGAACTGCTAGGTTATCTAGAACCACTGTTAAAATAACAGGGGAAAATAAATAACATATGGAGTTATTATACGACGAGTATAAACACTACAGTGACAGTACTGTAATATTTAAAGAATAGTTGTATTAATACTGCCCGTTATTGTATGTATAAATAACAGCGTAGGGGAAAGGTTACTAGAGCGTGAACTATCAAGCTAGCTGTTGTCGCGGTGAACGGTATGTTAATTGTGTGGTCTGAATGTCCTAAGGATTATCCTAAGGTCCAGACATTGTGTGTTTAAATGTTTAAGAAGATATCTATGATTTTATGTGATTGTGTGTGGGATTGCCCAAACTGTTGCGTTGAATTTTACGCGCGAATGTCTTGTGACTAAAGTTTATACATCTAAACTGGAAAAAAAAAGAAGACTAACTGACCTCTAGGTATTACTGAACCTAACAATGGTCAACTGTCAAGGTCTTAATTCAAATATTGGTTATTGTGTCACTGACAAAAAGGGCTAACTTATAAGAGAGGAATCCAGATCGTTCCGACCTTCTGGTTGCGCATTGTGATCACAACGAGGGACTATAATGGAGTCACTCGAAATCCATCAGCCACATTCGGGGATGGCGGAGGGCACTGCCGTAGGTGCACAGGTTCGACCGGATCGGTCATTACATATATTTATCCAGGGCCAGAAGGTCCGTTGGTAACGGTTCCTTTGGAACCCAGGGGACATTCGTCCACAAGTTATTAAGGTTTGTCTTAACATGACACTTGAGGTAAAATTAATTGGGAAAGGTTAAATGATTGGTTTAGAGGATAGGAGCCAAGTGACTAACTAACAAGTACAGTTTGTTACGTGGATCTTGTTTGATTAGTGTTATGGTTTACTAATGCGTGAATTATTGGTTATTGTTGTGTGGCTATTGTTTTGTGGTTATTTAAGTTGTGTACTATTGTACACTGGTGTTTACAGGTGGATTGTCATGTGTTTGTTAAGTGTTTACAGTTATTTCTGTTATTATTATAAACCGGTATTTCATGTAAAGAATCTAATATCAAGATGGCTTAAACGACTTAAGGAATCTAGAAGACTTAGGACTACATTTAGCATACCAGCATAGTTTGCTGAGCCCTTCATTGGGCCAAACATTTCAGGTCTCTGAAGAATACACAAGCCGGAGTGCGGGGAACAGGGTAGCCGCTGTGTTTTTATAAACACTTGTGGATTTGTTATGTATTTTATTTTGGAGTTGTTGTATTCAGTTAGTTGCTCATTTAGTTGGTATTGGTTGTAATAATTAGAGTGCTCAGTATCTGTTCATCACAGCGTGAGAAGTGTAATGTTGGAAAGAGTAAGGATGCCTTGTTACTCACAAGGGTGAGTGACGGCGTGTAACACCAAGGTTAGATAGTTTTATTTTCCGCTGCGATTCGCTATTTGTTATACTATGAGTTATGACGTCATTACAGGTTTAAGTTTAGGGGTGTTACATGTTTGGCTTGAGCTTTTTATGGGAATTAAGACTATATGTGTAGGTGTGTTAATACTAGTGTGGGTTATCAAGTTTCAGGAATTTCCTCGGGTCACTTCTGAGCTCTCCCGAGCCTCGTTTGCCCAGAACCACTAAATACTAAAAAATGTAACTTGATTGTCTTATATTAAAAGAAGAAAGATATGATTGTTTCTTTCTTCAAAACACTCTCAAAAGTATCTAACACGCTTCCTAAGGTTGATAACCACTCTCAGTTCCTGAGGAATTTAGTAATTTTCGGGAATTTCAGAAATCTTGTGAAACTAAGGTTTTTCGGGTGATACTCCGGAAACTAAGGTTCCTAATGTTCACCAAGCACCTCCAACTAATTATAACCTTCTCCATCTTTAAAATTAGGGTTTCCTAAGGTTTACAATTAAATAAGACCTTAATCAGAGTTTAAGAAATTTGGGGTATTACACTTATCACGTTCAGAATTGGCAAAAGACAGCTCCTCCTTAGCACGGACTACCCGACCATTCAACTGATTGACGTACTTCAGTAAGTTGGCAGAACTCAAGCCTAGCCGGAACACAAAAAAAAAAGAGTAAGAAGAAGAAGGGACGAAAGAAGAAACAAAAGTCGAAGATCTGAAAGTTTACCATGACCCGATGGCTCAGTATTCTCGGCTTGAGAACGAGACTTGGCTTCCTCCAGCTCTTTTACTCTCTCTTCCAGCCTGGTCCTCTCTTCTATCAAGGCAAACTTTATCCGCAGCAAGGGTTCTTCTCCTCTTCCAAAAGAGAGCAATCTCGGAGCAGAGACTGCTTCTCTTGATCAAAGGAGGACCTTGACTGCTCTTCCAGTGCGGCCTTTTCCTCCGACAGGCGATCAAGCTCCTGCATAAGCTTTTCTTTTTCCTTCACAAGGGCCTCATTCTCCCGATGAAGAGTTTGCTTCTCCAGTTCAAGCGTTTCGGCCTCCTGCTTGTAAGAATTCCTCTCCTGATAGAAAAAGGTCTTGTCAGCCTAAAGAGAGTTCACCTCGTTCCGGTGAATAGAGCGCACGTAATCCAGCAAAATGTCTAGGTCAAAAAAGGCCCGAGTCAGCTTATCTTTCTCAAAAAAAGAAGAGATGGTTTCATACCTCTATCAATGTGTTGTCAGCTTCCACGATCCGGCCTTTTAAAGAAAAGTTTTCTTCTCGGAGTTTCTTCAGCTACAACTCATACTCATCACGCTGACGCTCGCATTCTCGCCGGGACAACTGTAGGTCTTTGTTTATTGCCTCAGTTCTCTCCTTTGCCTTACGGTCAATCTCATACTCAACCTGATCAATGTAAGCATCATGAGAGGAGCGGGACAGCTTCAGTTCCTCTTCAACATTATTGGCTCGGCTTTCCTCATAGCGAAGCCTGGATTGAAGATTGCCGAAGTGAACCTCAGCACTTTGAGCCATGGACATCACCTAAAAACAACACAATTCACAGAATTAAGGAAAAACCAAACCAAAACAGGAGAGAAACACAAAGAGATAACATGCCAACCTGAAAGATGCCCCCCACATCATTCAAACACATCATTTATTGGGAGGGAATGCCAGCATGATGGCATCTGCCCCCCATCTCCAATCCGCAGCCTTTTTTGGTAGCAGTAAAGGTTGCCGGAGGAGCAAAGATCCCGTCTGGATGACCAGATCTCTTTATTGCCTCCTTCCAGACGGACGAATACTTGGCAGAGTCGCAGAATATTAAAGGGAGAGGGTGCCCGCAATGGTAGAACCACCCTTCCTTTTGGGAGGGTCCAGTGTAGGACTCCTGAGCAGGAGGAGGAGGGGAGGAAGAAGAAGAAGCTATGTAGTCCTCTCTCTGTTTACTCCGGAGCTCAAGATTCTCAGGCACCTGACGATACTCCATTGCTATATCCCTTGCCGCATCCGTGGCCGCAGCAATATCAATGGAGAATGATCCTGAGACCTCAAGATCACCAGAGGTTTGTCCTTCTCCTGATGTCCCTGGATGTGAGGCCTTCGGCTTTGATGTAGTTTTCTTCTTTAGTCTTTGTTTGATAGGAATAGAGACTGCCGCAGTAACAAAAACAAATGTGATTACATTATCGAAAGACACAGGTGTGTACAAAACCGGAACTGGAAGGGCACTGCAAGAATCAAACCTGGTTCGGCCGAAGGACCAGCACGGAGGTCTGTGGCCTCCAGGGTGTTTTCTTGAGCAGGATCTGAAGAAAAGTAACCCGTCAGATCAGGAAATTGCCCGTAAATAGGAGTCAGATGACCGGACTCCCGCCCCAGGCGAGAACCAAGGTCCAGACCCGAACCAGGGGTGAGGGGAAGGAAGACGCGATGCCCGGACTCGGGGATCACGTGCCAAGTACCTGACAATCCGGCGGCGGTATGTTCAGGAGATTCCACCCTTTTCTTTTTCTTCAGGTGATCAGCTTGATCATCCCTAGGCTCTTGCCTAGAACGCTTTGTAGAAGGGGGAGCATCCCCCAGAAGCTGCTCAGCCGCATCAGTAGCTGCATCCAGGGTAACGTAGTAATCGATCTTCTCGTCCCCAACCTTGAAGGTGACAAAGTTCCAATTGTGAAATGGACCAATCTTCTCCCCCTTCTGGAAGAAATCTACAATCAACGTACCAAACAAGTAAGGAAACAACGACGACGGCAAAACTTATACTAAATTCAAGAGGCTCCTACTGTGATAAGTCTTCAAGGAGGATAGACGTGCTTTTGTGAAAAACGCCTCGACGGTCGGTGGCTTCTTGTTACTGCCCTCAGAATCTTCGAAATGGGCAGCTCGGCCGGAGGGGTTTCAGGAGAGATCAACTGGCCTTGCCAACTTCAGCGCAGTAAGGGACGCCCAAGATCCGGCCGGATGGAGGGACAATGACAAACCATCGTGGACTCCACCCATGAGCTTTCTTATAGTCAAAAAGGGAATAACCGGCCTTCGCGATAAGGGTTAGACTATCGGGATCGACTCTAACCGTGAAGAATCGAACAAAATCAGTACCTTCCTGCCGAATCTTGCTTTCTTCACAAAGAGAGACAAAAGCGTGAAGATGGGAAATGGCTTTTGGGTGAAGATGGGCGAGAGAACAGTAGCGGCGAAGGAGGAACCCCAGGACAAAGGGATGTGGGGGAATGGTCAGGCCGGAGCGGAAGAAATCGCCATAGACCACGTACCCACGGCCGAAATCATCATTGGGGTGAGAGTCGGGGGACGGTAGGTAAATTTGGGTGCCCCGTGGGGCATCGACCCCCCTGAGGCAATCGCAGAGGGAAGAATAATCAAGGAAGTGAAGGACAACGACAGCAAAGGGAACGCGATAGCAGAGTGGCGAGAGGGAGAAGGGCAGTCGAAACAAGAGAGAAAAGGAAGAAAGAGAAAAAAGCTCAAAACTCGGGACTTTAAGGAAAGTTTTCTCCCGCCCAAATAAATAATATATATATATATGCGTGTGCAAACAAAAAACACTTTTTACAGGGAGAAAGAAAGAGCTACACGCTTCCTAAAGACGGTTCAGACGTTTGGACGAAAGAGAGACCCTGCAAATTCCACACTAAAGACAGGCGGAAAATTCAAAAAAGCGGTAAAAAGCAGGTTCGGGTCACAAGCTTCGCGCGTGGCCAGTAAAAGTTCTTTCTCTCCGGATATGAAGAAAAAGAACTTGTGGGACTGAGATAGGAAAAAGACGAGGCATAGACAGACCAAAGAACCTCAGGGATGGCTGCAGTCACAAAAATTTTCACCAAAGCACAGGCATAGGACACAGAAGTTCTATCTTCTTCTCCAAGAATTCAGAAAGATAGAACTTGTGGGACTGATGAGAAGGAAAGAAATGGTGCCAAGTCAAAACAAGACATGGAGAGCATCCGGCATGCCTAGCCGGATGAGAATAAAGTTGCATAGAGCATCCGGCCGCTTCAGCCGGATGGAAATAGAAGCATATAGGGCATCCGGCCGTCTCCAGCCGGATGAAAATAGGACTTAAACAAGGCAAAGTACCGTACGACCGACCGCCTATGGTCAGCCAAAGATACTAAGAGAGGGTAAAACTGTACTTATACATGTAAAATACAGGCTGTCACCATGGAACCAAGGCCCAAAATACTATAAATAGGGATGTACCCCCATGAAATAAAACACGCTACATTTGGCAATCAAACTTACACTCGATTATAACTAAGGCTCTCTCTCTCTCTACTCTTGTGAAATTCTGTAATCGAGACCAGGTAACATAGAATAGAGGATCAGATCGGATTTTATTAGGATAGCATATACTGTTTCAGTAGAGACCACCCCAATTAGTGCAGACAGCGGGGAAGCAAGGAATGAGGAAGAAAGAGACGTAGATTAATTGTGATAAGCGTCCAAATGAGCATGATTTATAGGTGTATTTCATATATTATATTAGCACTTTTCTTGCTCATTTCTCCACTTTGGTTAGTTTTCCTCTAGTTTATGTTTTATTGTTTATCTCACAAAATTATTGGTTTAACATGAGGAAAACCAAGCCGGGAGTAAAGTAGACAAAGAGATGAACGCACAAACGCAAACGGCTCAGAAAACGGAGTCCAAACGAAGAAGCTAGAGCCGGTCGAAGTTAGAAGAAATTAAGTCACGACCACAAGCTACAACCGAGGCGGACGTGACAGTGGACAACCGCCTGTTATCTGGCGGTCTTGGAGGCGGACCTGAGAGGCTGCAACCGCCCAATAGCTGGCGGACGAGAAGGGCATGCAACCGCCCAATAGCTGGCGGACAAGACAGGCATGCAACCGCCTCCAAGCTGGCGGACGTGAGAGAAGCGGAAACAGAAGCCAACCGCCTGACAACAGGCGGACAAGAGAGCGAGACAGGAGGCTACCGCCTAAACGGCGGACAACACTCAGAGGCTACCGCCTCATTCGATGCGGACGCGAGTAAATCAACGCGAGCTTATCTTCTTCGCCCATCGTCGTCTGCAACTTCACCGACTGTCTGCAACTCGCCCACTCGTCCACTGTCTGCGCCTACCTTAATTCACGCCTGTGTTCAGCTGTCTGTCCCCTGCAATAAATGAGCAAACAGTGAAATCAATCTGCCGCCTCAATCATTCCTCACGCGTTCTTCCTTCCTCTTCTTCTTTTCTTCTATAAAAGCCACGAGCTTCTGCTCAAAAATAACAGGCCCCTTCCACGAGAAACACTACCGTATTCCAATCGATCCATTATCCCATTCTCCCGTCTTCTCCATTTTATTTTCTCTTCATTCCACAAAATCCACCTCTAGCCCTACGTATACAAAATAGCAGAGTGAGCCGGAGTGATTACGGATGATTTCTATTACTCTTGTCTCTGTCTATCTTTTAATATGTTAGGCTAGTTTACGTATACTCTGGGAATGGTTATTATGTGTTTGTATTAATTATGCATTATTTTTACTGGTTTTAATTATATATAGTTTGTTACGTTTTAAAGGTTATCTCGCACCTTTTTAATAAATGTCATGAGTTTATTAAATTGCTTTCCTAAGTCTATTCTGATCAGACCGGTGATAAATAGATAGGTTAATTAAGACGTAAAACTGGAGGAAACTTGTTATGATTTAATAAGTTAGTATTCAGTTGCAAATGTAATTCCTCAATACTCCTCTGCCGTTCGCAGGCTTTTGTGTAACACCCCAACCACCACCGTACACTTAACATCAAACTGCAGCGGAAATCTCAACTCATCACATTACTTAA
The DNA here is from genome assembly GCA_023374045.1 of Limonium bicolor. Lineage (NCBI taxonomy): Eukaryota > Viridiplantae > Streptophyta > Magnoliopsida > Caryophyllales > Plumbaginaceae > Limonium > Limonium bicolor. Next base: position 197,572,806 of record CM041779.1, on the reverse strand, counting down.
TTCAATGGTGTTACACGCCGTTAACCACCCACGTGGCTAACAAGGCTAATACATATACATTTGTATCGGTCTGATGGACTAGATTCCCGAGCAACTACACAATACAATCCTCATTCCATTTTCAACATTTATTATATACATACATTCCCACTGTACCGAGTATTTACAAACCAATGCCGATAACAATTTCGGTCTTACTACGCTTACAATGCTTACGCCATTTAAATGGCTACCCATGTATATACATCTACCCCGTCCTACTCTCGAACGGCTTCCAGCTCCTTGTACCTGAAATAGAAAAGGAGAGAAAGGGTGGCCCCCAAGGGGCTCAGCACCTTTGCTGGTATGGTAATCCCGCAGCCCACATGCTACCGGGCCACGCACAACTAATTGTCGTCCTAGCATGCAGTTGATTATATTTAAATCATGCATACAAGCCATAAACATACAACACATAACATTTCGCCTCAATGGGCTCAACCTATAACCAACACATCCACACTTAACCAACCATTCAATGATTCCTTAAACCCTAGAGTGGCTCTCCTCTAAAACGGAGCTACTTCCTTAACGAACGACATGTACCCATTAATCGGGTTATCCTTAAACGCCTCTTGTCACAAACTGGGATTCATTTCCATGATCCACACACTCCATATCCTACAACATATCTCATTCCTCACACAACAAACATAACAAAACCTTTTGTTTCACGTACACATGATAACATCACAATCATTTTAAAACCCCTAACGTATACTTATCGTAGCATAGCAAGGGAATTTGCATAGCACAACACCAATACATAACACCGTAAATCGGTTCTCACAAGGAACCTTCCACCATAGTTAGTATACATAGTGAGCCTAGAGATTATTACCAATCCCATGTTAAGCTCGTTACCAACCTCGTTACCGTCCGGTTATATAGAACGGTTAACTTATACCCAAGGTGTGTCGGATATAGTAATCCCAAGCACACCGAAATAACATTCGTATGCCCCTGTGGCCCGACGTGAGTCAGTAACTAGCTTTGGATAAGCTAAGGGAAGGTAGAAACCAAATTGGAATACCACCTATACATACACCAAGAGAGCCGAACCGGATATGACATCGACTCCCGTCCATCACACGCGTGGCCGGAACAACCGGACTCCTCACCCCCATTAGTACATATATACTTATAAATAAGTAGTTAGAGATCCATTATGGAGCCTACCACATCCACACACCATACGGTATCATGACCGAGTTAAGCACACAAGGGAGGTTCACACACTTGCATACAACAACAATATCCATCTAACTCACACATAGCCGTGGTTAGAACGTTCCCAAGGTTTGGGTCGTTAACTCCGAATACCGATCACTCATGTGTTCCTAGATTTGGTTAGCTAAGGTTTAACACATATTTGAGGTTAAATGGTATCGGAGGCCAAATTCGCCACATAAATGAATTACTATAAACTCATTACATGTCTTAATCTTACAAGGTGGCAAACACTCAGAAAAACATATTGGCATACAAGCCGGTGTAATCCGGTAGGACACAGGTTGCAAGAAAACCATACCTGTCGCCACGGTCCACTATATCATGTCCTTTTAGGTTCCTCGAACAAATCCCGTACAACTGGTAACATCACAATTACTTTTATTAATATTGGGGTAACATGTTTGCTTAACGTTTAAAGCGCCCATAGTTTACCCCGTCATTCCCGTTACACTTAACTTACTCTTGTGATATTAAGTTTACAACTCTCACATCAAACCCAACACTTGTTTACACATTTTAAGGCCTTTATATGCCACCAAACAAGGCCTAAACATCACCTAAAACCATTACCATTCAATTCCCCATGATTAGAAGCCTTTAAAACAGATTTTGCAACACTTTTGACCTGGTCCGGGACTTGGTCCGGACCCAAGGTCCCGGACCACTTGTAGAATGTACTCTCGGCCTTATTTTACCCTTGGTCCGGGTCTTGGTCCTGGACTAAGGACCCGGACCACTTCTAAACTTCACTCTCGGCTCTTTTTAAGGGGTGGTCCGGGTACCTATACAAGGGCTAGGTCCCGGACCATGTTATTAACTTGTCAAAACATCATTTTTCAACCCCTAAACCAACCTTAAACCTTACCTAATCATTCCATAAACTTTCCACATGTTTCCTACATGTTTAAAACCTTAAAACAAGCACTAAACTTTCCTAAATCATCACTAACTGGTTACTCAATTCCTTACAACAATTCCTAGCACTTATAACATTTTTCTTAGATTTCTAAGTGGTATATCATGCCTACTACCTCAACTAACCAAAGTGTTGTATCACAAACATTACCACCACTCCAAAAGCATTATTTCTCATACACCTCCTTTGCACAATTGCTTCTAATTTCCACAAGTTTTCACTTAGACCTTCACTAGGCATTTCTTTTCCTTTGTTTACCAAATCTTGAACAAGACTTAACACTTCACATAACAATTCCTTGGTGTGTTCAAAACACCCATTTGAGTTCTAAATCCTCCAAGACAATGCCCATGGCACCTTAACACCTAAGAACACCATGATTCACCTTCTTCCACCATCTTAACACTTAACAAGTTCCTAGTACCTTCTAGGTCTTAAAATCTCATTTCATCACATAAACTCCTTTGTTTATCAACTAATTTTTCCATAGCTTCTCTTGTAAACTCTCACACCCAAACACTTAGGTTTTCACCTTTAGACAACCAAGAACACTTAATCACTTAATACACATTCCTTACACACAAACATATTGTTTTTCATCCTTTAACCATTCAAGACATTCATCTTTACAAGAAATGCCCTTTACACACAACTAAGCCTTTAACTACACTACATCACAATATAGTGCATAAACTTAAATTGCTTGGCTCTTAGGCCCTTAAATAACATTAAACTTAAACACTGAATCTCCACATTTAAATGCCTTCAACCTGCGAATACACACAACAATGCTCCCATGTCTTTTTAGTCCACCTTGTGGATAGTTTTCTAGCTCATTTGCCATTGGCTCTTTAAGTCATTTATTAAGCAAATATAGCTCAATTTCCTAGTACAATAACCACATTATGAGAGGTCATTTACCTCTTTGTTTTCCAAGCTTTCTCACTTGTTTTCTCTTGTTTTTCTTGATTGAAAATCGGCAAGGAGCTTTTCTCACTTGTCAACCTTCTAACCAATACACATATAAGGGTAATGAGTATTAAGTTTAATACTCAAACTCATAATTAAACCCTAGGTTTACATAAGTGCTTAAAACACTAAATTTGATGATTACCTTTGGAATTTGAAAGAGAGCTTGGTTAAGAGGCAAGATAGGACTCCTCCTAGTCCTTTGAAGTTTGAATTAAGCTAAGAAGAGAGCAAGATAAAACACCATTGTGAGGTAAATTTTCGGACATGTACCAAAATGAGAGGAAACATGGATTTTCTTTGATTTTCCTTACCTTGAAGCATAAGAGAATGACAAGGCATGGAAACATGAGCTCAAGCTCCTTCAATGGTGAATCTCCTTGGCACCGAAATGGAGCTTTTGAAGATTTGAAAAGATAGGAATGTAGAGCTTACTCTAACTAAGACAACGGTAGTCTCGGAATTGAATTCGGAGCTTGGAGCCATGAGTTACAAGCATTCAAAGATGGAGAATGGCTACTTACTGTAGCAAAACGAAAATGGAGAAGGGAGGAGATGAAGAAACCGTGTGAAATGGAAGGAAAGAAGAGAATGAGGTGAGAGAGTACACTTTGTTAAGATATTTATGTTATAAAGTAACTTTTCTCTTTTATTCTTTCTTCTTTTCTTTATTTGCTAGCCAAGTGTGATGACTCACACACCCAAAACCGTGGCCCCTTCATTATATAACATATATTTGGCCTTTGTTGACCAATTAAACAACTTATAACAACATATGTTACAAACTAGCTTATTAAAATCACTATTCACTAAAACAAGGCACATAGAAGTGAAATTTTTATTTCCCATTGATATAGACTTCCAAATGTGATACTATATAGTACACATGTTAATTAAAGAGTAATGATGGACATTTAGCCATTCAAAACTCATTTACAAGACAATTTTTCAAAAACGTGCTTTAAGACTCCTTAAAGCACATTTTGTGTTTTAACTTGTTTTCAAGCTTGGTTTTCTTTGGTAATTGATTTAATATGTTCATTAACATATTATAAGGTATAGGTATGACCATTAGGTCTTTACAAATTTATCCCAAGCTTAGAGCACATTTTTGCTCTTATTGACTTTAAGGTACTTATTTGTGTTTTGTTTGGTTTCATTGTCCCCAAGTTTCCTAAGGACTTAATTAGCCCTATAAATCATAATTAAATATTATCAAGTCTTGGTAGGATCTTTGGGTCCTAACCAAGTTCACTCCAAGCTTAGAGCATGTTTTTGCTCAAACCGTGTCTTAGTGTTTTATTGTGTTTTACCATGGTTTAAATGGTTCATTTATGTTTCTAAGGCACTTTTTAGCCTTTAAATACCATAGTTTAACATTTACACAACATACCAAGGTTTGGGGTATTTCAATCTACCCCCCTTAAAAGAACTTCGTCCTCGAAGTTCACATTTCCTCGCATCATTGGATTAGAATACGGGAATTACTTATAGCCATAAAACTTCCATTACCAACCACCCTTTACATCCAACCTCGGACTTAATGGTCCGGGCAACATATCCACATTATACATAAAATATCATACTCACATGGTAACCTCGGACTTAATGGTCCGGGTACCTTCACCACACTTACACCTATACAATATCCCTCAGACTCTTAGGTCTGGGTGACATAACCACATTTGGACTCGTAGGCCCGGGTAACACAATCAATTCAGAACCCACTCACATTAGAACTCAAGGTCTAACATAATATTTATTACTTATTCCACACAACATGTCTTAGCATGTATATCAAACAGAAATACCTTTTCCATCTCTCCATGGGTTCGAATCCCACGTTGAGTACATATACACTTTGATCCCGCAGAACCCGGTCGCGATGGACACCTTCTGGTCCCCGTTCCTTTGGGAGATCAAAACATTCACTTAATTTTTAACATATATACTTCTCATGTCACCGGTCCGAAGACAAAGGCTCATACGTCGCTCGTGAGCAAGTACTACAAAAATATTCTTTACTAGGTTAAGTATAAGAAGATCTTTTATTCAAAATATTAATCGATTGTTTGAAAACACCAATTGAAAATCCTTTTGAAAACACCACACAACTCCAAGTCCAATTTATGCTCCTTGTATTTTTCTTAACATGGTTGTTTGTGACCACTTACAGGGAGCTTCAAGAGTCATCCAACCCTGATGTGATCAGCATCAGTGTTGAACTATCTTTCCACCCCAATTTGTGTTCGGCTTCCCTTGATCTCATGATAATCAAGTTTCACCTCCCACTTCTTTTTCAACCACAATTAATTCAAGCATATCCCATTTTCTATCTTTAAATCCTTCTAGTCATAATCATTACATCTCCAAGGGATAGAACTCCGTCTATCAATCATCACCCAAATCCAACTTAATTCAAGTTACCTAGGGAATTTAATTCTCACTAGGTTCTATGTCGGTCTCATACCCCTTCATAAATCACAACATTGTATATATATACATATATATTTTTTTTTCAAAATACAATACATGGTTTACATTTATGCACCGTCGGGGTTTTAGTTCCCCGGGAGTTTCTTTACTCCCTTCCACTTGTACTCTCACACACCACTGTTAACAAAATAAACACACTTCCCACAATGATATTCGCATCTTCTGTGCGCAATCACCACAATTTAACCATAAATAAATGCGTATGTTTATATAACACACGCGCCAACCATCATAACAAATCATTTTCTGCTATGCACAACCCCGTTCACGTACACTTGTACGGTAAAACACACTAAGTGGTTTTGCGCTCTACCCCCCTTAAAAGGGATTACGCCCTCGTAATCAATCACTGAGCATTAGCTTAAAATGTTCTGCCGTCGTGAAGTGTTTTGACTTCCACGCGGTCTATTACACAATGGATTCTGATTAGAGGATCTTAACCATATTGGCGGTTTAGTCCCTAAACCAAGAATTCGCATTGGAGTTCTAACTCATAGCCGGTTTCGGTCCTGGCCTGTGAGGCTTTTAGGCATTGATAACTAGCCATCTATTCATATTCACCATGTACATTCAGTATCTGGTGTATGGGCTCCCTGGCCTCTGTTGCGCAACTCTGGTAATCATAGATCTAGTTTGCCCCATTCGTTACTGTTACTGTATTATACATCTCTAATGTATTACCCTTATCTAGGTAACAATGGTTTCCCAACCGACGCATGGTATCTCTTACCCTGAGCGAATTCGGTGAGTTTCAAAACTTTCCATCCACTTCTCCAATAGCTTACAGCGTAAACTACTATGTAATTCACAATGATTGACTTGCTTCTACTGAATTACTGTCGGTTGAGATTGAGCTTCTACTTAATGTGTAGTGCTCTCTCAGTTATTTCCCACACCTGGGGTATATCTCATACCGACATTTGGTATTTAGTGTTACTGTAGTCACTTGCTGTTAATCATGTCTCCACCTTTGGTTTTGTACAAGTACTCTTTTATTGGTGCGGCCTTGCATTTCCTATGCATCGGCCATTATAACATTATTCCTCCATAATTACCATGCTTCTGATCCCTAGCTATCCCACTTGATCATTACTGCGCAAGTGCAATACCAGAACACTCAGTCATACAGAGTGCAGAGGCGTAAACTCTTGACAGTAAATCTCTCATGCGATTGCGATAGGAATTTACACCGTGTTTTACTGAAATTCTTATCACATAATACTTGTCACCGGCTTACTGCTCGGTTCGTTTGCTATCATTTACTGTTGTGCCTCCACTGGGTTTAACTCATAACTCTGCTCACTGCCCATTTTATCATCTAACAATACTCACACAACGGTCGCTTATTGCGCACCGTATCCTTACTCATTATACAACATCAACTTATACTGCATCCGCTATTACACTGGGTTTATCTGGCCACTTATTTGGCTGATTTTTTTTTTGAGTATACTATTTTTTTTTTGAGCCTTTATGTTCCTTGAGCGTTGTTCGCTACACATTTAGCTTCACACACCTATGGTGATTGCTATCAGACTTATTACTCTTCCTGTGTACACAACTGGTACGAACACATCTTTTCGTATTATTTTATTCAAATTATCCTGGGGCAATAACAACGTGGTCCATCCTCCACATATTTCTTGAACTTGGTCCACACAACTACCGCTCTCGCGGTTTCACAATATCGAGAGGTATCCCCACTCTTAAAGTGGTTCATTCTCCGCTCTATTTCCTTGTGTAACATATACTTCTGCAACCGATCACATTACATAACACAGGTTGTTGTGGCTTATAAGCCTTACCGTCACGATTCCTTCCAAGTTGTCTCTTTGGCAACTTAGGGTCTTACTGTTGAGTAGGTTATCTTCAGCGTTTAATCCGAGTATTTGTTTCAACTCTTGCGTTTCAATTACATTGCTTCCTCCAACAATGTTTAATCCAAATACCCCTCAAGGACTGCTCCTGGGTGTTATTAAAATATGCCATTACATTTGGCTTGCACTTATAGGTACATTCCGTTAGCCACGCCGCTTGCGTTCTTAACTGGCTTTTATCTCCTTCTGTGGAGATCAATATTTCCTGGTAGTGTAGGTACTCATTCTGGGAGTTTCATCACGTTCGTTGCACGCTAATGTGTCCACATCAGGCATCTGCCTTGCCATGCATAGGCTGGGTCTCCGTTCCAGCTATCATGTTTATCCTTGAGGATCCTTAAGACGTATAAGATGTCTTTATATTGCAGTTTAGTGTGCACTTCGCACCTCCTGACTCTTAAACATTTCCTTGAAAGGAATTCACTAATTCCTTTAGTCTCGTTAACTTAACTGAGTTCCTTGACTTCAACCATTCCTTGTATTCTCTAGCTCTTGTTCGATTTATACTGTTGACCGTAGACGGAGTCGACTACTTCCCGTGTTTCGGACTCTACTCGTATACATATATGGGGTATCATACTGATACATTACTACTTACCCAACTAACCTATAAGTAGGTCTGTCAGGCCCACATGCTCCTATCGGAGTGCGGTCGTCCCACAACACAGTTGGTACACTTGTAGTGTCCGTCACACGCCTAGGTGAAGTATTCTGTTGTCAACTCCCTTATATTGTCCTGTGACAATATTCATTCCTTGCTTCCCGAACTTAATCGAGGGAAAGTTTATCCACTGTTGTATCCTTGTCAACTGCCCCTGGTTTTACTGGTTTGGTTTAAAAGAAGGTTGGAAAGAAGTGTTGGTTTGAAAGAAAATCTGGTTTTGAAAGAAAGAGTTTAGATAAATCTGGGTTTGAAAGAAAATTTTTCATGGTTTCACAACATCTTCTTACCTTAGCCAAGTCTAGCTTCTTGCTGACTGGTGTACTTCCAATTACAGAGGTTAGGCTAACAGGCCTTCCACGGTTATGACGATCACATTCAACTTCATAGTACTTTACTAAGTACTTTGCATTGGTTATAAATTTCCCGAACAGCCCTGTTATAGCAGCACTTGCTATGGCAAGTGCGCCATGCTAACTGGCTATTGGTTCAACACATACCGGTTGTAGTGTTGTTCTTACCCGCACTGTCATCAGTGGCCTTGTTGGCCCTTATTTGGTCATACCGTCTTGACAATAAATCTTCTGAGTACTTCTCGCCGTCTCCACATGGTAACCATTAACTGGGGTGTTGCCCATTCTGGGAGACCTCCCCTTTTTTTGTTAATATTATATCCTCCTCGTACTACGTTGTCGTTTCTTAATCGGTTGATATACCGTTGGCGACATTATTTAATGTTTGTAGTCCCGTAGACGCTCGTCTCGGGTTTTATTGATCCATTTCTTGCCTGTTGCACGGTCGGTGCGTTGCAAGCTGGTTGTTCTCGACTGCTCGGCATGTCGACCCAGGTTGCCGGAAATTCTATTCTTCCATGCACAAGATTCTTCATTCTTTGCTATTAAATGCGGTTAACATTGTTCAGATGGAAACCGTCTCCGGGATTCCCACTTTTCGGGATCTACCGTATGACAGGTTCTCCGTACCCTAAAGGTATTTAATAACAGCCAGATCGGGTATTCCCGAGTATGAGAGGACTTTCATCTCTCTGGCGTTGTTTCCCAAGTTATAAAACAGGGATTGTGGAGGGCGGGAAGGATATAGTAGGTCTCCAGTATTCACTGGTAGTTCCTTACTAGCGTATCTCTCACGCTATCACTCAACCCTTAACCCAAAGTACTTAAATCCTAACTCGATACTTCCTAAGCTCGGTAATTCAGTCATCAGAGCGATACTTCGCTCTGATACCACTTTTTGTAACACCCCAACCACCACCGTACACTTAACATCAAACTGCAGCGGAAATCTCAACTCATCACATTACTTAATTCAATGGTGTTACACGCCGTTAACCACCCACGTGGCTAACAAGGCTAATACATATACATTTGTATCGGTCTGATGGACTAGATTCCCGAGCAACTACACAATACAATCCTCATTCCATTTTCAACATTTATTATATACATACATTCCCACTGTACCGAGTATTTACAAACCAATGCCGATAACAATTTCGGTCTTACTACGCTTACAATGCTTACGCCATTTAAATGGCTACCCATGTATATACATCTACCCCGTCCTACTCTCGAACGGCTTCCAGCTCCTTGTACCTGAAATAGAAAAGGAGAGAAAGGGTGGCCCCCAAGGGGCTCAGCACCTTTGCTGGTATGGTAATCCCGCAGCCCACACGCTACCGGGCCACGCACAACTAATTGTCGTCCTAGCATGCAGTTGATTATATTTAAATCATGCATACAAGCAATAAACATACAACACATAACATTTCGCCTCAATGGGCTCAACCTATAACCAACACATCCACACTTAACCAACCATTCAATGATTCCTTAAACCCTAGAGTGGCTCTCCTCTAAAACGGAGCTACTTCCTTAACGAACGACGTGTACCCATTAATCGGGTTATCCTTAAACGCCTCTTGTCACAAACTGGGATTCATTTCCATGATCCACACACTCCATATCCTACAACATATCTCATTCCTCACATAACAAAACATAACAAAACCTTTTTGTTTCAACGTACACATGATAACATCACAATCATTTTAAAACCCCTAACGTATACTTATCGTAGCATAGCAAGGGAATTTGCATAGCACAACACCAATACATAACACCGTAAATCGGTTCTCACAAGGAACCTTCCACCATAGTTAGTATACATAGTGAGCCTAGAGATTATTACCAATCCCATGTTAAGCTCGTTACCAACCTCGTTACCGTCCGGTTATATAGAACGGTTAACTTATACCCAAGGTGTGTCGGATATAGTAATCCCAAGCACACCGAAATAACATTCGTATGCCCCTGTGGCCCGACGTGAGTCAGTAAATAGCTTTGGATAAGCTAAGGGAAGGTAGAAACCAAATTGGAATACCACCTATACATACACCAAGAGAGCCGAACCGGATATGACATCGACTCCCGTCCCTCACACGCGTGCCGAACAACCCGGACTCCCACCCCCATTAGTACATATATACTTATAATAAGTAGTTAGAGATCCATTATGGAGCCTACCACATCCACACACCATACGGTATCATGACCGAGTTAAGCACACAAGGGAGGTTCACACACTTGCATACAACACTAATCCATCTAACTCACACATAGCCGTGGTTAGAACGTTCCCAAGGTTTGGGTCGTTAACTCCGAATACCGATCACTCATGTGTTCCTAGATTTGGTTAGCTAAGGTTTAATACATATTTGAGGTTAAATGGTATCGGAGCCAAATTCGCCACATAAATGAATTACTATAAACTCATACATGTCTTAATCTTACAAGGTGGCAAACACTCAGAAAAACATATTGGCATACAAGCCGGTGTAATCCGTAGGACACAGGTTGCAAGAAAACCATACCTGTCGCCACGGTCCACTATATCATGTCCTTTTAGGTTCCTCGAACAAATCCCGTACAACTGGTAACATCACAATTCATTTTATTAATATTGGGGTAACATGTTTGCTTAACGTTTAAAGCGCCCATAGTTTACCCCGTCATTCCCGTTACACTTAACATACTCTTGTGATATTAAGTTTACAACTCTCACATCAAACCCAACACTTGTTTACACATTTTAAGGCCTTTATATGCCACCAAACAAGGCCTAAACATCACCTAAAACCATTACCATTCAATTCCCCATGATTAGAAGCCTTTAAAACAGATTTTGCAACACTTTTGACCTGGTCCGGGACTTGGTCCGGACCCAAGGTCCCGGACCACTTGTAGAATGTACTCTCGGCCTTATTTTACCCTTGGTCCGGGTCTTGGTCCTGGACTAAGGACCCGGACCACTTCTAAACTTCACTCTCGGCTCTTTTTAAGGGGTGGTCCGGGTACCTATACAAGGGCTAGGTCCCGGACCATGTTATTAACTTGTCAAAACATCATTTTTCAACCCCTAAACCAACCTTAAACCTTACCTAATCATTCCATAAACTTTCCACATGTTTCCTACATGTTTAAACACCTTAAAACAAGCACTAAACTTTCCTGAATCATCACTAACTGGTTACTCAATTCCTTACAACAATTCCTTAGCACTTATAACATTTTTCTTAGATTTCTAAGTGGTATATCATGCCTACTACCTCAACTAACCAAAGTGTTGTATCACAAACATTACCACCACTCCAAAAGCATTATTTCTCATACACACCTCCTTTGCACAATTGCTTCTAATTTCCACAAGTTTTCACTTAGACCTTCACTAGGCATTTCTTTTCCTTTGTTTACCAAATCTTGAACAAGACTTAACACTTCACATAACAATTCCTTGGTGTGTTCAAAACACCCATTTGAGTTCTAAATCCTCTAAGACAATGCCCATGGCACCTTAACACCTAAGAACACCATGATTCACCTTCTTCCACCATCTTAACACTTAACAAGTTCCTAGTACTTTCTAGGTCTTAAAATCTCATTTCATCACATAAACTCCTTTGTTTATCAACTAAATTTTGCCATAGCTTCTCTTGTAAACTCTCACACCCAAACACTTAGGTTTTCACCTTTAGACAACCAAGAACACTTAATCACTTAATACACATTCCTTACACACAAACATATTGTTTTTCATCCTTTAACCATTCAAGACATTCATCTTTACAAGAAATGCCCTTTACACACAACTAAGCCTTTAACTACACTACATCACAATATAGTGCATAAACTTAAATTGCTTGGCTCTTAGGCCCTTAAATAACATTAAACTTAAACACTGAATCTCCACATTTAAATGCCTTCAACCTGCGAATACACACAACAATGCTCCCATGTCTTTTTAGTCCACCTTGTGGATAGTTTTCTAGCTCATTTGCCATTGGCTCTTTAAGTCATTTATTAAGCAAATATAGCTCAATTTCCTAGTACAATAAACCACATTATGAGAGGTCATTTACCTCTTTGTTTTCCAAGCTTTCTCACTTGTTTTCTCTTGTTTTTCTTGATTGAAAATCGGCAAGGAGCTTTTCTCACTTGTCAACCTTCTAACCAATACACATATAAGGGTAATGAGTATTAAGTTTAATACTCAAACTCATAATTAAACCCTATGTTTACATAAGGGTCTTAAAACACTAAATTTGATGATTACCTTTGGAATTTGAAAGAGAGCTTGGTTAAGAGGCAAGATAGGACTCCTCCTAGTCCTTTGAAGTTTGAATTAAGCTAAGAAGAGAGCAAGATAAAACACCAATGTGAGGTAAATTTTCGGACATGTATCAAAATGAGAGGAAACATGGATTTTCTTTGATTTTCCTTACCTTGAAGCATAAGAGAATGACAAGGCATGGAAACATGAGCTCAAGCTCCTTCAATGGTGAATCTCCTTGGCACCGAAATGGAGCTTTTGAAGATTTGAAAAGATAGGAATGTAGAGCTTACTCTAACTAAGACAACGGTAGTCTCGGAATTGAATTCGGAGCTTGGAGCCATGAGTTACAAGCATTCAAAGATGGAGAATGGCTACTTACTGTAGCAAAACGAAAATGGAGAAGGGAGGAGATGAAGAAACCGTGTGAAATGGAAGGAAAGAAGAGAATGAGGTGAGAGAGTACACTTTGTTAAGATATTTATGTTATAAAGTAACTTTTCTCTTTTATTCTTTCTTCTTTTCTTTATTTGCTAGCCAAGTGTGATGACTCACACACCCAAAACCGTGGCCCCTTCATTATATAACATATATTTGGCCTTTGTTGACCAATTAAACAACTTATAACAACATATGTTACAAACTAGCTTATTAAAATCACTATTCACTAAAACAAGGCACATAGAAGTGAAATTTTTTATTTCCCATTGATATAGACTTCCAAATGTGATACTATATAGTACACATGTTAATTAAAGAGTAATGATGGACATTTAGCCATTCAAAACTCATTTACAAGACAATTTTTCAAAAACGTGCTTTAAGACTCCTTAAAGCACATTTTGTGTTTTAACTTGTTTTCAAGCTTGGTTTTCTTTGGTAATTGATTTAATATGTTCATTAACATATTTATAAGGTATAGGTATGACCATTAGGTCTTTTACAAATTTATCCCAAGCTTAGAGCACATTTTTGCTCTTATTGACTTTAAGGTACTTATTTGTGTTTTGTTTGGTTTCATTGTCCACCAAGGTTTCCTAAGGACTTAATTAGCCCTATAAAATCATAATTAAATATTATCAAGTCTTGGTAGGATCTTTGGGTCCTAACCAAGTTCACTCCAAGCTCAGAGCATGTTTTTGCTCAAACCGTGTCTTAGTGTTTTATTGTGTTTTACCATGGTTTAAATGGTTCATTTATGTTTCTAAGGCACTTTTTAGCCTTTAAATACCATAGTTTAACATTTACCATTTTCACAACATACCAAGGTTTGGGGTATTTCATTTTGCTTGAACCTTGATTAGAACCTTGCATTACAGGTGAACGAGTTCTTACGAGGCTATGACTTAGTCCTTAAGATAATTACAGGAACCTTTCCAAATTATTAAACCAGTAGAGATAGCTTAATTATGCAGATTATATTAACCTGACCCAGAGTTCCATTTTATTTATCTATTAACTTAGTTTATTTTATCTTTTCTTTTTATTTATTATACAAGTCAATTAATCCCCCTCCTGTGACACGCTTAGGTATTATTATATGTACATTAGTCCCACGGTTCGACATCCGGTTGCTTACATTTTCACTATACTACTGCGACCGGGATTTGTTTGCAGCCCGACGTTTAATTTGAGTTTTAATTTCTTTTCTTTTCATTTTACACCAGTTTAACCACTCAGATTATAACGTCTGCAAAATGGCGCCGTTGCCGGGGACTAGTTTATTCTAGTCCCTAAGCCCCGGATTATTCACTTGTTATATTAGAATATTTTGTCTATATAATTTTTGTTTGGTGTTTATATTAATTATCTTTTATATTTTGTTTATATTATTATTATGCTTGTTTCTAATTATTTTATTTTCTAATCTTTTTCTGTAGTTTTGTTTTATATACAAAAACACAAAAAAAAAATGGAAATGGAACAGGTGTACGAGCAAGAGTTTTGCTATTCACAGTATTTATACTGCTCCGTTTGTGGGGGAGCTCATGATTATGAGGATTGTCTCATATTACAAGAACAACTCTGGTTAGAAGATCAACCAGATTACCTGGAGAGAATCACTCAACAAGAACAACACCCCACTACGAATGTAAGTTACTCTCTTCCCTCTACGGTCGCCTACCGCCAGTTTCCATCCTTCTCTGTGCTCTACCCAGAAGATGAGGATACTTACATCCTCGAAAATGAAGAGAAGGAATTGCCATCACCTCCCTCCAAGATATCCAAACAAAACACCATTATCACCTTCAAAGAATTAACTTTCTCTGAAGATGATATAAACAGCGTTCTTTCTACGAGCCTCACCTAAAAGAGGATGATGTTTACATCCTCCAATTTGAGGAAGAAAAACCATCTCCACGGGTCTTCGTTAGAATACGTTCCGGCATTACCTCCTCAAACATCAGATTTTGTGAGTATTAATTTTCTTTTTTATATGCCGAGGTAACGTTTTTTTGATCAGCAGGATTAACGAAAGCAGGCGTCTAGCCAAAGACGTTAAATAAGGGGCAGCTTCCCGGAGGCAACCCGGTGTGTGGTGTACTACTTGTATTTATTGTTTTATGCTCTTTAATTTTCGGTTTCTTAAAATTTATTTTTGCTAAACTTTTACCCCAGTTATAGTGCGGTTGCTTCTAGTGTCTTATGTAGGTGCATCTCCATGTAGACACCGCAACCAAGCTATGCTACTTGAGGCTGAAGCTCAAGTGTGGGGGAACTCCTATAAACGCAAGCAAAAATAAAATCAGGGGAGTACCAGTTTCTTTAATTTTGCTTTTATTTTAATAAAGAATGCAGAGGAGCGTTTATGTGCTTAAATGTTTATTTGTGATCTTTGTGTTATCTCTATTTTATCTACTTACCGAAAAGGTCTTCTGAAACCTTCCCTTGTTTTTCTGTGAACAATGAGGACATTGTTCAAATTAAGTGTGGGGGAGTGTGCCCTTTTCAGTGACATTTTGTGCTTCAATGTTTAATCTCTCCCCTTATCATGCGTTTGTCCAATTCAAATATTATGGACCCTTTATATGTGGGTTGTTCTCTTTAAGAATAAATATTGTTATGAATTGTAGGATAAATGGTACAAATTTTAAAATTTTGACTACTTTTGAGGAGCATTTTATATGCGGTGTGACCAAATAATCTGCAAATGGTTGGATTTTATTGCTCAGGGTTTCTTTCTGTCTTCTCTCTTAGGGATTGCTAAGAGGTGCTTCTCTGTTAAAAAAAAAAGAGAAAGAAAAGAAATAATAAGGGACTTGCGAGACACCATTGGTAACCAACAAAAGAGAGTTGAGTGTTCTTAAATACAAAGGCGTGATACCTACATTTTCTCATCTCTTATGCAAAAGTGAAACAAATGCATAAATCTATTTTTCCTTTTGTTTTCTCCTCAATGCCCGTTCTTGAGAGAAGTTGGCCATGGTAAAAGTTCTCAGAGTCACCTAAAAAGAAACATTGAAGTACCTTGGATCATACCCCGAAACTCTATATTTTATTTTTACCCTGAGCACACATATGCCACCAGCAGTTAATTTTTCACACTCCTCAATTAAGTTAAAAAGATCATGTTTATCCTACCCTTCATAATAATATTTGTTAGTATTGAGCATTCCCTACTTACTTGGGTACGTGATTTTGCTTGAGGACAAGCAAAAAGATAAGTGTGGGGGTGTGATAAGCGTCCAAATGAGCATGATTTATAGGTGTATTTCATATATATTAGCACTTTTCTTGCTCATTTCTCCACTTCGGTTAGTTTTCCTCTAGTTTATGTTTTATTGTTTATCTCACAAAATTATTGGTTTAACATGAGGAAAACCAAGCCGGGAGTAAAGTAGACAAAGAGACGAACGCATAGACGCAAACGGCTCAGAAAACGGAGTCCAAACGAAGAAGCTAGAGCCGGTCGAAGTTAGAAGAAATTAAGTCACGACCACAAGCTACAACTGAGGCGGACGTGACAGTGGACAACCGCCTGTTATCTGGCGGTCTTGGAGGCGGACCTGAGAGGCTGCAACCGCCCAATAGCTGGCGGACGAGAAGGGCATGCAACCGCCCAATAGCTGGCGGACGAGATGGGCATGCAACCGCCTCCAAGCTGGCGGACGTGAGAGAAGCGGAAACAGAAGCCAACCGCCTGACAACAGGCGGACAAGAGAGCGAGACAGGAGGCTACCGCCTCATAACAGGCGGACAACACTCAGAGGCTACGCCTCATTCGATGTGGACGCGAGAAATCAACGAGCTTATCTTTTCGCCGTCGTCGTCTGCAACTTCACCGACTGTCTGCAACTCGCCCATCGTCCATGTCTGCGCCTACCTTAATCACGCCTGTGTTCAGCTGTCAGTGCCCCTGCAATAAATGAGCAAACAGTGAAATCAATCTGCCGCCTCAATCAATTCATCACGCGTTCTTCCTTCCTCTTCTTCTTTTCTTCTATAAAAGCCACGAGCTTCTGCTCAAAAAATAACAGGCCCCTTCCACGAGAAACACTACCGTATTCCAATCGATCCATTATCCCATTCTCCCGTCTTCTACATTTTATTTTCTCTTCATTCCACAAAATCACCTCTAGCCCTACGTATACAAAATAGCAGAGTGAGCTGAGTGATTACGGATGATTTTCTTACTGTGTCTCTGTCTATCTATTTAATATGTTAGGTAGTTTACGTATACTCTGGGAATGGTTATTATGTGTTTGTATTAATTATGCATTATTTTACTGGTTTTAATTATATATAGTGTTATGTTTTAAAGGTTATCTCGCACCTTTTAATAAATGTCATGAGTTTATTAAATTGCTTTCTTAAGTCTATTTTGATCAGACGGTGATAAATAGATAGGTTAATTAAGACGTAAAACTGGAGGAAAACTTGTTATGATTAATAAGTTAGTATTCAGTTGCAAATGTAATTCCTCAATACTCCTCTGCCGTTCGCAGGGCTTTTGTTGAACCTTGATTAGAACCTTGCATTACAGGTGAACGAGTTCTTACGAGGCTATGACTAGTCCTTAAGATAATTACAGGAACCTTGCCAAATTATTAAACCAGTAGAGATAGCTTAATTATGCAGATTATATTAACCTGTCCCAGAGTTCCATTTATTTATCATTAACTTAGTTTATTTATCTTCTTTTATTTATTATACAAGTCAATTAATCCCCTCCCGGTGACACGCTTAGGTATTATTATATGTACATTAGTCCCACGGTTCGACATCCGGTGCTTACATTTTCACTATACTACTGCGACCGGGATTGTTTGCACTCAATCTGTGCACTCCTATTGTGGTAATATGGAATACTATGTATAAGATGATGAAGTATTGACAATGAAAATGACTGATTTTGGATGTTGATTGAATTTTTTTCTCTTTTTTTTCTTTTTATGCAATGCATGAGCGGTAAGGCTACACCTAGTCTCGCTTGAGTCGAATTCAGCACATGGTTCATGAAGCTCATCTCATTACTATTGTCCTTGGAGAGGGTTCGTTGGGGGTGGTCAGGGTAGTGACTCTCAAGTGAGGCCGGGTTGGTGATTGTTTTTGGATTTTGGATTTTTAGGGAGTGGCAATTCCTGCATGGTGGCCCCACGAATTGGAAACGACTGCGCTTCTTTTTTTTTTCTCTCATTCTGGTCACTGGTGCCCATGGTGATTCTAATTAGAAAAGGTTTGAACTCTCATGCATCTTATACATAGTATTCCATAGTATTCCCACTCTATCTTTTAACCTCTCCCTGAATATGCATAGTTTGACCTAAGTGTGTTAGAAAGGTTTCAGGTTTATTAGCAACACACACAACCCTTCTAACCCCTATGTAACATAGTTATACAAAACTTTTGGTTTCAGAAAAACTGAAATAGGAAACTGATAACTCCTTTCTACTTTCTTTCAGTTTACTGTTCTGGTATTTAATCTGTTTCCCTTAGGTGTCCAGCGGTTGGGTTACATATCTTGGTATAGGTTTAACTCTCAAAAACAGACCCAAGCCCAAAACAGCACGGTTATTGCTGGAACTTCCTTTACTGAACAAGAGGTTTCAGAAATCAGCACTGAAAACTGGAGCATAAGTCTGTTATCTACTTCCTTTATTTTCTGTTTCTTAACCCGTTTCTTTTCTTTTCCTAGTTTCCCAACTTAGCTTAGTTACTTACTTATATGTTGACACGGTTCTAGCACTAAGACAACCCAAGGTAGCCCAGGTAAAGCTACTGAAAAGCCATTATACAGAGACTGCATTTGTTGCAGAAAAAAACAAGATAGAAAAACTGGTATACCTCGTTCTTCTCTTTCTTGTCTCTGAGTGTGACTTTCGATTTTCTCAAAAATGTTAGTACATTTAGTTAGATGACTTAGTAAGACTTTTAGACTCATACAACCCTCAATATAACCCCTTCAAGCTTCTCTGTACTAAGTTACACAGAACAGAAAGAAGGGCACCAGAACTGATAACTTCTATTAGTTTGTTTCTGTTTATTCACATTTCTGTCATTCGATTTATTACTAAGTATTTACTCATCTAACTCAGAGTTCTAGCCATAGTTAAAACTCAAAAACTATTTAGACTATCCCAATAACCCCAGTGGTGTAATTCATAACCTGAACAGAAAGATCAGCACAAACTGATATACACTCCTCGATTGTTTCATTTTTTTTTCTTTTCTTAATCTGTTACATCTGTTTCTAATTCTTTTCAGGTGGTTGTCTGGATTCCCAAGTACCCCTATGTCACACTCATATAACTCCGGTAACTCAGTTATACAGAAGACAGAAATCAGAAGAAAACAAACTAAAAGTATGGACTGGTTTATTCTTCTTCTCTGTTTTTCTTTCATTTACAGACCTATCTTCAGTTTCCTTTTTCCTCAACCTGGGTTAGTCATTGATTCAAGTATCTTAGTAAGTCTTTTAGGCTCAAGCTTCGACCTACACAGCATTCACACTGTTTCTGAATTTGATTACACAGAAGGGGAGAAGCTACAGAATCTGAAATTGAAACTATGAAACTGATGCCTTCTTGTCATCTGTTTTCTTTTTCATTACCTGGTCTAGTTTCTTTTTTTCCTCCCCAAGTGGTTTATCCTCTTAGTTAGATGCCTTAATATGTTTAAACTCTAATCTAGCCAGAAACAACCAAGACAACCTCTCTCACACCCCTTTACGAAAATCTGAAACTGCAACAGGAAATAGAAAATGTGAGCTGCTGCATTCACTCGGACATTTCGTCGAACACCTTGTGTGCATACATAAATTTAATAGTTTAACAACCAAATCTTGCAAAAATTTCACACACACAATAAATATCATCATCCACAATCATAATGTGACAACAATCTATCAGTTTTAACAACAAATTAACAATTAAATAAACAAAATCGAAAACAAAGTTAGGGTTGCTCACCTCTGTTCGCCTCTGTTAAATGGCGGAATGAGGGCGGCGACGCCACACGAAGACCACCACCGACGGCGCGACACCGGCGACAGCGAGAGGAGGAGGAGGGCGGCCGGAATACGGCTGTGGTGGCGGTGGTGGGTTCGTAGTCGCCGTTGGAACAGAGAGATGAGAAGAGGGGTAATTAGACCTAATGAAATCGTAATTGTTTCGAATCGGGTTGGGGGTTTAATTAAAAGGACCTATTTCGGCTGTTCCTAACAAAGAACCGCCGAAATAGGCCCTTTTTAATTATTAAAAAATTAAAGAGACCTATTTCGGCGGTTCCTAACAAAGAACCGCCGAAATAGATCATTAAATTTTTTAAAAAAAGAAAAATAGAAACACCTATTTCGGCGGTTTCGTGTAACACCCTCGAATCACAACCAACAATTAAACGTCGCGCCTAAGTTAGCAGGAGAAGTCTACGCAGCGGTTTCCAGCTTCATCCGGGTGTCACAGATGCCAACCACCCATGTGGTTGACAGACCATAATACCAACTCCAAGTTACGGTCTGTATGACTGGAAGTCCAACTTAACGAAATCCAAATACAATACAAAGTACAACTCAAGTATCGAGCATCTACAGTTTAGTTAACAACTTAAACAACATAACTCATACATAAGAAAGCATACTACTTAAAGTCTTGCCATGTGGACTACCCCTATGATAGTCACCCTTGCCTACTCTCCGTTATCGTCCGGCACAATACCTGAAAAAAATTGGGTGTAAAGGACTCAGCAAACTACGCTGAGTATGAACGTGTGAAGCCCGCATGTTACCGGGCCACACGACTACTTGGTCGAATATTATTACGTCAATTTACATGCTATTAAAGCAGTAAAGCACATCACAATACATCATAATATCAAACACACTTTAAGGTAGCATAGCAATATCAACAAACATCCAAGCATAACAGGCTGGCATCATAGCCCATCAAACACGCAACCAAGCACAACAAGCTGCTAATATAGTAACAACAATCATGTAAGTCATCAGACATGTGCATAGGTATGTGATACCCATGATCCTCACTATGGGATCGTACGAGCGTTGTGTGTTTTCATTTCTTTTCTCTTGTTCCCTTAATGTGTATTTTCTTTCTCTTTCCTTGCACCAGGTCTGGGGATGTAATTTAGATCCCGTGACCATCTCATGTAGGTGCTAATCTTTCCTTGTTCCTTTAAGGGTTATTTGTAAATTCTCTCATCGCCACAATTTGGAGTACATTTTGTCCATAGCTAATCCTCCATTCCCGGATAGCTCTTTCTCTCTCTACTTTTTTTAAATGTTACTGGCCATTGCCCCGGATACCAAGGGTCCGTCTCCCTATTCCTTTTTCCATGTTACTAGCCTCTGCTCCGGATTCAAGGGTCCGTCTCCCTATTCCTTCTCAATGTTCTGGTCTTTACCCCGGATACAAAGGGTCCGTCTCCCTATTCATTCTCAATGTTACTAGCCTTTGCTCCGGATTCAAAGGGTCCGTCTCCCTATTCCTTCTCAATATTACTAGCCTCTGCTCCGGATTCCAAGGGTCCGTC
The DNA here is from genome assembly GCA_023374045.1 of Limonium bicolor. Lineage (NCBI taxonomy): Eukaryota > Viridiplantae > Streptophyta > Magnoliopsida > Caryophyllales > Plumbaginaceae > Limonium > Limonium bicolor. The sequence continues at coordinate 197,551,004 of CM041779.1, read as the reverse complement.
TCCCTATTCCTTCTCAATGTTACTAGCCTCTGCTCCGGATTCAAAGGGTCCGTCTCCCTATTCCTTCTCAATGTTATGGTCTTTACCCCGGATTCAAAGGGTCCGTCTCCCTATTCATTCTCAATGTTACTAGCCTTTGCTCCGGATTCAAAGGGTCCGTCTCCCTATTCATTCTCAATGTTACCAGCCTTTGCTCCGGATTCAAAGGGTCCGTCTCCCTATTCCTTCTCAATATTACTAGCCTCTGCTCCGGATTCCAAGGGTCCGTCTCCCTATTCCTTCTCAATGTTATGGTCTTTACCCCGGATTCAAAGGGTCCGTCTCCCTATTCATTCTCAATGTTACTAGCCTTTGCTCCGGATTCAAAGGGTCCGTCTCCCTATTCATTCTCAATGTTACCAGCCTTGGAATCCAGAGCAGAGGCTAGTAATATTGAGAAGGAATAGGGAGACGGAAACAATGCATTCAACTCAATCCACACACATATCATCCAAACAACACCACAAAACGAGCAATAACTTAGTTAAAACGCAACGCGCCTACCCCCCTTAAAAATGGATTACGCCCACGTAATCCTTACTATACCATCCTGGAACTTTGGTTCAAGATGTTTAAGTCTCATGGGGTTTTCTTGTTTCTATGCAATGCAGCTCACCTTATAAGCCTATCAAATGCCTTGACTATGTTAATGGCTCAATTTATGTCTCAAAGATTCTTATCGGTGTCCACACCGATCTATACGGATTCGGGTTATCCTCCCTGGGTCTAGGGTATTGGCAGATAAGTCACTTGTTATTCAACTGGAAAAATGTGAAATATGGTCCACCGGCTTCTGCTGTGCGACTCTGATTACTTTCAGGTTTGGTTTTCCTTCACTATACTTTTGGCTTTAGTTCAAGTATGCTCCGTAGTAGCTATTTAGTTCTTAGTATTGGGTGGTTACGGATGTGTCCTTGTTACCATGTCATGTTTAGTTTATGTTACCCCTCATAATTATATGTAGCATTGCTACCTAATTCTTTTCCCTTAATGTGTACAGCCAAGTGAGACGGTTTTCGTCTTTAAGTTATCTTTATTATTTATTTATTTTTTTTCAGCCCAATTCTCGCCTCGACACTGCTGGTTGACTTCAATTAGCATCAGTCCAAAAGTTACCGAATTATATACGTTAAACCGTTTAACGTACGATGTTTAGTTTTCTTATCAACATCATTGTTGTTATGCCCCACCAGAACTAAAGTAATTGATTGTTACCGGTTATATATGGCATTTGATTGTGATAGTATATATTTCATGTGGCAACCCTTAGGTCATTAGCAACATCACATTATTTTAAGTTTTCACACATTTGTAACCTCGAAGTTTTGAATAATGTATCAATGTATTCCACCCGCTCGTATCATCTAACACCGATATCCCATCCTTCGTACTTTCCTAACCTTGACTTATAAGTTTTCCCATTTATTTGTAGTTTGTGTCCACTTGTAGGAGGTTTCGGGAATCATCCAACATCGACGTGATCAGCGTAAGTGTTGGACTACCCCTTCACCCCAATTTGTGCCCAGTGTCACTTGACCTGGCCAGGGTCAAGTTCAACCTTGCACGTCCGATTTAAACAATCAGTTTATTAGTCAAACTTGAGTTCTTATCACATTCGTTTCTAGTCTCCTGGCAAACAATTTATGGACTAATGCCCAAGTCTAAGTCCTTAAATTAACTGTTCAAGTTCTCCAACTGTATACGCCTCTAGGTGTGTGCATACATACTCATGTAGCATAAGGTTCAAGGTCGTATTTATTTTATAATGATCCCTTGATTTATATACATCTTCATATGGGTGTTCCCTCCAATCTATATTTCTTGAATTATAAGTTCTTCTCACTCCAATCCTCATACTATTTGGGTATGTATATGTGTTCATTCGCTACATGGTCTCAATATTTATTTTTGATCGTTGAGTTGTATTGTTAACTCTAGTTAGGTGTGGTTGATTTACTAATCATAACCTTCTTTAATTGAACCCGTTTACTCCTTGGGTTTTATTGGTGACTTGTCTTTTCAGGTATGTATGTATGTACATTGGTGTATATATATGATTTGGTAAATCCTGTTTAGAGTCCCTGAATATGTAGTGTGTTTGGAGGGATTGTGTCGCAATAGTGGCATTATTCATTGCCATTTCCTATCTGTTTGATTTGTGTTCGGGTGGGTAACTAGTGCCCCATGGTAATGGCTATTTACAAGGTTCGAGAGTTCTTTTTATGATCCCTTTACACCTCAGACAGTAAGGCCTGCTACTGATCTGATAAGAACTGCAGTTGTAACAAAATGATACACATTTTTTTCTCTTCCGTCTTCCTTGTTTAGCGAACAGGTTCCTAGCTTTTTCTTTCAAGTTGTTTTCTTATTTAATTAGGTGTTTTACCGCGGTTCAATCTTCAAGAACAGACCCTAAACAACAGACTTAACCCCACTGCAACACAACCACAGAAACAACTTATTAAAGAATTCTGAAGCTGAATTCGTGGACTGAAGCAAGCCCTTTTTAGTTGTTTTTTTTCTTCTATCTAACCTATCTCCTATCTTCCCAAACCTGTTTATTTACTCAGTTTCTCTTTGTTTTAATACAGTTTTAAGTTCTTGAACAACTATCTCAATCCTCACAAACCCACTGGAGGTCGGCTGCACAAAAGCTAAAGTTTACAGACAGAAATTTCTAGTTTCTGCACTAATCCCTCTTGCTGATTTATGCAGAACCTTTCTGGACTAATTTAGCTTGTGGTTTACTCTTGGGTAGTTGGTACATTTGTTATAACATGCAACAGAATTTGCTATCTCTCAACAAGTCCCTTCATTAGCAATTCTGTCTCAGAACAACACGCATGACACTGTACTCATTAAAACAGAATTTCTAAATCTGCAAGGACATTAGTTAGCTCACTACCTTGAGTTATTCCTTTTTGATTTGAAGCAGGTTCTTCTTGGGTTCCTTACACAACTCTCGACCCTGGTTGCCAGGAAGTCACAGATTAGACTTTGCACATAATGCTTTTCAAGTTAGTACATGGAGTAACATTCAGGAACTCTCGGTAAGTTTTTTACCTTGAGTTAAGAGGTATTTTCCTTAGTTTTCCTTGGCTGTTTTACACAGGAGTGCTTGGTTTTCTTTTTGGACAGATCCTACCCACCAGAAAGAACACTCATTAGTTGTGGAATCATTCCTAGAGGCTGCTTCAGATTCTCGGACATGTGCACTGATTTAGGAGTTCTCACCTTCGACCATGTTTGAGGGCAGTGTGTACCGGTTTTTCCTCAGGGAATGTCTGAACACTTCGAGAGTGGATTGCAAGGGCTTGGTTGTATCTTTAAGAGGTCTTGGAGGGGACTTTTGCCCGAGAACTCCCAGGAATGTTACCAGAAGATGCATGCGCAGAACATAGGGGAATAAGAAAATTAGAGGAATTTGAGCAAGTACATTTCTTTTTGGACAGAACCAACCAGAAGGGAAAGACATTACATGTCTGTGGGAAACCAGGGGAAAGCTCAAAGGGGTTTCTTGTTGTTTCCAGTAGCTGCGGTACCCAGTACCGGTCTTACAATTCTCAGTTGTTCGTGAAAGATCGGGAGAGCAAGGAGGAGTTTTCTGTTCTGAGCTTGCACAAACTGTGAGGCAAATGGGAGAAGGTGAAAGGGGTTTATTAATCGAGACACACACCCACCTGAGATGGAATGGGCACGGGTGGAGTGTAGAGACTGTTAGGGAATGCTGGGTGTATGTGGGTGTTTTCTAGGCATGCAGAATTGGTTTGCATGTGGAGATGTTGGAGGGCTGGTGAGCGTACTAGTAGCAAGAGACAGTGTATCACCTTCGCTGACCAGTTTGAAATTCCGAACATGCAAGGTATGGGTGGGTTCTGTTTTTTTGTAGTTTTTATTTTAGAATTCAGTAACACATATATAGTTAAGGTACTGTCTGCAGCATGGGATGATTCAGTTGCTTAACATGTCCCGCTACAAGTCCAAGTCCGGTAGGCACAAGCCTTTCTACAATATTTCCGCTTGCACATATTTGTATTTAGTAACAAAGTTCATATATTATATTTTTGTAACATATGTTATCTAGTACCATTATTACGTGTTAGTGAATACCGGAAGTATTTCGGCTTGCATGATAGGTTACACTCGTTTCGTGTACAAATGTCTTAACGGGGGAATAATTAATTTGTTCAACTGTTTTGGTTAACGACAACCCAATGAGCACCCATGTTTGTAGTAACATGCGACTTGCTATCACGTACGATCACGGACAATACGTATGTTCCTTAGTACCATAAGTTATTCATTATGAGAGGTTTATGTTAATGCATCACATATTTAAATGCTCCTCATATATTCATGGTTTAGTGTATTATAATTATTAGGGGTGTTTCATTTCGTGTAAGGAACCGCCGAAATAGGTCTCTTTAATTTTTTTATTATTAAAAAGGGCCTATTTCGGCGGTTCATATCTAGGAACCGCCGAAATAGACCCCTTCTTTACATACGGTATACATCTCGTGCCCCTATTACGGCGGTTTTATCTACAACCGCCGAAATAGGGGCGCCGAAATAGACGTTTTTTGTACTAGTGCCCCCATCTAAACTCTAATTTCCTTATAGACAATTATAGGTCATTCTAAACCTCCAGAACTCCTTAGTTAACTCATTTCCACTCAATTCCTTAGAATGATCCATAGTGAATCCTAGGGCATATTAACTCACCACCTCCACTTAAACTCTTTGTTTTCTATTCAAATTTCGCCATAGCTTCTCTAGTATTGTAACACCCCAACCGCTAATCCTATGCTTACCGTCTAATCGTCCCGTTAATCCTACGAGTGCGCAGCGGAATTATTACATACTTACTACGGCGGGTGGAACAATGCCGCTAACCGCCCATACGGCTAGCTAGGCTACTAATACTTACAGTCACGGTCTGATGAACATAACGTACCGAGCTACTAAATTGCTTACCAAAATACCATATGCCAAACACTTACATCCTGGATCACCGAGTATTTAAAGTGTATTCGTTTACAACCTTGACTTCCCAAAGGAATGAGTTTCTAAAGCTACTCATCTATACCCCAATCCAATACTTCCAAAAAGGTGTACCCCATGGTACACCGGCTAATCAAAAGTTACAGCCATGTACTACTTAGTACACCCATCATAAAATTCAATGTTTACAACCAAAAGGGAGACAGGAAAATTAGGCTTCAATACTCCTAGTCTTCATCAGTCTCGAGTACCTGCGTGTAGTAAAAATGGTGCCCCAAGGGGCTCAGCAAAAGCTGCATATGGACTCCGCATATACCGCGTGCTAGCTAGGGCACGCCGACTATTTGACGTCCACTAAACATGCCATTCATTATTCATACATACATGCTTTTCATACATCATACATGCTCATACAATACAGTACACAATTCAAGGCAATAATGCAGTAGTACACAACTTACTTACCTTCACAAAGTTAGCCAAATTATGCATCCGGGTTAATCGGAATGCTTTACTCTTTTACTCATTACTTACTTCTTCTTGCATACAATTACTTACTTCCTCTTACTTTACTTACTCATTCTTACTTACTTACTTATACTCAAGTTAAGTCGTCGGGACCTCCGGCCTTGAGGACTACACCGTCCCACATCCGGGATTTACTTGACTCACTAATCCGGGATGCTACCCACTTAAGGGATTTGGGCCGCGGACCAGTTTAAGAGTCAGGAATTGGAGCCAACCTCTCGTGACTCCGCATCCTCACGCGTGGCCGAAACTATATCGGACTTCTACTCATTCCAATTTAATTACCATTTTAAGTTAGGATGGTTAGCTTGTTAGGAATAAGTTAGAAGTCCAAACGCAATAAATAACGGTCACGGAACAATACAACGTACATACACACATTCATCATCATCCATACATTTCATGATTATACGAACTAAGAATTAAAGAAAGTATACAACATCATACAACACTACATTTCACAAGTATGCATATTAACTCCGATTCGTGCATTTATCTTATTTGGTGATCAATTAGCACACAACACACAAATCAGAGTAACCAAGATAGCAAACGGGGCATGAGGAATCCATACCGTTCACCGTTGTCCGTAATTCCAAACGTCCTTCGGTGTCACAAATCAAGTCCTATTATATACATACAATTAAATGATTAATTTAACTATCATTAATTAACTCATACTTACTATGTCCTTATACCTCTTACACTTATACTTTACTTACTTACTTTTCACTACTTAGGTTCTACTTTCTTACTTAACTTTGGTTTACTTTCATACATGTATATTTACATGTGGGTATACATACATATATACATATGTATATACATATATATATATATACATCATTATTATTTAAAATAATTTTTTTTTTTTGTCAGGACCGGACTTGCGACCGACCTTGCAAGTCCGGTCCATTCCAGTAGCTCAGGTTACGGAAATTCTTCTGGCCGACCGGACTTGCATGTCCGGTCGCAAGTCCGGTCCATTCCAGTAGGTTTCATCGGGGAATTTTTCTGGTCCGACCGGACTTGCAAGTCCGGTCGCAAGTCCGGTCGATTCCAGTAGCATTCTGACGGGAAAATTTTCTGCTCGACCGGACTTGCAAGTCCGGTCGCAAGTCCGGTCGATTCCAGTAACATTCCCGTCTTGTAAATCTGGGCTCGACCGAACTTGCAAGTCCGGTCGCAAGTCCGGTCCGGCCCAGTATTTGCATTTTAATTTCTGTTTTCACTCCTCTCTTTTACCCAATACTTCCCCATTGTTCCTACACTTAATCCTACATGTTTTAACACCATTTAAACCTCCTAATACACCCTAGTTCATTTCCTAACTCCTTACACAATTTTATCCTCATTCACTCATCTAAATTTCTAAGTTTCAACTCACACTTTCACTAGTTGGTTTCCCTAGTTGTGTTTGCTACAGATTTTAGCACTAACACTCTCCATCTACAACTCCCTCTTCTAATGCCATTTCTAACACCTCTAATACATTACAACTACATTAACCATCTCTCCCCATCTTCCCTCTATCTATCTATTTCAAAATCTGTTACACTTACATCATTCACCTAGTTAAAATTCACTAAGTGTTCTAATCCTAAATAAATTTTGACATAACCTCCCCTATATTTTTACGCTCTCACCACATATTCTAGTTCACAACTCAACACTCTTTTCACCTGTTTCAACAACCAAAACTATACAAGCTCTCATATACAATACCAATACTAAAACAACACTAAAAACACTACAAAATTCCTGCACACAAACACTACTCCCCAATCTGTTTTGTAACAGTTTTACATGTCTTTTAAAGCTTCAAAATACTTGTATTCTCTTACACATTATACCATTAATGCATTATCATTTTACAATACACATTTCCATTCCTAAAAATCTGTTACATACTCATTTACAAGACTACACAAGGACAAGTATATTACCTTGTTATTTCACAAGCTTCTTCTTTCTTTCTCCTTCCTCTTTCTCTACCGGTTTTGAAGTCTCAACCACTAACACTACAACCATTCACATACACCATTTTAATACTAAACTCACCCTAAGCATTATATAAGCTCTAATCAAGTTTCTAGGGTTTAGGAATCTCATTACCTTCCAAGGGTTTATGAAGTACTTGGAGCAGCTCAAGAACAAAGTTCCCCACCTTCCAAAGGGAGCCAAAATCGGCTGGGTACAAGAGGGGCAAACAAGAGTTTAACTAGATTTTCGTTTTGCCCATAAAGCTAGAAAAAGATGGAGTTTTTGAAGATATTTTTACCTTAGAAGAACAAGGAGAACAAGGGCCTTCTAGTGGTGGTGTTGAAGCTTCAAATGGGGAATACCCTCAAAATCGAAAATGCTTGTTTTTGGATTTTGGAAAGATGAAAATGTAGCTCTTGAGGAGAGGATTACAATGGTGTAATTTTTATAATTTTTGGAAGAGTATTGAGGGAGTTACAAAGGAGAGAAGGTGAGTTTTGTGGGGGTTCTCTCAAGCAGCCATGGAAATCGCATGGAGGTAGAAGAAAGGAAGAAAAGAGAGGGTGAGGGTGCTGTTGCTTCACGTGAGAGAGGGAGTAGAATGGAGGAGAGAGAGAATTGTGAGAGTAATAAAGTGAGGTTTATTATTTTTGTTTTTAGTTAATAAGAGAGTGTGAGTGAGTGTGTGTGAGAGAGGGAAATAGAGGGGGGGCCGGCTGGCATACACACACACACACATTTCACTTTTTATTTTAAAAGTGGACACATAAGTTTGTGTTATTTAAGTTTCTACCCCACAACTTGTCTTTTTTGACAGTTTTTACTAATCTTTCGTTTTATTGATTTTATTGGTCCTACAGCTTCACTAATATTTATTAGTGAATATTTAGTTGACTAAAATTGTTATGAGTCTATTTGACCCGCTTAAAGACGCGTTTTCCCGGTTACCTCGAAAAACGCGCTTTAATGTTTATTAGTGTTTTTAATCCATTTCAAGGATCCGTTTTCTTCGGGATTTGTTCCCTTATGGTTATTTATACTTAATTAAGCTTCTAAATTACTTATTAGCCTAATTAATCACTATTTTTAATTACGGGGTATTTCAATCTACCCCCCTTAAGAAACTTTGCCCTCAAAGTTGCTCAAGGTTGATAGTTTTATAATTCTACTCATTATGCAAACCAATTGCCATAATGTATCTTACTACACCTATGAGGTGTTTACTTCATTCCACATTACAAGCATACACAATTCGAGTACAATACACAATTCACAATTCACATACACAATCCATCATTCTCATTCGTACCATTCCACAATACACAATACACCATTACCATTCACAATACACATTACACCAATACACCATACATTGCACATACACATCATTCATTGCACATTACACGTACATACATATCCATACTAAATTCACTTGCACTACATGTGCCATACAAAATGCAATGCTTACCCCGAAGCAATGCTAAAGCAAAGGGTTCTACCCCCCTTAAAAGGGGTACGACCCGTCCCCGTATACTAAATACTAGACTAACTAGTCTATGAATAACTGTGGGTACTTAGCCTTCATGGCATCTTCGAGCTCCCATGTCGCTTCTTCGACATCATGGTTTGACCATAGGACCTTCACCATTCGTATAGACTTATGGCGAGTGTCTCTGGTCTTCCTATCAAGGATTCTCACTGGGGTTTCGACATATCTCATGTTTGGCTCAATGGATAGTCTCTCGGGCTCCAACACATGAGAAGGATCAGCCATATACTTCTTGAGTTGTGATACATGAAATACATCATGGACACGTCCCAAGTCCTCAGGTAGTGCTAACCTGTAGGCTACTGAACCAACTCTTTCGGTGATAGTGTACGGCCCTACAAACTTTGGGCTTAGCTTGCCCTTCTGACCAAAACGGAAGACACCCTTCATAGGTGAAACTCGCAAGAACACTTGGTCGCCCACGGCGAACTCAAGGTCGCGTCGTCTCACATCCGCATAGGATTTCTGTCTATCTTGGGCTGCCTTCATGTTGCTCGGATTTGTTGCACTTCGGCTTGCACTTGCTCAAGGTACTCCGGTCCTATTATGACCGCTTCACTTGACTCATCCCAGCACAAGGGTGTACGGCAAGGTCTACCGTATAGAGCTTGGAAAGGCGACATCTTAATCGAGGCGTGATAACTATTATTAACGAGAACTCGATAAGATGACTTATCTAACCAACTCCCCGAAGTCCAAGGCACATGCCCGAAGCCATGTCCTCCATGTCTGGATGGTCCTTTCTGTCTGACCGTCGTCGGGTCTGAGTCTGAGGATGGAAGGCGGTACTCAACTTCAGTTCTGTACCCAACTTCCCTTGTAGCTCTCCAGTATCTCGAAAGAAATCTGGTGTCGCGGTCAGATACTATGGTCTTAGGGACTCCGTGGTGTCTGATAATCTCCTTATCAAAAAGCTCAGCTAGCTTACTACCTTCCAGGTGTCCTTCATCGGTATGAATCTGGCAACCTTGGTAAGGCGATCTACTACAACCCAGATCATGTTGAGTCCTCCCCTAGCAGGTGGGAGTCCTACAACAAAATCCATGGAGATATCATGAAATTTCCACTCCGGAATTGGCATCGATTGTACCATTCCGCCCGGTCTACGGTGTTCAAATTTTACCTTCTGGCATGTTAAGCATCTCAATACAAATTCCGTCACATCTGACTTCATTCCAGACCACCAGAAGTACCTCTTCATGTCTTTGTACATCTTGGAGGCTCCCGGATGGACTGATAATGTAGAACTATGTGACTCTCGCAGGATGCGATCCCTTAGCTCAGCATTGCTTCGGGGGACGCATAGCCTGCCATTCAACCGAATCAAACCATCTTCATGTAGCTTAAAATCATACTTTTTTTCTCAAATGTACCATTCTCGATCTTGTGTCTGATTTCGGTTAGGTAAGGGTCGCTCAACTGAGCGTCTCGCACCTCGTCAACCAAGCTAGAAGAAGCGAGTAGCGAATGGAGCGAGTGTGCTCGACGGCTCAGGGCGTCGGCTACAATGTTTGCCTTCCCTTCCTTATACTGCAGATTGATGTCGTAGTCTGAGAGAAACTCCATCCACCTTCTCTGTCTCAAGTTGAGTTCTTTCTGAGTGAATACATACTGTAAGCTCTTATGATCGGAGTAGATGGTGATGCTTACCCCATAGAGATAGTGTCGCCATATCTTCAAGGCGAAGACAATGGCTCCTAACTCTAAGTCGTGAGTCGGGTAATTCTCCTCATGTTTCTTCAGCTGGCGGGAGGCATAAGCAACACCTTGCCATGCTGCATGAGTACGCATCCCATTCCTTTGCCTGATGCATCACAGTATACCTCAAATCCCTCTGTGCCCTCTGGAAGAGTAAGGACGGGCGCTGAGGTCAATGAGTCTTTCAGTTTCTGAAATGATAGCTCGCACTCGTCTGTCCATACAAACGGTGCATCTTTCTTCATCAATGTAGTCATGGGCTTGGCGACTTTCGAGAAGTCCCTTACAATCTCCGGTAGTAACCGGCTAGACCAAGAAAGCTCCTAATGTCGGTAACAGTCTTGGGTCTAGGCCATGATCGTACAGCTTCTACTTAGAAGGGTCAACCGAGATACCTGCGCTCGAGATGACATGTCCAAGGAATGATACCTGATCAAGCCAAAACTCGCATTTGGAGAACTTCGCATAAAGCTGGTTCTCGCGCAGTGTCTCAAGCACTTTCCTCAAGTGAATTTCATGTTCCTCTGGTGATTTGAATATACAAGGATGTCGTCGATGAAGACCACAACCGAAGTGTCCAACTGCTCACTGAATAAACGATTCATGAGGTCCATGAATTTTGCCGGTGCGTTTGACAAACCGAATGGCATCACTGTGAATTCGTAGTGGCCATATCTGGTACGGAATGCCGTTTTCTCAATGTCTTGCTCTTGATTGCAATCTGATGGTACCCTGAACGGAGGTCGATCTTGGAGAAGACTGAGGCTCCTTTCAACTGGTCGAATAGATCATCATACGTGGTAGTGGGTATTTATTTTTGACTGTGACCGCATTCAGCTCGCGGTAGTCAATGCATAGTCGGAGGCTACCGTCCTTCTTCTTCACGAAGAGACCGGTGCTCCCCAGGGTGATACGCTCGGGCGTATAAACCCTTTGTCTAGAAGATCTCTCAACTGTTCTTTCAATTCGGTCATCTCTGCTGGTGCCATGCGGTACGGTGCCCTAGCAATGGGACCGGTACCTGGCAATAGATCAATTTCAATTCCACTGCTCTCGGTGGTGGCATGCCGGGTAGCTCCTTAGGGAATACATCGGGATACTCGGATACAATGGTACTTCATCACTGAACTCTGGATCTCGCTCCAGGTCTTGTACATAACAAAGATACACCTTGGCCCTTTCTGAGCTCCCGGTACATAGCCATGGCAGATATAAGTGTGGTCGAAGGCTCTCTCGGTCTCTGGCGGTAAGATACGGTAACCCCAGAAGGACTCTTGAGCAGCAAACGATGCTCGGCGCAGAGGATTCTACCCTTGTGCCGCTCCAACCAATTCATCCCAATGATTACGTCGAATCCCAATCCATTGAATTCGATGAAGGAAAGGGAAACGATTCGCCTTTGATTTGGATTGTGGCTGATTGATAGTATTTGGTGCACTTTACTCGCTCCTCTCGATGGGAGAGTAACCATGAAGTTCGGTAGCTCATCCGCATCTAGCTTCAACCTCTTCACAAAGGATGGTGATACGAAAGTGTGAGAGGCGCCGGAGTCGAATAACACATTGGCATCAATGCCATTTACTGGGAAGGTTCCCGTTAGAATGGTGCCGCTTCTGCCGGCTTGTGCTTCGGTGAGGATGCTCAGGTTACCTTCGGTACCGAGTCCACAACCTATTGGATTCACAATTGGATAAGTATTGATGGTGGACACAAGTGGAATTAAATCAACACTGCTCTTTATTGATAAACCAACCATCATACATGTCCGTGTCTCTAATACACGTTACTAATAGATTACATGATACTAGGAATTTAATACTTTCTAAAGGTAAGGTTCAGGCGTCCTGGTTTCATGTGTGTGGCATTGATTATTGCCGGCGGTGCCGTATTCAACTTGATCTTGTTGATCCCGTGATACAGCATCCTAGAGTTTCCACCCATGATTAGGACATCTCCTGATCTCAATACCAGTTTCTGTGCGAGGTCCACACGCTTCTGCTCGCTATACAGGAATATGGCGTCATCACCAATGGACCAAGACACTACGGGCACTCCTTGTTCAAGAGATTCCGCTGTCTCGTCCTTGTCTTGGTGTAACCCAAGTCGTCCTTCTTTTTCATAGAAGTTGACGATACAAAGGTCCGCTTCAAGTGCGGGGATTGGTTCAGATTCACATTGTTGTGCAAGTTCACTGCTTGTGTGATGAGGGTCTGAAACTCTGGTGGTATTGTCGGTGGCGTCGCTCCATCTTGTGTTCGTGTCTCCTGGTATGTCTTGGTATAAGGATTCCAGTCCTTTCCCAAGCACATCATCTTCAGCTTCATCTTCGCTCCACCGGGGAATTCGGGTGTGTAAAATCCACCTTGACCCGTTCCTAGCTCGTTGCATCGTCGGATGATTGAGATTTGTGCTTCGGGTGTCAGGTATCCCTTTAATAAAATCATACCTGGTCGGATGACCTGACACTGTTTGTTGGTGTAGTCGTGGTTGGTGATGTCGATCTCTTCTTGATTCAAGGTTACCGGTATCGGGTAACAGATACTAAAGTTTCCTATGGTTACAAATTTCATCTACGGTGAGTACTAGTTTCAACTACTTCATTTCATGCTCAATATACACTTCATTGATTTACTCATGCATTCACTCATACAATTACTCTACTACTAGGCATGCTATTTCAAGGATTAAAGGTTTAGGTGATTACCTTGGCCGGATTTCGAACCGGGCCCATCGCGGTCAATCACATGCAGAACAGGCTGCCTCTGAGGTGCGCCCCTGAGGGCCCCGGGATCCCTGTCCCTGAGGTGCCTGCTGGGCCGGTGCATCGCCAGATGCCACCTCCTTGCCCTCTCTCTGCTTGTAATTCTGAAAGTTCCCCTTCGGCTTTCCACTCTCTGGGCACTTGTTAGCTGTGTGTCCCAGCTTCTGGCAGTTTAGCATTTGATCTCCCTCCCGTAGCAGTCCTTACCAGGATGGTCCTGGTTGCACTTTCTGCACACATAGGTGCGGCCGTCGGAGAAGGTTTTGGCGGCTCCGGAGCTAGAACCTGAGGTTAGAGGGTTAGCACATGTGTGCGTGGTATACTAGAAATGATGCTTATACGATACTTATGCGAATGAATTGGATAGAATTTACCCTTAGGTGGGTGTGATCTCAGTGGCTTAGCTGCCACCGGTGCAGAATAACCAAGCTGAAGGATCTCAGCTGGTTTGCCCTGCTCAGCATGGGCACTGCTCTCACTTGGGGACTTCTTCTGAGAAAAGAAGTTCCCTTTCTTCTCTTCCAGCTTTTACCCTGGTTCTGCTCCTCGCCATTGGTATTCTTGTTATTGGCCTTGCGCTTTAGCGCGGTTTCTTCATCCCTCAATTGGCAAGTGATCTCAACGCGAGAAGCCGCGTGATAACACTCCTGAAATTTCAGGTATTAGCCGGGATTCTCATTTAAGGAGGATAAAAAATTCAAAGAATTCAAGGAATTTAAGGAATTGACATGATACTAAGGGTTAACCGTTATTTACCTGAAGGGAGGTAAATCTGGTATAGCCCATACCGTACCGAAGGCGATGGCTCAGACCGCCGTAGAAGCGATCGACCAACACCTGGCCGGTGTATCCAAGATCAGGGAGAGACGGAGAATGGAGGTGAAGGTGCGGTAGTACTCATCCACAGACATCTTGTCTGTCATCTTTAAGGCGTCCAGCTCTAGCCTTTTCTTGTTTTACATGTCCGGATAGTATTTGGAACGGAGGAGAGATGCGAAAATCCCAATCGAATGTGGGGTCGCTGACGTGCTCATGCTTGACCAGCTTCCACCAATCCATTGCGCATCCTTTAGTAGTACGCAGCAACTCTGACTCGAACTCCAGCAGGAGCTTCGAGTGTTTCAAAGCAGTCTCCATCTCGGAGATATATGCTTCAAGCTTAGCCGGATCACTCTCGCCCCTAAAGCAAGGAGGGCGGAGTTCCGCTACAGCTTTTACCCAGTTAGCTTCTCTGGGTGGAGGGGGAGGGACTGGCCCCGCTTGAGTTTGTTGGGTTTGTTGGGATTGTTGTACAGCTTGTATTACTTGTGGTAGCATCTGTGCTACCGTGGCGGCGACGATCTCAGCTATCGTCTGCGCGCCGGTTCCATCTGAGGCTTCGCCTCTAGGTCGGCCTCGGCCTCGTCCTGACATCTGAATGTTTAACAGTTACATTAGGCTTTGCAAGATATGACTCAAAGGTCTTGGAATTTAAGCAAGGTATCGTTCATAAGAACGTTAAGGGTATCCGTTATTAATAACGGTAGTTCCTAGTTAGGTTTCTAAGTATCCGTCTTAAGACGGTTGAAATCCTAACTCGGTAATCCCTATGCTCGGTACTATGGACATCAGAGCGTAGCTACGCTCTGATACCACTTTTTGTAACACCCCAACCGCTAATCCTATGCTTACCGTCTAATCGTCCTATTAATCCTACGAGTTCGCAGCGGAATTATTACATACTTACTACGGCGGGTGAAACAATGCCGCTAACCGCCCATACGGCTAGCTAGGCTACTAATACTTACAGTCACGGTCTGATGAACATAACGTACCGAGCTACTAAATTACTTACCAAAATAACATATGCCAAATACTTACATCCTGGATCACCGAGTATTTAAAGTATATTCATTACAATCTTTCAAGCTTACCAAAAGAATGAGTTTCTAAAGCTACTCATCTATACCAATGCTCCTTTCCCAATATCCAAAAAGGTGTACCCCATGGTACACCGGCTATTCCAACTACAGCCATGTACTACTCAGTACACCCATCATAATTCATGTTTACATCCAAAAAGAAGATAAAGAAATGAAAGTAGATCTTCACATCTTCATCAATCTCGAGTACCTGCGTGTAGTAAAAATGGTGCCCCAAGGGGCTCAGCAAAAGCTGCATATGGACTCCGCATATACCGCGTGCTAGCTAGGGCACGCCGACTATTTGACGTCCACTAAACATGCCATTCATTATTCATACATACATGCTTTTCATACATCATACATGCTATACAATACATTACACAATTCAAGGCAACAATGCATAGTACACAACTTACTTACCTTCACAAGGTTAGCCAAATTATGCATCCGGGTTAATCGGAATGCTTTACTCTTTTACTCATTACTTACTTCTTCTTGCTACAATTACTTACTTCCTTTACTTTACTTACTCATTCTTACTTACTTACTTATACTCAAGTTAAGTCGTCGGGACCTCCGGCCTTGGGGACTACACCGTCCCACATCCGGGATTTACTTGACTCACTAATCCGGGATGCTACCCACTTAAGGGATTTGGGCCGCGGACCAGTTTAAGAGTCAGGAATTGGAGCCAACCTCTCGTGACTCCGCATCCTCACGCGTGGCCGAAACTATATCGGACTTCTACTCATTCCAATTTAATTACCATTTTAAGTTAGGATGGTTAGCTTGTTAGGAAGTTAGAAGTCCAAACACAATAATAACGGTCACGGTACAATACAACATACATACACACATTCATATTCATCCAACATTTCATGAATTATACAAACTAAGATTAAGAAAAATACAACATCATACACTACATATTCACAAGTATGCATATTAACTCCGATTCGTGCATTTATCTTATTTGGTGATCAATTAGCACACAACACACAAATCAGAGTAACCAAGATAGCATACGGGGCATGAGGAATCCATACCGTTCACCGTTGTACGTAATTCCAAACGTCCTTCGATGTCACAAACAAGTCCTATTACATACATACAATCGAATGATCAATTTACTATCATCACTTAACTCCTACTTACTATGTCCTTACATTTCTTACACTTATACTTTACTTACTTACTTTTCCTTTACTTAAGTTTCTATCTTCTTACTTAAGGTTTGCATGCTTACACACATACATACATGTATGTATGGGTATACATATACATATATATATACAATTATTATTTAAATTAAAATAATTTTTTTTTTTTGTCAGGACCGGACTTGCGACCGACCCTGGCAAGTCCGGTCCATTCCAGTAGCTCAGGTTACGGAAATTTTTGGCCGACCGGACTTGCATGTCCGGTCGCAAGTCCGGTCCATTCCAGTAGGTTTCATCGGGAATTTTTTGGTCCGACCGGACTTGCAAGTCCGGTCGCAAGTCCGGTCGATTCCAGTAGCATTCTGACGGGAAAATTTTCTGCTCGACCGGACTTGCAAGTCCGGTCGCAAGTCCGGTCGATTCCAGTAACTTCCCGTCTTGTAAATCTGGGCTCGACCGAACTTGCAAGTCCGGTCGCAAGTCCGGTCCGGCCCAGTATTTGCATTTTAATTTCTGTTTTCAGTCCTCTCTTTTACCCAATACTTCCCCATTGTTCCTACACTTAATCCTACATGTTTTAACACCATTTAAACCTCCTAATACACCCTAGTTCATTTCCTAACTCCTTACACAATTTATACTCATTCACTCATCTAATTTTCTAAGTTTCAACTCACACTTTCACTAGTTTTTTCCTAGTTGTCTTATGCTACAGATTTTAACACTACTCTCCATCTACATCTCCCTCTTCTAATGTCATTTCTAACACTCTAATGCATTAGAATCATTAACTATCTCTCTCAACTTACCCTCTATCTATTTAATCAAAATCTGTTACACTTACATCATTCACCTAGTTAAAATTCACTAAGTGTTCTAATTCTAAATAAATTTTGACATAACCTCCCCTATATTTTACACTCTCACCACATTTTCTAGTTCACATTCAACACTCTTTTCACCTGTTTCAACAACCAAAACTATACAAGCTCATATACAATACCAATACTAAAACAACACTAAAACACTACAAATTCCTGCACACAAACCTAATCCCCAATCTGTTTTGTAACAGTTTTACATGTCTTTTAAAGCTTCAAAATACTTATTCTCTTACACATTATACTACTAATGCATTATCATTTTACAATACCAATTTTCATTTCTAAAAATCTGTTACATACACATTACAAGACTACACAAACAAGTATATTACCTTGTTATTTCACAAGCTTCTTCTTTCTTTCTTCTTCTCTCTCTTCTCTCTCTACCGGTTTTGAATCTCAATCCACTAACACTACAACCATTCACATACACCATTCAATACTATGAACTAACCCTAACCATTAATCAAGCTCAATCTAGGTTTTAGGGTTTAGAAAATTTATTACCTTCCAAGAGCACAAGGCTGTTTGGGATAGCTCAAGAACAAGGTTTCTCACACCACCACAATGCCAAAATCGGCTGGACATACAAGGAAACAAGGTTTAGTTACATTTTCGTTTTGCCTTAGAGCTAGAAAAAGATGGAGTTTTTGAAGATATTTTTACCTTGAGAACAAGGAGAACAAGGGCCATCTAATGGTGGTGTTGAAGCTCCAAATGGGGCATACCCATAAAATCGAAAGTGCTTGTTTTTGGATTTTGGAAAGATGAAAGTGTAGCTCTTGAGGAGAGGATTACAATGGTGTAATTTTTATAATTTTTGGAAGAGTATTGAGGGAGTTACAAAGGAGAGAAGGTGAGTTTTGTGGGGGTTCTCTCAAGCAGCCATGGAAATCGCATGGAGGTAGAAGAAAGGAAGAAAAGAGAGGGTGAGGGTGCTGTTGCTTCACGTGAGAGAGGGAGTAGAATGGAGGAGAGAGAGAATTGTGAGAGTAATAAAGTGAGGTTTATTATTTTTGTTTTTAGTTAATAAGAGAGTGTGAGTGAGTGTGTGTGAGAGAGGGAAATAGAGGGGGGGGCCGCTGGCATACACACACACACACACATTTCACTTTTTATTTTAAAAGTGGACACATAAGTTTGTGTTATTTAAGTTTCTACCCCACAACTTGTCTTTTTTTGACAGTTTTTACTAATCTCTCGTTTTATTGATTTTATTGGTCCTACAGCTTCACTAATATTTATTAGTGAATCTTTAGTTGACTTAAATTGTTATGAGTCTATTTGACCCGCTTAAAGACGCGTTTTCCCGGTTACCTCGAAAAACGCGCTTTAATGTTTATTAGTGTTTTTAATCCATTTCAAGGATCCGTTTTCTTCGGGATTTGTTCCCTTATGATTATTTACACTTAATTAAGCTCCTAACTTACTTATTAGCCTAATTAATCACTATTTTTAATTACGGGGTATTTCAATATCTGTTTTCACTAAAATTTGGTGGATTAGCTAATTAAGAAAACTGAACAACGCTAGCTTAGGATTTTGGAAATGATGATAAAGTTTGGGGTGAAATGGAAAAGGCAAGGTACTCTGCTGATCTGGATTAAAATTCTTGTGCCAAAACAGGCCTCTTCATTTGGTTATTAAGTCCTTGGGGTGCCTTAACACCTATCTACCTAAGGTTCTTTGATCTGGGATAGTTGATGCAAAGCCGTTACAGGGATGAAGAGAAAATTCTAGGGGATGAATGGAATGCGCGAATGAAAGAATAAAATGTTAGAGTATAAAAGAAATATGGAAAGTTAAATGTTTATGTCAATTTGCCTATTCTGATCATGAGTATGTGGTGTTGAAAGGTATCACGGAATATGGCGTTACTTCGCACCCCTTGTCATCCAAAGGTTAGAGGAAGAAATTGTAACACCCCTACCGCTAATACCGTCATTACCGTCCAATCTCCTCATACTTCCATACTCACGCAGCGGATACATACTTACACAACGGTGGGTGATACAATGCTGTTAGCCACCCACGTGACTAACAAGACTTACTACTACATACAACATCGGTCTGATGGACCGGAATATCCGAGTACTACACAATTACAACTCATACTCCCATTACCTACTGAGTACTACAATTCTCCATTTAATACAACACTCCAAAGTTACATTACAACATACCGAGCTTGCTAAGATCCAATACAATTACAAATGCAACAATCCTTTCAAGTTCATACACACTCATTAAGGGTCTAGCATCTACCCATTCTCACAACTACTTACCTTCCAATTACATAAAGACTACCCTTGGTACACTTCTACTATAATACCCCTACTCTTTTCGGCTCCTAATCGTCTTACTTAACATTGTAATCGCAGCGGTAATCTAAACAATTGAACTAGTGGTGTCACCGTTCTCACTCGCCCATACGAGTAATAACGTGCTTACTGATATATATATATATATATATATATATATAAATACGAAACAATTTCCCACAGTGACAACAAGAGATAGATCTAACCTTCCCAAACTAATATAAAATACATTCACAGTGAGCATTCTAAGTATCCCAATCCTATACATGTTTCTAAGTTCGTATCAAAATGCAATAGTGCATGTTTAAACAACTGTAACTAAACTACCCAGCGCATCCCGCTCTTTGTCGACACCGGAAGCTGCATACCTGCAAAAATGTTTGTTTGTGGTATGGAATCAGCCCCTGCTGAGTATGTTACTACATGACTGTCATGCCCCCTCGGACCCTCAGTTAATTGGTCGAGAGCATGCAATTCATTTTCATGCAAGTAGTTTAATGTAAAAACTGTAAAGCAACAACATATATTGCAGTGAACTCAAATAACAAACAAGCCCCCAGCTTCACACATCGCATCGTAGTAAACCACTGAAGCGTTAAAACGCTTATATGACTACAGAGACTCCATTCCAACAAACACTTGATAGTTCATAATTGAGTACGGCGACTCACTCGACCAAACAATCCACAATAATCCACACACGAGCACAGCGACTCGACTCAACCAGTTCACAATACAGACAAAAGTACAATGACTCAATCAACCAATTCACATCACACAATATGAGCACAATGACTCGTTTCAACAAATCCACCAACATACAACACATAACCACTGAGCATAACCACTGAGCAACAAGGCGAAACAACAAGAATTATAAACAAGTATAATTTCCCGTCTTTGGCATACAAGCCCAAATAATGTTCGCCTAATGTAGGAGCTAATATAGTCGTTCGTAATTGTTCAGTCATGCCTAAAGACAACATCTCGTTAGAACGACGCGTCGCTAAGTTACCCATCTCCTATGGCGGGTCACCCACGGCAGTAGCCACTCCAGCGGCAGAGTCTCCGACCTACGAACCATCTGTAGTCCGTTGGAAATTTATCCAGATACTTATCGTTAGTTGGTCACAATATACAGTAAGAGCCACAACCTCTTGATTAACTTATCTATACCATCACATCGTCTTACTATTTTTCCTAACACAGCAGACTAAGGTCGTTAGTCCAATCCTGAGTATGTCGACTCGGGATCCAGTGTTAGATACGAGAGCGGCGTTAAAGAGGCCAATGCTCCGTATGTAAGTCTCGGATAATATATATCTTATTATCCTAATGCTACAATGTTTTACTTACGTTCCTTATATTACACATATAAGATAGCATCATTGCCGCTAGTTCGTTTTATAATATGTTCATATATACGAACAGTACTGTTATCGTTCAACAATAATAATAATAAAGCAGCATTAATACACAACTTAAGCATATAAATTCACACAAGCAGACATTCAATCTTAACACAGATTTTCACACGATGTCTGAACTGAGGAAATCCTCAGAGACAATCATGCCACATAAATAACATACCGTGCACCGGGATTATAAGACCGTGGAGTATGAATCAGCTAAAATCTCTGGCGATCCTCGAGATGCCTCTAACAATCTATTAATATGCATCACACTATGCATCAGCATCTCATACCGACAATACACTACGGTACCCCGTACCGTTACTAATCCCCCCGGTTTATTCCCCGTCATTTACTAACGACGTTTGTCGGGTTTTCGGTTTAACTCGGGATTTGGAAAAACATATTATTACATGCGTAGTCACGTCTCGTATATTTAATATACTTAAAGTTTGAACTTGGTTATCGCATGTAATTCAATATCCCCTTGTATATTATATAGTTTGTTCCTATATTTGCATGTATAATCCTTAATCATATATTATACATTTTTACCTTACTATTTATTTTCCTAAGGTTTGTTTTTCCAAGATTAATGTAGTATAATTCATATCTAAAAATACTTTGAATTATATAAATCCTTTTCATTCCATGCATACTCCTAACATTAGAATTTCCATATCTAATGTGTGTAATTCTTTTCTCTTTATCTTATATCATTTTAATTATGATAATATATGGTTATTGAACCATATTATATTTTTCCACACCATAACATATATTTATTTATATACATGTATTATGGGACCTTTATTATATGGTAAATCTTTATAATATATTCATTCTCTTTTAATGAATATTTCTTGCTTTATAAATGTTATAACCTTTATAACATTGAAAACCATATTATAAATTTTTGTTCTAAAATTCTCATTATTTCCGAACAGCACCCTTGTTCTCTTAAATATTTACAAAATCCACCACATAATTTATATAATGTTATATTATAGTATATAACATATATTATGACATTTATGTCATTAAAACAATTATAACCTATAGTTATAAATTGTTATAAAATACCAAACAGCCCATATCATTCTCGGTTTTATTATAATTCCACCATACTTCCATAATTTACAAATCAACTCCAAATTATATTCCATTGTCACACTTATAATATACACCTTATATTATAATCCTTAAACCTTAATATAATTATAACCTATGGTTATAATGTGTTATAATTGCCGAACAGACCTTAGGCCTGTTTCAAATTAATTTCCAACCCTTCAACTTTCCATATTCACTAAATAACCCCATTTTATAACATATAGTTTCTAATGTCATTAAAACTATATATTATACATATATCTTAATGAAACCTTATATATAACTCCAAAAATTACCAAACTATACCCAAAAGGTTATAAACATCATTCCTAACCTTATACTTTCAATATTTACAGTTTCTACCACCAATGTTACCCATATGTAACAATGATATAAAATATCATATATTATACTTATATAGTCCATATTAACTCCAAATTTAACCAAATAAATTCCAAAAAATTCCTAATAACCCATAGGCGTATAAAATGCCATTTTATACCCAAGACTTTCAGTAATCACCTATATACCCATATGTTATGTAATTTTTACATTTTAATACATAACTTAGTATAAGTTGATAATTAAATTAATAAATCATCAAATCTGGTCAAAGTCTTTTGCTTGGTCAATATTTAACTTCCAAACATCATTTTGATCCCACTTTCTCGGTAATTACATAGATTACCCCAAACTTTCCAATATTTACAATTTCACCCCAAAACTTTATAAAATCTTATAATTTTTATTTAAATACATTTTAAATCCCAATTTTTGGCTATATTCACCTACAGCCCTCTAATGTTTATTTATTTACGGCTTTGACCCCTTACTTAATAGTAAGTGAATAAAATAAAATAATTAAGCTTTTAAACTTAAATAAAATGGCCTAATGACATGGCCTTATTACAACTTTGCTTTATAACATAAAATTACACATAAATAGCTCAAAATATAAAATAAGCTCTCGGCCTTACTATACTTTATTTATTTTCCCACATAATGTCATAATTTGACCATTATGTTAAATAAACCACTTAAATGACTAG
Source organism: Limonium bicolor (assembly GCA_023374045.1). Taxonomy (NCBI): domain Eukaryota; kingdom Viridiplantae; phylum Streptophyta; class Magnoliopsida; order Caryophyllales; family Plumbaginaceae; genus Limonium; species Limonium bicolor. Next base: position 197,527,602 of record CM041779.1, on the reverse strand, counting down.
CTTAATTTATCTAAGTCATTTTTTCCATACTTAGGTTAAAATCACCCATACAAATACCTCCACTCTCAGCATATAATTTATATAAGCTAAGAAATCATAATAACATAAGTTTAAGGTGTTTATACATTGATTTATGTACTTAAAGCCCTTATACCCATTCGGCAGCTTGGAGGAAAAATCACCACAACACTCACACATGTGTAATACACCAAAATAAGATATGGTTACACTCCAAGCATGAGCTTAACCATAAGGAACAATTAATGTAAGATTTAAGGCAAAAATCACCTTAAAAATGCAAGGTAGTCTCCAAAGGGTTTCGGCCCGAATTAAACACACCACATGGTGTTAAATTCACCATATAAACATAGGGAATAGCTATACAACAACAAGCTGCTATGGTAATAGGTTTTACCTTGGCAAAATGCCTTAAAGAATGATATTTCCTTTGATTTTCGGCCACCCTTGCTCCAAATGGTCAACCAACTGAATTAACATGTAAATATGAAGATTATGAGCGAATAAACTCATAGAAATCTGAAGAAGAAAACCAGATGGAGAATAGAAATGCTTAAGGTATGTTTTTACCTTATAATGTAAATTTTGGCAACCTTGGTCCCTAAACTTGCTTCAGCCGAGAATGATTGTTGTTCAAGGTTTAAAATGCTGAGAATGAGCCATGGAAAGTGATAGATCATGAGCTCCAAGTGTAGGTAATGAAGAGATGAAGAAAAAGAGCTAAAATAAGCCTTAAATCATTACCTTAGGTGCAAATGGGATTGATTTGCCTTGAACACTCAATAACACTGCTTGAGAGGGTTTGGAATTGTTAATGGCTTGGCTGGAATGGGACAAGAGGAAAGGGAAAGAAAGAAAATGAGTTTTAATGAATGAAAAGTAAGAAATGGAATAGTAAATGGTGATTCACCAAATTGGCAAGATATTTTGTATTAAAGCTTAATGTTCTGTCCTACTTGCTCCATGCTACCGACATCATATGGGTATAGATGAGTCATTCATTGACCATTGACTATACTTAGTCAATTTTGTTTAAAAATGCACTATTGGATTACTATTCAAAATGAGTGCCATATTTCTGATTTTTTTTTGAAATCTTGGATTTAGACCATCAAATGTGGTACATTATAGTACATTAGTATAACAAGGTCTAATCCAATGCCTAACACCACTCAAAACCCACTCAGAAAGTCAATTTTCTCAAAAACGTGCTTTAAGGAATTTTAATGCACATTTTGTGTTAGAACATGTTTTAGAGCTTGGTTTCCTTTGAGAATGGTTTTATAATGTTCATTACTTCATTATAATACTTAGGAATCCACTTTGGATCCTATTTGAGGTCATAAAATCTCTATGGTGTCTTAAAGCACATTTTTGGCTTTACGATCTTAAGCATGTTTTGCCTTGTTAAGATCTTTATATGTTCCCCAATGGTATTTAGATGTTTATTAACCATCTTAGATCATTAATAGATCATTTAATTATGTTTTAAGGTTAGGGGTATTTCATCTACACCAAAGGCTACAAGCCATATACTCTCTCTATCTACAATTCATTCCTGCTATCTAAACATAGCCGCCCAGTCTCTTACCGACCATAAACGCTTCGGGTACCTGTACAATAAAAACATTGCCCCAAGAGTCAGCTTACTGCATATGACTTCCGCATACCCGCGTACTAGCGAGGGTACGCCGACCACTTGGTCGAATACATGCAATTCATTTATTCACAATACATACGTACATGCTTTCATACATAATACTACAATACTACACAAGGGATACATGCATACACTTCAATACATACAAGGAAGACAATACAAGTCAACCAATCATACTTACCTTTCCGAAATTACACTTACACAATACATACACAATACTTGTTAGCTCCTATTCCCACCCGGGTTAATCGGGTGGAGATTACTCTTTTACTCGGGGTCAATGACTTACACCAGCCAAGACCATTACCATACATACTTTACTTACTTACTTACTGTAACAACCCCTACTCGCACTTAACAATAATGGAAATCGCAAGCGGAAATAAACAACGAACAATAACTAAACGATTCGGTGTTACAACGCCGTTAACCACCCACGTGGTTAACAAGGCAGAATAAATACAAGTGTACCGGTCTGATGATCAGACTCCCGAGCAGAACTAATAACCATTAATACATAAACATAATACCGAGTATTTAACTACATCCATAATTGTAAACTGTACACCACAAACTATCACTGCAAACTGATAACCACCAAAATATAACGCCACGGGAGCACAGGCCACCCGGGCTTAACATCCAAATATACCAAAGTATTCCCACAACCTAGGATCTAAAGCCACTCCGCATCTTCGATCCTCATCCTACAATAAAATATGGAGCCCCCGAGGGGGTCAGCAACCCTTGGCTAGTATGGTTAACGCGCAGCCCATCGGCTACCGAGATACGCGCAACTATTTGTCATGATAACATGGCATTCATTTTAACATACAACATATACATATGGCATAGCAAAACATTGCATAGCACAACAATACACACTTATGAGGACATATCACTTAACAACAACCGAGAAGGTTAGTCAACATCATAAGCCTAGAGAATGGTTCACCCTCATGTAAGCTTGTTACACAAACTCATTACCGTTCTGTTAGTCGAACGAGTAACTTAACTCACAGATGGATCGGATATTGTGACCCGAACACACCACACAAACACATGTTCCCACTAGACTGATCATAAGTCAGAATAGGTAAGCTTTGGAGGAAGCTAACGGGAGATCGAACGCCAAAAAAGGAGAACAATCTTAACATTATAAGAGTCGAATCTGATACAGATATCTACTCTTATACTACTACACGCGTGACTGGACAACCGGATTCCTCACTCCCCAGTTAGCACTCGTTAGAACTTCACTGTTGGAACTTAATAACAAATCACAACAAGTGGTTAAGTCTTGTTAGACACACACGGGGATATGAGTCACACCTTAACATCACAATAATATAAACAACAGTAAACTCGTTACATGACTTAAAGTCTTACAAGGTCATAACATACAGAAAAACCAACAGCACACAAGCCGGTGTAAACCGGTAGGCAACAGACTCCAAGAAAACCATACCTTGGTCCTTGCTGCGAACGTGACCCGCCAAGCGTAGTCCTAAACATAATTATAATGTCGGTTAATTAACTTATTTAACTTTCATTTACTAAGCACTTACATGATTGTATGACATGTTCCAATGCCTAAACTCACCCTTGATTACCTTCATTATACCCCTAGGGTTAACTACTTAGCCACTTTTGTTTTTTTTTTTATAAGTTTTGGGTCCGACCGACCTTACCGACCACCTACAAGGTCGGTCCATTACAGAACTTTACTGTCAGAAAATTCTACTCCGAACCGACCTTGCAAGTTCGGTCCACAAGGTCGGTCTATTCCCGAGAGTTTTTCCCCTTTGAAAATTCAGGCCCGACGATCTTGGCAAGTTCGGTCCCAAGATCGGTCGATTCCCGAGAGTAACTTACGTACAAAGATTTAGGCATGACCGACCTTGTTAGTTCGGTCCCAAGGTCGGTCTATTCCAGAGACTTAATCCGTACCAAAAATCCATGCCCGACCGACCTTGCAAGTCTGGTCCCCAAGGTCGGTCCATTCCAGAGACATTTCTCTCAGGGTAAACTGGGCTCGACCGACCTTGCAGGTCCGGTCCCCAAGGTCGGTCTGCTCCAGACCCTTGTGTTTTAATTGCTCATTTAACTCCAAACTTCACCTCATAGTGCCCTAGTATATTCTAACCACATTTGGCACTTCAAAAACCCCTTAAGACATCCATTAAACTCCTAAATCATTCACCAAAACCCTCCTCAACTTCACACTAATTCTTATACAAAGGTTAGGACATGCAATGTTTTTCACTAAGTTTTCATGTAGTGTCCTATACCTATAACTACCACTAGTCCCAAATGTTTCCCTCATACTACAAATCATCTCCCAAGCATCTTTCTTCCTAACCAAACTCCTTGAATATCTCTACAAGTTTATAGCTCCTTCATGCAACACATACTCCTCCCTATTCACCAACATTGCACAAGTCTAAACACAATCTCACCATGATCTTGAAATATCCCAAGACACTCATTTGCATTCTAAATCCTCTAAAATATTGTCTAAGTCCTTTTAACATCTTAGAATACCTTAGTAGAACACTTAATCACCCTAAACACTTCCTTACTCACCAAACTCATTTTAAACACCTAAAACTTCTTATACATTATCTAAATTTCGACATGGGTTCTCCTAGCATCTTGTTACACCAAAACACCAAAGTTTTCACCATTAAACATTCAAGAACACTTAAATCCATCAAGAGCATTCTTATACACAAAACTTCACCAAACTTACACTACATCACAATATAGTGCATTATTTAATTGCTTGGCACTTAGGCCCTTAAAAAAACATGGCTCTTAGGCCCTTAAAGTGCATAAACCATAAACACTGAATTCCCACAATATATGCCTTTGACCTGCAAATACACCCAACAATACATATGCCTTTTCAATAGTCTCCATGAGAACATTTACTAGGTCATTCACCATTGGCTCCTTAAGTAGTTTTAATAAGCAACATAAGTTCATTTCTCCTAAGGCTTTAAACCACATTAGGTTAACACATTTACCTCTTTTCCACACAAACTTCTTTCTTGTTTCCTTGACTAAAATCGGCAAGGCTCTTAGTTGCTTGTCAACTTCTAATCAATATACAAACAATGTAATGAGTATTCAAGCTTTATGCTTCATCTCATTATAAACCCTAGATACATATATTGTCTTAGAACATTTAGATGATTGTTTTACCTTGGATATGAAAGAGAGTTTGGATATGTAGTAAGAGAGGACTCCACCAAGCCCTTGGAAGATTCAAATGAAGCTAGAACAAGCAAGGTAAAGACACCATTAATGGTGTTTTTCGAACATGAAATACCCCGACCTTAAATATGGCGATTAAATTATCCTAATAGGCATTTAAGAGCCTAATAATGCTTAAGTAATATTGGTAAGGAAAAATAAATCCAAAAGAAATAAAGAAACGCTTAAAAAGCGGGAAACGCTAAATAAGCGTTAAATAACCATAGGAGTATGAAACCTCGGTTAGCGTATTGTAAGGATTCTAAAGGCTTAATTAAGTCTAAATAAATATAAGGGAACAAATCCCGAAGAAAACGGATCTTTAAAACGGTTTGAAAACATTACCGAACCTTAAAGCGTGTTTTTCGAGGTAACCGGGAAAACGTGTCTTTAAGCGGGTCAAATAGACTCGTAACAATTTTGGTTAACTAAATCATCATTAATAAGTATTAGTGAAGCTTTAGAACCAATAAAATCAATAAAACGAGAAATTAGTAAAAACTGTCAAAAACGGGAAGTTGTGGGGTAGAAATATAAATAATCAAGACTTATGTGTCCAATATTGCAAAAAGGATTTTTAAAACCCTTATGGGTTCTGTATGGGTCCGATTGCACATCCCCACTCACACCTCTCTTTATTTCTCTTTTTACTCACAAAAGACAAAAACATTTACAAATCAAAAAGTAAACCTATACTACCCCACTCTCTCTCACACTCTCTCTCTCCCATTCATTTCTTCCTCCACGTACAGACCCCATCTCCTCCTCTCTATTTCTTTTCTTCTCTGGTTGCTCTCTCAACCGATGGCCATGGAGGATTGAAACAAAACACAAAAACTCCATCTTCTCTCCTCTTGTAACCTACTCAAATCTCTTCCAAAAATTACAAAAATTATACCATTGGAATCCTCTCATCAAGAGCTACACTTCTATCTTTCCAAAATTCGAAAACCCACATTTTCGTTTTCATGGGTATACCCCATTTGGAGCTTCAAGACCACCATTAGAAGGCCCTTGTTCTCCTTGTTCTTTTGAGGTAAAAATCTCTTCAAAACCCCATTGTTTTTCTAGCCTTATGGGCAAAACGAAAATGAAACTAAAACCTTGTTTGGTTCCCTTGTATTCTAGCCGATTTTGGCTTTGTTGGAAGAGAGGAAACCTTGTTCTTGAGCTATCCCAAACAGCTCTTGTACTCTTGGAAGGTAAAATAATTTCTAAACCCTAAAACCTATATTAGAACTTACATAATGGTTAGGGTTAAATTGTGTATTAGAATGGTGTATTGAAATGTGTATGTCAATGGGTTGTAGTGTTAAAATTGGTTTACAAACCGGTGAGAAAGAGGAAGGAAAGAAGGAGGAGAAGGAAAGGAGAAGCTTGTGAAATAACAAGGTAAATGTACTTGCCTTTGTGTAGCTTTGTAAATGAATGTGTAACAGATTTTGAGGAATTAAAATATGTATTGTAAGGTAGTAATGCATTGATAGTGTAATGTGTAGGAAGAAACAAGATTTTAAACCCTTAAAAGACATGTTAAAAACTGTTACAAACTAGTTTGGGAATGAGATGTTGTGCAGGAATTTTAAGAGCATTTTTGTGGCTAGTATTGGTGTATGAAAACTTGTATATTGATGTCTATTGAAACAGGGGAAATAAGTGTTGAATTGTGGACTAGAATATGTGGTGAGAGTTAAAAATATAGGGGAACCTCTGCCCAAATTTGTATGGAAATAGGAGGACTTAGTTGTGTAAGAGAAGAAAACTACCTAGGAAATTACTTGGTGTATTTGGAGAGTTTAAGTGAGTAGTTTAGTACTTTGTAACAAATTTAGAAGAGGATTTAAGTAAAGGGAGAAACTAGGATTGAGGCAATGCATTGAGGATGTTAGGAGTAGCATTAGTAGAGGGAGTATTGAATGGTAATGAGGAAAGGAAAAATCTGTAACAATTGTAGAAGAAAGAAAGTTGTAACAATGGAGAAAAATGTAACAGTGGAGTGTATTTTGTAACAGATTTTGGTAGAATGGATTAGGCTAGTTTAAAGTGCTTAATCTATACTAAAATATACTAGATTATATGTAGGAATTATGGGGAAGAGATTGGTAGAAGTTTGGAATTAAAACAAAGCTTAAAAAAACTGTAAATGTTGCAACAGGCTGGAATTGTCCTGGTTTGAAACCAGGATACAAACCAGGACAACCCCAAAAATACACCCGTAGGTTTCTGAAACAAACTGTCCTGGTTTGAAACCAGGACACAAACCAGGACAACCCCAAAAACACGGCAGAAAGTATTACAGAATGGATGATCCGGGTTTGAAACCAATCCCCAAACCCGGAACACCCAAAATTTTCACCCGAGAGCAATAGCAGCATGTGATCCGGGTTTGTAACCCAGCCCTAAACCCGGATCACACATAATTTTCACCCGAGAGATTGTTCCAGTGAATTGTCCGGGTTTGAAACCAGGACACAAACCAGGACACCCCTAAAAACCCTCCAGAATGTGTTCTAAAGCTATTCCAAGGTAGGGTAAAGATGGGTAATGATATTATAAGATGATTAAGACATAATTAATGATGTTTAAAGGTCATAAAGGCCATAAACAAGCTTAGAAAATAATTATAAGTAAGTAACTTAAGTAAATGTATTTAAGTAACAAAGAGTTAGTAAGTATGAACTAGGAAACTTTTGGAAAGTAATAAGTAAGGTTAGTTATGGATAATTAACCACCCAATTGTATGTATGTCATAGGATTCGACTAGTTGAACACCGAAGGGAGTCGGTGATTCCAAAGTCAACGGTGAAAGGTATGATTTCTTCATGCCCTGTATCCTAATCTGGTTACCCCGATTTGTGTGCTTATTTGATCACCTAATAAGATAAATGCATGAATCGGACTATATTGCACCTACTTGTGCTTGTTTACATTGTTCTTGATATTTGTCTTGAACAATAGTTTGTATAATTCATGAAACATATGAATGATGATGAAGTGTATCATACTTGTAGTGTACTTGTATATTGTAATGTATTTGTATGTAAGTGTATATGGGTATTGTATTATTGTGGCTTGGATGCTGACTTGTACTAATTCCTAACTATCTAACTCCTAACTTAAGTGAGTAAATTGGAATGAGTACAAGTCCGATATAGCTTCGGCCACGCGTGAGGATGCGGAGTCACAAGAGGTTGGCTGCAATTCCTGACTCTTAAACTGGTCCGCGGCCCAAATCCCTTAAATGGGTAGCATCCCGGATTGGTGAGTCAAGTAAATCCCGGAGGTGGGACGGTGTAGTCCCCAGGGCCGGAGGTCCCGACGACTTAACTTGAGTAAGAGTAAGAGTAAGTAAGTATGGATCCGTAAGTAAGTATGAGTATGAGTATGTATGTGTATGAAGTAACGAGTAAAAGAGTAATCTCCACCCGATTAACCCGGGTGGACCAATGAAGCTAACAAGAATTGTATATTGTGTATGTAATGAGTATGTGTATTCGGAAGAAGGTAAGTATGTATTGGATGGTTTATTGTATTCCTTGTATGTAATGTAGTGTATGTATGTATGCCTTGCGTAAGTATGGTTGTATTGTGTATAAGAGCATGTATGCATGTATCTTTGAATGAAATCAACCGCATGTATTCGACCAAGTGGTCGGCGTACCCTCACTAGTACGCGGGGTATGCGGTTATCATGCTCGGCGAAAGCTGACCCCTTCGGGGGACATTTTTTAGTGTGCAGGTACCCGAAGCGAATGTGGTCAAGGCACGAGACCGGTGACTACATTGGATAGTAGTAGCAGAATGTAGAGGTGTATTAACTAGCACACCCCTTGTATTTAGAAAGTAATGTAGTAGTGAGGAAGGGGTAGTAAGTAGTCTCTTAGTGAGTATGTATGAACTGGAAGAGGTATTATACTTGTATAAGGAACCTAGTAAACTCGGTATGTAGATTATACTGTATTGTACTTGGAGTATTGTATTGAATGAAGATTGTAGTAGTATTTGGTAAACGGAGAACGTATTGTAGACTTGTAGTACTCGGGATTCCGGTCCATCAGACCGATGTTGTATGTAGAAGTAGTAGCCTTGTTAGTCACGTGGGTGGCTAACGGCATTGTATCACCCATAGTATGTAAGCATATATCCGCTGCGTGTATCTGATATGTAAGGAAATTGGACGGTAAGCACTGTATTAATGGTAGGGGTGTTACAAAAAGTGGTATCAGAGCGAAGTATCGCTCTGATGACTGGAATACCGAGTTTAGTTTTAGGATACCGAGTTAGGAATTAGAAGCTTAGGGCTAAGGGCTGAGTGTTAGCATTAGAGATATGCTAGTTAGGAACTACCGGTGAGTACCGGATACCTACAATACCAGACCCGCCCTCCACTAACCCTATTGTATAACTTGGGGAAACACGCCAGAGAGAAGGAAAGACCTCTCATACTCGGGAAACCCGATCTGGCAGTAGTGAAATAATCATACAGTAAACAAGAACCTGGCATATAGTAGATGCAAAAAAATTGGAAGTCCCGGAGATGGATCCCGGTTGAACAACAATGCCAGCACTTAATGGCGGTAGAATGAGCACTCCAACTACAAGGAGGCTACAACTTACAACAGCATGGGGCGACGTGCTTAGCAGTCGCGAAACCTAGCTAACCAACCAGCAGCAGGAAAGGAGCACTAACCGTGCAACGAAATGAAAAAGGAGCAGTAATGGAACCCGAGACACAAGTCTGCGGGACAACAGTAATAGCCAAGCAACACCACTAACGGTATGCTAGCTGGCTAAAGACATAGTCGGGAGTGATTGACTCCAAAACTACAACGCCAAATAGGTTACAACCTGGCCAACATAGCTCAGACAGCTACAAGAACATTCACAGGCTATAAGCTGATGCAACTACAACCGTAATGCCTAAAACAACTCAGGCTCAGGAACCACAACAAACGTGTGGGAACGAGCAACAAGGAAGAACACAACCAAATCAAAGGGGAATCTCCAAGGATTGGAGAAGTACCCAGATCTACGACAGCCATGTCTAACGAGAAGCTACCTAAAGGATAGAGTATACCAAGTAGATCAACAAGATCAAGGGAAGAGTCAACAAGACTATCGTGAGTGAAAACCATACCGTGACCGGTATCGGATTACCAAAAACCACCAGTACCACGCACTTGCCACGGCAAGTGCAGTAACAACACGAATATGTAAAGGAACACCAATAGTCACAAGTACATAGATGTACGTGACAGCAACGAACAACCACAGGATCGCACATCCTAACAACCGGACGTATGGAACCTTGGGAAGGCTTAATGGCCCGACCACTGTACTTAGAACATACCAGTCAGCGAGAAGCTAGACTTGGCCAAGACTCAAAAATGGCTATGCCATGAGAGACTTCTTTAACACCGAAACATGTTTTAAAACCAAAAATTTTCTTTCAAAACCACAACCCTTCTTTTAAAACCTTGGATTTTAAAACCAAAACCAACAGAATTACGGTGAGTATCATAGAATGATACAAGAGGAGTTGACAATAGAATACTTCACCTAGGCGTGTGACGAACACTACAAGTGTACCCAATTACGGGATGTGGGACAACGCACTCCGAAGGAGCTTGCGGGCCTGACATATAGTTGGGTAAGTGGTAACGTATCAACATGGTACCCCACGTATGTATACATGTAGTGTACGACGCACGGGAAGTAGTCAACTCCGTTCTACGGACCATGAGTGAGTTCAAGTCAGAACAGTTGGACACCTCAGACGATCAGGTATAAAGGAACTCAGAGAATCCATCTGAAGATGAGGAATAAGAACTGGGAAGTGCAAAAAGCACAAACTAGTAAATATAGACGTTGGACATGTCACAGGACGCCAAACGAATACGTGAAAGCTGGAAGGTATACCCAGCCTAAACACAATAAGGCAGTTGCCTAACGTAAACACCACAATGCTCAGCAAACGGGACAGAACTCCCAAGAGCGATCACCAAATTACCACTAAATATAATCCATCATCGGAGAGGATATAAACCTAGACTCAAGCACTAGGAGCAAGCGTAAACAGTCTACCCAAGGACGGGAGACGCCGTAACCCAAAAAGGGACGACTCAAGTACAATACCACAAGACGGTACAGTGGACAACATGTCATAAACATTAGCCGGATGTAACGGCACAACTACCAACACCCAGGAGCGATCCTTGAAGGGTGTCTGCGGTAACAACAGTTGAACAAGCGTAGTGATATGAGCACGGGAGCTAAAACGAACACTCGGTTAGGACGCCGAAGGGATTTCACTTAACAGGAAATGCCCTAAGATACTGAGAGACACTTATTAACACCATTTGCCTAAGAAGGTCTCCTATGAACGGAAGCGTGAGGTCACGACTTACCATGGAGCCCAATAATACCTCCAACCTGTGATGGGATACAAGGAGTGGAAACAAATATAAGCAGCTTGCAAAGAGCATAGCTCGCAGCAATACGGCTTAAAAGCCATCAACCAACTATGTTAGGTAAACCTTAACGGTTGCATAACCCACACCATTTGATAACAAGACTTACAAGAGATATTGTCTCATACGACAAGAAATCAACAACTGGACCATCAACTCAAACCCAACATCCCGAGTGGTTCGGAGTGATGGCCAACTCAGTGTCACTGTCACTAGAGCATCAGTCTAGTATACAGTTGACAACTTTAACTACCTCATGCCTTCTGTAGCAAGGTAGCACAGAGGCATAAGAACCATGATAACGCCAACAATGGCCTAGTCCACACTTGGACACACGAGAACCCAAGGGAAAGTACCCCTCATTAACCGAAGACCACCAAGGTGGTGAAGATGTGAATCCTTATAAAGGCTTCCATCTAATATAACAGTAAGCCTACGCATATAGATGTGCCAAGAGGCGATCGAACAAGGAAAAGACATTCCAAACCATTACGACTTAAAGGAGTAAGTATACTTCACATGCACCCAAGCATGTGGTGAACCATTACATAAATACTACATGGTAAACCTTGTCATGAGACCTATGAGTGGCAACAACCTCTAACCAGAACTTCATTTACCAATGATAAACGGGACAGAAAACCCTTGAAGTTTCATGGGATGTCCCGGCAATGTACATACAAGTAGAACTACACAGCTAGAGCCTATAACCAATGCTCAGCACTGGAGGACAATAATTGTCAAAACAATCAACGGGAATGCACATTGCACACCATGAATGACCACGCTCAAGAGAGCTTGTAACCGATAAATTACTTCATCCGTTATCAACCAAGATACTTGGTAAATTATATCATAAATGATGATAAAATGTGAGGTAAGCTAACCTACACATAAAACGTAAGTTGAATAAACATCTCCACATTGGGAAATAATCACATTGCGGTATGCTACGACAACCGTCATACACGAACAGGGGAAACCCTCAGTGTACACACCATAAGGAAATGGTGCCAATGACAATGGCAATAAGTAAAAAGGAACTATCACAGTAACAGAAACAGTAAAAACAATGTTGTACAATGAGTAAGAATACGGTGCGCAACAAGCGACCGCTATGAGGAAGTAGCAGATAATGACACGGAGTATAAGTATGAGAAGACAGGCATAAATATTCTTCCTATCACATAAGTGACTTACTGCCAAGCGTTTACGCCTCTGCACTCTGTATGACTGAGTGTTTTGGTATTGCACTTGTGCAGCTAATGATCTAATGGGGTAGCTAGGGATATGGGAATGTAAACCGTAGTAAACCCTTCTTTTCACCAACAAACGGCATAAGCCAGTTAAGCAACCTTAGCAACAAACCGTGCGGCCTAAGGCCAAAGAAGCACGAAGAGTGTAAAACACACTAGCAATCACAAGATGTGAATTCCATGGAATAAAGAGTGAAAAGAGACTTAAGAAAGTCACTAGGACCGACGCATAGAAAATGCAAGGTCATACAAGTAAAGGACACTTGTACTGAACCAGAAGAACTGGTATAATCAGAAGCTATTGAACAGAGGAAGCACTATAACTAAATAGTGGCTTAGCCTCGCCAACAATAAGTGGAAGAACTTAGCGAATAATCGTGAGAGCACGGATAGTATGTATAATAGATTACCAGGAAGCTGGTTATAATCTAAACTCGTTGAGTTAAAGGCGGTAAAAGAATACCCACTTGTTTGTAAACCTTATTCCCACAAAAGGGATAAAAGGCGATGAGTAACACATCTATAAATACCAAAGAGTGATTAAACACTAAGGCTATCAGGGTCGCGCAGCAGAAGCTAGTGGGCCCTAGCTGAGGAGTAATACACCAGTAAGTATGCGAGATTGGCTATTAATGCTTAAAGCCTAATAGGCTAGAACCAAATTGATTGTGAGTTAAATAAACTCATATAGGAATTTTGGTGCAAAGACTAAACCATTGGTATGGTTAGACCCTTTGACCAGAGTATATTGTATAGTATACCGTAGTGAAGCTAAACGCTTCAGATTGCCCAAATTGATTAAACCAATGTTTAATAATAATAACATATGGTAGATTACGTGGGCGTAATCCCTTTTAAGGGGGGTAGAACGAAAACCGCTTAATGTAAGTTTTGTGAATAAAACACATAAACCGTAATGTGCATAGCACAAATGAGAATAATTAATGATTGGTACTTATGTTAAAAAACATAAGTATCTCATAATGAAATGGTAAATAAGCATTAGATATGCAAATACCATAGGGTGGATATACCCACCTTGTAACCCAGTGTAAGAGTATTTGTAAAGAAGAGTAATGAGTAGTGGACGGAGCTCCACAAGTATTGTAACCCTTAAAGAAGTAGTACGAATGGATTTGAGTAGTAGAGGAAAGTAACCAGGAGTAATGTATTCGTAAGTATGTTATTGGAAGTAAATTGAGCACGATGAATTTCATAAGTACTGTAGTCCTTAGTTAGAATATTTGAGAGTGGGATGAAAGCAGTGAAGGCTGAGGAAGTGAGCATTTAGGTATTGAACCACGGAGTAAAGCATTTGGGAAGTAGAGTGAGGATGATGATGGATTGATTCCATCCTTTGGAGATGTATGAATTTGTATCACGACTAGAAAGGGTAAAAAGATAGAAAATGGAAACATTAAATTATTTGGTTGTTTGAAACTGATGTGGGAAGTCGAACTTGATCCTGATGATCAGATCAAGGGAAACCGAACACAAATTGGGGTGGAAAGATAGTTCAACACTGATGCTGATCACATCAGGGTCGAATGATTCTTGAAGCTCCCCTTAAGTGGTCACAAGAACACTTAGGATAGAAGTAATGAATATAATGGGACTTGGAGCTGTATGCTTGAAAGATTTCTAATTAGTAGTTGTAAAAGAATTTTCTTAGACTGGAGAGTAAGTAATTGTTGGAAGTTATACCAGAGGGATAGTAGTGTAGCATATCATATTATTCCAAGGGAAACAGGACATAGAGGAGTCCTGTGTCGAGATGACCTGAGTGCCTGCGGGATTGTATGTGTATTGCATTGCTTTGGGGATAGCTTGCACTGTATGTATGTATGAATTTTGAAAAGAGGAACTGGATGGTTGATAGTAATATGGATTGGAGTAAGTATTGTACATTGGAATGATAGGGAAAGGAGAAACCTTGAGTAACGAATTGGGAATGTAAGGAGGAAGAATGTGGACCACGGTATTAGACATGTAAGAACGAGTAAGCATTGTAAACTTATAACCTCGAACAACTTTGAGGACAAAGTTCTTAAGGGGGTAGATTGAAATACCCCGACCTTAAATATGGCATTAAATTATCCTAATAGGCATTTAAGAGCCTAATAATGCTTAAGTAATATTGGTAAGGAAAAATAAATCCAAAAGAAATAAAGAAACGCTTAAAAAGCGGGAAACGCTAAATAAGCGTTAAATAACCATAGGAGTATGAAACCTCGGTTAGCGTATTGTAAGGATTCTAAAGGCTTAATTAAGTCTAAATAAATATAGGGAACAAATCCCGAAGAAAACGGATCTTTAAAACGGTTTTAAAAACATTACCGAACCTTAAAGCGCGTTTTTCGAGGTAACCAGGAAAACGTGTCTTTAAGCGGGTCAAATAGACTCGTAACAATTTTGGTTAACTAAATCATCATTAATAAGTATTAGTGAAGCTTTAGAACCAATAAAATCAATAAAACGAGAAATTAGTAAAAACTGTCAAAAACGGGAAGTTGTGGGGTAGAAATATAAATAATCAAGACTATGTGTCCAATATTGCAAAAAGGATTTTTAAAACCCTTATGGGTTCTGTATGGGTCCGATGCACATCCCCACTCACACCTCTCTTTTTCTCTTTTTACTCACAAAGACAAAAACATTTACAAATCAAAAAGTAAACCTATACTACCCCACTCTCTCTCACACTCTCTCTCCCATTCATTTCTTCCTCCACGTACAGACCCCATCTCCTCCTCTCTATTTCTTTTCTTCTCTGGTTGCTCTCTCAACCGATGGCCATGGAGGATTGAAAAAAAACAAAAAACTCCATCTTCTCTCCTCTTGAACCTACTCAAATCTCTTCCAAAAATTACAAAAATTATACCATTGGAATCCTCTCATCAAGAGCTACACTTCTATCTTTCCAAAATTCGAAAACCCACATTTTCGTTTCATGGGTATACCCCATTTGGAGCTTCAAGACCACCATTAGAAGGCCCTTGTTCTCCTTGTTCTTTTGAGGTAAAAATCTCTTCAAAACCCCTTGTTTTTCTAGCCTTATGGGCAAAACGAAAATGAAACTAAAACCTTGTTTGGTTCCCTTGTATTCTAGCCGATTTTGGCTTTGTTGGAAGAGAGGAAACCTTGTTCTTGAGCTATCCCAAACAGCTCTTGTACTCTTGGAAGGTAAAATAATTTCTAAACCCTAAAACCTATATTAGAACTTACATAATGGTTAGGGTTAAATTGTGTATTAGAATGGTGTATTGAAATGTATGTCAATGGGTTGTAGTGTTAAAATTGGTTTACAAACCGGTGAGAAAGAGGAAGGAAAGAGGAGGAGAATGAAAGGAGAAGCTTGTGAAATAACAGGTAAATGTACTTGCCTTTGTGTAGCTTTGTAAATGAATGTGTAACAGATTTTGAGGAATTAAAATATGTATTGTAAGGTAGTAATGCATTGATAGTGTAATGTGTAGGAAGAAACAAGATTTTAAACCCTTAAAAGACATGTTAAAAACTGTTACAAACTAGTTTGGGAATGAGATGTTGTGCAGAATTTTAAGAGCATTTTTTGTGGCTAGTATGGTGTATGAAAACTTGTATATTGATGTCTATGAAACAGGGGAAATAAGTGTTGAATTGTGGACTAGAATATGTGGTGAGAGTTAAAAATATAGGGGAACCTCTGCCCAAATTTGTATGGAAATAGGAGGACTTAGTTGTGTAAGAAGAAACTACCTAGGAAATTACTTGGTATTTGGAGAGTTTAAGTGAGTAGTTTAGTACTTTGTAACAAATTTAGAAGAGGATTAAGTAAAGGGAGAAACTAGGATTGAGGCAATGCATTGAGGATGTTAGGAGTAGCATTAGTAGAGGGAGTATTGAATGGTAATGAGGAAAGGAAAATCTGTAACAATTGTAGAAGAAAGAAAGTTGTAACAATGGAGAAAAATGTAACAGTGGAGTGTATTTTGTAACAGATTTTGGTAGAATGGATTAGGCTAGTTTAAAGTGCTTAATCTATACTAAAATATACTAGATTATATGTAGGAATTATGGGGAAGAGATTGGTAGAAGTTTGGAATTAAAACAAAGCTTAAAAAAACTGTAAATGTTGCAACAGGCTGAATTGTCCTGGTTTGAAACCAGGATACAAACCAGGACAACCCCAAAAATACCCGTAGGTTTCTGAAACAAACTGTCCTGGTTTGAAACCAGGACACAAACCAGGACAACCCCAAAAACACGGCAGAAAGTATTACAGAATGGATGATCCGGGTTTGAAACCAATCCCCAAACCCGGAACACCCAAAATTTTTCACCCGAGAGCAATAGCAGCATGTGATCCGGGTTTGTAACCCAGCCCTAAACCCGGATCACACATAATTTTCACCCGAGAGATTGTTCCAGTGAATTGTCCGGGTTTGAAACCAGGACACAAACCTGGACACCCCTAAAAACCCTCCAGAATGTGTTCTAAAGCTATTCCAAGGTAGGGTAAGATGGGTAATGATATTATAAGATGATTAAGACATAATTAATGAGTTTAAAGGTCATAAAGGCCATAAACAAGCTTAGAAAATAATTATAAGTAAGTAACTTAAGTAAATGTATTTAAGTAACAAGAGTTAGTAAGTATGAACTAGGAAACTTTTGGAAAGTAATAAGTAAGGTTAGTTATGGATAATTAACCACCCAATTGTATGTATGTCATAGGATTCGACTAGTTGAACACCGAAGGGAGTCGGTGATTCCAAAGTCAACGGTGAAAGGTATGATTTCTTCATGCCCTGTATCCTAATCTGGTTACCCCGATTTGTGTGCTTATTTGATCACCTAATAAGATAAATGCATGAATCGGACTATATTGCACCTACTTGTGCTTGTTTACATTGTTCTTGATATTTGTCTTGAACAATAGTTTGTATAATTCATGAAACATATGAATGATGATGAAGTGTATCATACTTGTAGTGTACTTGTATATTGTAATGTATTTGTATGTAAGTGTATATGGGTATTGTATTATTGTGGCTTGGATGCTGACTTGTACTAATTCCTAACTATCTAACTCCTAACTTAAGTGAGTAAATTGGAATGAGTACAAGTCCGATATAGCTTCGGCCACGCGTGAGGATGCGGAGTCACAAGAGGTTGGCTGCAATTCCTGACTCTTAAACTGGTCCGCGGCCCAAATCCCTTAAATGGGTAGCATCCCGGATTGGTGAGTCAAGTAAATCCCGGAGGTGGGACGGTGTAGTCCCCAGGGCCGGAGGTCCCGACGACTTAACTTGAGTAAGAGTAAGAGTAAGTAAGTATGGATCCGTAAGTAAGTATGAGTATGAGTATGTATGTGTATGAAGTAACGAGTAAAAGAGTAATCTCCACCCGATTAACCCGGGTGGACCAATGAAGCTAACAAGAATTGTATATTGTGTATGTAATGAGTATGTGTATTTCAGAAGAAGGTAAGTATGTATTGGATGGTTTATTGTATTCCTTGTATGTAATGTAGTGTATGTATGTATGCCTTGCGTAAGTATTGTTGTATTGTGTATAAGAGCATGTATGCATGTATCTTTGAATGAAATCAACCGCATGTATTCGACCAAGTGGTCGGCGTACCCTCACTAGTACGCGGGGTATGCGGTTATCATGCTCGGCGAAAGCTGACCCCTTCGGGGGACATTTTTAGTGTGCAGGTACCCGAAGCGAATGTGGTCAAGGCACAAGACCGGTGACTACATTGGATAGTAGTAGCAGAATGTAGAGGTGTATTAACTAGCACACCCCTTGTATTTAGAAAGTAATGTAGTAGTGAGGAATGGGTAGTAAGTAGTCTCTTAGTGAGTATGTATGAACTGGAAGAGGTATTATACTTGTATAAGGAACCTAGTAAACTCGGTATGTAGATTATACTGTATTGTACTTGGAGTATTGTATTGAATGAAGATTGTAGTAGTATTTGGTAAACGGAGAACGTATTGTAGACTTGTAGTACTCGGGATTCCGGTCCATCAGACCGCTGTTGTATGTAGAAGTAGTAGCCTTGTTAGTCACGTGGGTGGCTAACGGCATTGTATCACCCATAGTATGTAAGCATATATCCGATGCGTGTATCTGATATGTAAGGAAATTGGACGGTAAGCACTGTATTAATGGTAGGGGTGTTATAGAACAACATAAAAACATGAAGGAAATGGAGTTTTTCTTTGAGTTTCCTTACCTAGAAGCAAAGGAGAACAATAAAATGTGAAAATATGAGCTCAAGCTCCTCCCATGGAGATTCCTCTTGGCACTGAAATGGAGCTCTTGGAGTTTTGAAAGGATGAAGTTGAAGAGCTTGGCAAGACAAAGAGAATGGTGGTCTTGGTTTTTGATTTGGCAAAGAGAGCTAAAAGATAAAAGAGATTGAAGATGGTGTTATGTTCAAAGTCCAAACCTAATCTGGTGTACACTCAAAGCGTTAACGCTACTACGAGTCTAATATGAGGGATGACTTGGTTAGTCTAATGACAAGGTGGGTAGGAAATTTTCCAACCCAAATATCGTCTTTTTCATGAACAACCACTCTAACAGTACTTAAACAACCAATGCGGCAGTAAGACAACAAGTCGGGAACTGAAAACTCTACTTGCATGGCGCGCTTGCCACTGCAAGAGCTGATTTAAACAATGTACCAGTAATTTCGTCTACCCCGCGCACTTGCTACTGCAAGTGCTGCAAACAACTACGACTGCAGCTACAACTGCTATTATCGTTACAAATGAATACTGTAAACTGTGTAGATTAGTGATACAACACCATGGCTACCAATAATCACCAAACAATAGTACACCTCTAATATAAACTACATAACTACAATGGTTGTAATAAACCACTAAGATATGAGGCCTACAATCTCTGAAGGACCCGACGAGTCCGACTAACGCAATAAAATGGCACACCAGCCCATGACAAATTATAACTACTAAGCAAGAACGAATCAAATGACACCGGCTTAAGAGCCAAGATAACATAATTTAATTATCAAACCATTTAATGGCTGAATTGGAAGTGGACGGTGAAACCTGATTCCCAGGGATCAAGGGAAAACCAACCACAAATTGGGGTGGAAGGTTAGTTCAACACTGGTGCTGATCACACCAGGGTCGGATGACTCCTGAGACTCTTCACAAGTTGCCACAATTAATTACGGCCAGAATAAACAAAACTACAGTACACTAGTTACAAACAACTAGCAACAATTTAACAATAGGAAATTGAATAAGAAGGCTTGTAACCAACAATATACGTTGTATATATTAAATCATACAAAATAAAATTATGGAGTGAATACAATCGTATCACAACCAGTACCAACAAAACACACTACCAGTGTGCGGATCGATATTCCCTATGATGAACACCAGAAAATTAATAAAAAGTATCAGTCCACAGATGGACCAAAAATGAAAAGAAACATTTCTACCGTAATACGGACATTACCAATACCTTTGCAACAATGAACGCGAATCAACACTGAACACGTGAATAATTACCACCTCTGAGCACTACCTCTACCAAGGAGTGCCACATACGGTTATGTACAGTTAAAAATGATCAACGTCAAGATTAAATTTTATATGTATTATCAAGATCATACTGAATATCAGACAAGTTCTAAGTAGAAGGAGGGCTACCACCATAGGCGTCCCGCCATGTAAAAAAAATGATGATAAGTTCAATATATGTTAAAGACATGTCGCTTACTACTGTGATGACTGTCAATCATGAATGAATGTGTAAATTGAAATAATGGCAAACAACTAAATAGCGCAAGTAAACAAGTACCTAATGTATAAATAAGGGGCATGAGCCTAGGAGACCGGGAACACCGACTCCGATTACCTTTCGAGGTATATTACTAACATAACAATGTCTAAGTTAATATAATTTAACAAGGGAGCTACGGTACATACCGTAAGCATTGTGAATAACAATGATGAATAACTAACAGGCGCCAAATCGCGCACTTGAAATATAAATAACCGCAGTTATAAATAACTAGCACTGAACAATAAGTTACAACAAAAACATTGCTTACCAGCTAAATATCAGAAGTATATACCAGCATGTAATGCTAATCACTAATAGTGACAAATGTTTAGTCCTAATGGACAAGCATAATCTGGTGAAAAATGGCATACCCGTTGTGGATGCAGTACCGTCAAGGAGAATGGTTGGAAAGAAAGAGTCAAATTGTTCAAGCTATCTACAATACACCCAATTAAACGGAACAGGGAACAAATATGAATACCCAAGCATGAGAACTTACCTACGCCGTATCGGGAAGTATAGCTAAGAGGTGATAATGATTAAACCTGGAGGAAAAGATTATGTATAGTACACATGGAAATCAAGATAGGAGAACTGACATTGCTAGCTTAGCACCAATAGTACATCACTAGTTAACAACCCAGTGCTACCTCTAGTGTATTACTAAGGACATGAGTCAAGAGTGCAAAAATAATGTTTCAACCACCTTACCACCCTAATACTAGAACATTAGCACCTACGACAAGATAACCGACATTGCGGACCAATCAACATCAAACTACAACAAGGACATCCATCAAAATGGAGATTGACAATAGAATACTTCACAATAGTCGTGTGATGGACGCTACCAGTTTACTAAACGAGACATGGGACGACCGCACTCCGATAGGAGCATGTGGGCCTGACAGACTTATTTATAAGTTAGTCAGGTAAGTAGTAATGTATCAGTATGGTACCCCATGCATGTAGACTAGTAATGTTAGGAACACGAGAAGTAGTCAACTCCGTACTACGGACAGTGATGCAAATCACATCAAAGATGGACGAGAAGACCCGCAGTTAACCAACGATTTAGAAGAACCAGGAACCTACAACACAGAGTAGCAGACGATACACAGTGAAGAACAAGAAGACCCTTCGAAGATGACGACACTGACAACAGAAACAGGAAACCCACTGTATAGACGAATAATACGTAGAACCCTCATAAGGATCACGTAAGTTTCTGCAATCTAGAGGAATCTACCAAATGATGTGAACTTAAACACGTCACTACGCAATAATGGAAAAACAAAGCTAGCACACTAGCAGATGATTTAACAAGAACATAAACGTTATAATGACTAACAAACCGTCGAATCAACTGAAATGTGATGCGCGCGGAAGCGACAAACACGAACACCTATCAATAATAAATACGTAGGCGAACATAGACGAGTAAAACTCGCAGAGAATAATGTGAAATGGAAGATGAAGTTGCAGAACTCTAATATGAGCGCAACATATAGATTCCCCTTGCAGGAAGTAAGAAGAACCATACAAACGTTGATGCAAACCCGACACACGGGAAGATATAATATATATCAACACGAAGCAAGTATCAAAGAACTACAACAATGTGTTACTCTGGAACAAAACCACCAGGAGACACAGATGACAATCCTTATCTAAATAGACATGAAGGCTACTGCGTCAAGTACAAAAGGGCACCAAGTACTAATAACAGCCTATGTCATATGACACCTCAAGCTAGGAATCAGTAAGAGAAAATACACGCATGTGTGCTAGTAATCCAAACAATGAGATATAAAGAAAAAGAAAAGAGTCAAACCAAGCCTATGTGGTTTGCACCTCTGTGCGGAGCGAGTGGGCCCATTAAAACGAATGCGGAAGAGAACACAAACACGTGCCTCACCCTTTACATGTTTTGGAGCCCGGAGGGGCTAGAGTCATACCCGTCTCTCCAATATGAGAATAATCTACTACAAAGGTGGGAGATACCACACAAGAGAGACCTCCGCCTTACTCCCTCTCGTGCTCTACCGGTTGAGCCGTGGTCTCTATGAGAGCCAAGTATCCAGCGCTCCTTGTGGAGCGGCTATTGAATACTTGTGGGGTACGGGGGTGTAACCCTTTTTAAGGGGGGTAGAGCCTCTTGGCTACGCACATGGTTTCACTGAATTGTGTTGTTTCATATGCGGGGCATACAGTGGTTTGTTGGTATGTTTGTTGGTATGCGAGGCATACGATGTTTGTTGCTTGTTGTTTCGAATGCGAGGCATACAGTGAACTGGTAGTATGCGGGGCATACGTTGTTTTTCGCTATTTGTTTGGTCATTTTGTTGGTGTTGTTAGGTACGCGGGGCGTACTTTGTTAATTGTTTGCGTGTACTGTGCATTTGTATGTATGTGTCTTATGAAGTACTTGTTTGGAACGATGTGGTTACATCCATATGTGTAGTACTTTTTATGATATTTGTGATATGCATATTCATATTATCTTATATTGATTACATATGGTATCACCTAGATACGAAATGAATCATTAGTTACAGAATGTGGAATGATGATATAGTATGGACACCTCGGGGAGGCTGTCTGGGTTAGTAGAACTGATAGGAAATGATGGTGCTGATGGATCGCCTATATCCATATATGTTTGAACTAATGCCACAGATGATGGCTATGTGCTGTATAAGTACAATACGACGTGAGTAAATGATATATCACATAGATATACATTGTGGGATTATATGGGTAGTTATTAATACACCTATTTAAGTAAAGCGACTTCGGGACGAAGTCTTTTTAAGGGGGTAGATTGAAATACCTCTACTCAATTAAACATGATTTAAACAAATAATTAATTACATTAAGGCATGTAACAACTTGTGAACGAATGAACAATTAAATTTTGTACGAGCATATACACGTCCGAAAATAGGACGACGTTACACATTAATACGGTCAGGTACATACATATGTACATATACACAACGTTACAATATTATAACGTTGTACATATAACTAGTAACGCGACATGATGATATAGTCGCATTGGTACATATGACCGAAAACATATAGCTAAAACACGACAAATAAAATAGTCGTATCCGTATATAAGTATAATCAATAACGTGACATAACAAAAAAACCCGCATATATATATGTACACATAACTAGTAACGCGACATTTTAATACCGTCGCAGATATACAAGAAATAGGCATAAACATGCTGATACAAAAGAAAAAGAAAAAAAAAAGCAAACATGCTCTAGCCGGGATTCGAACCCGAGACCTTTCGTACAATTCCCGAAACCTTAACCGGTTGAGCTGTGCTCAAATTCGGTATTATACTCCAACGAATTATAACAAGTAGCAAAGCTACTCACTTATTCCACATTGAACTACTACTTTACTACCAATACTACCTATTGGCAGATCGACAAGGGCCACCACCTACTACTCAGCCCATGACATACATATATATACGTATTATATGCTATGGCCACTTTACATTTTTTTTCTACGGTACTACTACTACCTACCGCACTACTACTACTTATATTCCTAACCCATTTGAACCGACAACCACAACCACTGCAAGCTCAAATAATATTGTGACATGGGGAACTTCCCACCTTGACCACACTACTAACCCATACCTACTACCACTCTCCAAACCGATTTATTTTTCTTCTTCTCGGTACAATACTCTCCTTCATCCCACGTAAATCCAAGCTTACTCCATGCTACTCCATAACCGAGAGCATCTCCCAGTTCCTTCCTTGCTGCTCCACCGGAACCGAGATGCCCAACTTCCTGTTGTTTTCCAGAACCGAGAGAAGTTCTCAACCTCCAGCACAACCGCTCGAGCCATAGAACGGAGGACAATATTCCCAGTTTCTTCTTCCTGTTGTTTTCCAGAACCGTGAACAGGCATTCATCTTCCACGACTGCTACCTCTTTCTCTGTCGGTGTCTTTCTCCTTCTCAATGCGAGACGTCCCAGCCTTTCCTTGCAGTTGCAGAACTGAGAATGGCACCCAGCTTCTAGCACCAGTCACTTGAACCACAGGTAATGGCTTAGACCATTTCTGTGCCAATCTTCTTCCTCTCTTCCGGTAACAACCCATTCCACTATAAGCTCCTTTCTCTGTTTCCTTTACGCGAGAAAAAAAAACCAGAAGAGACCACTGCTTTCTTCCTCATTTTTCCGGTGACATTACTAGCTGGTTTTGAGCTTCTCTTCTTGTTTTCGTCACGTACAACAGAGGGAGTTTCCCCGCTTGTTCACTACTACTTTGACATGCAAACAGAGGGAGTTCTCAGCCTTTTTATGAGCCTCTTCTTCCTGTCGTTTTCACGTATAAAAACAGAGAGGTAAGTTCCCGCTCAACCTTGCTCCATTACGAACAAAACAGAGGAAATACCATTGCCTTCCTTCCTTGATCTACCGGTAAAATTACCAACTCTACTAAGCTCCTTCTTCTTGTTTGTTTTCACATCCAAAAAGCAGAGGAAAAAAAACCGCACAGACTTACGTATCAACCAGAACCGAGCAAACCGTGACATTCTCGCTGCTTTGCTCATTCTCCTACCGGTTGGTTGCGCTGAAACAATGGTGGATTAACACCCTGATTCTTATCACTAAAACCAGGTGCAAACACCCTTGCGTGACCGCGCTTTCAGTAAGGTAAAACCTCCTCTATTTCCTCCTTGTTCTACGGTTACACAGGTTAGTACATGTAGCAGTTTTCCCAGCTTTTCTAACCTTTCTCGGCCTTCTTCACGAACAAAACCAGAGCAGCTCACCATCTCCATTTTCTACCCAGCAAACGAGCTAAGTTGGTGTGTGAAGTGGGGGGAATTATCGCCTAAAAACAGAAGAAGAAAAGGGAAGTATTATACTAGTAGAACTAAGGTGAGACTCTCCATGAAACTGGCCTATTCTACCTTCTTCATTTCGTTAAGTTCTCCAGCTTCCCTGAGCTCCTTCCTTGTTTTTCTCTTCATGTAGAAACCTTAGGGAAATGCGAAGCTTGAAGAAGGAAACAAACCCACGTAAACCCCTTGCTTTAGCAAGCTCTCGGTAAGAGGAAAATTCATTCCTTTCTCCTTGCATTACCGAGTACATGTGCTGGTTTAAACACCAGTTTTAACATACACTCTTGCTCACTGAAAACAGGCGTGGAACAAGCCTTGAAACCAGCTCTAAACTAAGGTAAATAGCGTGTACTTTCCAAACGTAAAACAACCTATAGTAGCCTTGTGTACATGGCTAATATGTGTGTGTGCTTTTTTCTACCTGAAAGGCTGCTTGCAAACCCATGGAGAACTCCATGCGCAAACCGTGGGAAAATAGTCCCAAATACACCATACCAAAGTGAGTGTTCATACTCCTAATGGCATATTATTAAGTTCATATGATTAAAGCTTCAAAAAAACTGAATTGGACCCCATGTTTAAATAGGCCGAGAGTTACAAGGAGGCGTTGGAGTGTTTGGAAGCTTGGGAAAATCAAGCTAGGTGAGAAATACTCACCTTATGTTATGATATGGCTTTTAAGAAATTTTATTACATGGATGGACTAGCCGTGGGGTGTATGTGTATTGAATAACTTGGTTATGTATTAAAATGCTTAATAACATTTTTGGTTGGTTAGTTGGTGTGTTGGTGACCTATAAGGTCAAGGAAATTAACTATGGGTCAAAAACATGACTTATAAAAATATTAGAGTATATATGATGAAAACCGAGACCAAACATGGTCTTAAATGACTAAACTATGTATTATAATGATTTATAACATTTTTAGTTGAAAATGTAAGGTTTAGATGACATAATATGTCATAAATATTAATTAAATGATTTTAGGGAACATTTAAGAAAAACCATAGGATAAACCGTAATCAATATGGTTTTTATAACATTTATGTGTAATTATATCCTATGTAATAAGGCCAAACATTTTAGGCCATTTAATTTAATTGTTATATTAAGCTAAAAATGAATTTAAAAATAAATTTAGAACAAAAATAAATATTACCGAAATAGTTTGGACTGATTTGCAATTTAGGTAAAAATTTAGAGGTTGGATGTTAATGAAGCCGAAAACTATATATTAAAAGAGTTATTTTATGTATTATGTAAAATTTAATAAAGTTTTGAGACAAAAATGTAATTTATGAAAACTATAGGGGTCAAACTGTAATTATACAAACTTCTGGTCAAACTGGAAAGTATTGGGTCAACATGGACCATATTAGGAGGTTTGACCAAATTTAATGTCATGAATAATTAATTTATGAACTTAAGTTAACATTATAAGTGGAATGTTTAATTTATAAAACTTATGGGGGTATAAAACGTACATACCGAAAAGTAGAGGTGTAGTTTGGTTGATATGATGGTTTATATCCTAAGTATAAAATTTAGGAATTTTTGGAAGTATATAAAAGGCTATATTGATAAAAGTGTATACTATATGGTTTTTGTGACATGTGAAAGTATATAACATAAAATGGGGTCAAAATGTAAACAAGGAAAATTATGTGTGGAAGGAAAGGGATTTCAAAAACAGAAGGGGCTGTTTGAAATAAACATAATAAAACTATTGGTTTATGAGTAACAAATACTAAATTATATAGTATAACCTATATGTAAACTCGTTATAATATATGTGGCCAATGTGTAAATAGGGGAAATAATGTTGCTGGGAAAGAAATATGCCAAACCACTAAGGTCTGTTCGGTATTATGGAAAGGAATAAAATATGAAAACTATATGTTATAAATAATGTAATGTTTGGAGAGATATAACAGTTGTGAATAAACATTATGAGATTGTAGCGAAGTGGTGATATTTAGAAAGTGTGGGTATTGAAAAGTGAATGAAATATAAACTATACGCCTTCTCGGCAATTATAAAGAATTTTATAAACTATAAGTTATGTTTTGTTATAAGGTTTTAAGGTTATAAAATATGATGCTTATAACATGGTATAATAATGTATGGTTAAGTTGTAATTAATGAAAATTATGGGGAATGAAGAATTAATAATTGTATAACATGTATGCCTTACGGCAAATATAAATATATATGGGTTAAAAACTATATACTATTACCGCATGAATATCATGCAAGAAATGAAATTGTAAACTATAGTATACAATGACATAAATACTATGGTTAGTATATGATGTTGTAATGGTTAAATAAACCTTGCATAAGGAATAACATATACATAATATAAGTTTCCGATTTCATTAAGAATCAATGTACATATATACATATATGCAAACCGGCACAAATAACATGCATATATATTATGGTTTACGAACCATATAATAATAATAATGAATATTAACTTGTTGAATATATACTACAAAGTCATAAGGTTTTAAATAAATGCAATTGGTTACATAATTGGGAAGTTGTATAATATAAGGTATATTAAAGAATGGTAATATACTATGTCATCTAAACTAACGTTGCATGGAACGCATACAACTATAGGTTATAAATTATAACCGTGCATGCAACTATAGGTTATAACATATACCATGCATGCGTAATGACATTTGAATTAATTATACGAGAACAGACGAATTCGTATTAAGTGTAACGCTTATAAATATGACGGGATGGGAAAGTACAATACTTACGTTTGAAACCGTTAACCATGACGTTCGAATAAAAACCGACGTCTATGTTAAACCGAATATTAATACTTAATACAAGTAAGAAATTTTTAAGATAACTATACGTTAACTAGTAACAGTTGAAAGTCTGGGGGCGTCGTACCGGGATTACAGACATTATTCGGAAATACCGAATCATACTGTCATGTGGATTGACATATAGCGTTCTTCGTATTGTTAGATCGCCTGTTATACGTGCGCGCTCGAGAAAGCTTAGTGGTCTACACTGCGCGACCTCGACACGGTGTACGGTATGTAAAGGGGTTTGATCCGAGTTGTCCTGAGGAATTCCTCGGGCTTGGATTTGTTTGATAAGTAACTTGTGTGAATGTATGTATGTGATTTATGTGTGTGATGAGTAGCTATGTTTACTGCATTATTTATTTATGCACGAACGTCCTATGGGACTAATACTGCGTCGACTATAGATCGACTTATACAAAACTACATATGCGAAATGTGTGATTGTGACCACCGTTACCTGACCTAATACGCTAAGTATTACAACTATGTAGTTAAAACCTAAGTAAAACACTTAGGAACGGTAAACGACATTGTCGGTCTCTAGAGCTTTGGCTCGAACGTGAATACTACCTAGAATAATTCTAGGCATGCGTAAGACCCATAGGGCAGCCAACAAATTAAGTGATGTACTCCATAACTATAACTGTAACTGACTATCTAACTAACGAAGTTAACAGTGGAGTGTGAATGAATGTGATGATGTACCTTAATCCAGACAGTCACTTGCTGCTGGTCGCGCGTAGAGATCTCTTGGGTTATCACGTATCGGGTTTACCCTAGTTAATCCTGAATGAACCTAGATAGATCGTCAGGCGGAGTGTGCTACCGTTGGCACCAAGCCCTTGGCCACCTAAATGGACGCCTTTACAAAGGCAAAGTGAAATAGTCCCGGAGTCTTCGGATGATCAGGGCAGTGAGCACCTTGTGTGTACGTGGGACTACTGTCCAAGTGAGTATATTTCGGGTTGACCTAATTGTCGCCCGACAGTGCTAACCAAATCAAATGATATGTGAGGGCCCGGGGGGCCGAATGTTGTACTACGTGATGATGTTAACATACGACATATGAGTTACCAATGCTATCGTATTGTATGATGTGTGACTGTGCTGTGTAGGTTTATAAATGACTGTTTGGATTTGATGAATGGTTATATAATCATGCATGTTGTTACAGTACTTATTATATCTATAAAATGGTAAAGCATGAAATCAATCTAATATCAAGATGGTTAAAAATGACAAGTGACCAATAGGGTCCAGGCCCGGCATACTCAGCGTCTATCGCTGAGACTACACTTATTGTGCAGGTTGTTGATCTTCGTTGAAGCCGAAGTGCGGGAACAGGGTAGATAGGATTACTTCAATTATTGCGTAGGAATTTATTATATAACGATTTCAGTCTGTGGATGTATGACGGTAAAGTTGTATTTATCTGGGATTTGAATAGATGCTCACTTGTCGACTATTATGGATGTGGACTTAGTATGATGTATAGGATATCTCGTTGTCACAGCGGTTTAGTAGTGATGTGTATTTTAGTTGTTGGATTTAGTTCTGCTTCGTTACTCGCATGGGCGGGTAACGGCAGGTGACACCCGAGTGAGTATTACTGTTGTTACTTATTCTTCCGCTGTAAGACGCTTTATTTATCTGTTAACGTGAGTGACTATTACGCATTTGTTTATGAGGGGTGTTACACTTTCCCCCTTGGTTTTCTTGATTGATTCTCGGCCAAGAACCTTAGTTCTCTTGCCAATCTTTTAATCAACATCAAAATAATCTAATGAGTACTAAACAACATGCCTAAACTCGTAGAATTTAATCTTAGGTTAAAAGAGTGTTTTAAGGCATTAAAGTGGATGATTACCTTGGAGTCTCAAGATAGACTTTGGTAATGAATCAAGGAGGACCTCCACTAGTTCCTTGGAGATTAAAACAAGCTAGTTCAAGAAGTAAAACAAGACCACATGAGAAAACAATTTCGGTAATGAACAAAAGTGAAGGAAACTTTATTTTTCTTCCACTTTCCTTACCTTGAATGAAAGGAGATGAGATGGAGCTCTTAGAACTGAATTTTCCCTCTTCATTGGAGTTTTTCCATGGCATCAAACTTGAGCTTTTGAAGTTTGTAAAAGATAGAATTAAAGGGCTTGCTCCAACTAAGAATAATCTAAGCTTAGTTTTTTATTTGGAGCAATATTGTGTATTTGGTGAGCAAGTGAAGATGGAAGGGAGTGGAGGCTGCAACTTATGGTTTTGGAGCAGGGGGAAGAAGAATAATACAGTGGGGAAAGGAAGAAATGAAGAAGAGAGGAGAGAGAAGAGGTAAAGTAAGATATTTGCTTTAATAAGGTAAATTGTCTTTTTCACTTTACTTCCTTCTCTTTTATTATTTTTCTGAAGCCCATGGTGACTCATCACCTTCAAAACTGGGCCCCCTCTCATCCCCTTATATATTTAGGTGTTGTTTGACCATTGACCACATAAGAAAGTCATTTGACTTATTTTGGGCACTATTTGGATACTATTCATAACTAGTGCACAAATTTGTGAAATTTTTTATTTCTCATTGATTTAGGCTTCCTAATGTGATACTTAGTAGTACACATGTTGATTAAGGTGTAATAATGGTCATCTAGCCACTCAAAACCCCTTTCGAAGACAATTTTTCAAAAATGTGCTTTAAGAAGTCTTAAAGCACAATTTGTGTTTTAACTTGTTTTTGAGTTTGGTTTTCTTTGTTAATTGATTTAAAATGTCATAAGCATGTTAATAAGGTCTAGGAATGACCTTTGGGTCCTAATCAAGGTTACACCAAGTCTAGAGCAAGTATTTGCTTAAATTGACTTTATCGTGTTTTCTTGTGTTTTCTTTGGTTTAAATTGTCTACCAATGTTTCTAGGGCATGTCTTAGCCTTATTACATCATAATTTATGTTTACTTTTCATACTTAGGTTTGGGGTATTTCATAATTAAGGATTAAAACGCTGCACCTTACTAAGAGGCGGTGATTAGGTCATTAAGGAGAGTACGATATAAATTACTCCTATCAATTATTATGATATACGCTGGTCACTGCAAATGGTTTATTTTGATATATTAAAAGCTAAGAAATAATCCTAGAAAGTAATAAATCAACAGAACGTTGGGTTGCAAAAATCCCGGTCGTAGTAGTATAGCAATATTGAAGCGACCAGGTGTCAATCCACAGGACTTGAAGTAAATAAGTCTAGCCTAAGACAATCGTTAATTAAAAAGGGGTTGTTTTGGTTTTGGAGTTTATAACAGACAAGAAAATAAATAGTAGATAAATTAAAGTGATAGATAGAGAGTGTGAACGGTACTCTAGGTTCAGGGAGTTGTTTCACTAGCTAGGTTCTGCATATTCTACTACTTAAACGGAGACTTGGATCGGCTTGTAATTCTCAATTATCTATTCTGTATTAAGTCCTAATTCCAGATAGCTCGTCTAGACAGGGCAAGTAGTTCTAGTCTAGAATTAACAAATATATCTAGATGGTTTTATCGCACAGAATTACTAGTCTGGTTTGGTCCGGACTAAAGCTCCTAATGACTAATGTAATCTATCCGATTGCAATTATCACAGGTAACAGGTTAATAGGACCGTCAATGCTAATCACCTTATCTGATCATAACATGATTCAAGGGCTTATAATAAATTCATGACGTTTATTAAAAGCACTTAAAAGCATTAACCTGAACAATCTAAATAGTCTCAATAAAGTAGTAAAATAATGCAGAGTTTAACTAATTACAACATCCCTTCCCCCAGAGTATCTCCTCTTAGCTAGACATAGTAATTAAAATCATAAATGAGAGAGAGTTGAGAGAAATTATCTGTTACGAAGATCTTCTCGCTCGCTCCGCCCTTTGTCCTTGCGCTATGCTGGCTGAGAGGTTGGATTTGGTGACAATGAAGTGAACTTGGTGAAATGGGGTGAAAGTGGAAATTTTGGGCGAGTTTGTGAGGCATATGGATGATTTGGGTCAGACGTAGATCCGGACGCAATGTTTTGGGTGAGTCCAGATCCGGACGGTGATCCGGACGCGGCTAAATGTTGTGTGTGAAGGCGGGCTGTGTGTGTAAACGAGCGATGAAGGTTATGGAGGCAGATTGATGAATGGAGATGGAACGAGTCGTGAACGAGAGGGTTAGTAGAGAGGGAGAGAATGAGTTAGACTGTCAAGTCTGGTACGAATTGAAATGAAGGCTGAGTGAAGGTTTAAATA
The DNA here is from genome assembly GCA_023374045.1 of Limonium bicolor. Classification (NCBI taxonomy): domain Eukaryota; kingdom Viridiplantae; phylum Streptophyta; class Magnoliopsida; order Caryophyllales; family Plumbaginaceae; genus Limonium; species Limonium bicolor. Next base: position 197,495,142 of record CM041779.1, on the reverse strand, counting down.
GGCTTAGAAATAAACATAGGTTAGTGGAAGTTAGGTACGAGCATGGGCATAGGCTTAACATATTGAGTATGGGTGTATGTTAATTAATGATGTGGTATGGGCTAAACCGCTGCTCGGCTATAATTGCGCCGAAAGCCCGATTATCAGCATGATGTGTTTTTATTTTTCATTTCTGTGTGAGTCCGGATCTGTGTCCGGATCCGGACGTGAGACAGCGGTTTTAGATCTGAAACTCGGGTTATGTCCGGATCGATGTCTGGATCCGGACAAGACACAGAACTTCTGGATCTGGAATTTGGGTCACGTCCGGCTTGCGTCCGGATCCGGACGTGTCTGTTGATGGTCGTCCGGATTTGCGTCCGGCTGAGTTTGGCCGGACGTGGCCAAATTTTGTCTCTTTTTCCGGTTTTGTTCTCCGTTTGTTGCGTTGTAATCCTTATGTCGTAAAATCATCATTGCCCTGGGTTTTTCCTATATTTAACACATAAAATGCATCAGTTCATATCAAAACATCAATCTTAGAAAAAACACATAATAAGTGGGAAACATTGCCTGAATTGTTACAGATTATACGGTAATTAGACCCTAAAAAGCCTATATGTTTCACACTTATCAACTTCCTCACACTTAAACTTTTGCTTGTCCTCAAGCAAATAAGGAATAAGAATATCTCTAAAACCGTGAAATAATCTCAAGATCAAACAAGTGCATGGTGAAATCAAACAAAGCGATAGATGAAAGAATAATCTTGCTCTTTAGAGGTAAGTTTTCACAAACAGTGAAAGAAGAACAATTTTGTAAAAGCATTGAGAAACTAGATTGTAGAAAACAAGTTAGCTTAGCTTGGGACTTTCCACCAATTTTCATTCCTCTAACCTTTGGATGACAAGGGGTGTGAAGTAATGCCTTATTCCGCAATACCTTTGAACACCACGTACTCATGATCAAAAGAATAAATTTAACTGCAATTATCTCTTTTGTAAGCGAAGGCATTCATCTTCAAGAATTATGTATAAAACAAACTAATATTTGAGATCTTGCAGAGTTATTCCGTAACCCAGACTTTTCTCTCTATCCTTGAGATGGTGTTGGGCCAACTATCCCAGATCCCGAGACCTTAGGTAGATAGGTGTTAAGGCACCCTTAAGACTTAATAACCGGATAGACGAGGCCTGATTCTGTTAGGAAAAAAATTTTTGATCAGTGGAGTACCTTGCCTTATCCTTTTCATTCCAAACATTCACTTCATTTCCAAAATCCCAAGCTAAAATAATCTGGTTTCCACAACTAGCCAATCTATCAGATTTCAGTGAAAAGAGAGTATTTTTAAATAAAACTATTTATACAAACCTCATCAAGCAAAAAGATTCCTACGGTTTTCACTTGGTTTAATTTCACCCAGTGTGCACAGGCATTAGAGCAGCAAAAAGCAAGTGTGGCATTAAAGAACAACTAGCATGTTTTCAGGGAAAGGTCTTTCCTTCCCCACACTTAAAAGGAGCAATGTCCTCATTGGTCATAAAATAAAAGCAGGTAAAAGAGCTTTCAAAACATGCTATACTCATAATAGATGCATGTGCAATAATTAAACCTCAACGCAAGCAAAAGCGGAACATCAATAAGTTAAAGTAGGAACTAAGACTCCCCTGGTGTCCTAGATTGAGGAAGATATTCTTCCTCACACTTGCAGTTTTGCATGGGTCGAGATATTCCTCATGAGTCACAGACAGTATGCGTTTTGTGCAGAGTAAAAGTTGCTAGTTTTCCACTGGCATGTACAACCACAGAATAAAGTGCATTAACTCGAACGACAGGGAATATTTGAATCATATGAATAATATTTAGAGAAAGAATACTCCCCATAATTCAAGCTTAGCAGACGTTCGCAAGTAGTGTGGTTCCATTTCCTGTACTTATAGCCGTTTGTTTCGTAGTAGAGGTGACATGTAAATTTAACATTTAAGAACGTTGCACTGCTTAGAGAAACAGGAAATTGAGCATTTCAGAATTAAAACACTGCCAAATATAACCATTACCACTTCACCTGTAGTCTCGTGTTTTACCATTAGTTTAAACAAACAAAAGTAAAGCAAGTCAAAGAAAAAGAAAAGTACAGAAAAACAAACAAAATAAAAGAAAGCAGTAAAGATATGATGGCTATCACTGAGGCGGTTGTGGCGGGGCGCCCGAGCCCATCTGGGCAAGGAGCATCTGCAGGAGCTGGCTAGTCTGGGCCTGCTGAGCTGATGAGTCGGCCATGAACCGGGCTACCTCGCTCTGCCGAGCAGATGCCTCTGCCATGAACTGAGCGGCCTCTCTCTGAAAGGCATCACTGCGCTCCATGCGCTGGGTGATCAGATTCTGGGTGTCTCGGAGAGTATTCTGCTCTGTCTGGAGGTGCTCCTGAGTCTGGCGGATGTCATATATGTGTCCCTCCATGCGCACCTGGCGCTGCTGTACATCCCCGACCTGCTGCTCCATACCGCCGAAGCGCTGCTCCATACCCCCAAAGCGCTGCTCCATCCTCTGCTGCTGCTGGAGAATGGAGTCCATCATGGTCTGCATCTCTGGCGGGATGCTCATCACTGGGGGCGTAGGAGGTGCCACGGTAGCAGTAGGCGCCGGAGTAGAGCTGGAACTCACAGAGGTGCCTGTGGACCCTAGACCTGAGCTGCCCTTCACCCAGCTGCCATCATCAAGACAAACGAAGCCCCATCTCCTGAAGGTCCTGACGGAGATGGGTGTCTCCCCCTCCCTCATCTCAATACCGGTGAAGATCTCCTCGGGGAGGGTGGAGGTAAGAAGATGCTAAATAAAGATGGGAAAGATGGGGGTGATCTTCTTCTTCTTCGTCTTTTGATAAGTCACCACCTTGTGTAGCTGTTTGAACATCACGAAGGGGAGTGAGAGCTGCTGAGAAGGTGGATGTGGGGCGACGAGGAGGTAATCGAGGAGAACACAGTCCTCGTCAGAAGCATTATTTCCGGCATGAGGCCGGATCTGATGACTGAGGATCTCTACAAGGGTCCTCTAGGAAGGGAGGGGAGGATAGCATAGGGGAGCACGGTCTTATTTTCCTCACCCCATCGGCGAGTAGTACTCCCGACTGCTTGTAACCACCTAGACTTACTCTGCCTAAGCTCATCCTCCGTAAAATCTAAATGTGTCGCCGCATTATCCGGGAGGAGTAAAAGAATACCAAAGGTCTCAGGGGTTACCTCCACTGGGAACTGGCGCACGTAGGAGGTGATACTGTTTGTCGTGTCTGATGCCACAGCATTGGCATAGAATTCCCGTACCACCTCCAGAGAGAAGACACCCTCGCCTATGCGCAAGATGCTTCTGGCGCCCAAACCCTCAAATATGTTTGTAAGACCAGTGGCAGCTGATGCCTCTGCGGTGATGCGCCGCTCGATGACGAAGGACCCACCCTGCTCATACCAGGCCCGGGCGGTAGCAGATATGAAGCCATCAGGTCGGAGTGGGGTGGAGGCTGGCTCTGACTGGTCGTCAGGGCGTGGGTTCCTCGAAGAAGACCCCGTGCGTGTAGCACCTCCTTCTCTAGTTCGAGCCATCTAAACGATAAACAATTGCAGTAGGAAACCTAATCAGCAAGAAAAGAGAAGCAAAAGACACACCAATACCCGAAACCGATCGAGAAACATGTTCTATTTGAACATATTCTTGCACATAGTTAATCTATGAGAACCAAAGCATTAAAACATCCAAACATGGCAAATAATAACATTAAACAGTAGAAAATTAACCTAGAAAACAATTGCAAAAAAATTGAAAAATTTGAACATGTCCGGATCTACGTCCGGGTCAACTTAGCCGGACGTAGATCCGGACGCACCTGTAAACCATAAATATCGCGCCGCGAACACACACTTCCGAATTTCACACAAATTCAACCTAAAATCTCACAAATCTCACAGTTACCCACTGTTTCGCATCTCAACAATAAATCAACACCACAAACCACATACTAACTACTCAATCTACTGTTAATCGACAGATATTGAATCTAAAGTGCTAAAATCGAAAAACCTATTTCGACAATGGGTTTCTGTTCGACTTTGGGGAAAACTTCGACGGAGTTCGGGCTGGGTGGTGCGGTTTGCGGCGCGGTGGTGTTTGGTGGTCGCCGGCGAGAGTGATAGTGGTGGTGTTTGGTTGTGGTGGCGATAATGGAAGGGTGTATTCTGGTGCGTTTGGGCATGCGACAGAGTCGAAGGAAGAAAAGAAAGAAGAAAGAAGGAAAGAAAGAAAGAAAAGTGCGAACGGCGTGCAATTAAGTCATGTCCGGATCCGGACGTGGCTAGGTTTTTGTGACTGGATTTGCGTCCGGCTAAGTTTAGCCAGACGCGTTGAAGCTTCTTTTTTTTATATATTAAATTAAATTAAAAACCACTAATCTAAAACACCTCAATTATTTTAAATAAAAATTTAAAAAGGAAACATTACCAAAAATAATCAAACAAAAATAAAACAAACACAAGAAATGCAGAATTGAAATAGCAAGAGTGTTAAAGGACTCCCTGATCCGTGGTGAACACTGCCATGATATTTCCCCACACTTGAGTTCAGTTTAGCATTAGAGTGAAGTACCTGAAAGATTAAATCTGCAAAACCAGGAGAACTCAAGTGGGCCCAGGCAAAGTTATTTATTGAAATAGGGGAGTCGGGTCTCTTGCAGTAAAATAGTAAAAATTCTCAAGAGATTAAAAGAAAATTATATCAAGTAATAGGAAGGTGTAAAAGAGATACAAACCGGTGGGTTGCCTCCCACCCAGCTGGCCGGAGTTAAAGTCTCTGGCTAGACTTTGCAGATAGTATCAAGGAGGCCGCCACAGCAGCTAGCAAATGCTTTCTTCAGTCTGAAATACCATTGCGAGCGCGGCTTCTTTGATGATTTTGGAGGGGGTGCGGCAGTACAAATAGCAGAAACAGAAACAGAAGTAATGGAATAAGAGCTTTCAATCAAGGATACACCTGGTGCAGGAGGCTGAGAAAAGGTATCGCCTAGGTATTTCTTCAGTCGAGCACCATTCACTTTGAATACCTCTCCTGACTTGTTTTCTAGCTCGTAGGCACCATAAGTAGTGATCCCCACAACTTTGAATGGACCTGCCCAATGGGATTTCAACTTGCCAGGAAAAAGGCGTAGCCTGGAACACCAGATCCCCTACTCTAAATTCTCGCTTCTGTATCATTTGATCATGGATTCTCTTTGTGCGCTCCTTGTAAATTCTGGAGCTGTCATAGGCTTGTTCTCTTAATTCTTTGAGTTCAGACAGCTGAAATTTTCTTTCGTCTCCTGTAGCATGTAGGTCAAAATTCAGGGCCTTCAATGCCCAATAAGCTTTATGTTCTAATTCTACTGGAAGATGGCAGGCTTTTCCATACACGAGCTTGAACGGAGACATCCCTATAGGAGTCTTAAAAGCAGTCCGATATGCCCACAGAGCGTCATCCAGTTTGATTGACCAATCCTTCCTTGATGCATTAACAGTCTTTTGCAAGATCCATTTTAGCTCACGATTGGTCACTTCGGCCTGACCATTAGTTTGGGGGTGGTAAGGTAATGCCACCTTGTGGGTCACCCCATATTTAGTCATCAAGGAGTCGTAGGCTCGGTTGCAGAAGTGAGAGCCACCATCACTGATAATTGCCCTGGGCACCCCGAATCTGGTGAATATGTGTTTCTTCAAAAATTTCACCACTGTCTTAGCATCAGTAGTGTGGCATGGAATAGCTTCTACCCACTTCGAGACATAGTCCACTGCTACTAGGATATATTGGTTTCCATGGGATGAAGGGAAAGGGCCCGTGAAATCTATGCCCCAAACATCAAAAAGTTCTACATCAAGAATACCTTGCTGAGGCATCTCATGCCTTCTAGAGATGTTACCCATCCTCTGACAGGGGTCACAATGGGAACAGAAGTGGTGGACATCCTTATGTAGAGTGGGCCAAAAGAATCCACACTCTAATATCTTCGCAGTTGTTCTAGTAAAACCATGATGACCACCCGCCTCTTTAACATGACAGAATTCTATTACACTCTGGATCTCCTCATCTGGAAGGCATCGCCTTATCAAACCATCAGCACAGATCCTAAACAGATAGGGATCCTCCCAGATATAGTGGCGGGCTTTTGATAAGAATTTCTTTTTCTGGTTGTAGCTGTAATCGTGAGGAATCAACCCAAAAGCAAGAAAGTTCACCAAATCCGCATACCAAAGTTCTTTCACCTTTCCAATCATGAACACCGTCTCATCAGGAATGAACTCGTTGATTGGGATTCCATCATCTGGGATGTCAAGCCTAGACAGGTGATCAGCAACTCCGTTCTGCTTCCCCTTTTTATCCACAACTTCCAAATTAAATTCTTGGAGAAGCAATATCCACCTCAGAAGTCTTGGTTTCGATTCATTTTTCTGGAAAAGATACTTGAGAGCCGAATGATCAGTGTGGACAATCACCTTGCTTCCTAGCAGACATGGTTGAAACTTATCCAACGCGAATACCACAGCTAGCAGCTCCTTCTCTGTAGTAGTATAATTTTTCTACGCGTCTATCAAGGTCTTGCTAGCATAGGTGATTACTCTCAGCATCTTATCTTTCTTCTGACATAATGCGGTGCCAAGAGCATAGTCGCTCGCATCCATCATGATCTCAAACGGCTTTGACCAATCTGGTGGGACCACAATTGGAGCTGAGCAGAGCTTATCTTTGATGGTCTGAAAGGCTGTCAAGCACTCCTTAGTGAATTGGAATTTGACATCCTTCTAAAGCAAATCTGACAGGGGCTTAGCAATCTTTGAGAAGTCCTGAATAAATCTCCTGTAGAACCCTGCATGACCAAGGAATGATCTGACATCCTTCACTATAGTCGGTGGGGGAAGCTTCTCTATCACCTCCACCTTAGCTTTATCGACCTGAATGCCCTCTTTAGAAACCTTGTGACCCAGTACAATACCTTCCCGTACCATAAAATGGCACTTCTCCCAGTTCAGTACCAGGTTCGTTTCCTTACATCTCCCCAATATCTTATCCAACTGCTCCAGGCACACCTCGAAACTCTGTCCATAGACTAAAAAGTCATCCATAAAAACTTCAATGCTCTTCTCAATGAAGTCATTGAAGATGGCTATCATACATCTCTGGAATCTCGCTGGAGCATTACAGAGGCCAAAAGGCATCCTCCTATATGCGAATGCCTCATATGGACAGGAAAAGGTCGTCTTCTCTTGATCTTCTGAAGCAATAGGAATCTGGAAGTAACCACTATAGCCATCGAGGAAGCAGTAAAACTCTTGACCAGCCAACCGCTCCAGCATTTGATCTATGAATGGGAGTGGAAAAAATTCTTTCCTGGTGGCATTGTTGAGGCGGCGGTAGTCGATACACATTCTCCAACCTGTCGTCTGCCTTTGGGGAACCATCTCCCCCTTCTCATTGGGAACTGCCACGATCCCTCCTTTCTTTGGGACAACCTGGACTGGAGACACCCACTGACTGTCAGATATCGGGTTGATAATGCCTGCATCAAGAAGCTTCAGCACTTCAGCTTTGACCACCTCCTTTAAATTTGGATTTAATCTTCTCTGGGGCTGCCTCACTGCCTTATAATTCTCCTCCATATAAATCCAGTGAGTGCAGAAACCCGGATTGATCCCTTTGATATCAGCAACTGACCACCCCATGGCACTTTTATGCTTCTTTAGCACCTCCAGAAGTCTAGTTTCCTGCGAAACAGACAAAGATGCAGAGATAATAACAGGCAGGGTGCTACCCTCTGCCAAGAAAACATATTTAAGATGGGAAGGGAGAGATTTGAGTTCGAGGGTAGGAGACTTCTCTATTGAAGGGATAGGCCTTTGAATGGGTCGATCCAGCTTTTCAACTGGAGGAGAGGAGGAGCAAAAGTATGACCTCCCTTGATTTAGCTGCTGGACGACTGAGGCCATCTCAAAGCTTTCCTTGTCATCCTCAATGGATAGACTTAATACCTGCTCTAAAATGTCAGAAAACTTAAACAAAGAATTAGAAGTATCAGTACTCCTATGAAGGTAGTCATCCTCAAGATCATAAAAATCTTCAATCAAATCAACAGAGAAAACAGCATGAGAAGACCGTATCATCTTATTAATATCAAAACTTAATTCTTCATCATGAAATTTCAAGGTAATTTTTCCTTTGTCCACATCTATAACAGTTTTCGCAGTTCTAAGGAAAGGTCTACCAAGAATTAGAGGCACCTCAACATCCTCATCCATGTCGAGGATCACAAAATCAGCAGGGAAGAAAAACTTACCCACACTAACAACTACATTTTCTACCATACCTCTGGGTGTGATTGATGATCTATCAGCTAATTCGAGTCTAAAATGAATTGGAACGAGCTCACCCGCATGAAGCTTTTTGAACATGGTGTATGGCATCAAGTTGATGCTCGCTCCTAGATCGTAGAGACTGTATCCACAATCCATGTCTCCAATTGAGCAAGGAATAATGGGCTGACCAGGATCACCACGCTTTGAGGCAGCTTCTATAGGATCGCTGCTGAACAGGTCTCGGTCAGCTGAATGGTGTCCTTCTCCTTATATTTCCGCTTATTCGAAATCAAATCCTTCGCAAATTTAGCATAATTTGGCATTTGTTTAATCGCATCAATAAGAGGAATATTGATGGTCAGCTTTTGAAAGACATCTAAAAATTTTCCAAATTGTTCATCGAGCTCTCGCTCTTTGAGACGGTTTGGAAAAGGAAGTTCTTTTGCAGATGTTTTTCCTTTTATATTTTTAACAACAGTTGAATGAGAGGAAGAAGGAATAGGAGCCTGGGTCTCCTCATGTACTACCTCAGGAGGGGCGGGATACCCTGATAGTGCACCGGCGGTATTAGAAAGGGGCTCGGTCTCCTCATCAGTATGGCTCCCTGCCACTTTGTCTTTGATTAAGTTCCTTCCACTCCTTAGGGTGACTGCTGCTATTTCTCCAGAATCCTCGTAATCTTCAATCACTACCGCTTCTGAGACCGACACTGCCTTCAACTGCTCCTTGGGATTGGGGTCTGGTTGGGAAGGCAATGATTCAGAAGGTCTCTACTGTAAGAGGAACTGAGTCAACTGACTCATCGTTCCCTGCATCTCTACCATGGCATTCTCTAGCTTCTGCTGACCAGCTGTCACACTCTGATTGATTACAGTTTGCTGCTCCTGAGAAGCCATCAACTTATCCACCATTTCCTTAAGACTGGCATTGTTTCAGCTCAATGATGGTTGCTAAGCTTGAGACTGTTGTGGCCTGAATTGATTATACTGAGGCCTAACAAACCTGGGTCCTCCCTGGTTCGTCCTCTGAGGCTGCATCTGATGTGAATTTAGCGCATTGTTCGGATTTCCATACCTGAGGTTTTGGTGCTGATTCTGCACCCAGGGTTGTCTATTGTTGAATGGTCCTATGACATTGGCCTCCTCGGTTTGCTTCATCTCGGCTACTAGTGGGCAGTCCTCATATTCATGTGCGTCCCCGCACTGAGAGCGGCAGACTTCATTAACACTTGTAGAGATTTTTTTGACGGATTGCCTAAGGGTTGGCCCCATTGTGAGCTGTTCAAGCATTTTTGCCATACTTCCCATCGTGGTTTTCAGCTGCGCTTGCTCGGCGGCTATCTGTTCCATTATCGGGTTCGGAGCTCGGGTGGAACTGTGAGCTATTGAGAATACTCTTCCCCCATTGTTGCTCCATTGGCGAAGCTCTTCACAGTATGACTCCATTGCCGCCATGAAATCTTCCCCGCTTTTTGCTAGTAGGTTCCCTCCTAAGGCAGCTCTCACCTCGCCTCTGATTTCGTCTTTTAGCCCTTGGAAGAATCCCTGAGCCAATGAGGTGATATCCTGACCATGGTGAGGGCACTGGCGGAGTAGTTCTTTGAATCGGTCCCACGCCTCGCATATTGTCTCGCTACCCATCAGTCTAAATGTCATCAGGTCGGCAATCATCTGTCGTGTCCTGGAGATGGGGATGTATTTCTCATAGAATTTATCCGTCATTTGCTCCCAGGTGGTAATGATGTCTGGCGGTAGTCGATTAAACCATTTCGAAGCTTCTCCTGATAAGCTGTGCTGGAACCGGCTCAGTCTGGCATATTCCTGCAGGGTGATTTCGAACCGCATTGGATTGATGAGAGGGTTTTACCTTTTGCCAATCGGCCACTAGTTCTGCAGTTAGATCTGGTAGAACCACTGGTCCTCTTCTTGGTGTGGCTGGTGGTCTGTTTATCCTTCCCATCATGTATTGAGCAACTGGACCTCCTCCCAGCTGTTCATGGTTTGCTGCCAAGTTGAAAACGAGCTGCCTTCTTGCTCTCAGAGCTTGGAGGTAAACTCTCTCGATTTCGGGGTCGAAGTTTGTATCCGGTGGACCAGATGAACGCGTTCTGCGCATCCACTAGGTACTTGTAACAGTAAAAGAGGAAGGAACAAAATGTGTTGAATTTAGTAATGAAATGACTAAGACAAATGAACTTATAGTACTTGAAATTTAAATGACAGAAAAATTATAAACTGAAATTAAATGACAATAATAAAAAACAAAAATGGCACAAAAATAAATTAAACCTAAAACATAAATAATAGATAAATTACGAAACAAATAATAAACAGGTTATTGTAATAGAGTAACGAATTAACCAAGGCTAGGGACTAGACAAAGTCAAGCCCCCGGCAACGGAGCCATTTTGCAAACGGTTTATTTTGATATATTAAAAGCTAAGAAATAATCCTAGAAAGTAA